>CM052893.1:12392498-12436165 GCA_028534135.1 Potos flavus | reverse complement strand
TTGTAAACCTAAGGATCCACAGACATGTACCCTGGGGCAAATAATACATTATGCTTTAATTAAAAAAAATAAATAAATTAAAAAAAAAAAAAAAAAAAAAAAAAGAATTTTCTGGTTAGCACCAATGACGTAATCACTCACCTGGGCCCTCTCCCTGTCTCCCAAAGAAAGAGGAGATAATTCATTTACTAAGATCCTTTCTTTCGTCTCCAAATGAAGGTGACCTCACCTGGAAATAATCCTTTTTTCCAAAAGTTTATGACTTCCTTGTCCTGCTTTTAAAAACTTTCTCTTTCTGTGGCCCTTGGGAGTTCCCCTCTACTTGCTAAATTGGATGCTGTGGTTGAATTTTGATTTTTAACAATATAAATAATAATAATAAAAAGAACTGCTCACTAGTTCTCTGTAAAATGTAGCTCCCAAACACTAATCTAGTCATTTTATGGTTAAGGGGACAAAATAGCTGATTTAACTTGCCTAAGGTCATAAGATTGAGGGAGACCCAATTCTAACATTCTCAACTACTTAGATTTTACAACTCTGAAAGTTTCCGAAATTGTTCTGACAATTTAGAGCAGTACATTTATGAAAATTAAAATAGCCAGACAACTCAACAACAAAAAACAACTCAAAAAATGGACAAAGGGGGGCGCCTGGGTGGCTCAGTCTTTAAGCATCTGCCTTCGGCTCAGGTCATGATCCCATGATCCCAGGATCGAGCCCCGCAACGGGCTCACCGCTTGGCAGGAAGCCTGCTTCTCCCTCTCCCACTCCCCCTGCTTGTGTTCCCTCTCTTGCTGTGTCTCTCTGTCAAATAAATAAATAAGTAAACGTAATTAAAAAAAAAAAAGGACAAAGGGCCTGAATAGACAGTTCTCCAAAGATATATAAATGGTCAATAAGCACAAGAAAAGATTCTCGGCATAACTAATCACATTAGAAAATGCAAATTAAACCCACAATGAGCTACCACTTCTCACCCATTAAGATGGCTATTATAAAACAACAACAACAACAACAACAACAACAGAAGTAACTAGTGTTGGGGCGCCTGGGTGGCTCAGTTCGTTAGGCGACTGCCTTCGGCTCAGGTCATGATCCCAGAGTCCTGGAATCGAGCCCCACATCGGGCTTCCCTGCTCGGTGGGGAGCCTGCTTCTCAGAGCAGATCTCTGCTGATCTGCCTGCTTGTGCTCTCTCGCTCTCTCTCTCAAATAAAGAAATAAAATAGAAAAAAAAAAAGGAGGAAATAGTGTTGGTAGGCGATGTGGAGAAATTGGAATCCTTGTGAATTGCCAGTGGGAATGTAAAATAGTGCAGCTGTGGCAATGCTGATCCAACAATTCTACCTCTAGGTATATAGCCCAAAGACCAGAAAGCAGGGACTGGAATAGATGTATGCCATTGCTCACAGCAGCATTATTCACAATGGCCAAAAGGTGGAAGCAACTTAAGTGTCCATCTACAAATGAATGGTTATGCAAAATGTGGTATCTATAAAATGAAGTATTATTCATACTTAGAAAAAAAAAAAAATTTGACACTTGTTAACATGGATAAACCCAGAGGACACAGTGCTAAGTAGCCGAGAACAAAAAGACAAATCCTGTATGATTCCACTTCTTTGAGGTACCTGGAGTAGTAAAATTCATAGAGACAGTAGAATGGTGGTTGCCAAACCTGGGGGAGGGGAACGAGGAGTTGTTTAACTGGTACAGAGTTTTAGTTTTGCAGGATAAAAGGAGTTCTGGAGATTGGTTGCACAACAATGTGAATGTACTTAACACTAAAAAAATGGTTAAGATGGTAGATTTTATGTGTAGTTTACTACAATTAAAAAATAAAAAAGGCCTACAGACCAGTACTTTTCAAATTTTAGAAGGCATCAGAATCACCTGGAGGGCTTATTAGAACACAAATTACTGGGCTCCATCCCCAGAATTTCAGATTTGGTAAAACTGAGATGGAGTGCAAAAATCTGCATTTCTAACAAGTTCCCGGGCAATGCCAATGCATCAGGTCTAGGGATAACACTTTGAGGAGCACTGCTATAGGCCAAAACTGGCCCTTTCAATATAAAATCAATTATTTGTTTTATTGTTTTCACAATTACCTCTTTTCAGCTAAATGAGAACTTCAGGAATGGAAACTCTGGCATAAGGTAAAAAGTATTGGTCTTGGAGTCAGAAGTCCTAGACTCTACCATTTACCAAATGTTAATACACACTCTTAGATAATTTTTTCTATTTTTTGAGACTGACTTCCCTTGCCTGTATTTTGGTATTGGTATCTTCAGTTCACATATTAAATTAATAATAAAAGTTAATCTGGGGGGGTTCTAATTTTAATGTTTGACTTAGTCATAAAATCTTAGAATGGAGTTTCAGTTTCAAGGGCTCACAATACAGGTTTGTTTGTTTTTTTTTTTAAAGATTTTATTGATTTATTTGAGACAGAGAGAGAGCAGGAGCTGCGGGACAGGGGGTGGGGGGAAGGGGTAGAGGGAAAGGGAGAAGCAGGTTCCCCACCGGAAGCAGGGCTTGATCCCAGGACTGAGATCATGACCTGAGCTGAAGGCAGAAGCTCAACTGACTAAGCCACCCAGGTGTCATAATTACAAGCTTTTTGATAACAATTATGTCCCTAGAAGGCCTTTTATCTGAGGAGTTCAGAACTCAAGTAGGTAGTGTACTTTATGCAGTAAAAATGACACATCTGAGATTTTTTGAATGAAATCATCTGCAGACAGGCCAAGAATATTTAAAAAGCACATTCTTCATAAAAATGACTTCAAATTATTAAGTTCCTTTTAAAGAATATTTTTTTCAGTAGCTTCTGCAAAAACTCAAGACTTACCCATTTCATAATTGGAGCCCAGAAAAAAACTGTTCTGGGACCTGAAAGAAAAAAAAAAGAGAAATATTTAGAAACAAACCAACTCTTTTACATGTCTTTTTTTTTCTTTTCAAATTTTAGTTAGTTAAAAAAAATTCTCATTAGTTAACATACATTGCAATATTGGTTTCAGGAGTAAATTCATTGATTTACCCCTTACATATAACACCCAGTGCTCGTCATAACAAGTGCCCTCCTTAATACCCATCACCCCTCTAACCCACCCCCCACCCACTTCCCTCCATCAACCCTCAGTTTGTTCTCTATCTTTAAGTCTTTTATGGTTACACATGTCTTTTAAGCCATCACCACATTTCAAAATCCCAAAAATTTAGCAATCTATTTCTAATCATTTGTACTATCCTTTCTGCATTCTGTGTATTTGTTAACATTTAGAAGGTCACCACAGTATCAACCTTACATACAAGTTGTTTTGATTTCCTTGTCAGTTATTTGTATTTTTGTGACCTATTAAAAATTATCAAAAGTATAACGGAGATAGTTTGGAAACCATTCCCAAAGCTTTGCGTTGAACATGAAACTTAATGTTAGTTAGTTTGCTCAAGGATAACCTGAGTTGGAGAAATTAGAAATTATAGAGATTTTGTGAAACGAGACTCAGTAACTATTAAATATTCACTAATTCTATTAATATTTATTATTATAAATGACATGTTGCCATATGTATGATAGTAAGAGCTCTTATAAAAAAGTTTATATATTGTAGTAAAAAAAATTTTTTTTAAAGATTTTATTTATTTGAGAGAGAGACAGAGACAGAGAGACAGAGCATGAGCAGCGGTGGGGAGACAGAAGGAGAGGGAAAAGCAGGCTCCCTGCTGAGTAGGGAGCCCGACTAGGGGCTTGATCCCAGGACCATGAGATCATGACCTCAGCCAAAGTCAACGCTTAATCCAATGAGCCACCCTGGCGCCTCTCTGGTAAAAAAGTAATGAACCTAATTTTAAGGTTCACATAAGAAAGGGAAAAGACTTAAGATCTCTAAGCTCTGTAACAGCAGGGTTGTTATTTTAGCTATCCTGGTATTCATTGGCTTTTGCAAAATGTTAAATAAACGCTGGTAGCATTGAAAACAATTCTGGTTTCCTAGATAACACAGAATTTGAGAAATATGATGTTTCAGAGCTGGAAGGGAACTCCAAGTTCATCTAACCTAAATCCTTCATTTTACCATGAGGTTCTGAGCAGATCTATGACCTAGTCCAGGCGGGCAGCCAATAAGCAGAACTGTGACTGGAGCTCTTTAACTACATAACTGCCCACTTATAACTCTTCTAAATCATGTATCTCATTTAACCTTCAAGAGGCTACAGAGACAAAAAAGAACAGACTTTGGTCCATGATAATTTAAAATACAACTAAGCATGCTAAATCCAATATATATCAGACTATTTAATATGGTGAGTATGCTCTCCATACTTAGAGAAAAGCACATTCATTATTTGTTTGTGCTGCTGATCCAGACTGGATCAACAAATACATTTCCTTCTTTCTTTCTTTCTTTTTTTTCTAAGATTTTATTTATTTATTTGACAGAGAGAGAAACAGCAAGAGAGGGAATATAAGCAGGGGGAATGGAGAGGGAGACACAGGTCTCCTGCTGAGCAGGGAGCCCGATGCAGGGGCTCATCCCAGGACCTGGGATCATGACCTGAGCTGAAGGCAGAAGACGCTTAACGACTGAGCCACCCAGGTGCCCCACATTTATTTCTTAACACATGAATTAAACAACTTGGTATAAGAAAACAGTGATTTACTAGCAAATTCAAAAGTTTTAAAGTCCTATTATACTCATGACTATTATTGTTGCCTTAGTATTCTACTTTGCTTTGTAGGAATAAATCATTTGTTTTTATGGATAACCAAAATCACATCTAAAATGGTATCATTATCTAAGCATAACACATTTTACTTCTCTTCATCTACTCCCAATTAGTATTTCTCAATAGCACCAGGAGGTAAAGATGCATTTGTCCATTATTCCCGTTGTAGGTGAGCAAGCGTTTACCGTCATTTAAGATAAGGAGTATTTTTGTTCACTTATGCATAAATAACATTTAAAAGATAAAACTGACTTAAACTTATTATTTAGAAACAAAACAAAAGAAAGATAGCAAAGTTGAAAAGGCAATGATTTAAGTTAAAACCTAGCTGTAGTTCTGGGTTTAATTTGTTGCAGATAAGACCCTTCATTCATTCATCCATAATAATTACTGCATGACTTACAGTGTACCTAGCAGTGAGGATATATTGGAAAATAAAATACAGTGGTGGCTTTAATTAACTAAGCATAAGAATGCTGTTTAACTAAAGTCACACCTGGAAGCTAACATTTTAGGAAAACGTAATTCTAACGTGCTTTTCTCAAAGTTGCACTAGTTTCGCATACAGGTAATCCCATCATCTCAAAGTAAAAATGAGCTCAATGATAACACTCCTTTTTGGGGGTTGCATTTTGGCTGAATTACTATCAAAAGTAGTTGGTTTGGGGCGCCTGGCTGGCTCAGTTGGTACAGCACATGACTCGATCTCAGGGTTGTAAATTTGAGCTCCACCTTGGGTGTAGAGATCACTTTAAAAAAAAAAAAATCTTAAAAAAAAAGGTAGTTGGTTAATAACACTAAGGAGAGAAATTCGAAAAATGTAAAAATGGCATCTGCCGTCTTTATAACTTTTGCTTATTAAGTAGTTCTACAAAAGTGTCACACGAATAGTATAAACTATTGCTTGCCTTTAGCATTATTAAGTGATGGCAATGTTACGCATTTTTTAGTATCTTCCACAATTTAACGTAGTCACTGATATTTCTGTATCCCTATCAAACTAATTCACGTCGTTCTTACAGCTACTAAGTTCATTAATTCAATGTGATTTTAATACAGAGAGATTTAAAAATCTATCACAGTGTACTTTACTATAGTTAGTAGTATATCTATTTACCTATCAAAATTATGATCTCCTTCAAGCTAGTGGCTAAATAGTATAGCCACTACCTAAATAGTTAGCCCTACCTAACAGATGTTGAATAAAAAGAAGAGTTAGCTAACATAGTTGGAAGCAGTTTATATTAACTGGAGTTTAGACTTTAACTCTGACGTATAAGTATGTATACAACTATATAAGTATGTGTGCATACATACATATGAAACAATTGAAAAATTCTTTAAAATCAGAAGTTGTTTTTATCAGTCTGACACTTAAAATATTGAAAAGTCTGGCTTATACTTTAAAGAGTTTTTAAGTAAGTTTGCTGATTTTGTAGAGTATTTATACCTAATCTTAAAGTTGTTCTGCAATCTAAGTCTTATTTTCTCAATCTTCAAAGGACCTGGATACTATCTTTAAACAAATAATTCTTCAAACTCTAAAAGATCATGGCACAGTCTCTCTTTCCTTGTGGGCCAAAACAATTATAATGCTAAACTTCATTTTCTCACATACATGTGACAGTTAGTCATTTTCATGTTTTCCTATGTACTTTCGAGTTTTCCAATATTTTAACTTGTAGTACAAATCTGGACACAGTGCTGAAATGGCTGCTGGGAGAATTAAAGCTACTGAGGAGTTATAAATTTTGACATTCTTATAACCAAGCAAAAATCTCTATATATTCAATTTCTGGGTTACTGTACTTATCTTTTATCCAGTTCCCTGAGCTTTGTACTGTTCGGATCACAGCTACCATTACACCAGAACTCTAGCCATATAATGATCCCTTCCTCTATACCTTGAACAAGATACGGAAACAATTTTCTTTTTTTGGTTAAGACTAGGCTGCAATTTCAAAAGAAATGTTTAATGAACTAAAGAAATAGAAAATAAAACATGAATGCACTGAGTTTCAGAATATAAATTTCTAATTCTTTTTTTTTTTTTTTTTAAGATTTTATTTATTTATTTGACAGAGGGAGAGAGATCACAAGTAGGCAGAGAGGCAGGCAGAGAGAGAGAGGGAAGCAGGCTCCCCACTGAGCAGAGAGCCTGATGTGGGACTCGATCCCAGGACTCTGAGATCATGACCTGAGCTGAAGGCAGAGGCTTTAACCCACTGGGCCACCCAGGCGCCCCTAAATTCTAATTCTAATTTAGTTACATTTTAGCCCAGGTCACTGATTCTCAACCAGGGGTGATTTTACTCCCCAGGGGGACATTTAGCAATGTCTAGAAAATTATTAGTTGTCACAACTGTCGTGGTGGCACTGTTGCCATTAGTGATGACTGCTAGGTAGAGGCCAGGCAGGCTAGGCTGTTAACCGTCCTACAATGCACAGGACAGCCTCCCACAAGTAATCACCTAGCCCCCCAAATGGCAACACAGCAAGGGTAAAAAACCCTGGTCTAGGTGGACTGATAAGCTAGGCCAGCATGCAACTAGTTTCATGCTGTTTAATGACTCTAAACTTTAGTTTATGCTTAGAATATCCCAATACTCTGCCTTGCCTTCATCTGACTAACTCCTAATATCCTTTGAAAACTTATCTTAGATTTCGTCTCCTCAAGGAAGCCTCTCCAGGTCACATTAACCTCTCCAGGTTACATTAAATGCTCCTTCTCTGAACTCCCAAAGCAGCCCCTATATTGCTCTCTTGTTTTCTGCACTTAACAATTAAAATGATTTATTTCTGCATCTGTCATTTTAATTAGACAAGGTGAAGACAAGGCCTGTTTCTTAGTTTTCCTTAACAAATAACATTTGTGAACAGAATTGAATTGGATTAACCATGTCCAGGACAGGTGTTAATCACAGATATTCAAATTTTAGGTCTGACCAGATATGCCTTGACACTGTTTCATCTTCAAGGGTAGAATCTGCTATTTACTCATCTCCAGGGACACCAAGTTCCCTTTACATCAGGGCTGTACCAGATTTTCACTCATTAGTTACTCTACTCTTAGACCATGACACTCCCCTATCTGGCTCCTGAAAATTCTTCCCATAAGTCTGATGCCATAGTGCACTGATCCTATAAGTCAATCTTTTCAAACTCTCTAGTTTAGCTTGAGCTTCTGGGATTCCTATCACAGCACACCTGGCTTATTTTTCTTCCCCTTATACAAAGCCTCTGAGTCATATGCAATGTCAATTACTAAGTTTACTTTTTAATCCCTTCAGGAGGCTTGGCTTCATCACTCAAGGGTAAGTCAGCACATTGTTTTGGTCTCTGGCTTTGGACTTCTCTGCCAATTCCTTTCTTCCTATTTCAAAACTGATGCTTCCTTCTTTCCACCCTCAAAATTGTTTCCGGAACAATGCCTCTAGGTCCTGGTTTCTTTATGAGTTTAAATATTTGATCCTTCAGAGTTAATGAACAGTAGAGTTTTTCAGTAAGTGTTTGCTTGGTAACTAATTTACTTGACTGCCCAAACCAGGTAATAGTTTTAAAATATTACCTGTTCCTCTCCCTCACAATCAAACCAGACAAAAAAACTTCAAACATGTAATTATGGCTGCTAGAACCTGGACCAAGTGAGTTATGGATATTTTAGTGAATAATTTTAAACTATAAAACAAACCTTCAATTATTTTAACTACTGCTAAGTACTAAATTTAAAAATATCATTAGCAAAAAATAAATAAATAAATAAAATATTAGCAAATATGTATTTTAAGACATTCTAAATTTCTAATATTTCTGAGATATCAGAGGATGCTGACAAGTGACACAAATAATCAGAGTTGGATATCTATAAATGCAAACAAATAATGTTTTCTTCATTGTTAAGAAAATGAAAACAGCGATTTAGCAATACCTATCATCATACAAAGGACTAACAAAAAATTTTCAAGAAAACTTACTTTAGTTCACTTTTTTATCTTACTAATCATTTTCTACCTTAAGAGTAAAAAAGTCAAGTAAATTTAGACATGTATGAATTCAGATACAGAGGAAAGACTTCCTTCTTGGAATAGAATAACTTTACATGCATCCAAACATGCACACATACAAATATTGAGATGCTCACTATGTGCCAATGTGAAAAATAAAGTTTCTCATTTAATGCTTTTCACTACTTCTTCCTGTCCCTTTCAGATTCTTTCTCCATGGTTTGGTGCTTTTAAACATTCCTCAACATTCTTCTAAGTTCCATATACTAAGCAATCCCCTCTTTGCTATCATGTGACCAACACTTACAAATCCTTAGAATTTGTAAATGTTACTCCTTGATATGGATATGGACTGTCAAAAGTTACTTATTTTTATTTGTACTAAAACTAGTTCTGATTTCACACTAAGAACGTGACTGGGCTACGATTTTAGAATCATGTAATCTTTGTACTTTTGGAAAGGCCTTGGAAACAGCCATCACTCAGCACCCAAAACCTCAAATTTATATAATGATTCTTAAAATGTCGATTGAAAACAGGCTTTGGTACAAATGCCACAGTAAAATAACAGGTGAAACAATTAGCTAAAATAGCTAATAGGCATTTTAGGGTTGATACATTTTAAATTTATATTGTTTGTTCAGTTACAAAGAACCAATGACTTTTATTATTATTATTATTATTTTTAAAGATTTTATTTACTTATTTGACAGAGAGAAAGAGATCACAAGTAGGCACAGAGGCAGGCAAAGAGAGAGAGGGAAGCAGGCTCCCCGCTGAGCAGAGAGCCTGATGTGGGGCTCGATCCCAGGACCCCGAGATCATGACCTGAGCCAAAGGCAGAGGCTTTAACCCACTGAGCCGCCCAGGTGCCCAGAATCAATGACTTTTAGGTTTAGGAAGATAATGAGGCCCAGAAACGTGGAATTACCTGTGTAAAATATATAGCACAGCAGGGATTAAAAACTAAGATTCCCCAAATCCTAACTTAACAATAATTACACAGTTTACCCCAATGAAATCTGAGTTTCTTGAAAGCTCTGAAACTAAGAAAAGCTCTAGTAAGAATACCAAAGTAAAGATTATTGGGGCGCCTGGGTGGCTCAGTGGGTTAAGCCTCTGCCTTCGGCTCAGGTCATGATCTCAGGGTCCTGGGATCGAGCCCCACATCGGGCTCTCTGCTCGGCGGGGAGCCTGCTTCCCCCTCTCTCTCTGCCTGCCTCTCTGCCTACTTGTGATCTCTTTTTCTCTGTCAAATTAATAAATAAAATCTTAAAAAAAAAAATTAAAAAAAAAAAGTAAAGATTATTACAGCTGAAAGGACCTTAAGAAAATTCAAGCTCCTTTATTTTAACAGATGAAAAAGAAAAGGCACTTAGATGTTAAGGTAGTTCCAGATAGAGTAAGGACAAGAACACAGATCTCTGATACTCCTCCTCTTTCTATTATGTCATACCATACTTTAAACATTTTCATACCCTCTTATAACCAAAATTAATATTCTTGCATGACTTGGAAATGTCAAATTATTTATAGTTTTCCTTAGGTCTTGCTTCGCCTTTGGTATATCTGTTGAATCAAACTAGGTGAAACATAGTCTTAATTTCTTAAAATTAGTTTAAAATCAGGTTAGTGGACAAAAGTTATATTAAGTGTCAAACTAACAACTACAGCCGGACTATATTTCTTTTATGATCTCTTCCGAGAATACAAAATCTCTGTGAGTAGGGAATTTTATTTTATTCACTAACACATCCCAAGTGCCAGAACAGTACCTAATATATAGTAGGCCCTCGATAAATATTGAATAATTCAACTTTCCTGGTAGCTACTGGTTTAAAGATATCCTACTTTACATCAATATTTCACAGCTGTATGTGAAATCCCAACTTTTTATTTTGGTTCTCATTCTTTAATTTTAACGGTAACAGAGGTTATTACTGTAAAAAATGATATATGTGTATCCATATATTTAGTGTATATATGCATAATATATGTTAGACATGATATATAATATAATCCAGATATCCAAATATCTATATACTTATTCTACACTGGCATTAAAATTCTTCAAACAATCTCTGAAGCAAGAAAATAAACTGTTCTAACAGAAACGCTAAAGAACTATGTTGATTCATAACTATGTGGGCATCTATACTGTTTATTTACTTGATCTACATTTGGCTTTATATGCAATAAAATAATATATACTCTGAACTAAGTTGTATTAGTATAACACCATTTCCCTTAGTATTTAACTTTGAATTTTCATGATAAAGATATTCCTTAAGAACACAGCGAATATGGGTTTGTTTAGTATGTTTTTAATTTATTTTATTTTTACAGATTTTATTTATTTGACAGAGAGAGAGAGTGAGCTACAGTTGGGGGAGAGACAGGGGGAGAGAATCTCAAGCTGACTCCGCACTCAGTGCAGAGCTGGATGCAAGTCTCAATCTCACCACTGTGAGATCATGACCTGAGCCAAAATCAAGAGACACACTTAAGCAACCGAGCCATGTAGGTGCCCCTGTTTTTATTTTAAAACATATTCTTTAGATATTTAACAATTTAGATATTTAAAAAACAATTCTCTTACCAAGGAGAAATGCGAATATTACTGTTATTGAGATCTTAAAGTAACTTCTTCAGTGAGCCTTCACAGGGAGAATACCATGTAATGTAGAGAATGATATTCTCAGCAACAGCACACTAAGCACTGCAACAGATTTCACAGACCTATTTTTTAAAAATTCTTCCACTTAAGCCAAAATGTAACTCAAGAAAAGCAAAGCTACAGTGAGGTACATAAAATGATATGGTTCAGAAAACTGTTTCCTGGGCTGACTTAGTCGAAGGATAGTTTTTATGTATTTTTATTATTTGTTATTTTATTTCCCCCAGTTTTATTGAGATACAATTGGCATATAACATTGTATTAGTTTAAGATGTACAATATTATGATTTGATATATATTCATACTGCAAAATTATTACTATAATAAGTTCAGTTTGCATCCATTGCCTCACTTAGTTCATTTTTTTGTCATAAGAACTTTTAAGATCTACTCTTAGCAGCTTTCAAATATATAACACAGTATTGTTAACTATAGTCACCATGTTGTACATTATATCCCCAAAACTTATTTATTTTATAGCAGGAAGTTTATACCTTTAGACCACCTTTTAGGATAGTTTTTGGGGATTCTTTAGAGCTGTGGTCTCCTAACTACTTTTGAACATTGGACCCTATCATTAAAAAAACCTTTTTTTGAGCATATATCTCCTACATATATATTGTATGTATTTATATACTATATATATAACTTACATAAATGTATATATGTACATATGTTGACTCCATAAAACTCTCAGTTGTGTTCTACATAACTATATATATAACTATACTAATTTATTTTTATATTATTATATACAGAAAATTTAAGAGGATAAAATAATAGTAAGCATTGATAGAAGCTGTATTGTTTTCTTCCTACATTCCAATGTTTCATTTTGTGCATACTTTGGGACAATTCACCCCATTTCAGGACTCAAAAATACAAAGGAATGACACTCCTTCACTAATAATGTTTTTTCCCCTGACTAAGCTTTTAAGTAAACACTGGTCATCATGACTTCAAGGTCATTTTTCTGACAAATACCTGGAGTAGAGCTATGCAGCTGGTTAGTGTAGAGTCACATACTTTTACAGTCAGGAGGTGATGGTGGAGAGTGACATACCTTAAGAGAACTGGTTGGAAGTCTATTCTTACTCTATAAGGGTAGATCACAATGTGCCAGGAATAACACATATGTGAATGATGAAGGCTGAAGGTCTAACTATAATATATATGATACAATAATATATAATAGTACCATAACTCTAGTATAACTCTGTATAAAGACATATTCTTGTTTCCTGACTAGACATTCTGCCAGTGATAAAATTAAATCTCAGATACTTCGAATCCGCAATGTATGATATCCAACTGTTAATATCCTAGCCTTGCATATCATTGTAAAAACCTCCAGTATGTGAATGTAGTCTAAGGTTCAAATGAGGATTCAATAACATGCTAGTCTGCAAAATAGTACATAAAAACTTTGTGTAGTCACTCTGATGACTCTTGGAGCAATAATCAGTGTTTCCTCAGATTTTACTCAATACCAATGGATCGACAGTTATGTTTTTCACGCTCTTCCATTTCTTCGTTGGTGTGCCTCCAACTTTTTAATCACAAATACTTTTGAATGATAGATATTCTTACTATGTATAATGGTTAAAAACTTAGAAGGGAGGGAACTAACATTTTTTGAAAGTCTAAGTGCAAACACTTCGCTAAATGTTTTATTTATTTATTTTTTAAAAGATTTTATGTATTTATTTGATAGAGAGAGGCACAGCAAGAGAAGGAACACAAGCAGGGGGAGTGAGAGGAGAGGAGGCTTCCTGCCCAGCAGGGAGCCCGACATAGGGCTCATCCCAGTACCCTGGGATCTCGATCAGAGCCAAAGGCAGCCGCTTAACAACTGAGCCACCCAGGAGCCCCTGCTAAATGTTTTAAAGCCATTATATCATTTAATTTTCACAACAATCCTTAAATGATGATAATTATCATCCCTATTTTATAGATAAGAAAAATAAGGCTTTAGGGCTTTAAGGTCAAGGTCACACAGCCAAGATTTAAACCTACCTATGGTCTGGCTTCAGAGCCTATTCTCCTTACTCTACACTGAAAATGGGGTTATAATAACTGAACTAATCCAAGAATATCCAGATGAAATGCACAATCTACAAATGAAAGGTAATTCCTCTTGATTTTGAAAGATGACTAAAGCAATAATTATAAGTGGTTAAAGCCAAGGCCCTGGAAAAGATCACTATTAAAACTACCCCTTGCTTCTGTATTAAAGTAGTTTAAAATTGCTCCTCCTTTACCCTGCCTTTACCTTACCCTATAGTCCAAATACAAAGCCTAAGAGGGTCAAAGTTGACTCCATAGAATTCAGTTGATTCTAAAACCCAGATTACTACAGAAGCATTGCTCAATCCTCTCTCCTGAAAAATCCGTCACAAAATACAGCACAATTCCAAAAAATTGAGTGTTAAAAAAACTAAAAGGCAAATACACTAAATAAACTTCTTAAAGAATTCTCCTTAAACTCTCCTTAAAATTTTATAATGGGTACCAGTTTTATAATGGCTAAAGTACAAATATTATACTTTAGTATAATATTATTATACTCTTCATTTCATCATCAAACTGGAAATGAGAGTCTATAACCATCTCAGACTCCAGAGAGCTGCTTCCTAGTCAAATATGTGGAGAAAGAACAACCTTCCTAATGATACCAACTGCTGAGAGAGATTTAACTATACAGGAAAAAAGGGTCACTTTTGGATTGCACTTCAATATTTCAATTTATAACACATTTTCTCGTTTGCTAAATCTTAGGCTTGAAAGAGACCTCGATACCTCCTGTTTTAGTTCCCAGCCAAGTATTATTACAGCCCATTTTATAGAAGAGGCAACAAAACTCTAGATCTTAAATAAAGAGTTGCAAAGACTGGATCTTCCAGTTTCTTATGGAACTGTTTGGTTTTTTTCAACCACAAGAACACTGTTTTCCAACAGAACAAATGAGAGCTAACATTTGCTAGGCATTTTTGAAGAATTGAACGCATATGTTATCTTTAACTTTCACATTAAGCAGATTTTATCGAAACTAAAATATCTAGCATCTCGCCCAAGGTCACACCTATATTAGTAAGAGGCAGAGCAGAATTAAATCCGGGTCTGTCCCCATGAAAAAGTCTAGGGAAAGTTAGCTCAGTAATTTCATAAGTAAGGACAGCCTTAAACAAACTGGACCTATGGGACGAGATACAGCACTGACTCTGAATCCCGGGTAACGTATCTGCAGGCCTCTGCCAGCTGGAGCTGAGGGAAGTGTGACCTTTACTCCAAACCTTGCGGTGCGACAGGACGGCTCTGTTCCGCTTGGGTCAATATACCACTACTCGCGGAGGGAAAGAGGAGAGAATGAGAATTTCGTGGGGGCCCAGACCGATCCGGGGCCGTGGAAAGGGAGGAGGGTCAAACCCAGAGGCCCGGTCCGGGTTTGGGTCGTGCCTAACGGATGTGGGGCAACAAAGGTCGCGAAGGCGCTCACTCGAGAATCACAGGTTAATGAGAGATGTTGAACGAGGTAAAGTGAAAAGCAGGTTGGATGGGAAAGTGAGACGGATTCACCTGAAGGGAAGGGGTTGGGGCTGAGGGTGATGCCTCCTGCGGCAGAGTTGTCCGTGGCCTCTAAAGGTCTATTTTCGAGGGAGAGGGAGGGAAGGTCTCGGTGAGAGCTATTCTGGGTCTATTACCTGCCGGGTGGTTGTACAATGGCCTCAATTTCTCTGGCAGCAGGAGCTCCACTTTATCGAGTAGCCGGTGGTAGGTGGCCCGAAGGCCCCGGACCCCAGCGGCTGACATCTCGGCGGACGAGTTGGTCGTGGGCGGTCGAGTGGGAGAGTGGCCGCGTGCTCCTCCCTGGATGACAACGAAGGGCACTCGTCACTTTCTCCTGCCACAGTGCCTCGCGTCCTCCTCTTCCCTAGAGTGCCCTTCCCGCGGCTCAAGCTGCCCCCCTACGAACCACCGGGTGGCGGGGGCCCAGAAAAGATTCATGGGCGGAGGCTCGGCGACGGCCCGCCCCGGGTCCGCCTCCTTCCCTCCCACCGCCCAGAGGGAGGAGGAGTCACGGCAACAGGTGCCTGAAGGACTGCCTTACCAAGCCCTCCCAGCGCCCTAGCGGCAGCGCGCCTGCGCAGACGGAGCGGCCCACGGTGATTGGCCCGCGCCGCGGCGCGGGCGGGGTCCAGCGCGAACCTCCAATTTCTCCTTCCTGCCCTCGAGGCCATGTTGGAGAAGGGAAAGTGAAGCTGCACAGGTTCTAATCCCCTTTCGCTTTGATCAAGATAGCCCGTAGTTAAAATGGGCTTTTTGGGCCTTCAATGCCCCAACTAAAGATGACTCCGCACAACGCTCTTGCTTCCTTTGTAAAGAGACTCGTGACTGAGAGACTTCATACCTCAGCTTCTTCTCTCTCTAGTCCTCATTTATCCATAGAGAATCAGGGATTTAGCTACAGTGTCCCGAGCCCACTTTTCTCGGGTGAGAGCAGCTGTGGCGTACAAGGGCCTCAGTCCCGGGGGTGGTCGTCATCTCGCGAGAAAGGCCTGGAAGGGAGGGTGTCGAGAACGAGGAGAGGGAGGAGTCGCGGCCGCCTCCGCCTCCTCCTCCCGTTGGAGGGGGCCGAGGGAGGGGACTGTTGCTGATCACTGGATGTTCTGGGTAGTCTGAGAAGGAGAGTATGAGGCGAGCTTCTGCCCGGGCGCGGCCCGGCTTCGGGGGCGAGGGCGCCGCCGCCGCCATCTAACTCGCTGTGCCCGAGAGGCCCGGCGCGCGGATGGTGCCGGTGCGGCTCGGGTGTTGATCCGCGTGTCCCCTCCCCTTTCTCCCCTCACCCACGCGGTGGTCTCCCCTCCTACCCCGGCCCGGCAGAGCCATGTCTCGGGGTGGCTCCTGCCCACACCTGTTGTGGGACGTGAGGAAAAGGTCCCTCGGGCTGGAGGACCCGTCCCGGCTGCGGAGCCGCTACCTGGGTGAGCGGGGGCCCCGGGGGCGGAGGCGCTGAGGTCGCCGCCCGGAGGTGGGGGAGGGGGCCGCGCCGCGGGGGCTGTTGGAGGTGGGACAGCGCTTCGGCAGGGGCGCCCCGGAGACTCTGGGGTGCTGGGTGGACGTTGGCCGACGGACCCTGTGCGGGTGTCTTCCCACGGCCAAGCCCCCCTTGCGTGCTGCCAGCCGCCGCCCTTGCTGGGTTTTCCTCCAGGGGCCTGATGGGCGGCAGACGCTACTGGCCAGGAAAGGTGTTGGGGGCGCATGTGGAGTGGGATTCGGGAGAAGACCTGCCGAATCTCCTGGAGCTGCTTCGTTTGGAGCCAGAGTTGGCGCTTGTGCTCTTCTCCAACGCTCTCCCCGCTCCGCCGAAGGACTAAGTTTTTGTTGACAGTCCCCCCTTCCCCTTCAGTCTTCCCCCTCCACTCCCCCTTCAGTCTCCGGAGGGCTTGGGTGTCGGCTGCGACGCGGCGACCACCTTCAGGGACTTCACGCTCCAGACGGACTCCGCGTAAACTGTTCTGGGGCTTCCAGCCAAAACCTAAAAGTGATAGCTCTCCCCACCCCCGCGCGCTTTCCCAGTTCGACTGTGCTGTTCAGTTCGTTTTGACCGCTTTAAGGAGGTGTAGGGTTTCACGTTCCTATTCCAACCCCTGTAAAACACACTTGGCATTTACTGTTTCTTAGTTAAGCTTTCTAAAAACAACCTTCAATACTTGAGGGAACAGTATTCCACTTTTTTTTTTTCATTTTGGATAAGGTAGTTATGTGAGGATTCTGGGTCAAGCTGAGCTAGCTAAAAAAGCCCAGTATCTTCAAAGTGGACGCATTTAGTAAGGATCTCTTTTGTTTTTTCCTCTGCAGTCTTTCAGCACACTTTATTCTTTTTTATTTGAAGGTAAGACATCCTTTAAAACTTTTTCTTTCCAGTTTTGTCACTTTTTCTAGGTAAGTATTGATGGCATTTGGTTTTGCCTTCAAGTCAGTAAAAGAAAATGAAATCTCCTTACACCTGACGGTTCTGATTTGTAAATTATTTGGGAGAACTGAGCAAGCATTTTTTCTTCTTGTTTTTTAGTGTCTCAAGTGACATAAGAATACATTCTCGTTGTACAGACTAATAAAAATGAAGCAGAAATCCCTGTGATTCTCTCCCATTCCAGTTTCACACACACACTCTTAGAGGTAACACTGTTATCTGTTTCCTGAATATTTCTCCAGACCTTTTTCTTTGCATTTTTACAAGCACATATATACATGTAGAAATGCTATAGTTCTGTGTGTGTGTGTATGTGTGTACGAGAAACCTGCATATATGATGTCCTATTGTAAACATTGTTTTGCAACTTGCTTTTTCTACATTAGGTCTTGGAGACCTTCCTAGGCAGTAAAAATAGACCTATTCAGTCTTTTAAACTATTGCATAGTATTTAACTGTATGAAGGTACTCTAGTTGACTCAGACCTTTCCTCTGTAAATGGACCTTGGCTGTTACTGAAGCATTGCAGTGAACATCCTTATACATGCTTTTGCATTTATTCTAGAATAAATACCTAGAGTAGTAATTAATTGTTTTAAAATTAAACATCAGTAGAGAGTGATTTTTTTAAACAACCTGAAAAGATGTGCAATATTTCTTTTAATATTTGTTGAAAAAGAACTTAATTTTAGCTTGGTAAAACAAACTTTAATACTGTGTTCTAAATGAGTAAATTTGTTTGGTTCTGTATTAGTTTGGACTGTTTAAGTACTGATTTATATAGGTTTAAATATTATTGTTTTTTTCTGGTTCATTTAGTTCAGCTATATTTATGACAGTTAAAATATGAAACTACACATTTCCTTTTTTCCCTTCCTGGTTTAACTCCCTAATGGGAGTGGAGTTTGCATTGGGTAGAGGGAAATTGAAGAGCAAGAGTCCACTGACTTCAGTAGAAAGTCCGAATTACAGGTTTCTTAAGTAATGCTTTAAATGTGTTAATAATATATACTGTATAATTAGCATATTCTTGAAACAGCATCCTTTAAAAGTGGTTTTCTAAATATTTGAAAATAGCTTGTGAAGTAATTTCTTGGCCTTAGTAGACCTTCTTTAAACCATTACTTTCTCTAACTCTTCCACACCAAAAATGCTAATCTTGGGTTAACATTCAAGAAATAGTAAATTCCACATTAGTAGTGCCTGAATTAATGGATTTTTAAAAAATAATATTTTGAAGTACTACTACAAAGCCTTTAAAAAGCCCAAGTTCAAGAGTTTTAGAAAATAGATCCCTTTTTTATTCTGAGACTTCAAACATTTTGATTGTTTATTGTAGATTATTTTTCCAATTTATTTCCATTATTTGTATTTTTAATAATGAATTACTACTAAGTAAGTAATTCACAGAATTGACAGATTTTTCTTGCAACATTTGCATTTCAAATTATTTCACTATAGCATGTGTCTTTCCAATAGTAGTATTCAAGCTTTGTAGGTGATTTTAAATTTGATTAATTACTGCTTTTCCTCCTATCAAAACTGGAGTTCATAAAACATCTTTTTATGTTGTGGGAATGAAGACAAATAATTTGTCATACGTTATTTTTAAAAATTTTTATTTATTTGAGAGAGAGAGAGAAAGAGTGAGCATGAACGGGGGTGAAGGGGGATAGTGGGAGAAGCAGACTCCCTGCTGAACAGGGAGCCTGATGTGGGGCTCCATCCCAGGACCCTGGGATCATGACCTGAGCTGAAGGCAGCCGCTTAACCAACTGAGCTACCCAGGCACTCCTGTCATATGTTATTTAGAAGAAAAATATATATATGTTCACTTAAAACCTCCAGATTCATAAGATTTACCTGAACCAATAGACTGTTGTTTGTTTTACTGTGGATTCAGAGGCTAGGCCAGCTATCCTAATCTTTATGGGCCTGATCTAAAATTTCAGTGTAGTATTTATCTTTTTAAAGAGTAATTATCAAAGTCCAGAATCAGAAACACCTGTAGATTTAAATGTTTCAGTTTCTTAAGATATTCTATAGCTCTAGAGTAGTGCTTTTGGAAATCAGTGAAAGAGTAACTTATTGGTTACATATTATTTATACACATACACACACAGCTTTGTAAAGATAAACATTGCTTGTAAAAGATACTGGTTTCTCTACATTTCCTCTTTCTATTCATATTCCTCTCATTTTAAAGACTTGCCCACAACCTGTATTTATACTTTCTAACCCTTCTATATTAAAAGACAGTAACTGACAAAAGAGTAAAGGAAATTTTCTAGGGAGTTGTTTGCCATAATGTATGCTTTTGTTTTTGTTTTTGTTTTTTTAAGATTTTATTTATTTGAGAGAATAAGAGAGAGAGAGAGAGCGAGCATGAGAGAAGAGAGGGTCAGAGGGAGAAGCAGACTCCCCGCTGAGCAGGGAGCCCAATGTGGGACTCAATCCTGGGACTCCAGGATCATGACCTGAGCTGGAGGCACTCGCTAAACCAACTAAGCCACCCAGGCACCCCATAATGTATAGTATGTTTAATATAAAATGCTAAAGCTATGATTAGGCAGTGTCCTGGTCAGCTTGGGCTGCTGTGACAAAATAGCATAAACTGGGTAGATTATGAACAACAGAAATTTATTTCTCACAGTTTTAGAGGCTGGAAGGCTGAGAGTAGAGTGCTCACATCAGGATCTTGGTCTTGTGAGAAGGGCCTGCCTGCTTCCTGGCGCTAACTCTTTGTGGTTTCTTTTATAAGGGCACTAATCCTAACCTAATCACCTCTCAAAGATCCCACTTCCTAATACTATTGCCTTGGGGGTTAGGATCTCAACATAGGAATTTTTGAAGGGACAAAACCATTCATACTATAGCGGGCAGCCAATGATACCTTTATACCGAAGTTAGGAAGTCTATGTCATTTGAATATCACTTGGAGTTAGTATGTATTGAAATGGATAATTTTGCATTTGGATTATTATTTTTTTAAGATTTTATTTATTTATTTTAGAGACCATGCATAGGGGGAGGGGAAGAGAGAGGCTGAGAGAATCTCAAGCAGAATCTGTGCTGAGCACAGAGCCCAATGCAGGGCTTGATCCCATGACCCTGACTTCACCACCACCTGAGCTAAAAATCGAGAGTTAGATGCTTAGCCAGCTGAGCCACCCAGGTGCCCCTACATTTAGATTATTTTTTAGCATATCCTTAATATATGTACATTACCTAGTTCTTCATGATGTGTTGCCAAGTTACAATGTATTATATGAGAGTCTGTAAATTCTGATTTATGCTTCCCTGTTAGCTACTAGGGAAAAGTTAGTGAAATATTTGTCTTTAGTCTTGAAATCTCAATGGAAGTTGAAAGATGTCTGATTTTAGTAGTGAACAATGACTTTCAAATATGACAAATACATGTAATAGAATAAGCTGGTAATTCCTGAAGATAAGACCACCAAAGGCATATCAATCATAGCAACTGCAGACAGTAAAATATGTCTGCTGTGGATTTCATTCCTCCCTGGTATAGGATGAAAATGTTGAGAAGGGATAGGAGCTGCTGGTAACAGAATTTACATTACAGGTGTGTTTTAGGTCAGTATTTCTAAAATGTTTGACCATAATCCACAGTAAAAATACATTTATATGGCAACTTGTGATACACACATACAACTGAAATAAAAGATTGTCCAGGTGATGGTTAGCCTTAATATTTTCTGTTCTGTATCGTACTAAAAATGGTGCTGTTGACGTACTAGATTATTTCATGCGTCTTGACTTGAGGTTTGCAAAACTATTCTAGATAGTTTGTATTTTTAATAATTATAATTGAATGTAATAGGGTGGGTGGGTTTACCAAGTACTTGCAGTAGATTAAAAAAATTTAAAACACTGCTGATGGCTAATAAAGAAAATATAAATAATGTAACTTTGTTTATCCTTGGGAAAAATACCTAGAGTAGGACCCTTTTAAATTCTTATTTCTTGGGTAATGCATGCAATGGAATTGCTGAGTTGTATAAGTGTATTTAACTTAGTAAGAAATTGCTAGACTGCTTTCCAAAATAGTTGTACCATACTGCATTCCCACTGCACTTGGCATTGTGAGTCTTCCCAATTTTAGCTTTTCTAGATATGTAGGTATAATAATGTCATTATCATTTTAACTTGCATTTGATTTATTCCTAATGATTAATGATGTTGAGTATCTTTCATGGCTTATTTGCCATCTGTATACTTCGGTTAAATGTTCAGATTTATCTACTTAGTATTGTAAGAATTCTTTATATATTCTTGATAGAAATCCTTAATCACATGCATGTTTTGCAAATATTTTTCTCCTAGTTGGTCTTGTCTTTTCTTTTTCTTTTTTTTCTTTTTTATTAATGTCTAATGTATTATTTGCCCCAGGGGTCTTTTCTTTTTCTTAACAGCATCTTTTATAGTCCATGTTTTATGTGTCCTATTTAGGAATCTTTAACTAATCCAAAGTCACAAAGATTTATACTAGTTTTTTTTTTCTTTTTCCTATAAGTTTTCTATTTTTAATTATTACATTTAGGTCTATGAACAGTTTTGAACTAATTTTTATATATGCTGTGAAGTAAGGGTCATTTAATTTCTTTGCCTGTGAATGTGCATCATAGCATCATCCATGAATGTGCATCCAGCATCATCTGTGAAAAAAACTGTCTTTTCCTCTTTGTTAAAAATTAATTGGCCATATATGTAAATTAATGTCTCTACCATGTTCCATTGATATGTTTATCTTTATGCCAGTACTTCATGTCTTTATAGTGAATATTGAAATCAGCTCGCAGTATTTTGAACTTAGTTCTTTTTGTTCAAAATTATTTTGGCTATTCTGGGTTCTTTTCATTTCTTTTTCTTTTTTTTTTTTTTAAATATACTCTACCTCCATCATGGGGCTTGAACTTACTACCCAAGGATAAGGAAAGAGTCACATGTTCTGTGGACTAAGCCAGCCAGGTGACTCTCATTCCCATACAAATTTTAGAATCAGTTAGTCAATTTCTGCAAAAAAGATGATTGGGGTTTTGACTGGTATTGTGTTGAATCTATATTATTTCAGAGAATTGTAGTCTTTACAGTATTGAACAACCAACCAATGATGGTCATTTTTGTCTCCCAGTTATTTGGATATTCTTTCATTTCTCTGAGTAATGTTTTCTATTTTTCAGTGTACGATCTTACACATATTTTGTTTTATTTATCCTTGTAACATAATGTTTTAAATACTATTTTAGATGGTATTGTTTTTTAATTTCAGTATCCAGTTGTTCATTATGGGTATGTTGAAATACAGTTGATTTTTTTTTATTGCCCTCACATCCTGCAACTTTACTAAACCTGCTCATTTCTTCCTTTCTTCCTCCTCCTCTTCTTCTTCTTCTTCTCCTCCTCCTCCTCCTGCTCCTCCTCCTCCCATTTCTCCTCTTCCTCCCCTTCCTTTTCTTCTCCCTCTTCCTCCTCTTCTTCCTCTTCTTCCTTTTTTAAAAATATCTCTAACACTAACATGGGACTTGAACTCACAACCCTGAGATCAAGAGTTGCGTGTTCTACCAACTAAGCCAGCTGTGCACCCCAATTACTTCTTATATTTTTATTTTGCAGATTTAGGGGATTTTTATGTAGATAATGTCACTGCGCATTAAAATAGTCTTGCTTCTTCCTTTTTCTGTATTTTCCTATATTCTATTTTTCTTCTTTTTTTCTTTTTCTTGCTTAATTGCACTGCCCAGGATTGCCCCAGAATCTTGAATGGAAGTACTGAGAGTGAGCATCCTTGCTTCATTCTTCATCTTGGAAAACATTTCAGTTTTTCACTATTAAATATCTTGTTAACCATGTGTTTTTTGTAGACACCCTTTAAAGAAATTTCCTTCTTTTCTTAGATTGCTGAGAATGTTTGTCATGACTAGCCTTTGAATTTTGTCAGGGTTTTTTCCTGCATCTATTAGGTTGATTGTATGATTTCTCTTTCATTGATTCTGTTAATTTGCTATATTAGCATGTTGAATGATTTTTTTAATATTGAACCAACATCCAATTCCTGGGCTAATACTACTTGGTTATGATAAATTATCCTTTATATATTACTGGCTTGAGTTTTGGTAGGAACTTTGTCTCTGTGTTCATAAAAGATCTTAGCTTACAGTTTTCTTATATCTTACAAGTTTATAATTATAGCTGATAGTTTTATTTTTGCCTGTTTTTGGTACCAGGGTAATGCTGGCCTCATAAATGAGTTGGATGTGTTCTCCTTTTCTAGAAAAGTTTTATAGAATTGAAATTACCTTTTCTTTAAACATTTGATATATTTTATCATTAAAGACCTCAGAGCTTGGAGTTTTTCTGTTGGAAGGTTTTTATTTTTTGTTTTTTAACTTGGTATTTTCTTTAAATTTTTTATTTTGAGATAATTGTAAATTGATAATGCAGTTGTAAGAAATAATTTGGAGAGATACCATATACTCTTCAACCAATGCTGCCAATGTTTATACAACTTATACAACTATATTACAGTATCACAACCAGGAAGTTGACATAGATAAATCCATGAACCTTATTCAGATTCTTCCAGTTATATATGTACTTATTTGTGTGTGTGTGTGTGTGTGTGTGTGTATTCCATGCATTTTAACATTAATTTTAACTAATTTTAATAGATTAACACAGGTACCATCACAATTAAGGTAGGGAATAGTTCCATCACAATGATCCTTTGTGATACCCTTTTATAGCCACAGCTACATTCTTTTCTTCCTATTGTTAACCTCTGGCAATTATTAATCTTTCCATCTCTATAATTTTGTCATTTGAAGAATGTAAATAACATGTATGTTAACATTATAAATAACAGCATATAACCTTTTGAGATTGGCTTTTTTCACTCAGCATATTTCCCTTAACAATCATCCATTTTTTTCACTCAGCATATTTCCCTTAATGATCATCCATGTTTTAATAGTTTATTCCTTTTTATTGTTGATTAGTATTTCATGATATGGATATATGGTTATTTAACCATTCACTTGTTGACAGATATTTGGATTGTTTCCGTTTTTGACTGTTAAGTTAAAGCTGTTGTGAACATTGTTTTGTATGAACATGAGTTTTCATCTGTTTGGGAGAAATGTCTAAAATTGCAATTACTGGGCTGTATGGTAAGCACATTGTTTAATTTTGTAAGAAATGCTGTATTCTTTTTCGGGTACTGCCATACCATTTTACATTCCCATCAGCCATGTATGAGTAATCCACTTTCTCTGCATCATCTCATTAAGTATATAGTGATAATTCATGGTTTTAGTTTACATTTCTCTAATGGCTAATGTTGAACATCTTTTTATTTACTTATTTGCCATCTTTGTATTTTCAGTGAACTGTGTCCATGTTTTTTTGGTCATTTTCTGTTTAGATTATTATTGTTTTTTACTGTTGAGTTTTGAGCCTTATTCATATAATTTAGATATTAGTCCTTTGTCAGATGTGCAGTTTGCATATATTTTCTCCCAGTCTGTAGCTTGTTTTTTCATTCTCTTCATGGGGTCTTTTGCAGAATAAAAGTTGTTAACTTCAGTGAAGTCCAATTTATCAATTTTTCCTTTTATGGATTATGTTTTTGGTATCATGTCTGAGAACTCTTAACCTATCCCTAGGTCATAAGATTGTCTCCTAGATTTTTTCCCTAAAATTTTATTTAAGTCCAGGGTCCATTTTGTGTTAATTTTTGTATGATGTGTATGGTTTAGCTTGAAGTTCACTTTTGTATCTGTGGGTGTTCACTTGCTCTAGCACCATTTGTTGAAAATAAAAAGGCTGTATTTTCTCCATTGAATTGCTTTTGCACCTTTATTAAAAATCAGTTGGGCATTTTTGTGTGTATCTAATTCTGTGTTCTCTATTCTCTTTCACTGATCTGTGTGTCTATCCCTTTGTAAATACCATACTGTCTTGCTTATTGTAGCTATATCGTATATAGTATAGCTATATAGCTTATTGTAGCTATATAGTAAGTTTAACATCAGGTTGAGTGATTTAGTTTTAGTTGGTCTTTTTCAAAATCGTCTTAGCTATTCTGTCTTGTGTCTTTCCATGTAAATTGTAGGATAGACTTGTCCATATCCCCAAATTACCTTGCTGAGATTTTGATAAGAATTGCATTGGATCTTTTATTGTGTTCAGTCTTCTGATCCATAAATATGGCACACTATTTGTTTAGATTGTTGGTATCTTTCATCAGCATTTTGTAACAATCAGGATATAGATCTTCAACATGTTTATTGTTTAAACATGTTTATGTTTATTTCTCTTTACATTTATGTTTAAATATTTAATTTTCTTTGGAGCAATTACAAATGGTGGGTTTTGTTTTTGTTTTTGTTTTTTTAAGGCGGAGGTGGGGAAGGATTAAGGGAGAGTGAGAGAGAATCTTAATCAGGCTCCATGTCCAGTATGGAGCCTGATGTGGGGCTCGATCTCACAACCCTGAGATCATGACCTGAGTGAAAATCAAGAGTTGAATGCTTAACCAGTTGAGCCACCCAGGTGCCCCACAAATGGTTTTGTGTTTTAAGTTCAACTTCCACACGTTTGTTGTTAGTATATAAAAATGCAGTTTTGCCTATGTTATGATCTTGTATCCTGTGACCTTGCTGCACTCACTTATAGTTGTAGGAGGGGTTTTTTTGGTATATTCTTGGGGATTTTTACATGGAAAATCATGTCATCTTCCAACAGGGACTGTTTTATTTCTTCCTTTCCAATCTGTATGTCTTTTCTTTTTTTTCTTGCATTATCACATTGGCTGAGACTTCCAGTACAAGCATATCTTGTTTTATTGCACTTTGCAGATACTGCATTTTTTACAAATTGAAAGTTTGTGGCAACCCTGTGTCAAACACCAGTTTTATAATAGCATTTGTTCACTTTCTGTCTCTGTGTCACATTTTGGTAATTCTCACAATATTTCAAACTTTTTCATTCTTATAATAATTGTTATGGTGATCTGCAATCAGTAATCTTTTGATGTTACTATTGTCATTGTTTTGGGGCCCCACAAACTGTGCCCATATAAGACAGTAGACTTAATTGATGAATGTTGTGTGTGTTCTGTCTGCTCCACTGACAACCTGTTCCCCATGTCTCCCTGTTTTGGGGTCTCCCTGTTCCCTGAGACATAACAGTATAGAAGTCAGGGCAATTAATAACTCTGCCATGTTCCTTTCAAGTGAAAGAAAGAGTCGTATATCTCTCATTTTAAATTAAAAGCTAGGAATGATTAAGCTTAGTGAGGAAGGCATGTTGAAAACTGAGATAGGCTGAAAGGTGGCCTCTTGTGCCACCGGTAGCCAAGTTGTGAATGCAAAAGAAGAGTTGAAGGAAATTAAAAGTGCTACTCCAGTGAGCACATGACTGACTGATAAAGTGAAACAGTCTTGTTGCTGATATGGAGAAAGTTTTAGTAGTCTGGATAGAAATTCAAACTAGCCACAGCATTCCCTTATGCCAAAGCCTAATCCAGAGCAAGGCCCTAACTCTCTTCAACTGTATGAAGGCTGAGGGAGGTGAGAAACCTGAAAAAGAAAAGTTTGAAGCTAGCAGAGGTTCATTCATGAAGTTTAAGGAAAGATACCATCTCCATAATGTATAAGTGCAAGGTGATAGAGCAAGTGCTGATGTAGAAATTGCAGCGTGCTCTCGAGAAGTTCTAACAATTAATTAATGAAGGTGGCTATAGTAAATAACAGATTTTCAGTGTAGGTGAAAGAGCATTCTATTGAATAGTCTTCTGTAAGAAGATGCCATCCAGGACTTTCATAGTTAAAGAGAAGTCAATACTTGGTGGCTTTAAGGCTTCAAAAGACACGCTGACTCTCTTGTTAGGGGCTAATGCATCTGGTGAGTTTAAGTTGAAGCCAGTGCTCATTTGCCATTTTGAAAATCCTAGGGCCTGGGGCACCTGCGTGGCTCAGTCGGTTAAGCGGCTGCCTTCTGCTCAGGTCATGATCCCAGGATCTTGGGATCGAGCCCCGCATTGGGCTTCCCACTCAGCGAGAAGTCTGGTTCTCCCTCTCCCTCTGCCTCTCCCCCTGCCTGTGCTCTCTCTGTCAAATAAATAAATAAAACTTAAAAAAAAAAGATGATTAAAAAAAGGAAAATCCTAGGGCCCTAAGAATTACGTTAAATCTACTCTGTCTGTGCTCTATAAATCGAACAACAAAGCCTGGATGGCCGCATTTCTGTTTACAGCATGGTTTACTGAATATTTTAAGCCCACTGTTGAGACCTATTTCTCAGGAAAAAAAGGTTCCTTTCAAAATATTTCTGCTCATTGACAATGTACCTGGTCATCCAAGATCTCTCATGGAGATTTACATCAAGATTAGTGTTATTTTCATGCCTGCTAACACGACATCCATTCTATAGCCCCTAGACCAAGGATTCATTTTAACTTTCATGTCTTATTATTGAAGAATTAAATTTTGTAAGGCCATAGCTTCCGTAGATTGTGATTCCTCTGATGGATCTGGTCAAAGTAAATTGAAAACCTGGAATAGATTTCCTGTTTTAGATGCCATTAAGAACATTTTTGATTCACGGGAAGAGGTGAAAATATCATCGTTAACAGGAGTTTGGCAGACGTTGATTCTAATCAAGGACTTTGAGTGGTTCAAGACTTCAGTGGAGGAAGTAACTGCAGATGTGGTAGAAATAGCAAGAGAACTAGTATGAGATTTGGAGCCTGAAGATGGGCCTGAATTGCTGCCATCTCAGGATCAAAATTAAATAGATGAGGAGTTGTTTCTTATGGATGAGCAAAGAAAGTGTTTCTTGAGATGGAATCTACTTCTGGTGAAGATGCTGTGAGGACTATTGAAAGGACAAAGGATTTAGGATATTACATAAGCTTAGTTGGTAAAGCAGCGGCAGGGTTTGAGGGGATTAACTACAGTTTTGAAAAATGATTCCTTGTGGCTAAAATGCTATAACAAAATAGCGTCTCATGCTACAAAGAAATTGTTTGTGAAAGGAAGAGCCAATTGATAGGAAACCTTCATTGTTGTCTTATGTTGCCCCAGCCACCCCAGTATTCAGCAACTACCACCCTGGTTAGTCAGCAGCTATCAACACTTAGGCAAGACCCTCCACGAGGAAAAAGATTAGGACTTGCTGAAAGTATAGATGGTGGTTAGCATTTTTTAGTAAAGTATTGTTTAATTAGATTAGGTATGTATATTGTATTTTTAGACATAATGCTTTGCACACAATAGACTACAGTATGATGTAAACATAACTTTTATGTGCACTGGGAAATGGAAAAATTCATTTGATGCACTTTATTATGATGTGTGCTTTATTGTGGTGATGTGGAACCAAACTTTCCATATCTCTGATATATGACTGCATTATGTTTAATGATAGTGGTGAGATTGGGTGTCCTCGTATTATTCCTGATTTTAACTGGAAAGTGTTCAGTTTTTCACCATTAAATATACCAGAAAATGTAGGTTCTTTTATAGGCACTTTTTATCAGTTTGAGAAAGTTTCTCTCTATTCCTGGTTTGCTGAGAGTTTATAAATGGGCTCAATCCAAGAGGCAGAATCATTAGAGGATACACATACATACATACATACATACAAAGATATGTTACTGATATTTGATCTTATATTATCATGGGAACTCATTAAACTGTCTTTCTAAAGTTATTTTCTAAATGTTTTGAGAAGGGAAGATGGTTGTAAATTGAGGGTAGGAAGGGCAAACTTGAACTCATGAAGGGATAGGATCTGTGTTAGATCTCACTGTCTCCAAACTTATTGATGTTCTACAGGGATGTTCTATGGGGTGTTCTGTAGGGGAAGCTAGCACCTTTTGTCATGGAGCAAAACACACAATTTCCTCTGTATATTAAGAAGCTAAAGGAGTATTCATGGGAAAGTGGGACACTCGTAGGCCTAGTTGCTGCTCATTCCAGGAAGGTGAGCCAGCAGATAAGTAACGACACTTGTATAAGCAGCATGAGCTTTGCTCCAATCTTCTGAGGGAAAAAGTCAATATGGCTGTTACCTTACTTCCACCCGCCAGTCTTGTGCAAAAATGACTGGTGATTCATCCTCAGAAGAAGTATACAGGGAAGAAATTCTGGGAACATGGTTCAGTGTGAGCTGACACATTTCAATGCCACTACAGTTAATGTTAATTATTTATCAGATGGGAGGGAGTGTCCTGCCTTTCCCTCAAGGATGGGCAATGTAAGCTTTTATCCCTTTCTCAGAGTGGTTGCCTTTGCCTGAAATAAGAGTGAGGGTTTCCTTCCTTCTTAGAGGTAGTAGGCATTTGCCGAGGCCATTTCTAGCTGGGGTTTCCCCAGTGGCTTAAGGCTTTTGTTTCCCCTGAAAGGTGAGTGGAGTTTCATTCCTGTGTCCTACCAAACGGGGACTCTTTCTTGTCTCCTCCCCTATTTTCAGTGTTGTGAGTTCTTGGTGGAAGCTAATGGAAAAGAACTGGTGGCTAAATGAGGATTTGCCTGTGTCTAGAATCTCAGAGATTCTCAACCATCTCGCTAGCCCACAATTGGTCTTTAAGCATTCGTTTGGTCTTTAAGCATTTGTTTGAATTTCACTGTTTTCTTCTTACACACTTTGATGGCAGTCCTCTTTGTCCTGTGCTCTGTCAAAGATGAAACACTTCTGTGTTCTGTCTCATCTCAAAGGTAGTTTTGTCACCCTTTGATTTTCAGTGCTCCTGGTTGGTTGGTAAGATGCTGTGGGAGCCAAAGAGGAATATTATCTCAAGGAGATAACAGTCAGCTATGACAGATAATACTATGAGGTCATGAAAAATGTGTCTTGAAAGGGCCCATTGGTTTACCGATAACCTGTGATTTCTAAGAACAAAACCAACAAGGAGGAGGAAGCTACAGGGGCAGTGCAGAGGAAAGACCTGACAGTGAGCTAGGGAAGGCAGCGTGTGGAGATGACTGAGAAGTTTGGCATTAAAGGCAAAGTAGCTCAAAGGGACAACAGAATGAAGTAAAGGAAAAATTTTTGTTAAAGTGCTTTCCATCTCTTCTCATTGTTACTAGCCTTGTTCTTTTCCCTTAATCAGCTGAACTTACCTCAACTCCTAAATGAGGTCATTTAAAAAAAATCATTTCCTCTCTTTTCGGGCAGTATTAACTTAGAACAATCCCACCTGTACATAGGGAGAGAACTAATTTTAAGTGTATAGCGTATCAGGCACGTTTATAAGTTTTGAGTATGCTAAGGAATTTACTCCTGACAATAAGTCTGTTCCCATCAAATGTAAAACTTAAACAAATGTAAACTAAGGCTCTGAGAGGTTAAGTTTTGCTCAGCTTATGCATAGTATGTTCCAAGTTAGGCATTTAAACCTGGTCTGACACTTCTTAGATCAAGCATCTCAGTCTAATAAGGGAGATAGGTATGTGAATAAGTTACACAGCCGTTTAATAAATTATACAGCTATTACAAATGAGCAGTAGCTCTATATTGTCCTTGAAAGATGTTCACCCTGTATTACTGAGGGAAAACACATTATAGAACAGAGTGAATATTATGATCCCATTTACTTATTCACTGATTCAGCAAATGTATATCAAATGCTTACTTTGTCCTAGGCACTGTTCTAAGCACTTAGGATATTTGGGTGAACAAAGGAGTGTTTCTCTTTTTATCGAGCTTATAGTCTATTAAGATAGAATAGAATGTCAAAGCAGTGATAGAATTATGAGAGACAGCGTTGGTTGCAAGAAAGACTTGAGTAGGAAACCACAGGTGTAGCTAAATTCATCCATAACAAGTGTGTAATTGTTGAGACAATTCTCCATGGCTCTTGCATTTAGGCACATTTGTGAGCAGAGGAACTGGCTACTTTGTTCTGGACTATCTTTTCAGTGATTTATATATAGGGATCAACTTTGGAAGTTATGATATCTCCCTCTGAAGCAGAGGGCAGATTTATTTATTATCCAGTATAATAAAAATAATGTCACTCTTTGGGATCCAGATCAGGCAGGTTTGCTTGATATTTTACAAAATTTGGGTTTCCTCAGTTCAGGGTTCCCCAGCTGTGATTCAAACCCATTGCATGTACAGTATTCACCCAGGCTGTACCCCATTGCCCTGTGAGAATTGGGGGACGAGGAACCACTGTGAACCTGAGCTTACACAGCTTGAGTAGAAAAGTTTTTTGACCCTAACTTAGGAGTCTTGTGTCTTCTGTCAGCATTCATGAGATGGTGGCCAGGTACTTAGCTTACAAGTATCTAGACTTCACAGTTCTTGATAACAGGTATGAGTTTATTTTTACTTTAACTTACGTTTCCTGACTTGTTAATTTTAGCCATTCTGACTGGTGTGACGTGGTATCTCATTGTGGTTTTGATTTGTATTTCCCTGATGCCAAGTGACGTAGAACATTTTTTCACGTGTCTATTGGCCATTTGGATGTCTTCTTTGGAGAAATGTCTGTTCCTGTCCTCTCCCCATTTCTTGATTGGATGATTTGTGTTCTGGGTGTTGAGTTTGATAAGTTCTTTTTAGATTTTGGATAATAAGCCCTTTATCTTTTTTTTTTTTTAAAGATTTTATTTATTTATTTGAGAGAGAGAGAGAAAGTGAGAGAGCATGAGAGGGGAGAAGGTCAGAGGGGGAAGCAGACTCCCTGCGGAGCTCCAGTGCGGGACGATTCCGGTATTCCGGGATCATGACCTGAGCCGAAGGCAGTGGCTTAACCAACTGAGCCACCCAGGCGCCCCACTAGCCCTTTATCTGATAAGATATTTGCAAATATCTTCTCCCATTCTGTTGGTTGTCTTTTGGTTTTGTTGACTGTTTCCTTTGCTGTGCAAAAGCCTTTTATCTTGATGAAGTCCCAATAGTTCATTTTCGCCTTTGTTTTTCTTGCCTATGGAGACTTGTCTAGCAAGACGTTGCTATGGCCGAGGTCAGAGAAGCTGCTGCCTGTGTTTTCTGGGATTTTGATGGATTCCTGTCTCACATTTAGGTCTTTTATCCATTTTGAGTCTATTTTTGTGTACGGTGTAAGAAAACGGTCCAGTTTCATTCTTCTATATGTGGCTGTCCAAGTTTCCCAACACCATTTGTTGAAGAGACTGCCTTTTTTCCATTGGATATTCTTTCCCGCTTTGTTGTATTATTTGACCATGGTAAACTTATAGATCTTTTTTTTTTTTTAAAGATTTTATTTATTTATTTGACAGAGAGAGAGACAGAGAGAGCAGGAACACAAGCAGGGGAAGTGGGAGAGGGAGAAGCAGGCTTCCCAAGCAGGGAGCCCGATATGGGCCTCCATCCCGGGACCCTGGGATCATGACCCAAGCCGAAGGCAGACGCTTAATGACTGAGCCACCCAGGCACCCAAACTTGGAGTTCTTTATGGCATTTGTCAGCTCCTATTTTTTGGTAGTGCATTCAATTACTAAAAGGGTACAGGAGGTTTACACTAGTTTGTTCTGGAAGCACATTTAATGGGGTGTGTGGACAATACAGTCATTTTGATCTCCAAAGTCACATACAGAAATATCATTCAGGAGCTGTTATGTAACTGTCATGTCTCAGTGAATGTTTTTATGTGCAGGTTTCACGTGTAAGAGTTCCTGCTGGAAGAGTTCACTTTGTCTTCTATTCTCATGTCCCACCACCATTTTCTCTAGACCGAGATGGCTAGAGCCCTGTTTTCAAACCTAGATTTTAAAAATTAGGGGAAAAAAAATTTTTGTACTTTTTCTCCTTTTTATTTTTTTAAAGAACTTTAATGAATTTTAATTACTGTCATGTTGTTAATTTGAATACTGTTTCTTAACTCTTAATTATAACTCAGTAGGATTGCCAAGCCTGCTGTTGGCCAAAAGGGAAAAAAAATTTAGTGTTATCTGTTTACTACAGTTAGCATCTTTTTAAAACTGAAAATCAGATTTGAAAAGTTAATTATATAAAGTACAACTAGTTCATGAAAATACTGAATTTCTTTTTTTTTTTTAAGATTTTACTTATTTATTTGAGAGAGAGTGTGCAAGAGAGAGAGCGTGCAAGAGAGAGAGCATGAGCAGGGGGAGGGGTAGTCAGAGAAGGAGAAGCCGACTCCTCACTGAAAAGGGAGCCTGATGCTGGACTCAATCCCAGGACCCTAGGATCATGACCTGAGCCAAAGGGAGATGCTTAACTGACTGAGCCACCCAGGTGCCCTGCAAATACTGAATTTTTGTTGGTTTGTTTTATTCCAATATGTTTAGGAACCATAGAGCATTCCTCTACGCACAAAAAAGAAAAAAATTCTTTAACCCACATGTTCATCCTTCACCTAGCCAGCTTACCAGTTATAAGCAAGGAGAAAGAAAGAAAACAATTTGACTTCAAGAATCGTGATCTTTATGTTGAGTGGCAAGAAAACATAATAAATAGAGAAATCTGTCCCTTGTGACAGTATTCAGAGAGCATAGTCAAATTTAATTTTATTTGAGATCTCATCAGCCTGATTACTTAGCTAATTACTGTTCTTTGTCATATATTCAGCTTCTTTTCATTACAGCTTCTGAATAAACATGAAGCCTTTTGGTCCTTCTTTGGTAAGGATGATTCATTTTTTAAAGGGAAACATACTTCTCTTTTTCAAAGGGATTTGTTCTATTTTTGCAGTATTGTTCTGCTACTGATGGACATTTAGGCTGATTTTATTTTATATTTTGCTGCCATGTTTCATTGTTGTAAGATGAACTTTAAAATAACATTTCTGAAATTGAGATGTGTTTAAAAATAGGTGGTATCTTATAAAACACTGTTTGCCAACCTATTTAAGATTTAAAACCCTGTCCCCCACCTCCAGTCCTTTCTTAGCTCCTTTCTCTGCTTTTTATTTTTCCATATAATACTTTGACTAGGTGACATGTTGTTTATTGCCTTTCAGTAAGCTCATTAGAGTGCAAGGATCTTTTTCTGTTTATTTCACCACCGTACTCCTAGCTCCTATAACATCACCTCGAGTGGAGTGAGTTCTCAATATATTTCTTGAATGAATGGTTGAATGAAGGGAATATTTGACTACCGTGGTCCAGACACTGTCCTTGAATGGCTTAATCCTTACAATAACTACACGAGGTAGGTAAGAACTACCTAATGAGGAAATGAGGGCCAAGTAGGTCAGTCTCCCCCAGTATCACTCAGCCTGTAAGTGGAGGAGTAGAAATTAAGAGTTTCCTCATGCTGGATCCTGGACTCTTAACTTCATTGTTACACTTTTATCAAAAAAATGACTTATGATTTCTTTCTTTCTTTTTAAACAGGAAGAAGAGAATTTATCCAAAGACTGAAACTTGAAGCAACCCTGAATGTGCATGATGGCTGTGTGAGTAATGATTAATTCTCAACTATGAACGACTTTAATACCAAGTGCTCAAATATTTGATGAAATGCCCCATCCTCCCAGAAGAGATTATGTCTAACTGTAATCGAATATAAAGAGAATAAAGTTTTACATTAAAACATAAAGAAGTATGTTTTGAATTTAGAAAAATAGTTGAGAGGTTTTTTTTTTTAAAGCAGAGATGAGTTTTCTAATATTGTTAAAAGGCTTCCAAGAAAAAAAAAAAGACTTCCATCTCTTTCAGTCTGCTAATACTGCTTTTGTGAAGGTTACTAATGATTACTCATGGTTACTTCTTAGGGAACTTAGACATTAATTGAACACAATCTTTTTTGAAATGTTTTTTCTCTTGGTTTCTGCTGCTATCACACTCTCTTGGTTCTCTTTGTATCTCATTGACTCACTGCATCTTCTCTGTCTTCTTAGCTGACTCCTCCACTTCTTGACCTTTGATGTTGGATGTATCAAGACTTTGTCCTGGCTCCTCCACCCTCTTTTCACTTCACTTTTCTAAGACATGCTCTCCTGTCCCATGACTAAAAAACACGACTTCCATATCCTCATTTCTTCCCAGAACTCCAGATTCATGTATCCAGCTTTCTACTTCATATTCCCAGCTGAATGTCTAGTAGGCATCCTGAATTTAGCAGGGCCAAAACAGAATCCTTTTCCTTTTAATTTCTGTTATGAAATTTTCAGACATGCTTTTCATATACTCATCAGGTGGATTTAGCAATTATCAAGATTGGGACACACTTTCCATTTCATTTTCCTCTTTTTTTCCTTGGCGAAGTATTTCAGAGCAAATCCTAGATATTATATCATTTCACTCCTGTATGTAGCCTAAAAGCAATGGACATTTTCTTATGTAACTAAAATGCCATTATGTAATTCAACAAGATTGACAGTATATCTTTGGTATCATCTGATACACAGTCCATAATCAAATTTCCCTCATTGTTTAAAATGTCTTTTTATAGCTGTTTGTTCAAAGGCGGATCCAGGCAAAGTCCATTCCTTGATTGCCATGCCTCTTAAATCGCTATTAAGCTAGATAGAGCAGGCTTCCTTTTTTTCGTTCCTGCCATTGACTTGTTACAGAATCTCAGTCAGTTTTCCTGTAGACTGTCCTACATTCTAGATTTGGTTTGAAACTGATTTGGTTTCTGTGTTATCATTTAACTTGTTTTTATATGCTTTGTATTTCCTATAAGGGGAAGTTACTCCTAGAGGTTTGATTAGATTCAGATACAACTTTTGGGGCAGGAATATTTACAGATGATATGCTTCCTATTATGTTGAAAAAGAGGCAGATACTATATGCTTCCTATTATGTTGAAAAAGAGGCACACTGTTTGTTCTACTTTTAGTAATGGTAAGATTGATCATAAGATTCAGGTGGCTACAATAGCCAAAAAGTTGCTGGAGGGGAAGGGGTATAGGGATGGAGTAACTTCGTAATGGACATTGAGGAGGGGACGTGTTGTAATGAGCACTAGGTATTATATAAGACTGATGAATCACAGACCTATACCCCCGAAATAAATAATATATGTTAATTAATTGAATTTAAATTTAAAAAAAAGATTAAGGTGGCTAAAACAAAGATTTTATTTTCTCCCCTAAATCTATAACCTTCTACATTTCAGTAAATAACACCACCATTCATCCAGTTATTTAAGTTGAGAAATTTCAGGTTATCCTTGATTACTCTCTTTCCCTTGACTTCTACATCTAGTCTATCCATAAATAAATGGAATGATTCCAGAATCATTCCATTTCTTTCTGTCTTTATGCCACTGCCTAATTTAAGCTATCATTCCTTGCCTGGACCACTGCAGTATCCTCTTAGTTGGTCTTCTCATTCTACAAACTCATTCAACACACAGATCCTAGATTATGCACATAAATCAGGTCATATTACTCTTTTTATATTATTTCCCTTTTTTCCCCTAGGATGTAAGACTTACAGTATGGTTGACAAAGGCAGAAAGATTGAAAACTGTCTTGATCAAACAAGCCCTACGGTCTGAGTTTGCTGGGCTATTTTTTGATACCTCCGAGAGTCAATAGACAAGTAAGGGCCAGCAATTACTGAAAATCAGTGTATTCATTTACATTCATAAAGGTATATTATTCCTGCTATATGAGAATACCCTATTTCATTATAGAAGGTTATGTTAACACTGTACTTTTTTTTTTTAAATACTATACTTCTAAACTGGTATTTTTTAAAGATATTGAGATACCAAAACAAAGAAATGCAAAACTCTGAGATATAAGGCCAAGGAAATCTGTAGTCTAACAAACACATTAGATGATTTTGATCTAGGCGATCCATGGATCATACTTTGGAAAATACTGCTATAGCTGCCTATTGAAAGCATGAGACTAGAAAAAAAATTACAAAGAAAGAATTACAGAAAGAAGAGGAATTACAGAAAGAAGACAAATTACGGTGACAAGAGGGTCTAGACTCTTATTCTAAGGAACCCAACATTTAAGTGAAGGGGGAAAAGGTATCTATAGTCCTGTCCACCAAACTTCTCTTTTTCCTGTCCACAATTATGGAATTATAATTATGCTGTAAATATAGTTTAGGTATATATTTTTAATTTATTATTATTATGTTTTTATATAGGCTCCATGCCTAGCCAAAAATTACCCTAATGTGGACTTTGAACTCACCACCTTGAAATCAAGACCTCAGTTGAGATCAAGAGTCAATACTTAACCAACTGAGCCACCCAGGTGCCCCTATATATTTTAAAATGAAAACATTTAGTTAACAGTGCTAATAAGTCTTATATGTATATGAACTTTTCTTAGTTTTTGTTAAATTCTTCACAATAAGAAGAGGATAGAAAGAAAATTTATAAAGAAAACTGTTATATATCACCAGTTCTTAATACTCAATGGCTCAAAACTCTCCAGTGCATTTCCAGCTTACTTACAGTAAACCCAAAGACCTTATTGCTTCCAGCCCTATGATTTGGCACTTGCCTTCTTCTCCAGTTTCATCCCTTACTATGTTTGCTGTTACACTTATTTGTTCCAGTCACTTATTTCTTCGCTGTTCCTTAACACACTAGGTACACTTCTGCCTTAGGTATTTTATGCCTTCTTACTCAGAACTCTCTTATCCCATATATTTGTAAAGCTCACCTCCTCATTTCATTTAGCTCTCAGTATTACCTATCAGAAAAGCTTTCCCTAACCACCCTAGTCAAATAGCTCCTCATCCTGATCAGTATCTTTTTTCTTCTGTTTTTTTCTCCTTCACAGTGCATATCACTGTCTGACATCATAATTATACAAACACATTTATTTGTTTGTTCATAGTATATACACCTGCCCCAGAACACTGGATCAAAAAAATATCTTTAGAAATTTATTTACTTTATCTAGTGTCAGGAGAAGTGCCTAGTACATACGTGGCACTTATGACTGAAGAGGCAAAGTGTGTGTTAAGTGTTAGATTTTGTGTCTTTCTTTAAAGACCTAAGGTCACATCTTTCTCCCTACCCAAAGAAGAATTTTCTAGTATTAATTTCAAATGGATTCTCCCATAATGGACAATTGCCTTTATGATGGTCTCAAGTTTTTACGAGCTGTGAATTCTGTGTCTTCTCATTTTTATATTTATTTATTTAAGATTTTATTTATTTATTTGACAGAGAGAGAGCGATCACAAGTAGGCAGAGAGGAAGGGGGGGGTGAGGGGGTGGGGAAGCAGGCTCCCTGCTGAGCAGAGAGCCTGATGCGGGGCTCGATCCCAGGACCTTGAGATCTTGACCTGAGCCGAAGGCAGAGACTTTAACCCACTGAGCCACCCAGGCACCCCTGTGTCTTCTCATTTTTAAATTCACTTTCAGATTTTACTGAGTATATTCTCAAAAAATATTTTTCTAAGGATGAATGGAAAGTAAACTTCTTACAAGCTTAACCATATTTTTTTCTGCCTTCACATTATCTTTATTTTTTTATTTTATTTTTTTTTTAAAGATTTTATTTATTTATTTGACAGAGGGAGAGATCACAGGTAGGCAGAGAGGCAGGCAGAGAGAGAGGGGGAAGCAGGCTCCCTGCTGAGCAGAGAGCCCGATGCGGGGTTCCATCCCAGAACCCCGAGATCATAACCTGAGCCAAAGGCAGAGGCTTTAACCCACTGAGCCACCCAGGCGCCCCTGCTGTCACACTATTTTTAAAACATGTTGTCCTTATTTTTATCTTGCTTTTAATTTTAAAACTACGTAATACTTTCTCATGGTATAAAAATAAATTATTTTAAAAAGTATATAAAAAGTGGCTCCCACCCTTGTTTCTGTCTCTCCCATTCCTTTCTGCTCCCTAATATGTACAACCACTTGTTAATAGTTTTTTTAAATCTTTCTGTTTTTTTCCATCTTCCATGAGATATTATTTACCTATAGCATTGTGTAAGTTTAAGGTGTACAATGTGATGATTTGATACACATATATGTTGTGAAATGATTACCACAATAGGGTTAGTTAACACGTACATCACCTTATATAATTACCGTTTTGTTGTGGTGGTAGTGGTGAGAACATTTAAGATTTACTCTCTTAGAATTTTTCGAGTATATAACATAGTGTTGTTAACTGTAACCACCAGCCATGCTGCACATTATTGCCCCAGAATTTATTCATCTCATACATTAGATATATATAGGTACATAGATCCCCATTAGATCTGTATATTAGATCTTCAGAACTCATCTTATAACTGGATGTTTGTAGTTTTTCAGCAGCAGCTCATTTCCCAGCTACTGGCAACCACCAACCATTCTACTACCTGTTTCTACTCATGGGGTATTTTTAGATTCCACATATAAGTGATATCACACAGTTTGTCATTCTTGTCTGGCCCTAAGGGTTCATCCATGTTGGTGCAAATGACAGGATTTCCTTCTTTTATATGACTAATATTCCATCTCACATACATACCACATTTTCTTTGTCCATTGGTTCATAGATGAACACTTAGGTTCTTTCCATGTCTTGGCTATCGTGAATAATACTGCAGTGAACATGGGAGGTACAGATATTTCTTCAAGATAGCGATTTCATTTCTTTCAGTTACACACCCAGAATAGGATTGCTGGATCATATGATAGTTTTATGCTGAATTTTTTAAGAAACCTCTATACTGTTTTCCACAGTGGCTGCACCGATATACAGTCCCACCAGAGTGCACAGACGCTCCCTTTTCCCCACGTCCTCCCCAGCACCTGTTCTCTTCTCTTGTCTATTTTGATAATAGCCATTCTAGTAGGTGTGAAGTGGTATTTCACTATAGTTTTGATTTGCATTTCCCTCATGATTAGTGATGTTGAGCACCTTTTCATGTATTTTTTGCTACGTATACTTTTGGAAAATGTTTATGTAGATCCTTTGCCCATTTTTAAATCCAATTATTTGTGGGGTTTTTTTTTCTTGTTACTGTGTTATATGAGCTCTGTATATATTTTGTATATTAACCCCTTATCAAATATATGGTTTGTACATATTTTCTTCCATTCTGTAGGTTTCCTCTTCATCTTACTGGTTCCTGTTGCTGTGCAGAAGCTTCCGAATTTGATTTTTGCTTTTGTTGTTTGCACTTTTGGTGTCAAATCCAAAAAAATCACTGCTAAGATCAATCAAGGTCAAGGAGTTTTTCACTCTGTTTTCTTCTAGAGTTTTATAGTTTCAGGTCTTATGTTTAAGTACTCTATCCATTTCAAGTTAATTTTGTCTTATTTTGCTTGTGAACATCCAGTTTTCCCAACACCATTTATTGAAAAGATTGTGCTTTCCCCATTGAGTATTCTTGGCTCCTTTGTTGTAGATTAATAGACCATATATGTTTGGGTTACTTTTTGGGTTCTGTATTCTGTTCCATTGGTCTGTGTGTCTGTTTTTATGCCAATAACATACTATTTTGATTATTGTAACTTTGTAATATAGTTTAAGTCAGGAAGTACGATGCCTCCAGATTTTTCTTTCTCAAGATTTCTTTGGCTATTTGGGGTCTTCTTTGGTTCCATACAGACTTCAGGGTTGTTTTTTTTTTTTTTTTTTTTTTTTCTATTTTTGTGAAAAATGCCACTGGAATTTTGATAGTGATTGCCTTAAGTCCATAGATAGCTTTGGGTAGTGTGGACATTTTAATAATATTAAACCTTCCAATACATGAACTTGGCATATCTATTTATATGTATCTTCTTCATTGTCTTTCATTAGCAGTGTGTAGATCTCAGTGTACAGATCTTTTACCTCTTCGGTTAAATTTATCTCTAAGCACTTTATTGTTTTAGATGCTATGCATCAGATAGTTTATTGTTAGTATGTAGATATGACATGCACCTGATATTTGTTTGTTGATTCTATATCTTGAAACTACAAAATTCATTTATTAGTGCCACAGTTTTTTGGTGGTGTCTCCAGGCTGTTCTATATATAAGATCATGTCATCTGCAAACAGAGACAGTTTTACTTCATCATTTCCAATTTGGATGCCTTTTATTCTTTTCCTTGCCTAATTGTTCTGGGTAGGATCTAATACTATGTTAAATAAAAGTGATGAGAGTTGTTACTCTTTTCTTGTTCCTGATTTTAGAGGAAAAGCTTTCTGCTATTCACCATTGAGTATGATGTTAGCTGTGAGTTTGTCATATACAACCTTTATTATGGTGAGATATGTTCCTTCTGTATTCAGTTTGTTGAGAATTTTTGTCATGAAAGATGTTGAATTTCGCCAGATGCTTTTTCTGCATACATTTAGGTGATCGTGTGATTTTTATCGTTCATTATATTAATGTGGAATATCACATTTATTGATTTGTGTATACTGAATCATCCTTGTATCTCAGGGATACTTTCCACTTGGTTATGGTGTATGATCCTTTTAATGTGCTGTTGAATTCGATTTGCTATTATTTTGTTGAGGATATTTATATCTATATTCATCAGGAATTTTGGCATGTAGTTTTCTTTCCTTGGAATACCTTACCTGGCTCTGGTATCAGGGTAATGCTTGCCCCAGAAAATGAGTTTGGGCATGTACCCTCCTCTTTAGTTTTTTGGAGATTTTGAGAAGGATTGGTGTTTATTCTTCTTTAAATGTTTGGTAAATAGTTAAAGCCCCTGAAGCGGAAAAAAGAAACTTGCCTGCTCTCCATTTGTATAGGAAGAAGAACAGAATATGGATGTATGAGAGGATAACTATCAAAATGCCTGAATTCGGCACTAAAAACGTCACCCAGGAGTTTCCACTGCTATTTGATCTCTGAGAGAATGTAAAGAGGTGGTGACTCTCATTTTTTTGGTTGTTTTTCAACGGTTTTTGATTACTGATTCAATCTCCAGAAACAAACAAAAAAAATTACTCGTTTTTGGCCTATTCAGATTTTTAATTTTTTTGTGATTTAGTCTTGGTAGGTTATATGTTTCTAGTAGGTTGTCTAATTTATCAGTGTATAACTGCTCAGTGTATATTCTCTTAGAATCCTTTGTATTTCTGTGGTATCAATTGGAATATCTTCTCTTTCATTTATAATTTTTTTTTATTTGGGTCTTGTTTGTTTTTTTTCTTGGTATGGTTAGCTAACGGTTTGTGAATCTTGTTTAGTTTTTGAAAAAACCAGCTTTTAGTTTCATTGATCTTTTCTATTGTTTTCCTACTCTTTTTTTTTCCATTTATTTCTGCTCTGATCTTTTTTTTTTAAGATTTTATTTATTTATTTGACAGAGAGAAGAGAGACCATAAGTAGGCAGAGAGAGAGGGGGAAGCAGGCTCCCTGCTGAGCAGAGAGCCTGAAGCGGGGCTCGATCCCAGGACCTTGAGATCATGACTTGAGCCAAAGGCAGAGGCTTTAATCCACTGAGCCACCGAGGCGCCCCTCTGCTCTGATCTTTGCTGTCTCCTTTCTTTTGCTAATTTTGGCCTTAGTTTGTTTCTCCCTTTCATTAATGTGTTAAATTCTGTCGCTTATTTGTGACCTTTCTTTTTTCTTAGTGTAGGCATTTATTGCTGTAAAATCCCTACTTATAACTGCTTTTGCTGCATCCCATATGTTTTATTTCTATTTTCATTTATTTCAAGATTTTTTTTTATTTCTTCTTGGACCCACAGATTGTCCAAGAGTATGTTATTTAATTTCCACATGTTGGTGAAATTTCCAGTTTTCCTGCTGTTATTTCTGGTCTTATACCATTGTGGTCAGAAAGATACTTAGTATGATTTAGTTCTTTTAAAATTTGCTAATACTTGTTTTGTGATCTATCATGATTTATCCTGGAGAGTGTTCAGGGTGCACTTGAGGAATGTCTGCTGCTGTACGATGGACTGTTCTTTATGTGTCTAAATCTCGAGCTAAAGTATAGTTCATTTCTAATGTTTTCTTATTAATTTCCTGTCTGTATGATTTATCCATTGTTGAAAATGGGGTATTGAAGTCTTCTGCTACTATTGTTTTCGTTGTTTGTTTCTCCCTTTAGATCTGATATAATAATTTTTTTTTTAAAAGATTATTTATTTATTTATTTATTTGACAAAGAGAGAGAGATCACAAGTAGGCAGAGTGGCAGGCAGAGAGAGAGGGGGAAGCAGGCTCCCCGCCGAGCAGAGAGCCCGATGCGGGGCTCCATCCCAGGACCCTGAGATCATGACCCGAGCCGAAGGCAGAGGCTTTAACCCACTGAGCCACCCAGGCGCCCCTGATATAATAATTTTTAAAAAATGTTTAGAGATTGTGGGGCGCCTGGGTGGCTCAGTCGTTAAGCGTCTGCCTTCAGCTCAGGTCATGATCCCGGGGTCCTGGGATGGAGCCCTGCA
>CM052893.1:12310236-12391998 GCA_028534135.1 Potos flavus | reverse complement strand
ATGACCCGAGCCGAAGGCAGAGGCTTTAACCCACTGAGCCACCCAGGCGCCCCTGATATAATAATTTTTAAAAAATGTTTAGAGATTGTGGGGCGCCTGGGTGGCTCAGTCGTTAAGCGTCTGCCTTCAGCTCAGGTCATGATCCCGGGGTCCTGGGATGGAGCCCTGCATTGGGCTCCCTGCTCGGCGGGAAGCCTGCTTCTCCCTCTTCCACTCCCCCTGCTCGTGTTCCCTCTTTCGCCGTGTCTCTCTCTGTCAAATAAATAAATAAATAAAATCTTTAAAAAAAAAACGTTTAGAGATCGCTTCTCTGCCATTTGGCTAAAGATCAAGTGTAAAAAATGTTTAGACATTCTAGTAGATATCTGGTGATATCGTGTTGTGGTTTTAATTCTCTGTCCTAATTTTGCATGTTCATCCATATCTCACAAACTTCCTAAACTCACCTGTTAGTTCTAGTATTTATATTGTCTCTAATTTTCTGAAGATATGGTACAGAATTCTCATTATTTATTTTTTTAAAAATGTTTGGCAGAATTCACCAGTAAAGCCATCTGGGCCTAGTTTTCTTTATGGAAAATTCTAACTATAATCCCTTAATAAAAACAGACTATGTATTGAGTAAATTTTGTTTAGCATGTGTGTTTCAGGGATTTTGTCAGTTTCATCTGATTGTTGAATTATTGGCCTTTAATGTTTAATGTTTATTATGTTTATGTTTATTATGTTTAATGTTTATTATGTTTATTATTTAATGTTAAATGTTTAAAGGTTGACCTTTAATGTTTAGGTATTGTAGAATGTGTAGTTAGTGATTGATGTCGTCTTTCTCATTCCTCATGTCAGTAGTATATATCCCCCGTACCCTTTTTTTTTCTTGATTAGTCAGGCTACATGTTCATTAATTGTATTTGTCTTGTCAAAGAACCAGCTTCTAGTGTTTGTGTGCGTGTGTGTGTGTGTGTGTGTGTGTGTTTCCCCGTTTTTCGGTTTTCTGTTTTTCTGTTTCCCTGCTTTTCTGTTTTCTGTTTCATTGGTTTTTGATCTGATATTCATTATTTCCAATTCTTCTTCTGACTTTGGATTTCATTTGTTCTTAGAACTTTTTTGATTGGAAGCTGAGGTCATCAATATGAGACTTTTTTCTTTTCTAACATAGGTATTTTAGTGCTGTAAGTTTCCTTCCAAATTCAGAGTTAGCTGCAACCCATTAATTGGGTTATGTTGTGCTTTCATTTTCATTCAGTTCAAAATCCTTTCTAATTTATTGGGTAATTTCTTTTTGGATATCTGTTATTTTGTAGTTTCCAAATATTTCTTTGTGTAAATGATTTTCACTTAATTCCATTATGGTCAGAGAACAAACTGTACTAGTTGAAATCTTTTAAAAATATTGAGATTTGTTTTATGGCCCATAAATATTTTCTATATTTGTAAATATTTTTTGTGTACTTAAAAAGAATGTGTATTTAGGTTTCAGTAGGTTAACCATCTGACTCTTGATTTTGGCTCAGGTCATAATTTTGGGGTTGTAAGATCGAGCTGCATGTCAGGCACAGAGTCTGTTTGATATAATCTTTTCTCCCTTTCCCTCTGCCACATCCCCCCTTGTGCACACATGCTTGCGTTCTCTAAATAAATAACTAAACAAATAAAATCTTAAGGAAAAAAAAGACTGTGTTCTGCTGTTTTTTAGTTGTTTCAGATGTGATAGTAAATCTGTCTTGACTAAAAGTGGAAGTCTTTTTTTTAATTTAGATACAGTTCATATACCATAAAATCTACCCATTTTAAGTATACAATTCAGTGTTTTTTTTAGTATATTCATAAAGTTGTACAGTCATCATCACCACTGTCTAGTTCCAGTATATTTTCACCACCTGAAAAGTCCATACCAGTTATCATTCACTCCCATTCCTCCTCTACCAAGCTGTTGGCAGTCACTGATCTACCTTCTGTCTCTACAGATATGCCTAGTCTAGACTTTCAAAATACATGGAATCATATAATATATGGCCTTTCACACTGGCTTCATTCACTCAGCATAATGTCTTCAAGTATTTACATGTTGCAGGATGTATTATGATTTCATTTTGTGGCTGAATAATATATCATTTTATGGATATTTTGTTATGAGCAAATGGATAGTCACATTTTGTTTATCCATACATTAGTTGATAAATGTTGGGATTGCTTTCACTTTTAGCTCTTAGGAATAATGCAGCTATGGGTTTTTGTGTACAAGTTTTTGTTTGATGCATGTTCTTTAGTTCTCTTGGATATAACCCTTATTGAGGAAATGCTGGGTCATAGGGTAACTTTGTTTCATTTTTGAGGAACTGCCAAACTGTCTAAATAGTGATACAGTTTTGCATTCCTATCAGCACTGTGTTAGGGTTCCAATTTTTTGACATCCTAGCCAACTCTTATTGTTTTCTGGGGTTTTTTGGGGTTTGTTTTCTGTTTTTTGTTTTTTTAATTATTATAGCCAACCTAAAGATTGAAACCTATGTTTCCTTCTAAGAGTTTTATAGTTTGGGCACTTACATTTAGATTTTTGATCATTTTCAGTTCATTTTTGAATATGGTATCCCTTTCTTGGGTATATCCAGTTGTCCCAGCACCATTTGTTGAAAAAATACTCTTTCTCCATTGAAAGGTCTTGGATCCCTTGTCAAAAATTACTTGAACATAAATGTTTATTTCTGGACTCTCAATTCCATTCCATTGATTTATATGTCTGTGATCATGACAGTACCATACAGCCGTGATTACTATAGCTTTGTAGTAAGTTCTTTTAATTTTTCTTTTTATGTATTTATTTTTTAATTTTTTTTTTTAAGGTGGCTTTGTTTTTTGTGTCTCTGGGTATAAAATGAATTAATTAAAGTAAATTTAAACAATGAAACTTAATGACTCAGACATTTCATTGTGAATTTACAGAATACTGTGTTTGCTAAATGGCAGTATGTATTTTCTATAGGTTAACTGGTAAAAATACTCCTTACGATAAACACAATTTTATTAGTGATATAAATTTTGAATCATCAGTTAATTGAAAGATGGCATACTTGTTTATATGTCTAATTTACTTAAATTTATTTTTTGTTTTCTTTTTAGGTTAATACAATCTGTTGGAATGAGACTGGAGAATATATTTTATCTGGCTCAGATGACACCAAGTTAGTAATTAGTAATCCTTACAGCAGAAAGGTAAAGTGGCTTAAAAGAAATTTAATGAGAAAAATTAAGCTAGAAATTAAAAAATTGTAAATAATTATGAATGGGCATTTATAATACAATATCCTTATTTTGCTCAAGGTAGTTATGTAATTTGGAAGTAAAATCATGCTTATCTCTTAATCTTCTTAGGAAAACAGGAGACTTCACCCAGCTTTTGACTCTAGCAAATTTAAATATGCTTCATTTTATTCATGTGGGTAAAATTGCCAAAAGTAACATTATCTCAGTAAACCATTCTTAGGGGGAAAAAAGTCAATGTGAATTTTTTTTCTTTTACGCTCACAAAATCTACTCTTCAGCTAAGTGGTTTAAGGAACATTATTTTATAAGTTTGCACAAACAGTATCTAGGCTCTAGTGAAATGCTTCATGATATCTAATACCTTAAGCTGGCATAATCATTTGAGTTTTAGGATTATGTAATTAGAATTATGTTCTGATTTTTATTGGCTCTTCTTCTCGGTATGTGGAGAAACTATACACCTATTTTTGTATCAGTGAGAACTTGGTAGATGGGCAGACCAAACTTATTTAAAAGTAGCAATCTTACAGAATAAATTATTCACATATTTCTTATTTTTCCACATTTAAACGGTTAAGATTTTTAAATAAATATTGTGGTCCTTCAACCTGAATGAGATTCATATTGAAGATATCCTTGATTAAAAGACAGATCATAATTTTATTTCAGGGATAGCTTTACTTAATTGTCCTGACTTAGCAGAGGGAAACTTGATGTTTAAATCCTACTTGTGTTAGGTCTGCAATTACTAGGTCTTTTAAGGTGCCTCTACCCAATTCCAGCCTGGAGCTTAGGGCCCAGCTCAGCGGCACATGGAAACATTCTGATTCTCCAAGTGTGGAAGCTCTGAAAAAGGCCAAATAACTGTCCTCTTGGGTTTTTATGGAGGCTTCATTACATAGTCCTGATTGACTAAGTCATTGGTCACTGACTGATTCAACCTCTAGCCTTTCTCCCCTCCTGTGTTCCAACTCTCAAATCTCATGATTGCTCCTTCTGGCAGCCTTTGGTGGGGTCCAAAAGTCATCTTCATTAATAACAAGACACCCATTTCACCTTGTCTCTGAAGCATTTTCAAAAACTATTGACAAAGACCATATATATGTGGAGATATATATATATATGAGAATATCTTTCGTCATCTAGATGACGAAAGATATATTTATTATAAATCATTATATTGTACTAGGACAACCTTTTCCTTACAGTAGAGGAAATTTCCTGGAATGATGTATATGTGGAATGCTTTTTGACCATTGCTATGAGAATTTTAATGCTTATAGTATTCATAGCAGTTGACTAGACACCAAAGGAATAATCTTTTTGTTTTTGAAAAGATGCAGAGCTTCACACTTTAAAAAAAAAACAAAAAAAACAAAAAAACTGTAGTAAAATACACTTAACTAAAATTAAAATAATTTTTAATATTTCTGTTTAGTGACATTAGGTATATTTACATTGTTGATACTATGACCACATCCAGCTATAGAACTATTTTCATCTTGGAGAACTGAAATTCTGTACCCAGTAAACAATAACTCATTTTTCTTCCCTCCTCCCATCCCTTGGCAACCACCATTCTACTTTTTGTCTCTGAATTTGACTACTCTGGATACCTCATATAAACTTTTATACAATATTTGTCTTTTTCTTACTGTCTGTTTCATTTATCATGATGCCCTTAACATTCAGACATGTTGCTGTATGTATCAGATTTTCTTTTTTTTTTATGGCCAAACAATATTCTGTTGTATGTAAATACCACATTTTGTTTCCATTCATTTTTCAGTGGATACTTGAGTTACTATTTCTACCATTTTGATATTGTGAATAATGCTGCTATGAACATAGGTGTACATATACCTCTCCAAGTCCCTGCTTTCAATTATTGTGTGGCTATACCCAATGGAATAATTTTTAGAAAATCTCGTTTCGTCTTTATTTGCTTATTTTTGGAAAAAGGACATTCATTTTGATGCATGGTTCCCAATAGAATGTATATTTGAAAAGTGATTACTCTTTCTCTTTTCCAGTTTAAGAAATGAGTAATCAAATAATACTCTTAAAGAGTTTAAATATAACAAGACTTTATCTTTTTCATATATTGGTCTTATTAGATCCAAATTTGCTATCATATAGGAATATTTAAAAAAATTTTAAAACACAGATGATTAATTACATAGGAAAAGAAAGTGTTTTGATCCTGAGTCAAACATTACCTGTTCTTAAAGTTTGACTTTATTTTTAGGTCCTGCGAATACATGGAAAGATTAATTGAATGCAAAGCAAAGTTTTGAAACACTTTTTTTTTATAGAGTTAAGAGGTTGGAGGTGTTCTTTATTAATGGTAACATATCCTAATTTTATATATGGTATGTCTCAAATGTATACAAGAGAGAAGTTCTTTTTCCAGTAATTATAGTCTAGTTTATTTGGACCAATCCTCCTGTTGAAAACAACTAAAATATTCTTGATTAAAGACTTTAAAAATTGTCCTAAAAAAATTGTCCTAAAAGTAACAATTAACTTGCCGTAATAGCGAGAGATTATCTGTCCAAAATGGAAGGGAAATGGTGAGTCCAGAGAAGTGAGCATTAAAGCCACTTTCTTCCTGAAGATGTTTGTCAATACAAGCATATATAAACTTTAGTCTTTTTTTTTTTTTAAGATTTTATTTATTTATTTGACAGAGAGAGAGAGATCACAAGTAGGCAGAGAGGCAGGCAGAGAGAGAGGGGGGGGGAAGCAGGCTCCCTGCCAAGCCGAGAGCCGACACAGGGCTCGATCCCAGGACCCTGAGATCAGGACCTGAACCAAAGGCAGAGGCTTTAACTCATTGAGCCACCCAGGCGCCCCTAAAATTTAGTCTTGATGGCCTTGAAGGTCAAAGTAAGACAGAAACAAAGCTCAGGACCCAGATCAAGTATGGACTATATGGATTCCTATAGCAGACTCTCCACAGTATGCTGGGACACCCATTCCCCCAAAAGAGCCACCTCCTCAAGGTATAGATGAAACTGAAGGAAGGTAACCTTGTAATAACTAATAGAAAAGAAACCCTGAGTATACCACATATGCAAAAATTTTTCTTGATTTGGCTTCAGCCAGCTACCTATAAGTTCTCAGGGCATAACGTTTCTTTACTCTATGCTTTTGCTTGCACTGTTCTCTTTTCATGGGATGTTCTCCTGCTTTGCTGTGCACCTCCCACCTACTTGGCAAATTTAAATCCATCCTTCAGCTCTTGGCTTTTAGCTGGGGTATTGTTGCCCTAGGCAAATGTAGGCACTCCTTCCTCTGTGTTCTCATTGTACTTCGTGGATAATTATTTTGTTTGTTTGCATGTTGCTCACCATTAGACAGTAATTTCGTTGGGACGATGACAGTTTTTTCTGTTTCCTCAACACTTAATAAATTATCCGTCACATAGTAGGTGCCCAATAAATAATTAGTAGAGGAAAGGCAAGGAATTTCTGTGTTTAATTCCTTAGATGGGGGTATGGGTTGGGTTTAGAGAGGAGTGATTTTTACCAAGAGATTGAAAAACCAACATTTTCTATCTGGATACTCCTGGACCAAGATTAAGGTTTTTTAAATTAAATTAAATTTTTAAATTTATTTTTGCAAGAGAGGGAGAGAGAGACAGAGAGTGCAGTGCGCATGAGTGTGTTTGGGGAGGGGCAGAGGGCGAAGCCGACTCCCCACCAAGCCGGGAGCCCGATGTGGGAATCGATCCCAGGATCCCAGGGTCATGATCTGAGCCTAAGGCAGATGCCCAAGTGACTGAGCCACCCAAGTGCCCCAAGCTTAAGGTTTTGGAAACATTGTATGTGATATGATAAAGAGGAAAGAGATACCTGGTTGGCCAGCTAGATTAACCTGATAATCAGTAAAATCATAGATGTTACAACTAGTTCACATTCACATTTATTACTAATTCCTGTTAACAATATGTCATTTACATCTTCAGTTAAGTTACTCTGCCAACTTCTACCTCTCTAGGCCATTATTCTTAGATATTTTCTGAATAAGTATTTTAATGCATTGATTCAAGGAAACGCAAATAAGAAAATAAATCCAGCTACCAAAAATAATAACCATTTGCAAGTGCATATCATTTTTTTTTTTTAAAGATTTTACCTGTTTTACTTGACAGAGAGAGAGATCACAAGCAGGCAGAGAGGCAGGCAGAGAGAGAGGGGGAAGCAGGCTCCCTGCTGAGCAGAGAGCCCGACACGGGTCTCGATCCCAGGACCCTGAGATCATGACCTGAGCCGAAGGCAGAGGCTTTAACCCACTGAGCCACCCAGGTGCCCCAAGTGCATATCATTTTTTAAAAAATCAACCTTATCACTATTTACCTCCAGTAGAATGCATATGTATATTGATTGTATAGTTTCAGTTTCGACAATTATAAACAAATTCCAACCTTTGGTGGAATTACTAATTTTATACACATGAGTACTTGTTCTTCCAACAATTATCTATTAATAAATTAGGGAGAGAGTGGTTCAAAATGAAGTTAACATGGTAGGCAGTGGTCAGATAGTAGGCTTGATAGGCAGTATTAAGGAGTTTACATTTTAGTGTAACTGAAATAGTTGCTGGAGTATATTAAACATGCAGGTGATATGATTTGCCTTTTTAAAAGATAGCTCTGACTGCTGTTTGGAGTAGAGTTTGAGTAAGATCGGAAGTAGAAGATAGGAGGCCATTGAGTAATTCCATTGAGAAGAGATGGTGGTTTAGACAAAGACAGTGGCATCGAGGTGATGAGAAGTAGTTTGGAATATATCTTGGACCTGGATTTGCTGGTGAATTTTATATATTTTATATTTTATGTATATATATTATATATTTTACTATTTTATAGTGGATGAGGGAAAGAGAAATGAAGGATGATTCTTAGTTTTTGACTTGATCAACTGTGTGGGTGGATACTGCTGCCACTGAGATGAAGATGGAGAACACTGGGAGTAAGTTTTGGAAGACGACATCTGAAATCAAGAGATTTGTCCAAAAGGAAAGAGCTTCAACTCTTTAAATCTTGATTACTTTAATAAAGAAATCCATCTCAATTTGTGAATAATATGTGACATGTCAGTACACCTATTAGTGTATCGAGTGCTTTTGTTTCTGAAGCTCTGAGTAAACTTGTAAAATGGAGATAAATCATGAACTGTTAAGAATAATGTCTGCTGAATGTGACTAAAGCAAAGACAAAAGCCTATCAGATGAAGAAACTAATACATATACTGTACACAGTGACTTTTATATATTTAGCTACTTGGTAAACCATGCTAAAATACTTGACAGTGTTAAAGGTCATGAGATCTACCTTGTTCAAAGGCTTTACATTAATTATTCTCTGTGTTATTTTTTATACCTTAGTCTTCCAGATCTTAGTGTCTTACACTTGAAGAGAGGAATGAAAGATTTTAAAATATTTCACAATTTTATTCTCCATTGGCTTTGGTTAATGCACGTGCAAAAGATACCTCCCCTTTTTTATTTGACCCTAATTATATGTGCATTATATGTGTAAGACTTACTGTGGAGTAATTTATGGTACTCAGCAAGTCCTTATTTTGGCCATAACCCTATAATATAGGTCTTAAATAAAATGAGGTGACTTAAATATTCAAAGCGGTCAAGGTAAATAGCTACTAATATTCATTCCAGATTTATGTTATGATTTGTTATGTAGTCTCTGGTAAGAATTGATAGTTAGTGTTATATAGTAAATACTCAAAGCGAAATCCAAAACAGAGTTGAAATATATTTTCCTAACTTTGTTTTAAAATTTAAAAACTTGTGGAAAAACTTAAAAAATAATACAATGAACATCCACAAATAGATTTTTTTTTTTTTAAAGCAATTGAGCCCACGTTGGAGGCATCATGCACTTTATTCATGAATGCTTTGGTATATATCTACTAAGAATAAGAACAGTATTCTATTTTTAAAAATACGTAATATTGAATATGGAGTTGATCCTCATTACTTGTGGATTTCATATTTGCAAATTTGTCTACTCATGAAGAAAAAATGTTAGATAAGCTTCATTTAGGTATGAATTCTAATGCTGTTGGCCATGAGTTCAATGTTAATGAATCAAGTACATATTAAATAAGGTCTTTAAACAGAAACATATAAAATAATGCTGTATATTGACTGATTGAGGAAAATGTTGTGGCAAGAGGCTCAAAGGAACCTAACCATGTATTTCCCTAGGAGCAGTGATTCAATACTTGTTAATTCAGTGTTGGCAGTGACTTATCAGGAATGATGAAGTGTTAACTATATGCTATTATATACGTGGTTTCCTATTTGATGATATACACACATAATACATACACATATATACATATATGGTCTATAGTCACATTTTTTCGTTTGTTTATAATGTTCTTTGTCACTGCCATGCCTTTTCAATCCAAGCTCCATCCATCATTTCACATAGTTGTCATAATTCCTTAGTCTCTTTAGGATAGTTCATTCAACTTTTTGGTCTTTCATGATATTAATATGTTATTTGTTTTACTGTTGTATTAATATAGAAGAACAGTTGTTATATAGAATGTTTCTCAATTTGGATTTGTCTGATTGTTTCTTCATGAATAGATTAAAATTAAAAAACATTTTAGCTAAGAATTCTCCACAGGTGACATTGTAGTACATGATACTAGTTTATCCCCTTACTGGTAATGTTAACTTTGATATCTCCATTGTTTGGTATGTTTACCCTTTGCAATTAATAAGCTGTTTGTGAAGTGGTATGTTGAGACTGTGTGAATATTCTCTTTCATAACAATCTTTCTTATATTGGTTTTAGTGTTGATTCTTGCCTTAATCAGTTGTTAAAATGTAGTTACAAAATAGTGATTTTAATTGTCATTCCTTCTACATTTATTGACATTATTTTGTAAATAAGAGTATTTCCTTTGTCCCTACAACATCTTTGAAAAAATCCCTTTGGGATTATAGATTTTTTAAATTTAATATATTATAATCTATTACTGATAATACTTTTTGGTGCTTAAATTACTGCAATTGTTTGGTGGGACATTTAAGGCCAACTTTATGTTTTGACATATTATTTCTTTGAGCACATTTTTTAAAGCACTTCAGATTCCCACTGCATTAAATTTTCATTGTACATACATGTAGGGGATGTATCATAGTTTATTCAATAAATCTCCTGTGCTTTGCTGTTATGAATAGCTCATTAAATAACTTTGTGCATTTTTTCTTGTATTGTTGGAGGTGTATCTTAAGGGTAAATTCTTAGAAATAGACTTGTCTGGTAAAGGGTAAACGCATGTGTGGTTTTGTGAAGTATGGCTAAATTCCTCTCTATTAGTCTTGTACCATCTAGTGCTCCCACCAGAAATGATGAAGAGCCTGTTTCCTGGTAGGCTCACTTACATAATGTTTTGTCAAACTTGAATTTTTGCCAACGTGAAAAGTGAGAATTAGTTTCTCAGTGTAACTTTAATTTGCATTTCCCTATGAACAAAGTTGGATGTTTTCTCACATTCTTAAAGGCCCTTTGTGTATCTTTTTGTGGACTATGTATTCAGATCTTTTGCCCATGCAATTAAAAAAACCCAGGTTTTGTTATATTTCTTTCTCTTAATTTTTAAGCACTATTAGGGAAATTTGTTCTTTATCTTCACTATGTGTTGCAAATATTTACATATTTATTTTAAACTTTATTTCTGTCACTGGAATTCTAGTCTTTATTTATTTTTAAAGCTTTTATTTATTTGAGAGAGAGAGTGTGAGCAAGAGAGCACAAGCAGGGGGAATGGCAGAGGGAGAGGGAGAAGCAGACTTCTGGCTGAGCAGGGAGCCCTATGGGATGCTCAATCTCAGGACCCTGAGATCATGACCTGAGCAGAAGTCAGATGCTTAACTGACTGAGCCACCCAGGTGCCGCACAGTGTCGAAATATAATTAAGGAAGGAGATGTTGGGACCTCTGCAGTAGTTTCATCTTACTATTTCATGATTCATTTAAATTCAGTTTATTTTTATTTCTTTATCCTGGAAGGGAATAACTAAAAATCATCTAGTAAACAGTTTCAAAAGTTAGTCAGAGGGGCACCTGGATGGCTCAGCTGGTTAAGCGGCTGCTTTCGGCTCAGGTCATAATATCAGGGTACTGGCATCGAGCATCCCATAGTGCTCCCTGCTCAGCTCGAGTCTGCTTCTCCCCTTCCCTCTGCTGCAACCCCTGCTCGTGGTCTCTCGCTCCTACTCTCTCTCTTAAATAAATAAATAAAAGGTCAGGATAGTTCTTTCCTTCTCCCCACCCCTGTACCTACTCTCCAATTCTAAAAGTAACTTGTTTGAAGTCGATTACCTGAGAAATACAGGAAAATATTTTTAAAATAATGAAAATCATCTTCTCTGTCTCTATTTCTCTATCCTCCTATATATAGTAGTCCTTTCATATATATTGAGATCTTATGAATGAGTCAGATACACCAAATAGATGGAAATATATATATTTAATTTTCACAGCACTGTTCCTATTGATGGTACTTAATCTTCACATCTCAGAGAGGAAAAAAGAAAGTATGTGAGATTCTGATTTTTTTTAATTATATTAGTTTGGAATCAAATGATAATTTTTTATTGAGATAATAAGAATGTTAATGAGAATTTATTCCTGGCTATGATTATATTAAATATGAATGTTTCTTTCTAGGAAATAATAAATTACCAAGAGCTTTTTTCTCTGTGTTTTAGGTTTTGACAACAATTCGTTCAGGGCACCGAGCAAATATATTTAGTGCAAAGTTCTTACCATGCACAAATGATAAGCAGATTGTGTCCTGCTCTGGGGATGGAGTAATATTTTATACTAATGTTGAGCAAGATGCAGAAACCAACAGACAATGCCAATTTACGTGCCATTATGGAACTACCTATGAGGTACAGTATTACTGTGGTTATATATATATATGTGTGTGTGTGTGTACATATATGTATATATGTGTACATATATATATATGTAAGTATGTGTTTATATAAGTATGTATGTATGTATGTGTAGATTTGTGTATGTAACACTCATGCATATGTAGGCAGAGAAATTATTGACAGACTAGATTTCAGTAAAGTACTTGAGAAAGTGTATCTTGATAGGCTTGTGAGTAAAGTTACATAAAATGTAATAGTAATAGGATTTGTAATTGCAAACAGATGTCAGCCTTTAAAAATACTTCTGTTACTGTGCTACAAGCCTATATACTAGACTTTAACTTCTTAAACACTTTATCACCGTCTTATATAATCATCAAATTATCAAATCATCAAATTATCCTTATATAAAGTCATTGATGGCATGCTTATCAAATGTTCCCATGGCAGAAAGAACACTTGTACACTAGGCAAAAGAATCAGATTCCTAAAGGACATTAATAAGCTCAAGCCCTGAGTTGAATTAAATGAGGTGAAATGAATTTAAGACTCAATCATACTACTCAACTTGGTTCAACTTGCTTACCCTTCATTCAGAATGCTCTTTTAAAATCTTTCCATGTCATTTCTTTGCATCAAATCATTTTTTTTTTTTTTTGGAAGATTTTATTTACTTGACAGAGAGAGAGAGATCACAAGTAGGCAGAGAGGCAGGCAGAGAGAGGGGGAAGCAGGCTCCCCACTGAGCAGAGAGCCCAATGCAGGGCTCGATCCCAGGACCCTGAGATCATGACCTGAGCTGAAGGCAGAGACTTTAACCCACTGAGCCACCCAGGCGCTCCATGCATCAAATCATTCTTAACCTGGTATATCTTTGTCCATGATTTGAATTTAATTTCTCTGGTAACCTCATGTTTTGGTGTGTAACAGCATATAGGTGCATTTTATTTTCTCATCCATTTTCACAATTTTGGCTTTGAACTGGAGATTTTAGTCAATTTGTATTTATTGTGAGTAATGATATATTTGGATCTATTCATTTATCTTACTATTTTCTGTTTGTGTTTTGTTTTTTTTTTTAAATTTCTTCTATACATTTCCCCTTGTCTTTTTGCTTTCCTTTAAAATTGCCTGAGAATTTTGCTTTTTGTCTGTTTTATTTCTGCTACTTGCATGGAGGATATACATTCGTGTTTTAGAAGAATAATTAATTGCCCTTCTCCTGAATAAAGCACCTTAGAACATTATAACGTGTTCATCCCTTGTCCAGTTGTATATGTTTATATTGTTCTGAGTTTAGTTTTATATTTTTTCTCATAAATTAAATATTATTGTCTCATTAGTTGGTATTTGTTTAGATTTACCTACATATTTACCAATACCTTTGGCTCTTCCACCACAGATTCTCTGTATAGGGTCATTGTGTACCTAAAGTACATTCTTTCCAGTTACTTCAGTGAGAGTTTGTTAATAGAAACAATTTTCATTTCCTATTATCCTTTTATTTTTATTTATTTATTTTATTTTATTTATTTATTTGACAGAGAGAGACACAGCGAGAGAGGGAACAGAAGCAGGGGGAGTGAGAGTGGGAGAAGCAGGCTTCCTACCGAGCAGGGTGCCTGATGCGGGGCTGGATCCCAGGACCCTGGGATCATGACCTGAGCTGAAGGCAGATGCTTAACGACTGAGCCACCCAGGTGCCCCTCCTATTATCCTTTTCTTTTCTTCATTCCTTTCTTCCCTTTTCATCTCTTTCCAGAATTCATTTCCAGAATGAAGAATTTTAGACCAATTCATCAAAGGTAGTTTTGCTGGATGTTTGCTGGGTATCTAGTCTGATATTTTATTTCAGGTGATATTCCCGTGTTCTCACTTTCTTGTTGAAGTTGAGAACTCAGTCATCAGTCTGATTGTGCTTTCTTTATAGTTAATCTGTCTCTCTTCCTTGGCTGCTTTTAATTGCATTTTTCTTTGCTGGTTTTTTTCCTTCATTAATATCACCACAGTGTAGTTAGGTTTGAATTTCTTTTTTATTTGTCATACTTGGAATTTATTGATCTTTTTGGTCTGAGAAAGTGACATCTTGAAAAAATGTGGAAAGTTTGTAATTAATAGGTCTTTGGTTATTCTTTACCTTCTCTGTTTTTTTTTTTTTTTTCTCCTGGAATTCTGATTAGAATTTGACTTTATTCTATCATTAAACTTTGGTTTTTTAAATCGAAGTATAAAACACATAGGAAAAGTACATAAATCCTAAGCATATAGCTTAGCAAATTATTACAGAGTAAATCTATTCATGTAACAGCTACCTGGGTCAAGAAATACAAAAGCTTTAAGTATCCCAGAAGCCCCCTCATTCTGACTTCTAATAATTTGTGAAATTCATCCATGCTGGGTACAGCTATAATTTGTTCCTTTTCATTGCTGTATAGCATTCCATTGTGTGACTGTACCATGACTGATTGATCTCTTCTACTGTTGATGAAAATTAAATTTGATTTCCCATTTGGAGAACATTCCTTTACATGACTCTAAGTACATAAATGCATTCACTTCATTGGGTATATACTAGAAGTAAACTTTCCTGGTCATAGGACACATATTTGTTTATTTTAGAGATATTACCAAATAATTTTCCAAAATAATTGTAACAGCTTATTTTCCTGTCAATAGTAGATAAGAGTTCCTATTGTTGCTCATCTTTGCCAATGACTGGTATTATTAGTCTCTAATTTTGGCAACTTATATAGTGTCATCTTATGGTTTCAAATTCCTTTCCCTGTTGATGCTGCTGCTGTTGTGCATCTCTTCATATATATGTTTATTGGTTATTTGGATATATCCTTTTGTCAGGTTCCTATTCAGATGTCTTTCCTAATCTTTCCATTGGATTTCTCATCTTGTTTCATTTTTGATTTATAGAAATTTCTTAAACTCTTCTGCATATGAACCTATCTTTTCCTACTCTGTGGTTATATTTTCACTTTCCTAATTGTGTCTTGGGTGAACAAATGTTCTAATGTTGTCTGATATATTGGTCTTTTCCTTTATTGTTAGTGCTTTCTGCATCCTGGTCAGAATATTTTTTCCTATCTTGAGATTATGGAGATACTCTGTTTTCTCTTTTAAAAAGTTTATTGTTTTGTCTTTGCATTTAGATCTTATAATTCACCTGGATGTGATTTTTGTGATAGGATGAAGTTGGAGTAAACTTTTTTTTCTCCATATGGATTTTTGTAAATAAATCAAAATCCCAAATAGCGTACAGACGAAGAGGCATTCTTTATAAGGACATTTTAACAGTATACACCCATTTGCCAAAGGTGTTTTTTGTTGAATATATATACACTGTAGTTGGAATAGAATATTTTTTCAAAACTGAAACTCTATCCATTGAACAGTTCTGCTATTTCCTCTTCCCCCCACCCCTTGCAACCTCCATTTTACTTTGTTTCTGAGTTTGATTATTTTAGATACCTCATGGAGTATTTGTATTTTTGTGACTGGTTTGTTTTAGTTAGCATAATGTCCTCAAGGTTCATCCATGTCAATTTATGACAGGATTTGCTTCTTTTCTAAAGCTTAATACTCTCCCATTGTATGTGTATATACCACACAATCCATTACTTGTCAGTGGACATTTGGGCTGTTTCCACCTCTTGGTTATTGTGAATACTGCAATGAACACGGGGGTGCAAATACCTCTTTGGAATCCTGTTTAAATTTTTTGGGTGTATATACCCAGAAGTGGGTTTGCTGGATCATATGATAATTCTGTTTTCAATTTTTTAAAAAGATTTATTTGTTTTAGAGAGGGAAGATCACGAGCACAGGGGGGAGAGGCAGAGGGGAAGGGGAAGAATTTCAACCAGACTCCCTGCCAAGCTTGGAGCCTGACGCAGGGCTTGATCCCATGACTCTGAGATCATGACCCACGCCGAAATCAAGAGTTGGACATTCCACCGACTGAGCTACCCAGGTGCCCCCTATTTTTTATTTTTTGAGGATCCTCCATACTGTTTTCCATAGTGGCTATTCTATTTTACATTCCCAACAACAGTGCATTAAGGGTTCCAGTTTTTCCACATTCTTGTCAACACTTGTTATTTTCTTTTTTTTCAAGAGTGACCATTTTAGTGGGTGTGAGGAGGTATCTCATTGTGGTTTTGATTTACATTTCCTTAATGATTAGGGATGTTGACTATCTCTTTTTGTGCTTGTTGGTCATTTGTATATCTTCTTTGGTGAAATGTTTGTTGAAGTCCTTTGCCCATTTTTAATTGGATTGCTTTTTTGTTCTTGTTGAAGGGGTTCTTTATATATTTCGGGTATTAATGCCTTATTGGTATAGAGTTTGTGTGTTCTCCCATTCCATAGATTTGTTGAAGATAGCTATTGTAAATGAGATTGTTTTCTTAATTTTCTTTTCAGATTGTTTGTTGTTAATGTATAGAAAAAACTGGTTTTTATGTGTTGATTTTTGTAATCTGCAGCTTTGCTTATTCATTTATTAGTTCTAATAGTATTTTGTATTGTGATCTTTAGCGTTTTCTACATATAAGATCATATCATCTGCAAACAAATAATTTTACCTTTTCCTTTCTAATTTCAGTGCTTTTTTTTCCTTGCCTGATTGTTCTAGCTAGAACTTCAATACAATATTGAGTAGACATGATGAGAGTGGGCATTTGTGCCTTGTTCCTGATATTAGTGAATAAGCTTTCAGTGTTTCTCCATTGAATATGATGTTAACTGTGAGATTCTATATATGGTTTTTATTAAATTGAGGTAATTTCCTTCCATTCCTCCTTTGTTGAGAGTTTTTATTGTGAAGGAGTGTTGAATTGTGTCAGATGCTTTTTCTGCATCAATTTGATGATCACATGGTTTTTGTTCTTCATTATGACATGTTGTTTTGGGGTTTTTTGGTATGCTGTTGAGTATTCATCAGAGACATAGTCTATAGTTTTGTGTTCTTTTAGTATCTTTGTCCGGTTTTGGCATCAGGATAAAGTTGTCCTCATAGAATGAATTTGGAAGTGTTCCTGTTTCTTCAGTTTTTTGAAAGGGTTTGGGAAGGATTGGTGTTAATTCTTTAAATGTAGGTAAATTTCCCCAGTGAAGCCATCTGGTTCTGGGCTTTTTTTGTTGGGATGTGTTTGATTACTGATTCAATCTCCTTACTAGTTATAGGTTTGTTCAAACTGTTTATTTCTGGGAGCCTGGGTGGCTCAGTTGGTTAAGCATCTGCCTTCAGTTCAGGTCATGATCCCAGGATATTGGGATCAAGTTCCGGATCAAGGCTCCTTGCTCAGTGGGGAGCCTGTTTCTCCTTCTCCCTCTGCCTGCCGCTCCCCCCCTGCTTGTGCTCGCTCTCTCTCTGTCAAATAAATAGATAAAATCTTAAAAAAATTTTTTTATTTCTTCATGATTTAGTTTTGGTAGCTGGTATGTTTCTAGAAATGTATCCATTTCTTCTAGGTTTTCCCATATGTTGTGTAATTATTCATACGAGTCTCTTAAAGTACTTTTTATTTCTGTGGCATAGTTAGTAATGTCTCTTCTTATCTCTTCTTTCATTTCTGGCTTTTGTTGAGTCTTTTCTTTTTTTTCTTGTTAGTCTAGATAAGAGTTTGTCAATATTGAAGATATTTTTAAAAAACCAACTTAGCTGATATTTTTTTCTATCTTCCATTTCCTTTATTTCTGCTTTAGTCTATTATTTCCTTCCTCTTTTAACTTTGGGTTTCATTTGTTGCTCTTTTGTTAGTTCTTTGAAGTATAAAATTAGATTGTTGATTTGAGATCTTTTTTTTTTTTTTTCCCTAATGTAGGTGTTTACTGCTATAAACTTCCCACTTGGTAGTGTACTATTTACATTTAAAATAGTTACTAATAAGGAAGTACTTACTATTGCCATTTTACCATTTTTTTTCAGTACATTTTATACTGATTTTGGCACTCTTTTGTTTTTATGTTTCATTTTCCATCCCAGCACCGAGATCATGACCTGAGCCGAAGGCAGATGCTTAAGCAACTGAGCACCCAGGTGCCCCTCTCTTTGACTTTTGACAAGTTGTCTGTAATATGTCTAAGTGTGTACCTCTTTGGGTTCAGCCTATTTAGAGTCCTTTGAGCTTTTTGAGCGTGGATGTCCATTTTCTTTGCGAAGACTTAAGAAGTTTTCAGCCATTTTTTTTTCAAAGAAGCTCTCTGCCCCTTCTTTTTCTCCATCTGGAACTTCCATTTATATTGCTCAGCTTGTGTCCTGTAAGCCCCTTAGGGTCTTCTTCACTTTTCTGCATTCTTCCTGTTTGTTCCTCTGACCTGGTAATTTCAAGAGTTGTCTTCAAGTTTGCTGACTTTTCTTTCTTCTTGATCAAGCCTGATGTTGATTTCCTCTGGTGAGTTTTTAAAGTAATTATTATATTCTTCAGCTCCAAAATTTCCATTTGGCTCTTTTTTTTCAGTTTTTTTTTTTTTTTTTTTTTTTTTTAATCATTGGTGATATTCTCATTTTGTTCATATGTTGTTTTCCTAGTTCTATTTGTGTTCTCTTGGTAGTGCATTGAACTTCTTTAGGATGATTAATTTGTAAATTCTTAGGTAATTCATATATCTTATTAGAGTCAGTTTCTGAAGATATTTTGTTCCTTTGATAGGGCTGTTACACTGTATCTTTGTATGCCTTGTTATTTTGTTGTTGTGATTTTTGCTTTCATAAAAACAGCCATCTCTCCCAATCTTTATAGACTTGTTTTGTGTACGGGGAGGTCTTCACCAATCAGCCCAGTTAGAGATTCTGGGGATCCCTTAGACTTTTTATGACGATGTATCTTCTCTGGTCTTGTTTATCTAATTTTCCATTTAGAGTGTCCTTGCTCCCTTTCCTGTCAGTGATACTGCAGGTTTTTTGGTGCTTCAGTGAAGCTACTGAGCTCTCATATGTTCTCAAGATATGCCAGTTTTATGAATGCTGAGTCAAGCAAGACAGAAACTAGTCCACTGGCAGCCTTCCTCCACCCATAAGCTGGAGTGTTGGACAGACATTGCACTCTTCTTTTCCCTTTCCAATGGAGAAGCTGCAGTTTGGGCTTTTTTTCCCCCCAAAAAAGCTGTGTTGCCTTGGGGGAGGCGCTGATAAGATTAAAATGAAATAAACTTTTCTTACTCCGTTCAATATGGCTATACTTGGCTTTGAACTTGACTGAGATTGCCTTCTTAATTGGTCTTTGGCATTTTCATAAAGGCTTTTTGACTTCATTTTATTTATTTATTTTTTTGAGAGCAAGAGTGTGTATGAGTAGGGTTGGGGCGGGTGATGGAGTGGCATAGGGAGAGGAGAGAATACCAAGCAGGCTTCCATGCTCAGCGTGGAGCCTGCCCTGGGGTTCCATCTCACAACCCTGGAGTCATGACCTGATCCAAATTCAAGAGTCCAACATTTAACCAACTGAGCCATCCAAGGCTCTTTGACTTTATATCGTTATTAAAAGTCAGTGTTTTTGTAGGAGAATGAATTGAGGCTTTCTGTTCCGCAGTCTTGCTGATATCACTCTCTTTCCATATGGATTTTACCTACCATCTTTTGTTGAAATATTGGTTTTATCCCTCCATTGCTATTCAATGTGCCATTAATTGTAAATTAAGAGTTCATATATGCATAGATCATTTCTGTACTCTATTTTGTACCATTGGTCTATTTGTACTTTTTTAAGTACCAAATTGTTTTAATTGCCGTAGCTTTGTAATGACTCTTGGTATCTAGTAGAGTACATTTTCTTATTCCTACTTCAAGAACATTTTGACTGTTCTCGATTTTTTGTGTTTCAGTATAACTTTTTAAAGCAGCATATTAGTTTCCAACAAAAAATAGTTTGCTGAAAGTTGGATTGTGGTTATACTGTGAATTTAAAGATAAATTTAGGGCAAACTGGTATCTTACAATTATTGTATATTCCAATCAATGGGAACGATATATTTTTGCATTTATTAAGGTTTTTAATTTCTCTCACTAATATTTTATGATTTTTAATGTGGTATTACTGTACACATTTCCTTAAGTTTTTATTAAGTATTTGATATTTTCGTACTGTTGTAAATGTTATCTTTTTAAGTATTTTAATTTTTAAATGTTGCTGGTATAAAAAATACAATTGACTTTATAAATTTTAAAACTAGCAATCTTTTTATTCACTTACCAATTATCATAATTCAACTATAGATTCTTTTGGATTTTCTGTCTACACAGTCATATCTTTTTTGCATTATGACGTTTTTCATTCTTTATTTTCAAACCATATACCTTTTGCTTCTTTTTCTTGACTTATTGCACTGGTTAGTACCTCAATTGTAATCTTTAAATGAAATGTTGATAGCTTTCATTTAAGGAATACAGTTCAAAAAAAAAAAAAAGAATACAGTTCGGTAAGTTTTGACAATTTATTGTCCCTTGAAATCATTTGCATAGTCAAGATGATGGATATACCCATTCTATCCAAGAATTTCCTTATTCCCATTTTTATTCCCTCTCTCTTGTCCCTACTTACCCCCACATCCTTGGGAATGACTGATCTTTCAATTACTGTAGATTCGTTTATATTTTTTGTAGAATTATATATGAATGAGATTATATAATCAAACCATATGTATTCTTCCTTTAGTCTGATTTTTTTCACTTAGCATAATACTCATGTTTGAGATTCATTTATGTTGTTTAGAGTATCAGTAACTAACTTTTTATTTCTGAGTTGTATTCCTTTATAGAGATATGTCACAGTTTCTTTATATCCCATCTTTGGATGGGCATTTGGGTTGTTTCTAGTTTTGGGCTGTTACAAATAAAGCTATTTTGAATATTTGTATAAATGTCTTTGTATAGACATGTACTTTCATTTTTCTTTGGTAAACACCTACGAATGGAATGACTGAGTGATATTAGAAGTATAAGTTTAACTTTTTAAGAAACTGCCCAACTGTTTTCCAGAGTGGTTGTATCATTTTACATTTCTATAGGAAGTGCCTGACAGTTCCAGTTGTTCTGTATCCTTTTAACACTTGCTATGATCAAGTATTTTTATTTTTTTTTATTTTAGACATCCTAATAGATATATAATGGAATCTCTTGTGTTAATTAACTTTTATTTCCCAATTAGCTAATGATATTGAGCATACTTTTTATGTGCTTGTTTATCATCTTTTTATATTTCATGAAATGTCTGTTCAAATCTTTTGCCCATTGTTTTAGTGGTATATTCATTTCTCATTATTGAGTTTTGAGGGATTTTTAAAATATGTTTTGGACATTTTTCAGGTTTGTGGTTTATAATTTTTTCCTCCTAGTCAGCAGCTTTGTCTTCCCATTTTCTTAACATTGTCCTTCCAGAACAAGTTCTTAATTTTCAGGAAGCCCGTTTTACCAAAGTTCTTTGTTTTTATGGACCAATGTTATATCTAAAAATCTTTTTTTAACCGAAAGTCACAAAGATTTTTGCCAAGGAGTTTTATAGTTTTATGTTTTACACTTAGATCAATGATCCGTGTTGTTTTTAATTTTTTTCTTTTAAATATTTATTTATTAGACAGAGAGAGACACGACGAGAGAGAGAACACAAGCCAGGGGAGTGGGGGAGGGAGAAGCAGGCTTCCCCGCTGAGCAGGGAGCCCGATGCGGGGCTCGATCCCAGGACACCTGAGCTGAAGGCAGACACTTAACGACTGACCCACCCAGGCGCCCCTGTTTTTTATTTTTTAAGAAAGTATGAAGTATTGCTTGAAGTTCATGATTTTGCATATGGATATCCAGTTTTCTGACACTGTTCTTTCTCCACTGAGTTTTCTTTGCACCATTATCATAAATCATTTGGCCATATGTATTTTCATCTATTTTTGGTCAGTACCTATTCTCTTCCAGTGATTTATTATTAAGCCTCCATCACACTATCTTAATTACTATAGCTTTATAGTAACTCTTGAAGCCAGTAGTGTAAGTCCTTTGTTCTTCTTTTAAAACATCACTTAAGCTATTTTAGTTCTTTTGTATTTCCACATGAATTTGATAATCAAATTGTCATTTGTACCAAAAATCCTGCCGGAATTTATTTGAAATCTATATATCAATTTAGGGAGAAGCGACAATATAAATTTCCCAGTCCATGAACACAGTTTATCTCCTGTTATTTAAGACTTTAATATTATTCAGTAAGGTTTTATAATTTTCAATGTTATGTGTCTTATATATCCTGAAGCATTTTATATTTTTTTATAAGTGTTACTATTTTTAAATTTTCAATTTCTAATGGTTTCGTTGCCATAGTATATACATACAATTGATTTTTTTTTTTAAGTTTTTTTATTTATTTGACAGAGACGGCGAGAGAGGGAATACAAGCAGGGGGAACAGGAGAGGGAGAAGCAGGCTCCCCGCTGAGTAGGGAGCCCAATGCGGGACTTGATCCCAGGACCATGGGATCATGACCTGAGCTGAAGGCAGAAGCTTAACGACTGAGCCACCCAGGCGCGCCCCCATACAATTGATTTTTATATAGTGACCTTGTATCCTGCAACTTTTCTAAATTTACTTATTCTAATACGTTTTTTTAAAAATTAATTACATAGGATTTTCTACTTAGATGATTAAATCATCTATGAATATGAAAACAATTTTACCTCTTTATTCTTTATTTTATAAAATAATAGTAATGTCTTTCAAAGACATCTGTTTAAATGCTTAATAACATTACCTGTACTTTCATTTTCATCTACAGATAATGACTGTACCCAATGACCCATATACTTTTCTCTCTTGTGGTGAAGATGGAACTGTTCGGTGGTTTGATACACGCATCAAAACTAGCTGCACAAAAGAAGATTGCAAAGATGTAAGAATCAAATTTTTATATAAATGACCAAAAAATTAAGATTATAATTAAAATTGGACAGTAAATATCTCTGGGTTATAAGATTATGGGTGAATTTGATTGTATTAAATTTTGCTGACCTAGTGTAATTACTCAGTGTTTTAGTCTTATATTTGGGAGTAATTTTTATTTTGTCTCTTCAGAATGCAATTTGCATTACTCAAGTATTGTTTGTTTTTTCAGCCACTAATTAAATTTATATTTCTATATGTATTTTATATTTTGGTTGTTTTATAAGGAAAATGTACAATATTGTATTAGAAGTCAGTATTTGAGTTGTGTAGCAAACTGCAAAGAAAAAGAGATTTTCCCTTAGAGCAGTAAACTGCCGAGGAGGAATATTGACTGAATATATTTATTTTGGCTTCACAGAAGCTGAATTTGTTGGAAAACTGATAGAAATCTGAAAAATAAATTAAAAGAAAACCATGTTGTTTTTCCTTCTCATTATCATACTGAGTTAGGATTTCTGAGAAAGGTTATTTTCTTCTAATTAAAAGGAAAATGTTTTAAATGTTAAAATATTTCAAAGTTTTAAATCTTTAGAGTAGCCTGTCTATGGTAATTCTGTGTGTAACTGGTGTTGTTTTATCTTTTATAGGATATTTTAATTAACTGCCGCCGTGCTGCCACATCTGTAGCTATTTGTCCACCGATACCATATTATCTTGCTGTTGGTTGTTCAGATAGCTCAGTACGAATATATGATCGGCGAATGCTGGGCACAAGAGCCACAGGTAAAAAGCTATATATTAGAAAAAATATAAGATTCTGCAATATATTTCCAATTTTAAAGTTTCATTAGTTTCGTAAAATTCAGTAAATACAATGTGTTTAAACACTATGGATCATTATAAAAAAATAACATTTTACTAGGGCGCCTGGGTGGCTCAGCCAGTTAAGCATGACTCATTTTTTTTTTTTTTAAAGATTTTATTTATTTATCATGTCAGAGAGAGAGAGCATAAGCAGGGCGAGCAGCAGGCAGAGGGAGAAGCAGACTCCCTGCTGACCAAGGAGCCCAATGTGGGACTTGATCCCAAGACCCTGGGATCATAACCTGATCTGAAGGCAGACGCTTAACCAACTGAGGCACCCAGGTGTCCCAAGTATCTGACTCTTGATCTCAGCTCAGGTCTTGATCTCAGGATTGTGAGTTCAAGTGCCACATTGGACTCCATACTGGGCATGGAACATACATACATACATATATACATACATAAAAATACCATTTTATGAAGTTTTTATGACCCTATCAAAGTGATACTTTTGCAGTTTATCACTTTAGAAAGTTGTAACAGTTGATGTATTAGTTTCCTAGAGTTGTCATAACAAATTACCACAAATTGGATGGCTTAAGATAAGAGAAATTGATTCTCACACTTCTGGGGGTTAGATGTCTAAAATCAAGATGTTACAGTTTTTCTGTTGGTGGCTCTCAGGAAGACTCTTGCATGCTTCTCTCCTAGCTTCTGGTGGTTGCCGACAATTTGGCTTTTACTTATTTATTTATTATTATTTTTAAAAAGACTGATTGATTAGCGAGTGAGAGCACAGAAGGAGAGTGAGAGGGAGAAGCAGACTCCCTGATGATCAGAGAGCCCAACGTAAGACTCAATCCCAGGACCTTGAGATGAGGGCCTGAACCAAAAGCAGACGCCCAACCGACTGAGCCACCCAGGCATCCCCAATTTTAACTTTTAAATGTTTCCTTTCACTCTCTGTGTCCACATGTACATGCTGTCTTCTCCTGTGTGTATCTGAATCCACATTTTCCTCTTCTTATTAGGACACCGATCATATTGGATCTAGGGCCCACCCTAATGCAATATGACCTCATTACATCTGCAAAGACCTTATTTCCAAATATTCCAGAATCATTCTGAATTCTAGATGGACATGAATTTGGGGGGGAACTCTATCAGCCCACAAAACTTGGCTTTCCTAATTTCTCTTTGTTGTAGAGAGGAAAGTTAGGGAAGAACAGTGACTTGGGTACGTGTTGATGTACAGAGCATATGTTTATGCCCAGTTAAATACTGTTAGTGATGCTGCAGCACTGAAGTTGAATCTTTCTTTAAACTCCTCATTTGCTCCTCATCCATTGTGAGATGAAACTACCTCTGAAATATTCAATTTAAAGCCAGCTTATTAGCATTTTCTCAGTAAGGGAAGGCCAGGATTATATACCCACACACCCAGCAAATATACATACATTTATATATTTTCACATACTTTATATTGCTAAAAATAAAAGTGGACTTGGCCAGAAACTATTAATGTCAATCTCAGTGTCAATTTATGTCCAGTAAAAATGGACATAGAGTATTGAAATGGGAAGGCTAGGTTGGGGGCACCGGAATGGCTCAATCAGTTGGTCATCCGACTCTTGATTTCAGTTCATGTCATGATCTCAGGGTCGTAGATTGAGCCCTGAGTTGGGCTCCATGCTGGGCATGGAGATTCTCTCTCTCCTTCTCCCTCTACCCTGGGAGGGTACACTTTAAAAAAAAAGATTAAAACAAAAAGGAAGATTAGGTGGTTTTTTTGGTTTTTTTTGTTTGTTTTTTGGAACCGTGATTGAGAAATCTTATCTATTTGGATGCACTTTTAGGGGAAACAGTAGTAATATAAGATGAAATGATAGGCTAAATTATTATTTTTCAACAGATGGGACACAATTGACATTTTGGGCAGGACAGGATCTCTTTGTGCAGTATTGTACACTGCACAAAGTTTTGTACAGTTATGTGAGACTCTTAGAATTTAGCATTCCCAGACCTCCATGGGCACAAAATGCCAGTTGGACCCCTCCCTATCATATTATATTGATGACTGCCAAAATTAATTAAAGTTAGAATACTGTCCCCGCTCTGTTATTTTATAAGAGGAAAATTTCACAGCAGTCAAAAATCTTTTAAAAACATAGAGGTGCCTGACTGCCTCAGTCAGAAGAGCATGTACCTCTTGATCTCAGGATCATGAATTTGAGCCCCACATTGAATATAGAGGTTACTAAGAAAAATAAATAAACTAAAAAAAAATTTTTTTTAACCTAAAGCAAAAGGTAAATCATTTTAAAGGGAAAATGCACTATTTTATCTAGTATGCTAATAATAAATATAAGCTCACCTATTTATATTATAAAAATTATATTATCTTCATTGGGGAAAAATTTTTGGAAGATGATTTAGTGTAACTATAATCACAAATCATTTTAATTGATTAACTCCTATTTCAAATAAAACATTTATGTAATGCGTAAAACATTTGTATAATCTATGTAATTCCAGCCACTCTGGAAATTTTTTTTTGAAGCTATGTAACCTTCATACTATATTCTTTATTATTTTGTTATAAAATTAGGCTATTGAGAAAAGAGCCTTTTCTAGAAATAGAATATGATAGTTTGGATTTTATATTGCTACATTAAATCACATATCTCATAATTCGGATTAAGAGTTTTTAAAATGTTTTTCTTAAAAAATGTATATAACTTCCTGTTTTTTTATTTAGGGAATTATGCAGGTCGAGGAACTACTGGAATGGTTGCCCGTTTTATCCCTTCCCATCTTAACAATAAGTCCTGCAGGGTGACATCTCTATGTTACAGTGAAGATGGCCAAGAGATTCTCGTTAGTTACTCTTCAGATTATATATATCTTTTTGACCCGAAAGATGATACAGCACGAGAACTTAAGACTCCTTCTGCAGAAGAAAGAAGAGAAGAGGTAAGTTTACTCAAAACCATATTCTTTATTCAGTTCAGAAAACATTAATTCAGTGACTCCTGGGGCCTGAAGGGATTCAAAAAATAGAATTGATTTTCAAGGTATATTTTATAGTGCAGGTTTTGTAGAAGGACATGGAATATACGTGAAAAAACAGGAGCTAATAATTAAGGATAAGGCTCTAGAAGAAAGTGTTGTGAAATATTTTTAAAGAGAAAATATTTAATAGCAAAACGTTTCTTTAACTTTATGGAGGCACAGCAGCAAGCAAGAAATATCAATAGTTCTAACAGTTGTAGAAAAAATGATTAAAATAATAAAAAGTTGGATATAAAAACTCACAAGAGACTAAATGTTTCTGCTTATACACCGATAAGAGTTTTATTTGTTACCATTTACTATTCAGATGTGGACAGCAATCCTCTTCTGTTCTGATCATGCTTCTCTGTCACAGTTAAGAACTAGTAACATACATCCCTAGTTGTATTTTACAAAATACATATAAGTGAGAAAAAGTTAAGGTACACATACACACACATATATATACACACACATAGTGGGGAGAGGAGGGAATTACTGTCCATATATGAATAGTAAATGATAATAGGTAAATCCTGTTGGTGAACATAAACATTTAGTCTTATTGAAGTTTACATATCGCATTTTGTATCTATTATATATAGGTCTATATACATATTATATATTGAAAACTAGGTGACTCTAAAATAGTGAACCATTGGGGTGCCTTGCAGGCTCAGTCAGTAGAGCATGTGACCCTTGATCTTGAGGTTGTATGTTCAAGTCCCACATTGGGTATAGAGATTACTTAAAAATAAAATAGCAAACCATCTTCTTATTTATAAAAGGCAAAAACCAGAAATAACATATCCTTTAAGTATGCAGCAATAGAAAAATGTTTATTTTAACCCATTTAGCTTCTTTCTCCAATATTTTTTTCACTTTGGCTTTTTTTTTTTTTTTTTAAATATCCTGTGTTTAATCACTCTACTGTTTGGCTTGTAAATGTTTTTGAAATTAACTGTTGCTTTATTAATTACTAGTAACTTTTTGGTATTGGACCAACTTCTATTAGTGAACATATTTTAAAGGTAGTAAAGAACAACAATTTTCTAATTCCTATGATATACAAAACTATATCCAGTTCTTATGATTGCAGGTTTAGAAGGCCATAATATTAGGGAAAAATTAGGATAACTTTATAAATATTTTTGGGATTTTAAATTTTCCAGTGTATTTAAGTGAATTAGAAAATTGACAAAGAAAATGAGATTCTGGCTAATTAAAGCTATTTTTAAGTTTATTGGTCTTATTGAAAACATGAGATCTGCTCTTTCATTTTGTTGCTGCTATGTAATTCCTCTTGAGATATGTGCTCCAGTGAAGTTACAGTCCAGCTTTCTGACTCTTACATAATGAAAGTTGGAAATGAAGAAATATTTTAAGTGGGCCAACCAGCTTTTATACCATAGAATACTTAGCCAAAATATGTTTGCATAATCAGAGTGAATGAGGCTGAGTGATGAACTCTTGGTTATTTTCTGAACATGGTTTTCTTAGTATTCTTTGTTGAATTAACTAAATTAAGAAAAATAAATCTGAAAATGGATTAAAATTATAAAAATAAATCATGGTTAGTATAATGAACTAAGCAATTCACAGGAGTATATAGAAGAAGAAATTAGTACTCAGTCTCCTTCTTAAGCTTACCACCTTTTCTTCAGTGTTTTATGCTAAACACTTGACAGTAGTGTTCAGACGCACTCAACTCACCAAATATTTATTGAGCACCTCCTTTACACTAGGTCCTGTAGAAACTTAAGAAACTCAAGGATGACTATGACAAAGACATGGCCTCTCACTCAGGAATTTACAGTTTAGTGGAAATAAAGATATAAATAAATGAATATGTAAAACTTAATAGAATTATATATAAGGGTTATGTTCTATATAAGTAGAGCAAAGGAAGGAATAATGTATTTTGATTGGAGATGTAAGAAATGATTGAACAGGATTTTAAAATATGAATCAAAGTTTCACATAATGATTTTTCTTATGTTTTAATAATATTTTTATATTTCCTTAATTCTTTTTTTTTTTTTAAAGATTTTATTTATTTATTTGACACAGAGAGAGAGATCACAAGTAGGCAGAGAGGCAGGCAAAGAGAGAGGGAGGAAGCAGGCTCCCTGCTGAGCAGAGAGCCCAATGCGGTACTCGATGCCAGGTCGACCCATGAGACCATAAGACCATGACCTGAGCCAAAGGCAGAGTCTTTAACCCACTGAGCCACCCAGGCACCCCTATTTTCTTAATTCTTAATCCTCTAATAATTTCTCTTTCATTTTTCTCCTTCTTTAGTATTTTTTCTTACTCAATTTTTTTAATTTCATTTAATTTCATTTCATTTTCCTTTATTTTTGTATTCCTTTTTTCTTTTTATTGTCTTTGCTATCTTTTCCTCTAATATCTATTTGACATTTTCCTCACCTGCCCCACTCCCATAATGGACTACTTTATTGAATCCAGTTTCTCATTTTCTCCTGTCCCCATGGTTTGTCCAAAAATATCCCAAATCTGTAGTACTACTTCCCATTCTGACTATCATTACTACTCTGATCCAAGGCCTCACTATCTCTCCTGCATTACTGTGGTAGCTTTTAACCAGTTCCCCTACTTTCACCCCCCAACCCCAGTTCTCAAGCTACATAGCAGCCCAGCGATCCTTTAAAACCAAGTCAAATCATGCTACTCTTCTGATCAACACTCCCAAGTGGCTTTCCATCTCCTCAAAGCAAAACCAAGGTCCCGATAGTGGCTTCAAGAGCTTATATCGTGTGGTTTGGTGACTTCTACTGTTCTCTCTGTACTTCTACTGTTCTCTGCTCTGGCCACCTCTACTGACTTATTCAGGCAGCCTAAGCATGCTTCTCCCTTATGGCTTCTACATTTACTGCACATGAAATGGCCTTCCCACATATCTGGATTTCATCTTATCTTACCTATTTTATTTTATTTTATTTATTTATTTTTATTTTTTTAAGGATTTTATTTATTTATTTGACGGAGATAGATCACAAGCAGGCGGAGAGAGGAGGGGGAAGCAGGCTCCCTGCTGAGCAGAGAGCCCGACACGGGTCTCGATCCCAGGACCCTGAGATCATGACCTGAGCCAAAGGCAGAGGCTTTAACCCACTGAGCCACCCAGGCGCCCCTTCTCTTACCTATTTTAGATCTTCACCCTTGTCCTGTTCTCAGTGAGGCCCTACTTTACCACGCTGTTTAAAGTCACAGCCCTTAACTCCCTGGTACTGCCTATCTCCTTTGTCTACTTAAGTTTTTTCCCTATAACACAACACTGTCTTTGTATATTTTACTTTTTTATCATGTATTGTTCACCTACTCCACTAGTTTATAAACTCTGTGACATTGGGGTTTTTGTATGATTTATCCATTGGTCTTTTCCCAATACCTAGAGTAGTGCCTGACACATAGAAGGTGCTCAGAAAAGTCTTTGTTGAATGACTGAATTAATGCTTGTAGCATGTTCTTGAGTGTTCTTGAGTAGGTTATTTTGCCTATCTCAAAAACTCAAAGTTGGATCTGTTTTTAACTTGAAGATCTTGTTCCAGAAATAGTTGCTGAGGTTATAACACTAGCTGTTTGCTTGTATAATATAAAATTCCTCTCTGATAACTATGGAGCAGGGCTCTTTTCTATTCTAAATATAGTTCACATACGGAGTGAGGCCCTCTGTTTCTGGAAATGATTATTTGTCCAAGATTTTGGACAGCTTCCACACCTGGCTATCTCTAATCTTCTGATTATTCCCTGTCACACTTGTGGTTTCCTGTGCAGATTTTGCTATTCTCTGTTGCTTCCAGCCATATTTACATACTTTGGGAATTTGTGAGAGTTTTTGTTTTTGTTTTTTCCCCTGTCTTCTTTCCTGAGGGTGTAGAGATTTTTTTTTTCCATCTTGCTGCTCAGTATGGTTTCCAGGAGAAAACAGAAAATTTGCAGCTAAGCTGTCACCAACTTTCTATCAAAATCTGCTTAATTGTCAGGAAAAAGAAAATCAATGAATGTTATGTTAAAAAATTAAAGGGAGAGATCCACAAAATGAGAGAAAATGTTTGTATGTCATATGTTTGATTTATGATTTAGAATCTAGTAACCAAAATGTATCAAAACCACAGTGAGATACCACTTTGCACTTACTAGATTGGCTAAAATAAAAAAAGTCAATAACAGTGTTGATGAAGACATGGAGAAATTGGAGCTTTCACACATTGCTGGTAGGAGTGTAAAATGGTGCAGCTGCTTTGGAAAACAGTTTGGCAGTTCCTCAAAAGTTAAACATAGAGTTATCATATGATCCAGCGATTCCATTTCTAGATATATACTGAATAGAATTGAAAACATATGTCCCCATAAAAACTTACACATATGTTCATAGCAGCATTATTCACAACAGCCAAAAAGGGGAAACAACTCAGTGCTCATAGTGTTGAATGAATAAACAAAATATGGTATATCCAAATAATGGAATATTATAGAGCCATTAAAAGAAACGAAATACTGATACATGGTGCAACATGGATGAACTTTGAAAATATTATGCCATATGAAAGAAGCCAGATAGAAAGGGCCACATATTTATATGAAATGTCCAGAATAGGCATATCCCTAGGGACAGAAAGTAGATTAGTGGTTGCCAGGAGCTGAGTGGCAGGAGAAGTGGGGAGCAGCTTCTTACAGCTATTAGATTTCTCTTAGAGGTGATAAAAATGTTCTGAAATTAGTGGTGGTGCAAGCGGTTGCACAGCTTTGTGCATATGTACCACTGACATATTTCAGAAGGGTGAATATTATGGTATGTGTGTTATCTCAATAAAAAATGTTAAAAAAGTTACAGAGAATAAGAGTGTTAAGTGCCATAGACATCAAATGAAATAGGTTGTGAAAGGTGCCATTTGAATTGGCTAGTGACTGTTGATCATTTTATCACTGATGGGTGAACTTAGCAATCACTCATTGGTGACGTTGGTGAGAATGAATTCAGTGGAAAGATGGAAACATAAGGTGGCTACAGTGAACTAAGGGAGGAGTGGTAGATAAAGGTGGAATAAATGATAGATTTCTTTTCAAGAAGCTTGACAATAAAGCTTCAGAAAATGTGGGAAAAGTATAGCTGGATAGTAGTATAAAATTGAGATGTTTTGTTTGTTCAAAATGGTGAGAAACCTTCAGCATGTTGTAAGGAAGAAATGAGAGAGGAAATGAATGTAGGTATGGGAAAGAGTAATTGTTGAAGCAAGGTGCTTGAGTAATTGAAGGAATGAAATAAAAAGCACAGTGGAGAGATTAAGCTTAAAATAAATGATACATCTTCTGAGAAAGGTTAGAAGGAATTAGGAAGTTATAGACTATAGATAAGTTTGTAGAATGCAGCTGAAGAAATTAGTGTCACTTCTATAGGACTGACTTTATTTTCTCTGAAGTAGGAGGAAGAGTTATTAGTTAAGAATGAGAGAAACAAGGTAGAGTAGAGACCCTGAGGTGAATAGTGAAGGATTGCAATAGATAGGGGGACCCGGAGAGTAAACTGTTAATAAAATAGTGATAATTCCTCTTGTCAGGTATGTAGGTACTTTACCTAGACTACATGTGTCATCATAATAGAGAACTCAAGCTCGTTGTGGTTAAATAACTTTCCTGTTGTCAACTGTAAAGTGATATAGGTAGGATTAGAAGTCACATATACATAATTTCAAAGTTATATTCAGACTTTTTAGGGTGAAGATGTTAAATGTAGGCTGTACCATCAATAGATACCATCATTATAAGAACTGTCTTTCATGTTTTGACCTAGCATCTCTTTTGCATACTCAATAAAGCAAGCAAGGACATGGAAAGAATCTCTTAGACTTAAAGCATGCTCTAAGACTTGAGCAATTGAGTTTTCTTTTCATCTTTTAGTTACGACAGCCTCCAGTGAAGCGTTTGAGACTTCGTGGGGATTGGTCAGATACTGGACCCCGAGCGAGGCCTGAGAGTGAACGAGAACGAGATGGTAACTCTACTTTGGTCAGCCTTTTCTAATATGATATTTTAAAAAATTAATCTTTTAACTTGTTTCTTTTTTTTTTTTTTGCTATTATAAGTGATGCTAAAACAAACATCCTTGTACATATATCTTAACATACTTGTGCAAGTGTATCTGAGGATAAATTCCTAAAAGTGGAATGAGCGACTGGGTCACAGGATAGTGCATTTTAATTTTGATAGCTATCAAATTACCCTCCAAAATAAATGCACTATTTTACGTTCCTACTGGAAGTGTAAGAATGCCCATTGCCATGTAAAACATTGGATATCATCAAACTTCTGAAATTTTGCCTATTAGATATAAAGGGAAATGAAAACTCAATTTGCAATCCAAGAGTTTTATAATAAATAATTTTTTTTCCCCCTTTCATCAAGTACCTTTGACAAACATAAGAAACTACTTTGGGAGCTTTAAGATAGTACACTTTTAAAATAGAATTAATCTGTGTATATTTTAATAATTGGTCTGTAGCCAAAATCTTACTTTAATGACTTCTGAATTCTTTTAAGATCAAAAGCATATTCCCCAATATATTATCTTTGGTATCATCTTATAATATATATTTAAATATAAAGCAACATATAAAGGCAATAAAATGTGAAATTCTATTTTCACAGAAAATCCAAGAACAGATGATTTGCATTTTAAATTATATGATTGTAGAATGGAAATGTCAGTTTTGTTGTCATACTTAATTTGATAATTCCCTTAAGAGAAAATTCATATATTTGAAGGAGGAAAGGAGTAGAGGGAAGAGACAAATATAATACTTTTGGGTTCTGGTAATTTCAAATATATGGAATATGCTTCCATTGTGGTGAAAATAAATTGAGTTTAAGGAAATTCAAGTGAGAGGGCAGACCTTTCTTTTAGTCAGTTTAATTTACAATTCATGAGCCCTTCCTAGCTGTGCACTGGTGGAACTAAAGATGTGGGTTGGGGTCAGGGTGGGAGGTGTGGAGGTACCTAAGAATAGAAAAAGATGCAGGAGATGTAAATCCTATTCTTGAGGAACTCAAAATGCAGATGGAAAATCACTTACATAAACATTTACTATGAAATGTGATGAGCTCTAACAGATTTATATACATTCATAGAATTTATTTAGGTAATTCGATTCTTTTTTTTTAAATGCTCTCATTTTAAAGGCCTTAAAATCTGGGTTTTTGCATTAGTGAAAGATCTGACTTACTACTGAATTCACTGATAAGACCTCTATTGTGATAGGTGAGCAAAGTCCCAATGTGTCATTGATGCAGAGAATGTCTGACATGTTATCAAGGTGGTTTGAAGAAGCAAGTGAAGTTGCACAAAGCAATGGAGGGCGAGGAAGATCTCGACCAAGAGGTAATTTTTCTTATTAAAGTCAACCAAAAGCTGGCAAAGACTGTTTTATTGATGTTTGTTTTATTTATATCATTCAATTTATACCATTTTGTATCTATAATAATCATAGGTTCTTAACTATATTGTGTGAAGCAGTAGAGGACCAAGGGTATTGGGTATAATTTGTCCCTTCACGTTCCAGTAGACCTAGCCCTTATTCTTTCCTTTTCTCAAGGAAAATAAGAAAGTCTGATATTTCCCTTATATATTGCATTTTTGTATGCATTCTGAGAATGGAAATATATAAGCTCTGTAGATAAGTTTTATATAATGGAGTAGTTTCTCCTTTATGTTTCTTAGGTATTGGTTATTAGTTGCCATTTCTAGTGTTAGCTGACCTGTTTTCATATCTTGGTTCACTACTTTCTAGCTTTGGGGTCTTGGGCAAGTTGCTTATCTCTGTCAAAAATGAGGAGTATAAAAGTTAACTCCGGGGGCGCCTGGGTGGCTCAGTGGGTTAAGCCTCTGCCTTCGGCTCAGGTCATGATCTCAGGGTCCTGGGATCGAGCCCCACATCAGGCTCTCTGCTCAGCGAGGAGCCTGCTTCCCCATCTTTCTCTGCCTGCCTCTCTGCCTACTTGTGATCTCTCTCTCTCTCTCTCTCTCCCTCTCAAATAAATAAAATCTTTAAAAAAAAAAAAGTTAACTCCGAATTGTTTTAAAAACACAAAATAAAAAAATTACATTGAATTTTTCCATTAATGATTCTTACTAACTCCTCATTTCAATTAACTTTTTAAAAAAGTCCTTGGACTGTGGATTTGCTTAAGAGTTATTGAATTTGTGCTTAAATTTAAAACGAGAAATATGTAAATCATGGTGATTAAAAGAGAAAACTTCATATTCTCTGGTAGTTGCATCTTGCAAGACATGAACTAGATTAGTCCATTCCATCTTTCTTTTAATAACATCTTGACTTGAGGGAAAATTGTTATTGTTTACGGACTATTCCTAATTATTCCTTTGCAGATAGCACAAAGCCTAGCATAAGACATAGTAGACACTCAAACCTTTTTAAATCATGACTCCATCATATTAGTTTAGTGGTTAAGACATTATTGCTAATGAAGTAGGAATGAGGAACTTAATCCTATTCTGACCTATTTGTAACTTTACTCTTCCCGATAAAATTTTTCTTAAATATTTACCAAAGACATGTTTTAGAATGGAAACATATCAATAAAATTCCTTCTCCTGGGCCCCTGGGTGGCTCAGTTGGTTAGGCATCTGACTCTTGATTTTGGTTCAGGTCATGATCCTCGGGGTCATGAGACTGAGCGCTGTGTAGGGCTCTGTGCTTGGTGTGGAGCCTGCTGAAGATTCTCTCTCTCTGTCTGCCCTCCCACTCCTGGTGTTGTGCATGCTCTCTCTTTCTCAAATAAATAAATAAATAAAATCCATTCTCCTATTATCCAGTCATTAAATTATAATTTTCATCTTCAAATTAAAGGGACTAGATGTTATTTATAGGCATTTCACAACCTATTATTTAGCTTTGTCTAAATGAAGGTACCATATTGATCTTGAAAGACTGGTTATTTTAACAAAAATGTTCTGTAGATAGATTTTTACCTCTCTTGATTAGCCTACTTGGTCAAAGGGATCAAACCACTGGGTGCTTTTGATATCCTGAAATTATATGTTTCTTTGTGTGTGTACATGCATGTACAAGTGCACGTGTATTTCTTGAATATATCTTTCTTGAGTAACTGGCTATGGAAAGCAGTATTTGAATTTGCATTAACATGTATTTTTTGAAGGTGGAACGAGCCAGTCAGATGTGTCTGCTCTTCCTACGGTCCCATCAAGTACTGATTTGGAAGTGGGGGAAAGTGCAATGGAAGTAGATCCTTCAGCTGAACAGTCTCTTCAGCCTTCTACATCTGCTGCAGTGTCAGCTCAGGCTCATTCGACATCCTCTTCTACAGAAAGCCCTCATTCTGCTTCTTTGCTGTCTTCTCCAGACAATGAACAAAGGCAGTCTGTGGAGGAATCTGGACGCCATGCTCATCATCAGTCTGGTGAGGATGCTACTCTTTCCATAGGCTGTGGTACATCTCCTGATTTCTGATAATACTTCTTTGTGGGCTGGTTTGAAAGATACTAAATCACATGAACTTATTCTTGCTGGAATAAATCAAAATGACATGTACTATGTGAACATATAACTTAAACACAAACTTCAGGTATGCCTAACTTGCATGAATTTAACAAATACCAGAATATTCAGTTTACCTAAGACAGATCTTTAAAAAATATAGGTACCAGCAGATAGTGTTTTGACACAGCTTCATGCATTTGACTTAAAGATTACTTTTATATAAATAGCTATTATAGACAAAGATGTCTTTCTAGACTTACTCAGTCGTATCTATAGTATCAGTTCCTCTATTTATATTTTTTATTATTTTTCTTCACATCATGAAATACTTGAAATACATCCTTTGTGGTACATTTGATAACATCTCTTGTCGATAACATATGCAATTTACCAAAAGATTTATTTCTCCTATATTTACATGAAAAGTTGTTTTAACAAGTCCTTGTCTTCTTGGTACTTGATATTAGTGGAAAAAAATCAACTCCTAAATTCTGTTAAAATACTGTTGTCCTCTCAATATTAAAACTCCTCATGTTCAACTGCCCCCCGCCCACTATGGAATGTACTAGTATTTGTAACAGTAATTTTCAGCAGATATGACTATAATTTACTTGGCATTTTAACTCTGTACATGTAATTATAATAACCACTAAGATTTTATTCATATTTTTCTTTGGGTTCTTCTAAGGAGGCATTTTACTTGACATATAATAAAAAATATTAGCAACTAGAGATACAGCTGGTAGGCCTAAGCTAAAACCTATAAAAATTCCAAACAGCATAACTGCCAAGTTGTCACTTTATTCTTGCTTCTCTGAAATCTGATACCAGATCACCAAATACAGGGTGTTTTAAATTAGGCATTCTTTTATCGTATATCCCATTTTTGGTAATTCATTTCAGTTTCTATGGGAATAGAAGCCAGAGTCAATTATGTAACTATTAAGACTTGTGCACAATTTATCTGTAATAATAAGCTAAATCTGAGCTTTAAAGTCAGGTTTTCCACTGTCTAATTGACATAGTTAGCATTTCAACTTATGAGAAAGTAAGATATTTTGGAGTGGTTTGGGAAGTAGTGACAGAATCAGTCAAAAGTTTGTTTCTCAAAGTGGGTAAAATTGGTTAAAAAAAAGAATTTTAAAGTAATTGCATTCTTGGAAATATTCTTAAAGATTCTGGTCAATTATAAGTTATCAGGAAAACTAAGCAAGAAGATTCCCTAGCTTATATTCATGTTCCACTGAATCCTAACTAATTCCAGTTGTTTTCTAAACACATTTTTGAGTAAAGTACTTAGTTTGGAGTTTCATTTTCCTTTTTTGGTACAGATATATAATACAATAAATATTGCATTTCATATTGTTAAATACCTTTCAGTATTTAATGTAAGTATTAGTAGTCATTTGAATCATCAAAATAGAAAAAAATTTGTGGCAATCATGCAGTCATTGTTTTGATCATTACTTGGCAACCTTTGCCTATAATTTTTTTAAAGAAGTAAGGAAATATTTTTAACTGGTCTCTACCAGTTCAAAGAATTTTGGTTGACTACACTATGGAAAATCAGAATACTTCCATATTATGAAGATAGGGTCAGCACTGAAGAAAATGATTTGATGTTAGATGTAATATCTAACGATTATGCCTGGAATTGTTTTGACAACAAGCGTTTCATTATCCCATAGTACAACATTTTAACAATAAGGACTTAATGAGTTTTTTCTGTTTTGTTTTGTTTTCCCAATCTCTTCTGCACTTCTAGGTTCAGATAGGTTTATGGATACTAGGAATTATCCATGTGGTAAGGGGGAGTGTCATCTTAGAGCCATGATTTTTACTACAAACATACCTCATTTTACTGTGCTTTAGTTTGTTGTGTTTTGCATATATTTGGTTTTTTACACTTTGAAGCTTTGTGACAACTCTGCGTCGAGCTAGTCTATTGGCACTATTTTTCCAACAGTGTTTGCTCGCTTCACGTCTGTGTCACATTTTGGTAATTCTCACAGTATTTCAAACCTTTTCGTTATTATCATATTTGTTATGGTGATCTGTGATCAGTGATCTTTGATGTTACTATTGTCATTGATTTGGGGCACCACAAATGCCACCTACATACCACAGTGAACGTGTTCAGTAAATGTGTGTATGTTCTGACTGCTCTACTGAACAGCTGTTCCGCTCTCTCTCCCTCTGCTTGGCTTCTCTATTCCCTGAGATACAACAATATTGAAATTAGGCCAATTAGTAACCCTGAAATGGCCTCTTGCTGTTCAAGTGAAAAGAAAAGTCACACATCTCTCACTTTAAATAAAAAACTAAAAATGACTAAGCTCAGTGAGGAAGGCATGCTGGATCAGCAGAAAGCTAGGCCTCTTATGCCAAACAGCAAGGCAAGTTATGAATGCAAAGGAAAAGTTCTTGAAGGAAATCAAAAGTGCTACTCCAGTGAACACACGAATGATAAGTGAAACAGCCTTATCTCTGATGTGGAGAAAGTTTTAGTGATAAGAATAGAAGGTCAGACAGCCACAACATTCCCTTAAGCCAAAGCCTAATCTAGAGCAAGACCTTCACTCTCTTCAACTCTGTGAAGGCTCAGGGAGGTTAGGAAGCTGCAGGAGAAAAGTTTGAAGCAAGCATTTCCCATTCTGAAAATCCTGGGTCCCTTAAGATTTATGCTAAATCTACTCTGCCTGTGCTCTAGAAATGGAACAACAAAGCCTGGATGATAACACGTCTTTTTACAACATGGTTCACTGGATATTAAGTCCCCTGTTGAGACCTACTGCTCAGAAAAAAAGATTCCTTTCAAAATATTCCTGCTCATTCATAGTGTATCTGGTTACCCAAGAGCTCTGATGGAGATATACAAGATTAATGTTTTTATGCCTGCTAACACAACATCCATTTTGCAGCCCTCGGGTCTAGGAGTCATTTTGACTTTCAAGCCTTCTTTAAGAAATACCTTTTGTAAGGCTTTTGTAAGGCTACAGCTGTCATAGATAGTGATTCCTTCGATGGATCTGGGAGAATGAATTGAAAACCTTCTGGAAAGGATTCTCCATTCTAGATGACATTAAGAATATTCATGATTCAGGACACCTGGGTGGCTCAGTCGGTTAAGTGTCTGACTCTTGATCTCAGATCAGGTCTTGATCTCAGGGTTGTGAGTTCAAGCCCCATCTTGGGCCCCACACTGGGCATGGAGCCTACTTAAAAAAAAGAATATTCATGATTCATGGGAAGAGGTCAAAATATCAATATGAATAGAACTTTGGAAGAAGTCGATTCCAACGCTCATGGATGACTTTGAGGGATTCAAGACTTCAGTGGAGGAAGTAACTGCAGATGCAGTAGAAATAGCAAGAGAACTAGCATGAGAAGTGGAGCCTGAAGATGGGCCTGAATTGCCGCCATCTTGGGATCAAAATTAAATGGATGAGGAGTTGCTTCTTACAGATGAGCAAAGAAAGTGGTTTCTTGAGATGGAATCTACTTCTGGTGAAGATGCTGTAAACACTGTTGAAATGACATCAAAGGATTTAGGATATTACACAGTTGATGAAGCAGCAGCAGAGTTTTGAGAGGATAGACTCCAATTTTGAAAGTCCTACTGCAGGTAAAATGCTATAAAATAATGTCACATGCCACAGAAAAATCGTTAGTGGAAGACTCAGTTGAAGCCACAGCCATCCCACCCTTCAGCAGCCTGATCAAGTCAGCAGCCAAAAACTTCAAGGCAAGACTCTCCACCAGCAAAAAGGTTATGACTCACTGAAAGCCCAATGATGGTTAGCTTTATTTTCTTTTTAGCAATAAAGTATTTTTAAATTAAGGTATGTATATTGTTATTTTAGACAGCATGCAATTGCACTTAATAGACTACAGAATAGTGTAAGTGTAACTTTTATATGCACTAGGAAACCAAAAAATTCATCTGACTTGCCTTATTGGATATTCGCTTTATTGGTGCTGCAGAACCAAACTCGCAGAATCTTGGAGGTGTGCCTCTTTTGCCTTGCATAGAGATAGAATGAAAAAGTATGCTTCTTGCCCTGCTGTGGCTTCCTCTTTATGTAAATGTTTCCTTTATGTCCCTTGTATTTCCTCTGTCACTTTTGCTGGGGTGCAGGAGAGGGATGATGGGAATGTGAAAACTTGCCCGGCAAAATGCCCTCTGTGAACCAAATTATTTGCCTTCTCTTAGTCTGCAACTGAGTCGTGAAGAAAATCACAACCACACATTTCGCTGGTTGCTTAACACTGTGTCAGAGCAGTCTTTCAGCATCATTGCTCAACAACTGGACCAAGTGTTTAACACCTTCCTGTCTCTCAGACTTTCATCACTCTCCTTTACCCTCATCCTACCCCCCCGCTGATAACCTTCTCATACACAGTATGTGGGGGGAAAGCACTCACTTTCCTACTTTTGGATCCCCTGATGTTCTCGTATCCATGATAGAAACAGATACATTTGGGGAGAAATTGTGTCTGCGCTTGTCAAAGTCTAGCCAGTGCAATTGCCATCCCTTTCCAAATTCTCAACTTTGCTTCTTCTCTGCATCATTAGTATTGCCTTTTCTACTGCATTGGTCCTTTCCCACCTCAAACATGCTCTGTTATTACCTCCTTTCTTAAAAAAAATTCTCCCCTTGGGTTGCTTGTGTGGCTCAGTCAGTTAAGCGTCTGCCTACGACTCAGATCATGATCCCAGGGTCCTGGGATTGAGTCCTGCATCAGGCTCCTTGCTCAGTGGGGAGCCTCCTTTTCCCTCTCCCTCTGCCTGCTGTTCCTCCTGCTTGTGCTCTCCCTCCCTCCCTCCTTCTCTCTCTCTCTGACAAAGAAATAAATAAAATCTTAAAATAAAAACTTCCCTTAACTATCCCACACTCTCCCCCAGCCTGTATCTTTGCTCCTTTCATAATCAGTCTTCACAAGAGGTGTTCACATACTGTCTCCATTTTCTTACCACCTTCCATCTGTTTGTCAACCAGCTCCTGTTCTGCCTTTCAGCTCTTTTTCCACTGAAGCTTTTGGTCAAAGTCACAGTGACTTCTGTTAGTATCTTACTAGATTTTGTTAACCATTTGCATTTAAGATAGTCTGACACTCCTTTCTTGAAACACTTCCCTTTCTTGGCATCTGTGATACCATGTTGCCTATTTATTCTTATTACTAACTCTAGCTGGTTTTCAGTAATCACTGTTGATAGTTCTTGTTCTATTTACTTCTGAATATTTTAGTAGAACTCCTTAGTCTGCACTCTTTTCTCTGTTCTGTATCCCTGGGGGACTGCATCAATTCACATAGCTCCTCTAAGGTGAAGATTTCCAAATGTATGTCAACAATCTCGTCTTCTACTTTGGGTTGCAGACTTCTGTGTCCAGCTGCTCATTTGACCCTTCTTTTTGGTTATCTTTGGATATCTTGAGCTTAACATGTCCAAACTAAAACTTAATTTAGCCTCATATCCTTCCCATCTGGTAATCTCTTCCATCTTGGCTGTTTTATATTTTAGTAAATTTAAAACCATGCGCCCCATTTGCTTATTTTAACAGCTTATATGTTATTCTTGATTCCTTGCTTTCCTTTGTGTCCCACGCTCAGTCCATCAGCAAGTCCTGTTGGTTCTGCATCTAAAATAAATTCTTCTTCTTCCAATCTCACCATCATTTCTTGTCTGCTAATTGATCTCCCTGCGTTTACTCTCGCTCCCTTATCTTTTATTTTCCATGCAGCAGCCAGGTGAGTATTTTACACTGTTAAATCAGATTATAACTTTGCTGTTTAAAACCCCTCAAAGACTTCTAATTGCATTTAGGAGTAGAACTACAAAAAAAATTGAAACTTTTTACTGTGGATCTCCAAGAACCTATGTGGCCTGGGTTTTGCCCACTTCTCTAACCTCACTTCGTAGCACTTTCTTAGTTCCCAGTGAGCCTTATACTCTACCTGCAGTGGTTTCCTTTATTTCCTTGAATGTGCTAAGTTCTCTTCTGCCTCTTTGTTTCTGATTCTGAGCCTTTGTACGTACTGTTCTCTGTACCTGAGAAGCTCTTCCCTTTGGCTTATCGCAGCCAACTCCTTTTTCCTTATGTCTCAGTTCAAGTGTCCTCACTACCCTAGCCAGACTCATCCTCCTTTACTAAAATATTATTCTCTTTTATATAGCCCTCTTTACTTCCTGAAAAGCACTTATTAAAATTTTTAATTATTTTGGGGTGCCTGGCTAGTTAGTTGGTGGAGCATGCAACTCCTGATCTTGGGGTCATGAGTTTGAGCCCTATGTTGGGCATAGAAATTACTAAAAAAAAAAAAAAAAGAAGAAAATTTGTAATTATTTTGTTCATTTTGGATTGATTTATGACTTCCTCTTTTTAGAATGGTTTTATTTTAATCTAGATTAAAGAATATGATTACAGAAAGTGGTTTCTTTGGATTGAATGTGGTTATCAGCACATACAAAATTCACTTTGGAGTCTCACCTTGAGAAATGAGTCACCTAAGGGATCCTTGTGTTTTTAATTAAATAGACCACTCAGACCATGAGAATTTAGTTTCTTTAAGATAGTATCTGGTATGGCTTATCTGTGAATTCCTGCTTATTTCCAAATAATTGTCCAGATTTATAAATTTATATAGGTCTGTTCAGAATCTTTACAGCTAAATTGAGCTCTATAGAAAAATTGTTGGGAACTAAGAACTTTGTTGTACAGCATAGCAAGGCAAACTTTTCAAAGCCAAAATATCCAGATTACAGGTTCCTTAAAGGGTGCCAGAGTCTATTCAGTCTAGGTAGAGGCAATACATAGATTAGAAACAAGTGGAAATATTAGGTTAATGGTAACTTTGGAGAGACCAAAGAAGAGACCAGAGGAACTTGGAAGTCAGTAAAGGAGTGACAGTTCTAAGAGAAAAATGCATAAGGATCACCTAGACAAGAAACAAATTGGGATTAGAGGACATATCCATAGCAGGCAGATAAAGACCACCAAATCAGATATAGAAATAATCCAGTCCAGGACAAAAGACCCTATGTATTGGAGAGGAGGGAGGACATGAGGTTAGAACCAAGTGGACCTTTGTCAAGTCAGCTGTAGTTTATTGTTCTCTTTCAGTGGGAGTTGACTCATTAGGGAGATTAGCCTAGAGTCTTTCAGAAGAAAATAAGAATAGTGTAGGTTGTTTCAGGAGATGGAAGTACAAATTTCCTCTTAGCAATTCCTGATAATCCTCAACATTGTTGAGGGTTTTTTGTTGTTGTTTTTAAAATTCAACCCAAAGTATTCATATATTCACTTTCCATTTCGGTTCATGTTAACAAAAACTAATTCTCAATGCATTTATTCACATTGTAAATTGTATGTTTATACATTTTTAAAAGGATGTAATGTGTGTGTATCTTACCTGCCTTTAATGTTTCTGACTGCTAGCAGCACTGTTGTTTAGTCTGATTGTTTAGTCTGCTTAGTCTGGTTGGAACTTTTAATTTAATAATTGCCCTTCCTAGTTAGCTGTGTTGTGACTTCTTTCCATAGCCTCATTTTTTGTTTTAACCCAGGGGAGAAAAAGCTACATACAACCAGCCTTAAAAGTAAACAAACAAATTGTTCTTTAAAAACTCTGGAAGCGTTGAATAAATAGTTCATGACATTATCATAACTAAATCTTGATTTTCCAAGTTATAGAGCATCTCTGCTTGCTCTTAGAGCCTGCTACATCACCTCGTCGGTCTAGGTGGAGACTCTTCTATTCCCATAAAACATTGGTGACATAAGAGAGAGGGTTTGAAACAACAATAAAGTCAAGTGAATTTTCTGTAATTTTTCTGTTTTCTTAGCAAAATTTGACATATATGTATAAAATAAACTTTGTGGGTGCATAATAATTATTTATTTTATATTGCTAAAAGCATTACTATTATGCTGTCAATAAATAAGGTGTATGTACATACCTAAAAAGAAGGCACTATGCCGTTGAGCATCATGATTATGAATACTGTTCACAGTTCATGACTGTGAAAACAGTCAGTGAATACTGTTCTGCTTGGTACTGGGGAATTTTCTAGGAGGAACTAGCATTGAGAGACTATGATGATACTTGAATTGTTTCCTAAATCTTAACTGCCAATTGACTGACAGAATAAAATTCTTAATAAGTAGAGGTCCTGGTAACAAGATGTTAGTATCTCTGGTACGATTGATTCGTGAAACAATAAAACAAATTTGCACCCTTATGAGCTATGTAAACGAGGCTCAAAGTTGTTTGGTAGTTGGTGTAATTTGCTTCCGGTGTCCCCGAGAGACACAAAATTCCTTGTACCCTCACCATCAAATCAGCAACTGTTGAATCTCTGCCTTGCCTTTGGTATAACGGATGAAGTTTTTATTTAAAACCAGTCTCAACCCAGTCTCTCGGGGCGCCTGGGTGGCTCAGTCGTTAAGCGTCTGCTTTCGGCTCAGGTCATGATCCCGGCGTCCTGGGATTGAGCCCTGCATCAGGCTCCCTGCTCCATGGGAAGCCTGTTCTCCCTCTCTCACTCCCCCTGCTTATGTTCCCTCTCGCTGTGTCGCTGTGTCACTCTGTCAAAAAATAAAATAAAATAAAATCTCAAAAATAAATAAATAAATAAAACCAATCCCTCCTCTTACCTGCTGCAGCTTGTCTCTTTTGGTCTACTCAAGGACATCATTCCTCCATTTGCTCACTTCTTTTCATGCATCATCTTTTTTCCTTCCCTCAATTAAACATTGTCCATCAGCATACAAACATACGTGTTACCTCCCAAAAACAAACAAATCTCCTGTGACTCTTTACTTCCCCACCAACAATCATCCAATGTCTCTGTTCCTATTAGCAGCAAGTCTTCTGGAAAGAGCATATATACTTTATGTGTCTACTTCATTACCTTCTCTTTCTCTGGAACCTGTGCCAGTTGGGTTTTGGCGCCTGTGATTTCTGCTGAAACAGCTCTTGTCAAGGTCATCAATGACTTCCAAGGTGCAAAAGCCAGTGGTTAGCTCTCAGTATCTTTTTCACTGTATCAGCGGCATTCAGCACAGCTGCTCCCTCCATCCTTCCTAACATACTTCCATCCAAGCCTACAGATTGTGCTCACTCAGTCCTCCAGCCTTCTCACTGGCTTCTCCTTCTTACTCTATCCAGAGATTTCTCTTCCTGTTAAACCTTGAAGTATCCCAGAGTTCAGGTCTTAGACTTCTTTACTATCAGTTACACTCTAGGTAGCTTCAAGTCACATCACCAGTGACATCCAGTCTAGACTGTTACATTCAGTCCCTATTCAGGGCCTCCACTGGGATATCTGTTACTTCTCCTCTTCCCTCTGCTACTTGTTCCCCTCCTTTTCCGTGTCATGATAAATAATAGCTCTTACGTTTCTTGTTCTGTGGGCCAAAAACTCTGGCACCATGCCACATCTCAACTATCAGCAAATTCTTCTGCCATCACCTATAGTATATATCCCACCCCTAGACACACTTCCTCCTCTGAGCATTTGCACTTGCTTTTGCTCTTCTGTCCATCTGGAACACTTCCTCCAGATAGCCATGTGGTTTACTCTCTCAGTCCTTGAGGTCTTTGTTCAAAAATCACCTTGTGAGAGAAGCCTTCTTTAATGACCATACAGAAAACAGCAACCCGTTCTCCACTACCTCTGTCCCCCTTCCCTTAACCTGTTCAATTTGCTTCACAGCAATTGTCCCTGTTTAACACAAACACATACATGTATATTATATATATGTGTGTGTGTGAGTTCACTGATGTCTTTCTTCCTTTCAGAACATAATCTCCACATGAATAGGGACTATTTTGTTCAATATTTTATTTCTCCCCAGAGCCAAAAACAATGCCTCATGTATAGTAGGTACCCAAATATATCTGCAGAATTCTGTTATATTTCTTTTATCTATGTCTGTTGCGCTAAGAAAATGTTAAGGATTATGTAAATATTTTTAGCTTAAGAAAAGTAAATGACAAAAAAAAAAGTAAATGACAATTTCAATATAAAGAGAAATGTTTTAGCTGAAAAATGTGTAACTTTGACTTTTAAAGAGTTCTTCATTAATAAATTCCAAGAATTGTTTACAAATGCATAAATTTTTCATAATTTGAATTGTAATTAAATGATTGACAATAATTTGTTATAGATTAGATAACTGATATTTTTCAATTTTCCTTGGTATCATTTTGTTATAAAAAGATGAAATTAGTGAAGAAAGGAATATTCATTTTAAAATGTTTTGTTTACGGAAGACTTTATTTTCATTCTATTTAGTTGCTTAAATATTCTTAGAGAACTATATGTGTATAATTCATTATAGTTAAACAGAAGCATTTGAATATGTCAGTGTGTGTAGTTTATCTTCTAACTTAATGATCACTCATTTTTTTATAAGTAATTTGTGTCTGATATTCCTCCATGAGTCATGTATTTTATTTATATCCTTCTCTCTTTAATATATAATCAAATTCTTACTATTTCCTATTTTATTGCTATCTTTTCACCTTTCTTTTCCTATCTGTGTCAGAATTTTTACGGGGGCCTGAGATAGCTTTGCTCCGCAAGCGCCTACAACAACTGAGGCTTAAGAGGGCTGAACAGCAGAGGCAGCAAGAGCTAGCTGCGCACGCCCAGCAACAGCCTTCCACTTCTGATCAGTCTTCTCACGAGGGCTCTTCACAGGACCCTCAGTCTTCAGGTTATTAATGTCAAGTGTCCTCAAGCAGCTGGTAGAGTTGGTGTTTTAACACTGCTACTGTGTAACAAGATGCTTCCCTTTTCCCCTTCCAAAAGAGCTGATGGCGCTTGCAGCTTTATCCCTCCCTCCCTTTCTTGCATAGAGTGGTGTTCATCATCCCATGGCTGGAGGGACAGGTTCTAGCAGCAGTATTTGCCAAAGAGATGAATATAAAATTATAATCCATTGTTTTACTTGTAATATTTCTGGGAGGGGGCAGATGTTTGTTACTTTTATAGCTAATGAACTACTTTCTAATAATCTAGTGAATTCAGAGCCTGCTTTGATATTTTTATTGAAGTTTCTTATTTGGTGAATTGATATCTATACTATGGCCCCTAGTTCTTCTTTTGTTTTTCCTTTGAAAATTAACCAGTATTCCTGGGAATGTAGTGTGATACTAGATTTTAGAATTATAGTGTTGTTTGGCCATACCAGCATGCTGACTCAGTTATCCTCTTCTGTAATTATTTGAAAATTTTCAATATTTGCTTACTTATTCCTTGTATACACAGTCAACTTTATGATATATAGGGCCGCAGAAATACCCCAGAGTCTCATGTTCCTGTTCTTATGCTATAGAACTCTGATAAGACAGTGATGATCGGTGCCACTCTCTTTTTCTTTGAGCATTTTAATGGCCTAGTTCATTTATGGCCAGCAAGCTCATGATGCTCAGCAAACATTTGTTGATGGAATTAATGAAAGATATAGCATAAAATAATTTGTCAATTTAATTCTTTCAAGATGGATATTATTAGGTACTATATATCCTATTCTATATGTACTACATAGTAAGTGCTACAAATCTTTATTTAGGAACTAGAGTGTAGCTGGGTTCTTATACTAATGAGATTATGATAATTTGATGTACTACTTTGTTTTGCCACCCTAAGGAGTGATGAGTTGGAGTATTTATTAATTACTTTGAAAACTCTGGAATTTGTATATTGGTAGAACTGAACCTCCACTTTATAAATATCTGTTCCACTATGTGCTGATAACAAAAGCACATTATATAATATCATGGTGAATGAAATAGATTTAAATAACTATAATATAGATGTGATGTTTGGAATAAATTCCGGACCCCATTTTTAATTCAGTGTTATATTAGTGGAAGGAATATCAGCCAAGCAAAGATGTCTCTGCCCATTTTTTTTCCTATACTTAAAACTTACTGGAGAGCTTGGTTAAATTACAGTCATGACATTTAATAATAAGACATTTTGCTATGATTTTGTGCTGTATACAAAACTCTAGCTTATGTGTTTCAAAAGAAAAAAATATGCAACATAAAAACCAAATAAGAAGGAAGTTAAAATGCACCTACATATATACATATTTTAAAATACTGAAATTAGCAAATAACAAACCAAGTATTAAAGTGAATTTGATTACAAAATATAAAACTGTCTACATTTGTAAATTGTAGACATTAGAAAAATATTTTTAAACTCAGCCTTTCATATCTAGCTTACCAATTTGAATTGAACTGGGTTCTTTTTTTATAGCCAGAAAGCTTTAGAGTGATTATGTTGCCCCATTTTGAGGTTGAGAAATGTGTTACCTTTACTTTGTTTTTAAACAACATATTGGGTCCCTGAGACTGTCTACATAGCTAGTAGTAGAGACTTCTAGTGCTTAAAGTCAATGTGTGTCGTTCCCTTCACCTACGAGGTGAAGTACTTCCTGTATATCCTGTGCTTTTAACATAGCATTCATATGAGATCCTAATACGTCTAATCTGTGACATGTCCTGGGTTCATTCCATAATGCTACTTTTATTCTGTCCTCAATTGTGACAAGAACACAATTTAGCAATTAAGTAAGAAAAGGTTAAATCATGCATAGTTTATTACAAAGAACAACCAATAAAATCTATATATTTTGTCCATTTAGTAAATCTTGGATATGAGGAAAAATGAGTAGGCCTAATGCAAAATTTATCTTTTCAGAACACACAAATTATAAAAACACAGAATAGGAATTAAATTTATGAAATTCAACAGGGAGATAGGTTTTATTTGAATAACAAAACATGTTCTTAAACTTAATTAATAAGTACAATATTGTCTGTGTATTATGGCATTAATTGATCTACCATACCTATCTTCTAAAAATTTTTTTTTCAAAGTCAGAATATATTACTTTAAAATATTTTTACTTTTTTTAAGCTAAAAAAATTTTAAGCTAAAAAAATTTTTTTCCTAGGCTTTTAGAAAATACATCATAACTTATTTCTAGACTTTCAGTGATTTTTTTTTTTTAATCATAAAGAGATGAACTTGCCTTCATCAGATTACTGCTCACATACTAAACTGGTTGAGTTCTTGTCCTGTTCCTATGACTAGATGGGCTTGGACGGGTCATTTAGCTGCTTTATGTCTCAGTTTCCCAATTATTGATTTATTTAGATAGTCTGGCCTGCCATAATTTACAGATAGCATAAGGTTGGGGTAGACAATACCGTATAAAATTTTTATAGTCGTATGTAGAGCACCACACATAATAATGTACTATCTTAATTATGGTATCTTTTACTTACTACCTCAAAATTACCTCGAATCCCAGCCATATACAGTTGACAGCATTCGGGGTTTTGAATGAGCTGTAAAGACAAATGCCATAAACAGCTATGGCAGAGGTAGTCAGCGTATTGCTGATTTTAAACCCAACTCTTTTTTTCCATTTCAGGTCCCCCTGAAGTCATGGGTTGCTGGCTCCTGCTCAGAGTGACACCCCCCTGTGGAGTCTGCTCTACTGGCTCGACCACCACAGAGCCCCACTGGAGCATGGAGCCAGCCTAGAGAGGGTCAGGTAGGAACTGTTTTTTCACTTTATGGCACGGTTTTGCTGATTGGAAAAGAAAAAAAGTAATTTTTATACCCCAAAAGGGTATAAAACATTGGTGATTATTTTTGAAAAAGGGCTTTTCAAAACTGAGCCATATTGGAAAAAATCAGCACTTACCCGATCCTGTGCAAGCAGGCTCTATACAACATCCAATTCCCCGCTGTCCCATGACGACAGTCACACGTAGCACTTCTCAGATGGATGCATATGATCCTGTTTTTAGTTTTTATAGCATAAGTAGTTAGTAAATCAGGTATGATGTTGATCTAGTTCTTTAGTCCTTAGCTACCTTTAATGACAGACTCCTGAGTGCTTCAGACATGGGAATATGCTCCATAGTTTTCAGAAGAGCTTCCTATCACTTTTTCTCATTCAATATCATGTTTCTGAAAAACAGACAAGTAATAATAACATTAATTGACCCTTTCCTATGTGCTATCTAAGTAGTTTACATTGGATCATCTCATTAAGTCTTCACCAGAACAGTATGTGGTAGATACTGTGATTATCCCCATTTTATAGATGGAGAAACTGAGACATATAGACCTTAAATGGCTTGTCCAGGAGTACAGTATAACTGAGTAGAAAAGCCAAAATTGAACCCGGAAGTCTGGCTGACGAGTACTTGTTATTTACCTTTAAGACTATAATTCCTTATTTTGTCTACAATTGAAAAAATTTTGATGAGAAAATTTAGAAAATTCTAAAGAGTTTTTCAAAACCAAAACACAAATTTCTTTTTTGGAAATATACAGAAATTGGCCCTGAAACACCTTGAGCTCAGCACTGACTTTTCGGCTAAAATTTATCTCTACCTTAAAAATGATGTTAATAATTCTAAACACTTCCAATAAGCGGACCAACCATATCACATTTTGCAATAAATTATCAGTAGACCATATGATCTGATTTTTACTTTGTAATGGTGCTTTCTGAAAGATATTTTATAGGGAAATGGAGTAGAGCACACAGACAGCTGAAGCAGTCAGCATTGAACTAATTTTATTGTGTTAATATTTGGAAATATTTCTGTAAGTTAAAAGTTACGAGTATTGTATTTATGAATATCTCATGGTGTAAAAATATGTTACTTCAGATATTTATGTGACAGGAAAATAATCCTTCCAAAAACAGTTGCATTGTACCCAAGATTAAAAATAGAACAGAAGTAATGATAGAAGGATTTCTTCTTAAAGATTGGTTTTTCAAGATGGGAGGAACAACAAATAATTCCCCAGATACATACAATTGTGACAGGCTGTAAAACCAATATGGAAACCCTTTTTGTTTAATACTATCTTTCTATTTTACATAAGCTTTGTTAATATTTTGAATCATTAAAGAGATTGAAAATATATAATTTTGAGGCAATGACAGCATTCTAAATCCTTCATCAATATGTTTTTTAAAGACATATTCTTTCCTAAACTCTAAAAAATTAAATAAGATGCACTTTATTTTATAAGATTTGTACATTACAAATATTTATTGAAAATTAAATATTCGATAAAAGATTACCTGGAGAGTTGATAGTTTTCTGAGGGCTCTTAATTATAAATGAGAATACAATGAAATGTATAACAAATACAAAGAGACAAAAAACATTTCATAGGACACTTTCTAGGAGGATTTTCCAATATTTATTTCACTGTGACTCAAGTTTTTGTTATGTTTTTCTTTACTGTGGGGAATATAACTTTGGTTTTCTCTAAAGACCAACTTACCTGTTCTTGAAAAACAACATAGGTAGGAATGTTGTATCTAACTCTAAAATGGATAAACGAGAAGTTTTATGAAGGAAAGTAAAGCACGGATAGATTCAGGAACTGATTGAAATACTATCATTCTTTTTTGTGTGTCTTGTACAGATTTGTTGAACTGAATGTTCTGATGAAGAGATGATAAGTAAGGATAAGTCAGAGCTGTTATTCAGATGATGATCATGCTGTATCAAAATCTAGTAATACAAAAGTCTCTGAGCAAACAGGTTATATCAGAAGGTAGACAATTTAAAGTGGATAGGAGTGATCCCAAGATCCCAAGATAGCAAGATTCAGACTTTTAGATGTAGAAATTGAAGCAATCAAGTGATATAAAATTGCTGAGAATCCAGGATATATTGGAAAACTTTTCTTAGCTATCAAGTTAAGAACACTCTCAATTCAAAATATTTTATCTACTTTTGGGGGAATAAAGCCATCATGAATAGAACTGGTGATTATCCAGAAGTGCAAGGTTTTTGTTTTATTAATATTTGCTAAGAACTGGAGCACAAGATATTAGAAACCAGGAATTATTCTTACATTTAGGAGAGAGCTGTGCTTATTACCCACATATTCCCTTTTCATATCGCCCTATTGGGATACTGAAACTCAAGCCAGGACTTGGTAGCCACCTCCTTCTATTCCCCAGTGCCTTGCTTAAGTTACTAGGTCCCTAGGATGACCAGAAAGAAAGGAGAAGCTTAGATCTAAAAATGTCACATAGCTAATTATTGTCAGAACCAGGTTTAGAATTAAAACTCACTAACCCCAGACCAGTACTCTTTCCATTTTATCATACTGCCTCTCTTTGTATCTGTGTTTTCCAAACAATAGAACACATTTATAGGACAAATTGTTACACAGAAATTCAGTGTGTCAAAAGGATAAAAAATTAAATGTTCTTTTTAAAGCCAGGGTGGAAAGCACGAAGCTCAGACCATTAAGCCTACTCTTTTCCTCTCTTTTTCTTTTCCCACCAGTCCCCTAAAGAAACTTAAGCCTTCAGCAGAGTACAGTTTTAATATGCATAACATATCTTAGAGTTTTAAAAATTATCTGTTTCTATAACAGGAATTACTTCATTGGATTTTTCTCTTATAAACCATTTTCTTTGTCTGACATCTTGAGCTCCTATTTTCAGCTCAAGGTGCAACGACCAATATCTACCAAAGTGTAGCGAGCATCTCATTTCATGCTTTGAATGCTCCAGTCCAGAATGAAAGCCATCTTTAAGGAGCTGGAAAGGGGTTTGAGAAGGGGAAGGAGTCTTCTGTTTAGTGAAGGAGATACTCTAGTTTTATTTTATCTACCTTGACCTGTGCTAAATTTGAATTTGATAAAAGGTACGTGCATGGAAGTAGAAGAATATTTTCTTAACTCATTCTCAACGTTGCTAAATGCTTGCGTGGAATAACCTGTCTTAAGCACATGGCCCCGCTTACTCACTGCTTGGGAAATATACCACAGTACTTACTTCTATTCCCTACCCTTAGACATTTGTTTCTTAAGCTTAGAGTTGATCATGACATTGCTGTGCAGTTTTCTGCTGCTTACTTTTAAGTTGAAATCTCATTTTTGTTTCAGATTCTCCTTCTTCTGTGGTTAACAAACAGCTCGGATCCATGTCACTTGACGAGCAACAGGGTGCGTGCAACAGGAGATATGCTATGCCCATCCATCCGTAGTTTTATTGCAATGCATAAACCAAGCTCTCTCTCGCTTCTTCATAGCATTTCATTTTGATTATGGTCTAGTAGTCAATATTTTATGGGCTAAATTACCATAGGTAGTATTGTGGACAAAGGTCCTCCTTGGCCTGTACAGATTATTTTCTACGTAAACTAAGTTAATTTCTACCTTTGGTCCCTTATGCCAACTTTAAATTATCTTTTTATAATGTTGTAATGGATATAAGCTATATCCATTTTTTAAATTCTAGGTATCATAAAATTGTGTAGAATTGTGAATGTGAGGTTACCATATTACCTAGTGGCTGATTTAGAAAAGGTTATATTGTGCAGTAATAGTCTGTATTACCAGATGGCTATGGTAATGATACTTGGTTTTATGTCTGTCTTATCCAGTGGTCAAACTCCTGATAGCTTTAACTATAAGGAATACAATTGTGAACTCCGAGATAAACTTTGGAGCCATGAATCGGAAGGGAAAATAGCTTCCACTGGCGCTTGCACTTGCACTTTTTGTAGTAGGAGAGGAATGAAATCAACCTGAAAGCTGCGAACCTAGCCTCATGAGGTAGACAGGTTACTTATTTATCAGGCTTTATTACTAGCAGAGCAAATACAACACAGAAATGGATTGATAGAAGAGGACAAACTAAACAAACAGGCTTTTAGAATTAGAGCAAACAGCTCTATTATTGCCCCTCAAAATTCCCTGGCCGTTTCTAAATGTATTGTGATGCAGTGGGTAAAAAAACGTTGAGTTATCAAGAATAACTTAAATAATACTCACTTTTCTCTATTTAAAAAGACAGATGATCATTTAATAGATTTTATAAATATTTTTCAAGAAATTAGAAAAAAAATAACTCATCCCTAAGGCCGTAAGCTTTTAGTTGGCCGAAAGTTCACACCTGTAGGATGACTCATTTGCCGATAGTATTTGGGAAATTAAATATTGCTGAAGTAGTGTGAAATAGATCTAATTTTAGCTATCTTCTTGGACGTATTCAGAAACTAATTTTAAAATAAATTCCTTCTGATCTTAAATTATTCTCTATAGCCCTGAGATGACAAGTGTTGCTGGAGGTTTTTCTGTTCTTGAGAATGAATGAATTATGAATGAGTTGGTAAATGAATTTGAGAAATAAGAAATTAAGCCTATTTTATCTATATATATTTATTGTAGAGGTATTAACAGTGATGAATAATTCCGTTAAGGTAAAGTACAATTATATCACATTGTAATATATTGTGCTCTCTAATCAAATAATCTTTTTTGTAAGGACATATGAATGTAAATAGTATATCACTACCAGAGAGTTTGTAGCCAGATTCATATTCTGTTCATCACATAGAATAATTTCCATAGATTACATTGAATATTTTATTCAATTTAAGTTGGTGCTTAATTTACTTATGATATAGGATATGGCAGAAAGAGATGAGTAAAGGATAATGCTCAGATTTTGGGATCAAGGCCTGGGTGAATGATGATGCCACTTAACTAGGGTAGACTTGTTTGGAGGCAGAAATCAAGAGGTTCTCTGTTTTTCTGGCGTAAACTATTGTATGCCTTTTAGTCATATCAGTAGAAATGTTATATAGAAGGGCACATATTGAGTGGACTTGGCAGAAGCTGCATCGTGATCATCAATGAATCGAGGAGAAATATTTTAAAGGTGAATAGTATATCCAAAAGAATTAAATCCTGAGCTTTTTTTTACATGCCTTTTTGTTTAATAGGGTTACATCTTTTAAAGTACCGGGGACTTATACATCCCAAGCTTGTATTACCTAAAAATAACTTTCATGAAGATTAGAGAAACTGCCCACCACTGTCTTTCTCACCTGGACTAAGGGAATCACCTCTTACCTGGGCTCCTTGTATCCACTCAGTCGATATAGCCTGTTCCCCAGCAATAGCCAGAGTGAACTTTTAAAAACATAAATCTAATCATGTCCTTCATCTACTTAAAACTTTTTAATTGTATCCCTTTGCCCTTCAAAGCAACCTAAACCCATACTTTGGTTTACAGAGCCCTACATGACCTCCTGGCCCTTGTCTCCCCAGCCTTATCTCAGGCCACCCCCTCCCTCACTTACTCAGCTCTTAACAAACAGGTTTGCTTTTAGTCCTTTTAATACTCCATGCTTCTTTCTTTCTCAAAACCCTTATATATGCTATTCCCTCTCCCAAAATCCTTTTCTCTACAGCAACTTCTACTCATCAAATCCCAGTTAGAAATTTCTTTCTCAAAAATAACATGACATTTTAATTTGAAGTAATTCTCCCCTCTTTTTCTCTTTGTGACCTGCTATTTTCCTTCATTGCATTTGTCAGAATTTGTGATCATACATTTAAGGGTTTGTTTGATGCCTATATTCTCTAAATATTGCTTTTATTCACTATTACACTTAGTGCCCAACTAACACCATATCTGTTATACGTTAAAACAAATATTTGTTAAATGAGGCAGTAAATGAATTATTTAAGCAGTGGGATGCCATAAACATTATTTCAGCTTGGGAGAAGCAGAACTGGATTTATATATTGGAAGGATGATTTTGGCCGGATTATAGATAGTCGATTGGAAGGAGGTAAGATTGAAAACTGCAAGACTATGTAAGGGGCTGTTGTAGTAGTCCAGATGAGAGATGGTATGGGGTCCAAGCTAAGGCAATAATGGTGGGAAATGAGAAGAGTGGACAGATATTGTAAATACTTAAGAGACAGAATTGATGGCACTTTGAGACTGAGTGGTTAAAAATGAATGAGGGAACCATATCCAGGGGTCTTGATGGTACTAGCGATACCATCAACCAAGATAGGGATTTCAGGAGCAACAGCTGGTTATGGGGGAGGAGAAAGATACATTAAATTTTCTTGATATGTTGAATTTGGAGTACCTTGAGATATCCAAATGGAGAAATGTTATAGACAGTTGGATGGATATATGTTTCTGGGGGGTCACCGGAGAGGCCTGAGGTGGAGATAAACATTAAGAATAATCAATTTACAGATAGCAGTTGAAACCAGGGGAGCGGATGAGACTGTCTTGGAAAAGAGGATACGGTGAAAGGGGAGAGTCTACACTACAAGAGCAAGCAGAGAAAAGGATCTAGCCAAGGAGACAGAAAAGGAATGAGCAGAGAAATTGGCACGGCAGAAAGAATGCAAAGTCAGGAAAAGAAAAGTTCAAGGAGGAGCTGGTCAGCAGTGACATGTGAAGCAACGATGTCAGATATGAAAAGGACTGAGAAATGTTTTTCGACTTTGGTAATATGTGGGTTATCCATTCCTGAGGCCTTGCAATTTCATTGGTACAGTGGAGGCAGAAGCCAGATAGCAGTGGTTAGAGAAGAAAGATTTTTTTTTAAAGGTGGAAATATTGGTATGTAGATGATCTTCCAATAAGCTCAATTAAAAAAAAAGTAGAGCACAGGTAATGTATGGGAGGGGGGGTTGTAGTTTCAAAACTGAACTTTTTTTTTTAAGTTTACATTCTTTTCTTCATTGATTTGTATACATATTTTAAAAAGACTTTTTAAATATATGAAAGACTGAACCTAAGGCTTTTGTGCATTGTGTTATTTAATTATTATAACATTCCTCCGAATTAGAGATTGTATAAGAAGAGTAAGAAACAGAAAGATAACCAACCACTTGCCAAGGTCATACAGCCAGTGAGTGAAGGGGCTGGGATTCACACTCACGTCTGTTAGAGCCAGTAATCACTCTGCTAACCATATCCCCGGGAGCAAAGGGTGTATACAAAACTGAGCATGCTAATCAAATAAGAAAGACTCCTTGTGGAAGAAGTTAAAGGTATACGGGATAGTTGATGTCCTCAGATAATGCTCTTATTTGAAGTTTTAATTTTGTCAAGACTCTTATTCTCCATTTTATCCTGTAGAATGGGAAAAGTACATGTAATAAGTTTTCTTTCTGAATATATCGCTAAGGATTGTTTAACCATATTTTAAATTTCTTATTCATACTTTTAAAGAGATACTTAGATTTTTTTAATTGATAATTCAGTTTTATTTTACCTGACCGTGTTCATCTCACAAGTCCTCTGTACTTTGACATGTTGTTTCATTTCCCATAGTAGTTCATAGGTTTCTTTATTGGGGATAAAAATGTTACTAATCAAAATTTAAAAATTGGGGCACATGGCTGGCTCAGTCAGTAGAGCACATGACTCTTGATCTCAGGGTTGTAAGTTCAAGTCCCACACTGGGTGTAGAGGTTACTTAAAAATAAAATCTTTAGGGGTGCCTGAGTGGGATCAGTGTATGATCGGGTCATGATCTCAGGGTCCTGGGATTGAGCCCCACATGGGGCTCTCTGCTCGGCAGGGAGCCTGCTTCCCCCTCTCCCTCTGCCTGCCTCTCTGCCCACTTGTGATCTCTTTCTCTCTGTCAAATGAGTAGATAAAATCTTTAAAAAAAAAAAAAAGAAAATCTTTAAGAATTTTTTAAAAATTATAATGCACTTGCTTCACTGAAAAATTTGTTTTCTTTCAATATTTACATACATGTTATTGAATTGGTTGATTACAGTCACTGTTTTATCTTACATTTTTGACAAAAGCACAACATTAGATAAACATATATTTAGTCTAAACCTTCAGAGTCAAATGAAAGCTGCCTGGTTGCCTCAATAGTTAATTTCTTTTATCAAAATACTTTTTAAAGAAACAAACTGTCAAAGAAATAAGTGCACAACATGCACATTGTTTTTATTCTGTTGTAAAATACTTTCCAGTATTCTGCAAATATAGGGCTTTGCACACGTGCATTGTCAGCCTTTCCGTGCTAATTAGAAACTCCTTTTGAGTAAGCACGATGATATGTGTCCTGCATTTTGTTTAGTTTGAACAGTGTTTTAATGAGTGGTTCTGGTGTTTCTTTTTATTTAGATCTCTAGTTATGTTATGCCTACTGTATTATAAGGGAAATAATCCTCTTCTGGCAATATATTTCTTGTGCCCACTTATATTATGAAAACAAACATTTTTTTTTTCTGTTAAAAATACTTAGATTAAAAAAAAAAAAAAAACTTAGGTCAGCAATTTTCCCCTATTAAAACAACAACAAAAGAAACCTATGACCTTAACTTTCAATTTTTGACAGGGCATAAGAAAATTGTTTTGCTGAGTTTTAAATTTTGGCCATGACTAAAGCAAGTTGCTTTATATTCATTACAGTGATAATCATTAAGTGGAAGTTGATAATGCTGTTACATATGAAACTTATGCCTCTGGGCAATTGTGTATCTGTCAGACACACCAATTTGTAGCCTTAGAAATGTAAATGTTAACTCTCCATTGTATATATTGTACAAAACAGGCTTCTTTTGATATTGATACAATGTTAACTTAGAGAATGAAGCTTGTGGATTACCAGGGTCCAGTGAAACAGCTCTTACTAACTCTACTAGGGTAGATGGGAAATGGGAAAGTTGGACCTGTCAGATATTAAGTATGCATTCCCCTAAGGTCACCAAATTAAAATTTCATTTTAATAATATCTTGATAATACTACCTCAAGTAATATTTTAGATCACCATTAAGTATACTTTGACATATCTAATTTTTATTATATAAATATCTAATTATTGAAGCCTGTTCTTGTTCTGTTAATGGAAAGTATAAATTCAGTGTTCATCACACTGGAATATATCTGTAAATACTGTATCTTAAATTCTGGAGAAAAAATAAGTTAGTGAAGCTAGAGTTCATTCTTGATTTTTTGTATTACTTAGAACTAATTATGACTTCATTGCTTAGAATGGAGCAACTAGTCCTCCTTTCCTCAACTACCAAGTCTACATTCTTCCCATTAGTGATATATTTGATCTTTTGGAGGTTAAACTCTATTTCATTTTTATTGCTTATGTTCACTTGTTCACTCTCATCCTAACTAAATCAGTATCTGGCTATATATCCAGTTAAATTGTTTTCTAACTCTGAATTGTGTATGATACAAATAACTGGCATTTATTGAGTTTTTAGTGTGTGGCTAGCATTGTGTTAAAAATTTTACATGCAATATCTCATTTGTTCTAATATAGTAATATTCTCATTTTACTGAGTAGTAATATTCTCATTTCACTGATGAAGAAACCAAGATCCCAAGAAATATGTAAGGGTAAGGGAAATAAGCGATGGAGCCATATTTATATGTCTCTGTCATTAATTCAACTCATATTAATTCAACTCGTTATCTGTTTTTACCTGTGGCAAGTACTGGGCTCAGCACTAGGATGCATGAATGAATAAAGCTAATGCTCCCTGTGCTTGGAACATGGCGTTGGTTAACACTAACAGTGTTAATATTAACAGTAGTGTTGATTAACCATAATAATAATAGTGGAGACACTTAAATTGCATATTCTTTGTGACAAACATTACTTTGAGCAATTTTCATATATTAATTCACTTAATCCACACCATACCTTATACACTAGGTACTGTTATTCTCATTTTCTAGATGAGGAAACTGAGGCAAAAAGAGGTTAAGAAAACTTGCCTGAGATCACATACTGTAAGTGTGGTTCGAACCCAAGCCTGGCTCTGCCATCTGTGATCTTAACTGCTATGCTTTGTTTGCCTCATCTAACAGTAAACACAGATGGTAAAAAAATAAATGTAAGTGTGATGAGTGTTATAAAAGAGGAAATAACAAGGTTCTTTGGGAAACATGTAAGTCAGTCTTCATCTCTTCTGGTAGGGGGGCCAAGTGAGATATCCATGAGGATGAGACATTTAAGCTGAGGTCTGAAAGATGAGCTCGAGTAAATTAGGAGAAAGGAATGTGAGTACAGGGAAGCATGAATAGCATATGGAGAGGCTCTGAGATAATTATGTTAGCAAGACCGTAAGGATCCCGATGTGGTTGGAGTGTGCGTGTAGCTTCAAGAGATGGGTGGAGCCCAGATTGAGAAGGACCTTTGGGACAGTTTAAAGTTTTGGATTTTATTTTAAGAACAGTAGGAAGCTAAAGAAGTATTTAAAATAGAGAGTATGGCCTGATCTGCTTTGTTCTGAATAGATTATAGTGAGTTGGCTAGAGACCAAATCACTTAGGAAGTTCCCCTGGTAATAAAGATTTTGACCTGATGATAGAAGTATGGCAAGAGAATGAAGAGATTCAAGAAATATCTAAGATATAGAATAAACAGGATTTGGTAATAGTCAGATGAGGCAAGGGATTGAGGCAGAGTATAAACTGCAGTAACAACTCCAGAATTTCTACATGGGAGTGATTTAGTAATGGCAAGCTGGTTGGAGGGAGCAGGGCCAGAGTATGTGTCTTCATATGTTTGTGGTTTTTTAGGGGAGTTACAGATGGAGATTAACAGATGCCATATCTAGCTGCTGCAGGGGTGACTCCCAAATTTTCATTGAGCACAGTTAAGTGGGTGGATGCTTTCTTAAATAGGTAACCCTAGAAAAGGAGTAAAGTATGGGAGGAGATGCACTGAAGGAGGTGGGAATCACAGGCTTGGTTTTGAATATGTTGATTTTGAGTTATCTATGTGAGACACCCATGTGAAAAAGTCTGTTGGGCAGTTGATTGTATAGATATGAAGCTTAGAAAAGATGTCAGGGGTGCTTTCAAGGTCATGAGTTCAAGCCCTTTGTTGGGCCTGGAGCCTACTTAAAAAAAAGAAAAAGACAGGAAAGAAATCCTTTAAAATAAAAGAAAGATGTAAGAACTAGAGAAATAAATTGGAAATTTTCTGCACATAATGATAACTGAGGTCATAAAAGTAGATGAAATTGACAAGGATGAATATAAAAAGTGAGGGCAGGAAGTATAATATCTAAAACATCTCAAAGAAAATCAGAAAAATTCCCAAAATGAAGATTTTGCTAGAGGAGAGCTGGTAAAGGAGATGAAGGAGCAACCACAGAGGTCAGAGGTAGAGTAGACCAGTGCAGTGTCATGAGATGAAGAGAAGAGAAACTCAAATACAGGAGAACTGTGTATGTGAGTGTTGCTGACAAGTCAAATAAATAGTTCCCAGAAATTCTCCACTAAGTTAACAGGGAGGAGATTGATAAAATTAGTGAGAGCAGTTTCACAGGCTGATAGAGACAGAGGCCACAGTAGACCAGGAAGTGAAGAAATGGGAGAGGAAAAATAAGAAAAGCATTTCAAAACGATAAGCAGGGAGGATAGTTGCTAGAGGGGAAAGTGGTTAAAGAGAGTGTTCTCCGAAGCTGTCTGCCTCATTTGTTCGTTTTCATTTGGAAGCGCATTTTAACATATTTATCTGTTTAGTATGTGACAGACAGGTTTGGTTTTTTTTTTTAGAAGATGATATACCTGGGGAAACAGTTACGAAAAGAGAGATACTGGATGAGAATTTTGGCAGAGCTTATGTGCCACACAGAGTGGGCATCTTTATCTGTTTTCTTCCTGTCTGTTCTCCCTCAAGACTAAATGGGAAATAGGAATAGGGACTTTCATGCACAGAGAGCTATAAGACTCACCGGTCTGCAGCAGGCGAAAGAGAGCCTCGGTAGTGTTAGGTGAAGTGACAACTACATTTCAATCCATAAATTATAAATGTCACTGGGAATATGAAACCAGGCAGAGTCTGAATCTGTATGTATCCCCAACCCATGCTTAAGTTCAATTTACATGTCTATGTTTTATGATGAAAAAGTTCTTGCATTAAAATTGATTTAATTGACATAAAGATTGAGTTTTGATTGCCAGGAAGAAAGTTTGAACAGAATATTATTTCAAAAAGATTTTATAGGAGGAATTTCCTAAGAAATACCAGTATTAAAGTTGTGCTTTGGTTTTAGCTTTTATAACATAGTTTATAAGGTCAGATTGCACTAGTAAGAACACTAATTTTTAGAATAAAATGCTGTGTCTTGCAGTCGTGTGTTTGGTAGAGAGGGGTTTTCTGTGAAGAATCTACTCCTAAAAATAGTTTCTCCACTTTGAATCAGAATCGCCTCCTTATACAACAGATTGGAAGAACTGGGTATTCAGTAGTCTGAGGTCTGCAGAAAAGTTACAGATTCCTGACCTATAAAAATGGAAGTTTTTCATTGTTCTAGAAACTGTATTTGAGAAATTTGCCTTTTCTTCTGTGTAATCCAAGTAAATTGGGGAGCAAAATTTGGGAAGATAGTTGAACCTTATCATTGATGTGTCTGCATTTTTTCAGAGAATTCAGAGAAACAAAGTTTCCTTTTAGATTTGTTTTTTTTTAAAAACAAATTAATGGAATGAGAAGTGTCAGTAAGGTCACTGCATAATAGAAACTACTTTCAGTAAAGAATATACTATTTCTATGTTATCTCTAGTTTACCTAAGCTATTATGGGTGATTAGTGTATGATTATACAGTTGTTGGGTAGAGTGATTCTAAACAAATTATTGTGGCATATCCTTATTCATTATCTTCCTTTTGAATATTCTTTAAATTTACATATTGGATAGGTCTCCAGGGATATCCCTAGCTAAAAGTCCAAAAAACATCCATATCAATATTTAGATGATATGCAAACCTAGTTACCAAGATAGTGTATTTTGTACTACTATTAGCACACTTGATTTTTTATATGTCTTTGAGCATGTTTTTTTAGAACCACAAACGATTATAATTTCATAATGTCAATGCACAGATTAAATGGTTTGAATACATATGCATTACCAAAAACAAAAATGTATTTGTGGTTCATATATGAAAGGCTCAGAAAGTATCTAATTAAAATTCAGAGAAGTTCCTTTCAAATTTTATTCCAGGCCATTCTGAAGTTTCTTTGAGTCAGTACACTAACCTGAAAGGGGTCTTATACCATATCTAGAGAGGATCTTTTAAATTTGGTCTTAATCTTAAAACTTTAGCAGTGTTGAACAAATTAAAAGTGGTTTTTTCCCCCACTACACTGCCCTTGTGCTGAGAGCACCACAATTTAATTTTATTCTCCTATAATGCTTTTAAAATAGTTCAATCTCTGAGGGCCCTGTGAGAAGATACAGTGTAGTGTTCCAATACCGTGGGGCCAAAGTAATAGTTTGGGCTACCACAACTTTTATCAGTTATATTAATATTGCTGTTATGAATTAGACATCATTTCTGAGAAGTAACACCACCAACAATATATTTTTTTAATTGAAATATTTAAGCAGTCTTATTTTCTACTTTGTATTCAAGTTATTTCCAAGACAATATAGCAAGTAGGAACTTCATATAGAATATATAGGTTCATATACAAACCAGAAAATGAACCCTAAACCTCGGGTAGATATTCTCGTTAATGCCTCTGTGTGGTGTTTCTGCCAGAGGTGCTCGTTATTCATGTACAGTCCTTAAGGAGTGAACTAGACTTGGGGGTCTGAAGTTTGTGTAGCTAACAGAAGAGTGCATTCTGTTTATACAGCAATGGGCCAATTTTACCTAGGACTGGTAAGTTCATTAACAACCTAAATGTACAAATTCTGTCAACTATGGTCATTTTATAAATTAAATGAGTACCACTATGTTTTACATGATTTAAAATATGTAGATTATATTCATGAGAGATTAAGTAATAACTTTGTAATAGATACCATAAGGAAGAAGGTTTTAATTAACATTGATTATCTCAGGAAGCTTCTTGCTTTCCAGAAGGGGGGTGTTGCATACATTTAAATACGATATTTTCTACACCATTTTGACCTCTGAACAGCTCTTTGTTTGCTATATTCCTATAATTATAGCATTCAAGTCTCTCTCTTTAATTTTACTCAGAGAATATTTTGATAGAGCTTTTTAAAACTGGCTTTTAAAAACTGCTTCTGTAAGGTGCAGTGTAAGAGGTGGATGTAAGAAATTCAGTCCTACTCTCTCACACCTGCTTTTGTTTTCTATTCCTTCTTTTCTTTAAAAGAAAAATAAATAGCAAAGCACTTTATAAACTGTTGTGAGAGATAATGAAAGAACCAGCCCCAGCTCTGCCTCTTGGTTTCCTGGATCATTCTGTCTTCCGGCTGTCTGTCCTCATCAGTTCTAGGTGCCTAAAGATGACCGTGATTTGGGCAGCAGTGGGACAGAAATTTCAGCCACATAATTAAGAATAAGGGAAAACTATGTGTGGACATAGGACTAACAGAAAATTTTTTAAAGATGGTCAAGGGTAGGACAGATATTTTGAAAATCCCACTCTTGGTAATTTTATGTAAGCTAAATGTTAATTCAGTTATTTTATCAAAATGCTGTTTGATAAAATACCACCTGTAAAACATTGAATGTAATACTGAATCTTTGAAAGTTGTGTGATGGCTTGTTAATTTATTTCCGGCAACTGTTTATATCAATGACATAGTCATAACAAAAGTAGTATAAGAACCAAAGTGTTTTTACCATTTGGGAGGCCAGCTTTATCATTCACTGATGCTTTTATTTTCAAATACCGACTAATATCATAGGAGAGGATTTCTTGTGAGTTAGAATTAAAGACCTAAGAACCGATAGTCCTGAGTTTTGTTATCAGCTTGACTTCTCATCCCTTGGACAGAATCCTTTTCACTTTCTACTACAGCTCTGTATTTGAAGTCTTGTTAATTGCCCTCTTGCAGGATAGGAGTTAGAGCAGAGGTTCTAGGAGATTCTCTTTTAATAAGTGCTCCAGTGTCTTCAAGAGGGATGCAAACAGATACAAGTCCTTCATTGCAATATAAAGTGAACTTAATAACCAAAAAGCCTGAGTAATTTTGGTTTTATGAAGTTGTTACTGCCTTTGTTGTTATTTTCCAAGGCAGAAGGCTTATTTTTAGTACTGTTCTATCAGTTCTTGAACTGGTATCAAGAAAACAATTATATCACAGAAGAGTATTCTTCCTGCAAGCAACTGGCAGAAATGTTACATGTTTGATTATATAGCAGTTTGTATTTTTTTATACATGTTAATGTTTCCCCAAGCTATTAATCACCATAAAAAGAAAAAATTTTAAAGCTCTATTTTATTTTGTCTTTGAATATCCATGTACTTTTGCTGGGGGGCTGTGGGGATGTACGGGAAAGGATGATTTTGGAGTGGTCTGTATCAATTTCTGTAGAATTTCTTGATTTTTATTTGCCATTTTACAAAGATTTAATGTGTTGCGATAGATCAACTGTAGACTCTTAAAGTGAAATTACCATTTCCATAATTTAGAAAACAAATTCCTTGCAAGATTAGTCAGGAGAGGAAGAGGAAATATACCATCACCTATGGTCTTGTAGCAAAGAGAATTTTATAAATATCAAGAACACATTGTTTTCTTTTCCTCCCCTCCCAACAGAGTGCGAGCTCTACTCCCTTTGTAGATTATACATCTATGAATTTGAAGGAACAGAAAGAATTTGATAGCCCTCAGTCGTTGCAAAATTTTTACTCAACAAATTCAGAGCCCCAGCATCTTACTTCTCAGTATTTCTGAAGGAGCCAATGTTATTCTTGATGCTCTAGCAGATAAAGCATAAAATCGTGAGCATTCCATTAAATGAAAGTACCAGTTTATAATATCTCATTGCTTTTTAATATTCTTTGATTTCCTAATGACTAAATATGGTTCTCAAATGTGTGTAATTTCCATCTGAATCAAATGGAATCATGTACCCAAAGCTAGAATTTGATGCAATGCCACTTTGAAATAGTGTTTCTACAACACTTGCTTTTGAACTTTAAGTGAGAACCATAACAGATGTGAGAAAGAATTATGACAAGGACAACCTAATTTAAGTTTTGTAAATTTTAGGAAATGTCATCTTTTTATTGGTTTCAGAGACTTTTTCAAATGTTTTAAACACAATTTTCAGATAACAATAATGAAAAGCTGAGCCCCAAACCAGGGACAGGTGAACCAGTTTTAAGTTTGCACTACAGCACAGAAGGAACAACTACAAGCACAATAAAACTGAACTTTACAGATGAATGGTAAGTTAATATTTTTGTAAAGCTGTTCTTAGCCATTTTGTAGGATTGTATTAGATATTATTTTTAGCACTTCATCATCTTTGTGTTTTGTTTTGCTGTAATGCATTGGCTCTCAAATTTAGTGTGCTTCAGAATGGCTTGAAGAAGTTGTTAAAACACAGATTACTGGGCCCCACTCTTGGTTAAGTTTGAGGTGGGATCAGAGAATTTGCATTTCTAAAAACTTCCCAGGAAACGTTGATGTTGTTGGTCCTGGAATATTTCTTCTCATAGAAAATGCAAAAGATAAAAAAAAAAAAAATTAATCAGCAATAGACCATTAGTGCCAAAAAAAAATAAACCTGACATTTTGGAGCTTTTTTCGGTCTTGGTCCTATGTACAGGTGTGTGTGTGTATGTGTGTGTGTATATATATACACACATATATACATATATGTATGTATGTATGATTTGGGGTTTTAAAATGTAATTCTGATCATATTGAACATATTGTATTTTCTCCTGCATTTATTTGGCCTAATTCTGTAATAAATATTTCTACATTTCTACTTAATTTTCATAAATATGAATTTACTAGCTGTGTAATATACCATCAGTTAAATTTACCATAGTTTACTTAACCATTTCCCTTTCATCAGGCAGTGAATTTGTTTACCTTCTTTTAAAATGATGAATATCTTTGTTTACAAGCTTTTTCCTACCTTTAAGATTATTGATTTGAGATGTATTTTTAGAAGTGAATTTGATCTAGGTCAAAGGATATTGCCAAATTATTTTTAAAGGGCTCTTCTGTCACTACATTTCTCCCAGCAGCATGGGAAAGCACACACATGTTGCAGTCCCCAGGCAGTGTTCAATATCAGTATATTCATTTATTTTTAACTTATGTATTTGATCTTAAAATAATTGTCATTTTTATTTAATTGATTACTAGTAAGGTTGAACTTTATATTTTGTCTAGGTTCTCTTTAATGACATTTCTGATTATACTTATGGTTCATTAATCTAGTTAAATCTTATATTTTAAAAATATCAAGTTATGTGAGCTTCTTATATTCTTTCACATTGTCTCATGGCCTTTTGCTTGAGACAGCATCCAAAATTTTGTATTTAAATTTATTGCCATATTAATATGATTTAATATATAGATAATATATCTATTTTAATATAAACCTTTAATTGCATATTAATATAATTATATGATTAATATGTAATAATTATATTAATCATCTTTTAACCAATATATTAATTATGTTGTATAATTAATATATTAATATATTCCATTATATATTATTATATATTATATGCTGGTATAATATATAAATAATATGTAGTTATATATTACTTACTAATATATAATTATATGTGGATATGTGATGTTATTTATTCCAATGCACTGGCTTCCATTTGTGTTTATATGTGTATGTATTTTACATTAAAATCTTTGATTAAGTAGTATTTTCAGATATTATTGAAATCCTTCTATGTTCCTGAAACTATTCTAGATACTGTGAATACATCAGTGAAAAAAACTAGCAAAAAATCCTTGTCCTATTGGAACTTACATTCTAGGGGAAGACAGACAATAAACAGAGTAAATAAGGGAATTGTATAGTAAGGTAGGAGGTACTAAGTGCTATGGAAGAAAATAGAGTAAGTAAGGGGTGATTGGGAGACCTAGGGCAAGGGTAGGCATCATTGAGAGGATGGCATTTGGACAAAAATTTAAAGGGTATGAAGGAGTGAGTAATTCTGTGCATAAGGAGTGCATAAATCTGGAGGAAAAACATTATAGACAGAGAGAAAACTAGTTCAAAGGCTCTGAAACAGGAACAGAGTACATTCAAGGAACTTTAAGAAAACCAGTGTAGCTGGAGTAGAGTGACCAAAGGAGAAAGTAGTGGCAAGAAAGGTCAGCCAGGTAGATAAGTGAGGAGCATATTTAAAAGGATAGGGGATGTCTCTGATGGCTGTTTAGAGACTAGGCCATAGGTAGAAGTCAGGCGGCCAGCTGAAAGACTTTGACAGTACGAAAAGTGAGAGATGGTGAGGGCAGTGGAGATGGTAAGACGAAATTGGATTCTAGATATATATTTGAAGGCGGAACAGTCAGTAGAATCTCTAATTTCTTTATGAGCCCTTGTGTTTGAACTCAACTTCTTATAATCATGCATGATATCTGTGGCCCTTTTTCTTAATACGTAATTTAAGATCATAGAAGATTGTTATTCTTCATGTCTTTCCTATTCTACTCTCATGTTTCTGTATAGAAAAGGCTGATTTTTTATAAAGAATTTCACTGGAGCATTTTTTTAGCAAAGATCTTTAGTGCCACTCTTCTTTTGAATGCTACTTTTCCTTCTCTAAAAACTGACATTCTCTCATTTATTAGTTTCTTATTTCTTCATCAAAAAGTAATTAGCTTTTTTTTCTGATTATGAAAGAAAAAAGAAAAAAGACGGTAAAAGGAGAATTCAGGAAGACAGTCTTTTTCATCTCTGCCAGTATGGTGTCTTGCTTTTATTTTAGTTTCTTTGATAACAGATGAAGCAATAGAGCACACTAAGAGCTTAGATGTTAAACTTGACAAGCCGTTGAACCTCTCTGAATCCCAGTGTTTTCATCTGAAAACAGGCATATTTAAGAGAACCTACTTCAGAGTTTTGGTGGGAAGATTTAATGATATCATGCAGAAAAAGTACACAGTACTTAGCACATTGATAGGCACGTGATAGGCCCAGGTGGCAGCTTTATGTTATCATCTTTTGTAAATTGCCTTTCATATCCTTTACCCATTTTTCTACTGCAATGTTTATCTTTTTCTTATTGATTTATAAGAACTATTTATTATAGAATTGAGGATGATACCATTTGTCTTTCATTTGTTGCAGATATTTTTTCCCAGTTTGTTGTTTGTCTTTCAGTTTACTTACGGTAGTTTTGCTTTACGGTTTCAGCCTGTGAGGTCATGCTTAGAAAAGCCTGTCCTTCCCAGGATTGGGGGAAAGCTTCTTCTTATTTTCTTCTTATATTTCTGTGATTTTATATCAAAAATATGTGTTTAATCCTTCTACAATTTATTCTGCCATAAAGTATGACGTAGAGCTATAGCTTAATTTTTCCACATGATTGTTCCTTTGTCCTAGTACCATTTATTGAACAATTTATTCTTTTTTCTGTGATTTAAAATGCCATATTAACATATGCTAAATATATTTACATGGTTACATTGTCTTTTCCACTAATGGCTCTGTTTTCCTACATCAGTACCATGTTTCAATTATCGTAACTATTATACACTGAGCATTTTATTTATGCCTGTATCATAGCTTTCTCAATGGAAAAAAAAGATTTATGTATCACATTGGCTTCTCCTTACCAAAATTGCTATATATTTCTTTCTGGTTAAAAAGATGTAACATGGTTCGTTGGAAAAAAAAAATCAGAATCTAGAGAAAAGTATGGAAAAACTCACTTGCAATAATCCTACTGAGATGACACACAGGATTGGTGCACATCTTTTCTGACATTATTCCCTGCATATATGCCCATGTGGATATGCATTCTTTTAAAAAACATATCCTATTATACATGGGTGCCCTTTAAAAAAAATCAAATTGACTTCTGCAATTAGCCTAAAAGAGTTTTATAAAATCTTGGCCCAAAGTCCATGATAATTTGCATTATTTCTTGAGTCACTGCTATGTGTCCGTAATTAACAGTTTTTAAGGTACTGTAATTCTTAACCTTTTTTTTCTTGTTCACATTTATTCTAAATCTAAGAAATTACTGCATTTCTATGAATTTAATTTTAATCTTAGTCCGATTGTTGTACATTTCCCTCTATTTTCTTTCCCATTCAATCCCCACCTTACACATATGCCATAACTTATCACAGGATATTCATTGAAAATTATTTAAATCCATCTAGTATTCTGCTCTAGCCAAAAATGCTGACAGAATTTTAGTCATTATCAGGTAAATATTAAAACTAAAACATGAAACATTATCCTAGCCTTCTACAAAACCATGCTGCTCAATCACCTGCCATATTTGAACAACAACCCAGAAGTGGCAGTGATCCATAGAGGGCAGTTCGAGGACCAAAGAACTATCCGGGTCTCTTTTCAAGTATTAATTTAAAAGTAGCCTTGAACAACAAAGTCTAAAAGGGCATATGATCAAGGTCTGTAAAAGAGGAAGAATTGGGATGTGGTGAACCATCTGTGGTGAGGACAAGAAGGGGATCTATGTAATTAAAATTCAATAGAAGTGTATAGAAATATATACCTGATTATAGAAGCATTAAAACCGTGAAGAAGTCGTGGTCCTTTTGTATTTTTAAATATCCTTTTTAAGTTGAAAGAGGATTAGAATAACCACCTTGATCTTTGAAAGTGGTGTTTTACAAGTACTATTAAAATAATAAATCCTATATTTTATTTGTGGTGTGAGTTATTGTTTCTCTAATTGTAAAATATAAAAATCATCCTAAAAGTTCATATTTATTAACTTCTTGGTGGAACCACCTATTTTGTTTTGATGGTAGGAGCAGTACTGCCTCAAGTTCTAGAGGGAATGGGAGCCACTGCAAATCTGAGGGTCAGGAGGGACCCTTGGCCCCAGAGAGCTCTGTGCAACCACCGGGAGACAGTGACACAAGTAAGGTGTTGTTTTCCTTTTGTTATTACGAAAAAACCCGGTGTCAGATGTCCACGTACTTTACTCTTCCTTCGGTGCAGCAGTTCTGTTTCTTGTTTTTAATAAGTTCCCTTTGCCTCAGTAGTCTAGACATTACTATGAACAGTTAGCAATGCAAATGGCAGGGGCCTTACACATTGCAGATGGGGAGTCACAGTGAAGTACAGTGAAGCACGGTGTCTCTCTGGACACCGTGGCCTGAACAGTGGTCATTGCACTCAAAATATGTGAAATGTAAATATTCGTTTGAATGATCTTTACCATTTTTATACTTCACAGCAAAATGCAAAGTATCTGGCTTGATTTTTTTCAAAGACTATGGGTGGCTTGTAAAGGGGGAGAAAAGGAATAAAATTTGAATGGGTTATGAGTGAATCTTATTTCATACAGGAAATGCCATTTAGGGACTTTTTCAGAATGCTTTCCTAGAATATTTTCCATGATCATTATATGAAATTTAGTGTCTAGTACAGAGCCTGGAACAGGTTTTCAATAAATACTTGGTAAATGAAGGAATAAATGAATTCTACTTCTTATTAAATGAATAGATACCTCAGTGTAACAGAGTTTACAATAATTAAATATGTGTAAAACAACTGTCTGGTAAGCAGATGAGCAGTCTGGAGCAAAAAAGACTGATCCCCCCCAAAAAAAAAAACAAAAAAAGAAGACTGATCCCTACTGGTCTTGGAGTTAAATCCCAGAAATACATATTTTCAGTGGCCAAAACAGAATTTATAGTAGGGTCAACTTTACGATTTGTTTGTGATAGTTGAGATTATACCAAATGCACGATAAAGGGATAGAAAAATACTCAGTTTTAGGTTTAAATTTTGTGAAGTTTAGCAAAAAGGCAAACCAAGTAATGTCAGTTCTGGGGGGTAATCTAAAGCAAAAATTTTACACGAAAACTTCATGAAGGTCCATGCATGGGCTTTGGGAGGAGACAGGGGGTCAGATTGCTCATCCATCCTTGACAGTGTTTGTACAATTTGGTGAGTACATATATATTTGCATTATACTGAGGGGAGGTTATATCCGAATGTCAGGAGATTCTGTGATCCAAAAAGGATTAGGAGCTGCTTATACAGATTGAGTTTTCAATTGGTGTTTATTTTTATTTTAAAAAATTGGATTTAGCCCGGCTAGCTCAGTCGGTAGAGCATGAGACTCTTAAAAAATTGGATTTAATGATAATTTGGTTTATTTATTTCCCAGAAGCTCTTGAAGAATCATCAGAGGATGTGACAACGTATCAGGAAGGTACATCTGCAGAAAACACAGTTCAGAACCATACAGATATAGGTGAGTTGTCTTCTTAAGATAATTGCTTCATGTTGGAAAATAAGCTGTAATTTATGTTACTCTCTCCTGAGTTAGAGGCCATTTCCAAATAGATGTGTTATGGAATTCTCCTCTTCCTATAGGGACAGCTTCAAGTGAGATTAAACAATGTCGCCAACATGACCAACTGTTTCTACTTTATTTTCTGACAGCACAATCAGATAAATTCACATCTGAGCCATTGGATTCCAGCTCAGGAGAAAGAAATGACTTCAATATTGATAGCTCTTGTGGGGTTCCAGAAGAATCCACTTCATCTGAACAAGGCAAGGAACCAGGAACTTCAGATCAAACTAGCACTGAAGGTGCTACCAATCAAAACCCCACCAATCCTGAGCCTCAGTCACAAACAGAAGCCATCGGGCCTTTGGCTCATGAGGAAACAATAACCAGGGACTCTGCTCTCCAGGACACAGATGACAGTGATGACGACCCAGTCCTGATCCCAGGTGCAAGGTATCGAGCTGGACCTGGTGACAGGTTGGTAAATTTTAATTAAAATGAACCGTAAAAAATACAATTCACAGGACTTTGTTTGAAGTCACGTAAAGGAATCTCTCCATTTTTTACAGTCGCTTTCTCTAAGGGTATCTCAGTCGTATAAACTCAGAGTTTTTTAAACTGTAAATGATTTTATGTATTACATTCTTTGAGCAAACGGCATTAAGAGGAGAATAAAACGTCTCATTGCTCTGTATCTCCAACACTGAGACTCGCTCCTCAATTTACAGATCAAGAGAAAGGAATGTTGAGAATGACCAACAGGTTATGTATGAAGTCAGGGTTATATTTAGCCGTCAGATTGCCCTGTAGACAGCCTGGCCTTTATCAGTTTTGTTTTGTTTAACGGTCAGTTTTTTTTAATGTTCTGCTTTCCTATTGACCCTGGGTTAAGGTAGTGTAATAGTACTTTTCTTTGAGAACCTTATGTTTTTCTGAGATTTCTACTAAATAACTCAGTTCAGGAAATGAAAAATTATACCAAATAAGAAACATAACTACAATATAGAATTGCTCACATGTTCATATACTTTTCTCATTTTTTATTTTGTGTGATCATACGAATATATCTTATTTTTTAGTAGATAAAATAAATCTTTCAAAACATATTGCATTCCATACTTTTCAAAAGCTGTTTCTGCAGATAATGCTATCATATCTCATTATAAGCTCTGCCCTTTTCCAGAGAATAAAATTTTATCTTTAAGTTCCTAGCTTACACAGTTGTAAAGAACCATTTCACATATTTCTGTGCTCAACATACTACTGTTTATAAAATATTCTGACATTTCTGTCAAGTGAAAAATAAAATAGAAAGATAATACAGCATTGCCATTCTTTAGTGGTAAATTAATGATCAAGAACATTATGACGTGGGTTTGAATCCTGGCTTTATGCTTAGCTGTAGGACCTCATTTAAATTACTTATTGTTTTTGTAAGGTTCAGCTTCCTTATCTATAAAACGAGGCTATGACTATCCAGAATTGTTATAAGAATTTTCAGAAATCCATCAATTGTTCAGTCCTAGGACCTGTCCACCTTGAAAGCACTACCGAAGTGATAGCTGTGTTAAGCACCCAAGATGTCTGTGTTAAGCACCCAAGATGTCTGTGTGGCTACTCAGACTTAAAAACCAATTACAATTAGAGTGGCTTTTGAGATAAAGACGGACAGAGGACAGCGAAAATCCCAAACAGTACCGCTTGCAGTTCAGTGAAACTGCCTTTTGTAACTAGGAAACGATAGTTCCTTTACTTATATTTAGTTATATATCCTTAGTTGTAAATCTTCCTTTAGTTATATTTAGTCAGAATGTTTATTTGGCAATGGCATTGTTTTTAAATGTAAAGGAAGTAATCCCTCCCAGTTTTTGCACTTAGAGATTAACCAACATCTTCTCTCTACCTGCCACACATTACTCTTTAGCATTCTTAGTCTCTATTTTAGACAAGGAAAACTTAGTTTCATTTCTTTCCAGACCCAGAAGGATATCATCACCACTTAATTTATACAGATAAGGTTAGCAAACATAGCACAGTTTGAAAATCAAATTGATGGTTTCTAAAAGCCAGGGTGGAGAGTTAGAGTCTATAATTATTTTAAGCTTATGCGTTTATGGCCTTCTATTTATATAAGTGAACATATGTTCTTGCTTTTTTCTGTACTTATGTAGCTAAAACTGATGCTAAGTTTATAATTGACAAAATTTAAGTATACGCTTTCTAGTAAAGTGGACCATATAAATCACTTACCAGGTTTATTTGTTTAAATAAGAAATTAGATACTTGCAAAAAAAATCATAATTATTTAGCATCTTCTATCCAAGCTAATTATAACACTTTTATACCAAGCCTACTTTATAGCTAAGGAAACTAAGGTGCTAAGCAGAGTTTTTGTATATTCTAGACCTAAAAAGGTTTTTTGTTGGTTGGCTGGTTTTTAAACACAGTAGTATAACATCAGTGAGAAGGGAGGATTTGGGGAGGAGAGTGGGTCCTAGAGAACCTAAAACTTCTTGGAGTATATTATCCTTAGTTTGGAGTATTACCAGAAACTATAATATCTTTCTGTTGAGCTTTATCATTTATTTTTCATTTTCATAATACTTAAATGATTTATGTTTTAGGGATTCGCCTAGGGTTTGGATCTGCCACAAAGTTGGCACCGATAGCCTCATTGTTCCAAGAGACCCAGGTGCTGAACTAGACCAGCAGAATCTTTTAGAGGCAAGGAAATCAGGGACAGTGGCCTAGAGCTGACCCCACTCCATGCATGTACTCTCGAGTTCATACTCTCAAGGTTAGATCCAGATCTGAAACCTCCTCTAGGTCTACATTGGCTTCCCTGATTTTTAAAAATTATTATTATGTATTATTTAATATTCTGTATATTCAGTTAAGGAATATAGCCTTAGTTTGTCCCATGTTATTTTGTTTTATTCTGTAGAACATAGTAGTGAACTTACTGAAGATTAATAGAAGAATAATAAAATTTTAGCCTTTAAGAAACTTAATCACTTGTTGAAGAGGTGAGGACAAATCCATAAGCCATTTATAAGAATGGGGAGAAACAGTTTTAATAAATAAATGAAATACAGTGTTGCATATATACAAAAATGTACATACTAAGGTGATGCTAAAGGATTATAGCAACTTATAACTATGTCAGTTTTTCTTTGAAATATGCATTATTCTTTTCTAACAATTTTGGTGAAAAATCTTCCTTCTGATTTTTTTCTAAATAATTTTTATAGTTCCTTACTTCCTTAATACCATCTTGATTAAATCTTGAACTACCTATATAAGGTATATTTTTTAATATTTCTGCACCTTTCTAAGGATCCTTCATCCTTGAGAAAATTGCCCATTTATCTTATCTATTTGGAGAATAGGTGTGTTGACTTTTATTCTTAAGAGAGAAAGTTTTAAGATATTTTGCTTCTTAAGAACACGAAAAGAATAATTTACCAGCTTATAAGTAGGCATATGATTTCTGAGAATTTCTGTTTCCAAAGAGACAAAAGTTTTCAAATCTCTGTTGTAAAAATCATACCATTTGGTTGTTCGTATCTAAGGATACATTTCATACTTCAGTGAAGTGTCCAACTAAGAAGGTGCATGTCTTAAAGTTCCCTTGTTGCTGCCGCTTGAGGAGCCCAGTCAAGATTAGTTTGGTTGGAGTAAAGAAATGGCCCTAAAATTAAAAATGGTAAAAGTATATACTTAGATCTCTACTTTAATGTGTATAAAGAATTACATAGTGGATCTCATAAATTTTTTTGTCCCAAATTTAATTTTTGAAATGAAAGCTAAAAAGTTTATAACTAAACCATTTTGACACACATTTAATAAAAATATCAAAAATAGTTCTTTGCAATGCAAAGTAATGATTTCTTTATAAAGATTTGCATTTATAATCTGGTTAGGTAAATACGACTTGGGTTTTACTTTTGGGCTGAGATCAAATATGAGAAAGAAATGTCTTAGAAAATAAAGGTCTTAACAACTAACATAGATGTTTTAAAATGGAATGCTTTTCTCATTAATGATAGCTAGTCTCAGTACAAATACAACTGGGACTCTCTATAGCACAGGTCAGCCGACTTTTTCCTAAAAAGCCAGAGAGTAGATATTTAAGCTTTGCTGGCCAAGAGGCAAAATGGAAGTTCTTCTGTAGGTACTTATATAACTATTTAAAATTTAACTCTTTACAAATGTAAAAACTATTCTTTGCCTACCAGCTGTTACAAAAACAGGCAACTGGCCAGATTTGTCCCAAGAGCCATATTTTGCTGATTCCTATTCTATAGCAAATAAACCTTAAAAGAAGCACAACTATAGTCTGTGGTAAAATGCCTATACTGGTAGATACCCAGAGTTTAAAACAATGAAATGAATCTCTAAATCACCACATATTTGATCCCCTTTAACTTTGCCTAGGGCAGGAGCATAGAACATTAAATGGAAACTAAATTGAAGAAAGGAATAATTAATCAAACACATACTTTCCAATCATGGTATTAAAAAAACAATAAATAAAAGTAGTGTGTGTATCCTTTGATGATTTTATATACTGGATTTAGAAATATAAACATGTGCCCTTGGAATGAAAGGAACATGGTCAGGTTTTCTATTTATATGGTCTTCACATAAATTGTTTCCACAGTGCCAAATCAATCTTACGGTTTATGGTATGATGGATGGCCTGCCTGGTAGCTCTTTCTTTTGTCAAACCCAAGAGGTTTTTTTGCTCTGTGAGAAGCACCTAAGTGAGCTTCCTGAAGAAGTTCTCACATAGTCTTGGAAGTTTTTAGTTGTGGACTCAGTCAAGATGCTCTAAAGATTTTTTCCATAAATCTTAAAGGTATTACCGGTTAGCACTCTTTTAAAAAGTATTTTTTACATGCATAGAAATGTGGTTCTGTTTACATACTCTGGACTCTGTGGAACACAGCCTTGATTTGTAAAGTCAAAATTCTTCATATGTTCTAAATTTGCCACCATCTCTTTAGTCATCATCACAATCACTCTCAGTATTTCTAATGATTCAAGTGTATTCTTTATTGCAGAAAATTGCAGAGAGAAAAAAGTAACCATAGAGAAAGAACTGAACTCCTAGAGAGTTAAAAGCTCTGTTATTCTTCGCTTGCTTGCTCTACAGTCTATGGTTAGGACAAATGAGTCAGCTCAGGGCTTAATTATCTTTTTCTGAAAGAGCAGCAGAGCCCTGGGGAGCATAATGTAGGTGTTGGCGGGGATGGTATGGGTGTTGTGAGTCAGTGCAGTTCCTTACATTCTGTAACTGCTTGGGTTCCAATCTGTTTAGACATAAAAGGGATTAAGTGCGACGTCTTCCTTCTACTCTATCTTCAGTGAGTGTTTCTGTTTCTTTAATTCCCTCATATACATTTAGTTGAATGACATATTCTCACATAAGACCTTAAATCACAAAGGAAAACAAAAGTTTTCTTAGATTTAGGTGATTAATGACGAAAGTGGTGACCGTAATGCTCTAAATATTTGGTTCTTTGAAGTCTTTGTGAGTGACTTTAGTTATTGTGTTCCCTTCACTAGATTTAATATCAGAGGAACAACAATAGGTGATAGAATAATGAGGTAATTCAGTATGTTCCTTCATTATTTTATTTTTTCTTTATGATGAATTTGCCAGGTCCTCTTTTTCCACAGCTAACCACCTTTCCTATTAACAGTTAATACGTCTTTAAACTTACTGAACTCTAAGTGCTAAGCATTGTAAAGCAGGTTGCTTTTCACAAACTACATTTAGCTGCATGCACTGCATGGGAATAGAATGAAAAGAAAGTTCCTGTGTGCAGATGTAACTGATGTTCACTTCAAGTGTGTCATATGATACAGTAACTATAATCTGAAATGCTGTACTTTAAATTATTGGTTACTCCATTTTGAATATTTTGTTGAAGAATGTAACTTACTTTTTTTAAACTTGATTGGGCTACCAATTAGCAATAACAACTTTTTGTTATTATTCAAGTATAGTCCCTTTCTTTGAGATCAAGAAGTAAAAATGGACTTGAGTCTAATTCTGTGCATAAAATTCTGATTTTTGAAAGAAAGTTGTTTTCTTATAAATAGTTTAATAACTTAATGTCACACATCAAGATGATCTGTAACTCTCAGACATTTCTGTAATTTGAAGACTAACAGTGGGGTACGTTTTTAAATACAACTTTAAAGTGAACTTCAATCCCATTATTCATACCCCAAACCTGGTTTACTGACAAAATCAATCTTGTCCCTAATTTCAATGACACATGTCTGTTATTTCCCATTCATTAGTTTCTAAAACAAAGGGGATTATAAAACATAAGATGGGATTTGTTTCAAGGCTTTTTGACTTTCTGGTTTATACGTTTTATCCCGAGTACTCAGAGCCAGTTTCTGCTTTCATAACTATGAACTAATAAACTACGATAAAGCGGAAAATGTGATACTTCCCTTCCCTCAGCGCGAATGAGATCAGACTCCTTCTTTACCTCATTTCTTTCTTTCCTACATGGAGAGATCGTCTGGGGCAATTTCTCAGCAAAGGTAGTTTTTTCCTGACACCAAGCACACATTTAGTCTGCCTCCCCTTTTAGCAATTGGGGATGCTCAAGGAATATAGAGTTCTGCTTAAGAGAAAATTGAAAAAAATAAAATTAGAAACACAAAATTATTACACATTGTTATCTGTACTGCTCACATGCCAGTCTTCATTAGGGACTGTCCCGTAGTGTTCTGTAAATCTTACTGTAATCTGCTGAGATTCTGAACGATAGGTGCCATATTTAATCTCTTTCTTTTAATAATAAATAAAATGGCAGTCATCTCTACTCTTCACTCAGTTGCTGTTACCTCACTGTCTCTCACCTGGTCTCTTATCTAAACGGTCCTCCAACTGCTTCCAGTCTGTTCTCATCACAGCCACTTCCAGGGGCTCTCCAGTGCTTGTAATAGAGAAAACTCCAGCTCCTTTGCCTGGTATGTAAGGCATTCTCTGTTGTGGCTGCTGCCAGGAATTGCTGAACCCCTCGACAGCGGACCTATTTGGAGTGTCTCTGAATACACTTAATGCCTCTGTTGCTCTGCTCACTCTGTGCCCTCTACCTGAAATGCCCCCTTATCACCATCACCATCCTGTTGGCCACCTCATCTCAACATTCATCTTAAGCTGCGGCTTTTTAAAACCTTTCCTGGCCCATACATTTCATAGCCCCAAGTGGGACCGCACATTTCTTCTGTGTGCCCTTACGTACATCTGCTACGCTGCCTGTAACTCTTCACGGTGTATGCACATGTCTGTGTGGCCCTAACAGAAGATGGAGGCACCTCTAAGTCCAGCCTGATAATGCATACATGCATATGTAAATAAGAGTTGGCAAAGAAGACATCTTTTTATCTATAACTCTAGTAACTAAGTTTTTATCTGCATTTCCTTAGATGATCTGGCTTACTTTTTTCTTCCTTTGATTTCATGAACTTGGAATAAATGAAAAGCTATGAATTATGGTTGACCCTTGAAAAAGAGTTTGAACTGTGCAGATCCACTTACATGCAGATTTTCTTATAATTCTAAATTCTCTATGAATTTAGAGTACCTTAAATTTTCTCTTATGATTTTTAAAAAAAATTTGTTTTGAAGATTTTTATTTATTTGAGAGAGAGAGAGAGAGCTCAAGCACAAGCAGAAGGAGGGGCAGAGGGAGAGGGAGAGGCAAACTCCCCACTGAGTAGGGAGCCTGACCGACGACATGGGGCTTGATCCCAGGACCCTGAGATCATGACCTGAGGTGAAAGCAGATGCTTAACCAACTGAACCACCTGGGTGCACCCCCTCCCCACACTTATGATTTTCTTAATAACATTTTCTTTTCTCTAGCTTAATACTTTATTGTAAGTAGACAGTATATAATACATACAACATACAAAATATGTGTTACTTGCCTAATTATGCTATCAGTAAGGCTGCTGGTCAGTGGTAGGCTATTAGTAAGTTTTTGGAGAGTTAAAAAGCTTAATGCAGATTTTCAACTGCACGGGAATGTGGAGGAGTCCATGTCCCTAATTCCCACATTGTTCAAACATCAACTGTATTGTTTCAGAGGCCCCCCAGCATTCCCATATATTTGTTGACCTCTAAAAAAGACTCACAGAACTGAGATTCATTCATTCATTTATTTTTAAAGATTTTATTTATTTATTTGACAGAGAGAGAGAGATCACAAGTAGGCAGAAAGGCAGGCAGAGAGAGAGGGGGAAGCAGCCTCCCTGCTGAGCAGAAAGCCCGATTCAGGGCTCAATCCCAGGACATTGAGATCATGACCTGAGCCGAAGGCAGAGGCTTTAACCCACTGAGCCACCCAGGCGCCCCTGAGATTCATGTATAATTTTGACAAAGGAAGAGACACATCGGACAGAGTCTGGAAGAATCTTTTTTTTTTTTAACACATAATGTATTATTTGCCCCAGGGTACATGTCTGTGGATCCTCAGGCTTACACATTTCACAGCACTCACCATAGCACATACCCTCCCCAGTGTCCATAACCCAGCCACCCTATGAGTCTGGAAGAATCTAAGCATAAGCTTCCAACATTCTCCCTCCCAACTTGGGCCGTATAGTGCACTCCTTCCTTCAGCAATAAAATGCAGTAACGCTTGTGTAGTGTTTCTGTCCAGAGAAGCCTGCTTAAGATTCAAAATCCAGCCCTTTTATTGGTGGCCAGTTGTGTAGACACCCTCCACACCCAACTACAACTACCTAAATTCCAGACCCAGAAGGAAAGTAGGTGTTCACATTGTTTATTACAGATGATCTGGACAAGCAGGTACCTCAGGATTCAGTGTCTCAGACAGGCAGAATCACGTAGGGGACACCCCGCAAGTCGAGTTCCCAGATGCCAGCTAAGGACCAGCCTTGGAAGGAGACCCTTCAGAAGATAGCAGCGTCAGGTCCGCTGTCCCTTAGCTTTACTAATACATTTCGAGGGAAAAATACATTCCCCACCCCTACACACACAGATCCCATGTCCATGTCTTTTTTTCTGCCCCCAGGGTTGTCAGGGATTTATTGACCACAAAGAAAGTGTGCACATGAGCTATCTATTCACTTCCCACGCTGAGTAGCCTGGATTGAGGGCCGGCTGGGCTGGCCGCTCTTTCCACAATGGCTTTGTGGTTCTTGCAGGAAACACTGTGAGCAATCTCAGAACAGTGAGATCTCTTGCAGGAGAGG
>CM052893.1:12284623-12310136 GCA_028534135.1 Potos flavus | reverse complement strand
AAAACCGTTTAGCTTTGCTTAATCCATTACTTTCCACATTTCACAATCCCATTTTGTGGAACACCTACAAAAATCTCACAGTTTACATTCTAAATTGTGAGTATCAAGTTCACTAGCTACCTAGACTAGAAGACTCTTTCACATCTGCACAGTAAAGAATTTCTTGCTATAGGTTAACTCAGAATTCACCTGCTATAATTCTAGTCATGTCCTTATGTTCTGTCCTTAGTACAGTATCCTTTTATATTAACCTCCTTTGGCTAACTGAATTACTCCTTAAGTCATTTAATTCCAGGTTAAATAAATCATTCATCTCCCAGTCTTTGATTAAGCCATTTTTTCTACCCTAAAATTTCTTTGTTCCCCCACAAGGCATTTTAATAACACCAATAGTATCAATTAATTTGTACCACTCTAGCTATGTATAATGGTGGGGTTTTTTTTGGTTTGCTTTGGTTTTAGGTAGGCTTCATGCCCAGTGTGGAGCCCAATGTACTTTGAACTCAGGATCTTGAGATCAAGACCTGAGCTGAGATTAAGAGTCGGACATAACCAACTGAGCTACTCAGGCGCCCCTGTTAATGGTGTTTTATAAAAGGATTTACCGTATTGAAAACAATAGGCAAATAATTCATATTTTATGTTTATATTGCTGTTTAATTTCTTCTTATATTTTAGCCTGGTCCTCTAGCTACTAAATGTGCCAATTTATTTTTTAAAAATAGGGCTTATAGACTATTTCTGATTTTTATAGCTTCCTAATTTGAGCTTGGAATTCTCTTAAATTCTACTGACCATTTAAAAACAATTTTCTAGAATATGCAGTATTAAAAATAAAATACAAAGACTCAAAGAAGAGGAAGGGATCAAAACGCAAAGTCAGGAATCTAGGTTTTTATTTTCTTAGGTCAATTATATGTTAGATTCATTCTAGGTTTTTTTCTATTAAATGCTGTCTCCCAAATAAATAGCTGATACCTTGAGATGTTTTTGTTTTTCCTTTGACATTTTTGGATGAATCAGTTTCGCATTTATTATTTTATCCATTCAACAAACCTATATGAACCAAATACTGTGGTAGAAGCTGGTGATATAAGGATAATGACAACACAGCTCCATTAGCTCTTGGTTCAGTGGGATTCACAGACACATAGAAGTAATTTTAATATAGTAATTTTAGCAATAGAGTTTTTCACAGGCACTGGCATCATTAAAGGCTCTTAATCTAAGGAGGGGGAGAATTCTATTTTTTTAATTCTTGGTTTGTGACACACTATCATTGTTGACTCATGTTTGGTTCCTTTTCTTTATTCATTTATTTAATAATAAATAAATATCCATAAACCCACCACCCAACCCCAAACTGAAAGACTACAAGTAACTTATATCTATGTATACGTCTCTCCATCCTGTCCCCTCGCCCACCTCACGAGGGGCAACCACTCATTCTGAGTGTTGTGTTTATTGTGCCTTGCTTTAAACAAAAAGTTATCACAAATATAAATGCCAAAATAATACATCATTTAATTTGTTTTACCCACTTTTAAACTTGATAAAAAAGGATATCATCTGGGGCAACTGGGTGGCTCAGTTGGTTGATCGACTGCCTTCGGCTCAGGTCATGATCCCAGAGTCCTGGGATCGAGTTCCGCATCAGGCTCCCAGCCCCACGGGGAGTCTGCTTCTCCTTCTGATCTCCTCCCCTCTCATGTTCTCTCTCACTCTGCCTCACTCAGGTAAATAAATAAAATCTTAAAAAAAAAAAAAAGGGTATCATCTGAATGTGGCCTTCGGACTTGCTGTTTCTTTCTCAGTCGACATTACATTAAGATTCATCTGTGTTGTTATGTGTAGCTGATGCTGAATCAATTTTTTAATATAATAATCCATTATATGACTCTTCCATCATTTATCCCTTTCCCTGTTAATGGGCATTTAAGTTTTCAGTTTTTGCTATTATTAACAGTGCTGGTTTGAACATTCTGAAACATGTCTCCTTGGGCTTTTCTGGGGTACGTACCTTTAGGAATGGAATGTTTAATTTTACAAGATAATCTCAAATTGTTTTCTAAAGTGGGAGTGTAAATTGGTATAGTCACTAAGTAATCACATTGATCCACAACTTGGCTTTGTCACTTTTTTTTATTTTGCTAATTGGTTTGGTGTACAGTGGTATCTCATGCTTTTGATTTTCATTTCTGTATTTACAAAATGAGATTATGCATCTCTCATTTGTTTTTTGGCCATATCTCGTTTTCTACTGGGTTGTTTTAATTGAGTTGTTCTTCTCTTCCATGTTGATTTTGTTTTTATTGTTTATTAAGGAATTCTTAATATATTTTTGATACTAATTTGTATCATTTATAAGTGCAAATATTTTTTCTGGTTTGTGATTTTTTTTAAGCTGTCTTTTGAGGATTCTTAATTTTAATGTAGTTGAATTTTATCATTCTTTAATGCATATCACTTCCTTTTATTTAAGAAATCCTTACTTACACTGGAATTCCAAAAATGGAAAATTTTCTTTTGAAGTTGTCTTTTGACAATTTAAGATATTAATCCATCTGGAATTGATTTTTTTATTTATGATGTATATGTGTGCCCATTTAGATAGCCTTGTTTTCCCTGTTCATTTATTAAATGTTGAATTTCCCCAGAGAGCTGCTATGCTACCCATCATATTACAGAGTTCCGTATAGACACAGGTCTGTTTCTGAGCTCTCTGTTTTGTTCCATTGGACAATTGTTTGCCTCTCCATCAATACCATACTCTTATAATTACCCTAGCTTTAGAATCTTAATATCTTCTAAGTCTCTTCAAGTCTCTTCTCTTTATTTTTCTTTAGAAGGGACTTGGCTATTCTTTGTCCTTTGGTCTGTTTTATGATCAACATTTTCAGTTCCATACATGAGTCATCAGAATATAATTATAGTTGTAATAAACCTGTAAATAAATTTGAAGAATTGATTATCCTCACAATATTGCTATCTCTACATTTATTTAGATCTCTTAAAAAATGTCTTTCATTAACATGTTACAATTTCCTACAAACAGGAATATCTTTATTTATAGACACTTTCATCTTCATTGCTGTTGTAAATGCATTTTTTTTTAAACTTATGCTCTCTTAATAGTTTGTTGCTGATGTTTGGAAATTCATTTGGCTTGTATAATGATCTTATGTCCATCCAGATATTTTTCTGTTCTATATTAATTGGCATGTAAGTTCCTTTTACTTATTTTTTATGTAGACAATCATATCATTGCAAATAGGAGTTTTCTTTCCTCCTTTTCACCCTTACTGCTTACTGTGTATTGGTTAATGAGTCACATATACTTAATAATAAAAGTCACACCTTGCTCCTGATTTTGAAAAGAATGTCTGCATGAGTTTATTTAGGTTTGTGTTTTAGGGTTTTTGTAGATACCTCCCATCAGGTTAGGGGGTTCCCTGCTCCCCTAGTTTACTAACGGGTTTGTCATGAATGAATATTGATTGAATTAGGTACATTTTCTTCATCTATTGAGTTATCATATATTTCTTCTCCATTAACCTGCTAATACAGTAGATAACACTTGGAAATGTCCTAATATTAAACAATCTTTTGGGACGCCTGGATGGCTTAGTTGATTAAATGTCTGCCTTTGGCTCAGGTCATGATCCCAGGGTCCTGGGATCGAGTCCCGGATCAGGCTCCTTGCTCAGCCTGATGTCTCAATAAAGAAAATCTTAAAAAACAAACAAACAAACAAAAAAACCCCAGCCTTTTGGGTGTGTCTTATGACCCAGAATGTAGTCTATTTTGGTGAAAATTCCACTTGAGAAGAATGTGTATTCTGCTGCTGTTGGTTGAAGTAGTCAGTTGATGTCCACTATATCCAGTTGATCAGTGGTGATGTTGAGTTCAACTGTGTCCTTACTGTCTGCCTCCTGGATCTGCCCCTTTCTGAGACAAGGGTGTTGAAGTCTCCAGCTATAATACTGGATTCGTCTATTTCTCCTTGCATTTCAATCAGTTTTTGCCCCATGTGTTTTGACCCTCTCTAGTTAGGCACATATGCCTTAATGATTGTTTGGGGGGAATTAACTCCTTTGACATTATGTTATGCTCTTCTTAATCTCCAATAACTTTGCTTACTTTGAAGTCTGCTGTGTCCGAAAAAAATATAGTTATTCTTGCTTCCTTTTGTTTAGTGTTAGCATGGTATGTTTTTCTCCATACATTCATTAATCTATATGAGTCTTTATTTTTATATAATATATATTATATATTAATATATATTAATATATAATATATAAACATATATTAATCTATATGAGTCTTTATTTTTAAGTGGATTTCTTATAGACAATAGATAGTTGGGTCATATTTTTTGATCCACCTTGATAATCTATCTTTTAATTGATATATTTAGAACACTGACATGCAAAACAATTATTGATATAATTGGATTAATGTCTACTGTATTCTTTACTGTTCTGTTTGTTCTTTGTTCCTATTTTTGTCTTTTCCTTTTTTGCTGCCTTTTGTGGTTTGGATTCAGCATTTTATATGATTCCATTTTTTTCTCCTTTCTTAGCATATCAGCTGTACTTGTTTTTTAAACTTTTTTTATTGGTTGCCCTAGAGTTTACAATGTACTTTTATAACTAATCCAGTCTACTCTCAAATAATACTATACCACTTCCCAGGTAGTGTGAATATCATGATAACAAAACCCTAATTCCTTCTTCCTGTCCCTTGTATCATTGCTGTTATTCATTTCACTTTAACATAAGCATACATAAGCATATATACACATAAAATACATACATAAACATACATAATGAAAGACATTATTGCTATTATTATTTTGAACAACTATTATCTATAGTTATATATATAGATATGTGGATAAAGTTAAGAAAAATGAAAATTTTTCTTTCATCTTCACTTATTCCTTCTTTGATGTTCTTCCTTTATGTAGATCCATCTGTCTGATTCATAATTTTTTTCTTCTCTATAAAGAACTTCTTTTAACATTTTTTGCAAGGCAGGTCTATTAGCAACAAATTCCTTTGCTTTTTGTTTGGGAAAGTCTTTATTTCTCATTCACTGAAGAAGGATAATTTTGCAGGGTACAGAATTCTGGGTTGGTGATTTTTTTTTTTTTTCCTCTCGGTGTTTTAAGTATTTCACTTCATTCTCTTCTTGCTTCATAGTTTCTGAGGAGAAGTTGGATGTGATTCTTATCTTTGTTCCTCTCTAGGTAAGATGTTTGTTTTCCTCTGGCTTCTTTCAGGATTTTTTTAATCTTTGATTTTCTATATTTTTAAAATGATATGCCTAGGTTGTAGGATTTTTGTATTGGTTTGGTTTGGTTTTTTGGTATTTATCTTGCTTGATGTCCTCTAGGCTTCCTGAATCTATGATTTGGTGTCTGACATTAATTTGGGGAAATTCTTAGTCATTATTATTTCAAATTTTTCTTTTTTTTTTTCTTTTCTTTCCTTTCTTTTTCCTTTCTTTTCCCTCCCCCACCCCTTCTCCCTCCCCTTCCTCTTCCCTTTTCCCTTCCTTTTCCTTTTTTCACCTTCTGGGATTTCCATTATGCTTATGTTACATTTATTGTAGTTATCCTACAGTCCTTGAATATTCTGTTTTTTGGGCTTTTTTCCAGTCTTTGTTTTCTTTGCTTTTTGGTTTTCAAGGATTCTATTCTATGCTGCTTCTAGGTCAAGGATTTTTTTTCAGCCATGTCCAGTCTATTAATAAGCCTGTCAAAGGCATTCTTCATTTCTGTTACAGCATAGGGTTTTGTTGTTGTTTTTTGTATTTTGTTTGCTTGTTTGTTTATCTCTGGCAATTGTTTTTGCTTCTTTCTTAGGATTTCCAGCACTCTGCCTACATTGCCCATCTCTTCTTGCATGTTGTGTACTTTATCTGTTAGTGCCCTTAATTAATCATAGTTACATTAATTATAGTTGTTTTAAATTCCTGGTCTGTTAATTCCAACTTGTTCTCTCTCTTCAAATTGTGTTTTTCTCTTTTGGTGTGCCTAGTAGTTTTTGTTTTTTTTTTTACTAGCTATATATGATGTACCATGTAAAAGGAACTGCTCTAAATAAACTAGTAATGTGGTGGTCAGGCATGGGGGAGGGGAAGCATTCTATAGTCTCAAGATTAGGTCTCAGTATTTTAGTGAGCCTACATCTCTAGCCTTTAGGAGTGTTGCTCAGGTTTTTTGTTTGTTTGTTTTCTTTCCCTTTAGGTGGGATAGGATGGCCAGAGTGGGCTGTAGTTGGCTATTGCCCTCCCCTTGGTTAGTTAGGCTTTGATTATTTATTATAATAATAACCCCAGTAGGGGTTATTAACCCCAGCAGGTTAGGCTCTAGTTAACTAGTTTCCCCTAAGAGCAGACCTTACTAAGAAGAATAGAATGCTCTGGCATTTTTCAAAATGGTTCCTTTTCCCCTCTCCATGCCAGTAATTCAAGGGGATTTTTCTCCAATATTTTTTGTGGCAGTCTGTTCTGGCTCCTGGAAGTAAATCTGAAAATACTGTGGGAAGGGCCCCTATGACTGGGTTCCCCTGGAGTTTTTAATTCTCAAAGCTATCCACACTGAGCCTCCAGCAGTTCCTCAATCACAGTTCAGGTGTTCTTACCCCCAAGTCTCTGTTCTGCTAAGCTGTGACTCTGTTTGCCTGTTTGTGTCTCCAATCTTAAGGAAGCAGTTTGCTCTGTGTCTTTCCCTCGCTTATGGATCCAGGAAGAAGTGTTGATTTTTCAGTCTGTTCAGCTTTTTACTTGTCAGTTAGGAGTGAGGACTTTCAACCTCCTTACATGTAGAACTGGGTTAAACAATCTTTGTATTCGTGGGATAAACCAAATTTGATCATGATGTTTTATCTTTTTGATACATTGTTGTATTTGATTTGTTTGATATTTTGTGAAGGATTTTTGTATCTATATTTGGAATGAATTTTCTTATATTTTCATGATCCTATTTTTAGTAAAAAGTACACTAGCATTAGAGAATAAGTAGGAAAAAATATCTCCTATTTCCAGAGTTTGTATAAGATTGGAATGATCTTAAAAAAAAAAAAAAAAAGATTGGAATGATCTTTTCTTTCAAAGTTTAGTAGATCTTACTTATTAAACCATCTGGACCTCGTGTTTTCTTTTGGAGATGGTTTTTAAGTACTATTTTACTTCTTTAATAGCTATAGGACTGTTTGCCCTATCTCTTTCTTCTTTAGTCAGTGTTAGGAAGTTTTTGAAAAATGTGTCCATTCATCTAAGTTTGCAAATTTATTATACTATTTTTATTGTTTATTTTATTTCTACTGTCTTGAGTTATAACCACCTTCTTATTCCTAATATTATTTGAACTCCCTTAATTTTTTCTTCATCATGGCAGAACTCTATATTGTTACTTTTTGTTTTTTATTTCTGCTTTCTCTCTCTTTATTATTTCCTTTCTTCTATTTTCTTTGAAATTATTTTGTGGATTATTATTTTTTTCCTAACTTCTTAAATTGTATAAATTTAGTTTTTTTTTTTCAATAACATCTAACTTGTGGTTAGAGAATGTGGTTGGTGTTAGATGCATTCTTCGAAATTTATAGAAACTGACTTTGTGGACTTGTACATGTCAAATACTTAAATATTTCATGGGCCCTTGGAAAGAATGTTACTCTAATTTTTAATGTGGAATTTTATATGTGGCCAGTAGATCAAGACTGTTGTGTTATTAAAATTATTTTTAATTTTGATGTTTGTGTGTTTGTTTTTGTCAGCTTGACATATAAAATAGGGAGAAAAATCTTCACTATAATGGTGGATTTGTCTAATTCTCCTTGCAGTTAGGTCATTTTCTTTTTAAATGCACTTTGAGGCTATTTTTATTGAGTGCATATATGTTAAATTGTTATATCTTCCTGGTAAATTGAACTTAATTGTGTATGTAGTAATCCTCTCTATTCTTAATGCTGCTTTTTATCTTAGTCTGTTTCGCCTGACATTAATGTAACCAAGCCAACTTTCATTGGATTAGTATTTGCATAATATCTTTTTGCTTGAAACTTTTCCTTGTCCTCATGCTTTCAGTGTGTCTTAGACAATATCTCTTTTCTCAATTGGTTTTAGTCTATTTAAACTTTTTTTTTTTTTAAGATTTTATTTATTTATTCGACAGAGAGAGATCACAAGTAGGCCGAGAGGCAGAGAGAGAGAGGGGGAAGCAGGCTCCCTGCTGAGCAGAGAGCCCGATGCGGGGCTCGATCCCAGGACCCTGAGATCATGACCTGAGCCGAAGGCAGAGGCTTTAACCCACTGAGCCACCCAGGCGCCCCGGTTTAGTCTATTTAAATTTACTATCATTATGGCTATATTGAAACTTGTTTCCAACTTACTCTAATTATCCTCTTTTACCACTTCTTGTTTGGTTTTGTTTTTTACTCTTTTTTTTTTTAAGGATTGATTTAAGTTTTTTATCTTTTTTTCCCCTAGTTGTGCTTTTCTCTTTATTATTTTTTTTTCTCCATTTGGTTGGAATTTATATTCCTTATTACTATGATTTTATTGTTTACTTCTGAAATTTTATGCTTATTTAACTTTATAATGTCTTTTATGACTTTTAAATTGGGTGCCAAACTAGCAAAGCTATCATTAAAGAATGAATAATATTCTCCAAAACAACTTTGCAAGTGGAAGGCTTTTAGTAAATATTTGTTTGCTGATTGGCATTCTTCATATGTTTGTATCATTTTAATTTTCATTTTCAATAACCTATATTTTTTCAGTTTTTCCTATGAAATATTGTTTAAGAAAGTTGTTTCAGTATATTCATTTTAAGCTTATGCCATTAACTGGGTTGGACATTACCTGATTGTATGTGTCAGTATAATATATAGTTATTTTTATTTTCTAATTTCAAATTTGTACACTTGAAGCTTTTTCTCTTAGATAATTTTCCTACAATGAGATAGTGGTAGGTTGCCCTAATTTTGGATTAGAACTCTATAATACAAATCACATAACCCGAGATCTAGATTTTATTTATTTATTTATTTTCCTCCAAATTTTTATTTAAATTCTAGTTAGTTACATAGTGTAATATTGGTTTCAGAAATAGAATTCAGTGATCCATCACTTACATGTAACACCCAATGCTCATCATAACAAGTGCCCTCCTTAATGCCCGCCACCCATTTAGCCCATCCACCTCCCCTCCATGAACCCTGTTTGTTCTCTATCATTCGGAGTCTCTTATGGTTTGTTCCCCGCCCCTTTCTCTCTCTTTCCCCTTCCTATATGTTCATCTGTTTTGTTTCTTAAATTCCATGTGAGTGAAATCATACGATATTTGTCTTTCTCTGACCAACTTATTTCACTTCATACAATACACTCTAGCTCTGTCCATGTCATTGCAAATGGCAAGATTTCATTCTTTTTGATAGCTGAGTGGTAGAGATCTAGATTTTACAATTAGAACAGTTAAGCCAAACAAACATTAAGCAGTAAATTAGACCATATTCTACAGTTAACTTTTAAATGAAATGAACATTTTCGACCTGATACTGTCCTCACTAGTTCTTAATTATTACTACCACATTAAGTATTCAGCTTTAATTTTGTCCACATATCTTGTTTTAAATAAGCTTCTATCTAAATTCTTAATTTGTCATATGATTTCTTTCCCCATTTACAGCTTCTGAGGCCCCTGGTTTGTCAGCAAGGTCCTTTCTTTTTCCTCTACTACCTGATACTCTGCTTTCTTAACAAAAGAGTTTTTTTCTTTATTGGTTTTTTGCTAATCACATATTTGTATCTGATTCAGAGTGTCTTCTCTTCTGTTTCAGAAAAAAAGATCCAACTATGTTTCTTTCGAGAGCATTTAAACTTTTTTTTTAATTCTTTTTTTTTATTTTTAAGATTTTATTTATTTATTTGACAGAGAGAGAGAGATCACAAGTAGGCAGAGAGAGAAGGGGAAGCAGGCTCCCCACTGAGCAGAGAGCCCGATGTGGGGCTCGATCCCAGGACCTGAGCCGAAGGCAGAGGCTTTAACCCACTGAGCCACCCAGGTGCCCAAGCATTTAAACTCTTAATCCTTCTCATTATCACCTCCGAATCAGAAAGAGAAAATCAGAGTAAACTAAACATGTCACCTTTTTGCATGGAAGTTTCTAACTATCTAACTTAAAAATTTATGTGTATTTTGGATATACAAAGCATAGGATAAAGTTTTTAAAACACTTAAACCTGTATAACTTATAGTATCTCATTTTATGAAAAAGAAGATACCTTTTTATTATAAAAGTAGGAGTACACCATTGTTATATAATTGTTTAAAAAAGTGTTACTGGTGATTGGTGTCTGGTTTTCTAGACCCTTCCTATGTATATATAGAATTTTTCCCCTGATAATTATTTTTAACCTACATTGCAGATTTGGCAGTATAATGCCAACATTTTTTATGTAGTTGATTATGGATCCTCCTTATCTTTTTTATTATTATCTTTTAAAGATTTTATTTTTAAGTAATCTCTACTTCCAAAGTGGGGCTCGAACTTACCATCCTGGGATTAAGAGTCTCATGCTCCACTGACTGAGCCAGCCAGGTGCCCCTTCTTATCTTTTTTAATGGTGGTATAAGTATTCTAATATATGGATGTAACATAATTTATTTAATTAATCTGTTCTTTCCATGTGAACAATTAGATTATTTCCAGTCTTTCTGAAAGTACACAACAGAAGTTTCACTACAGTGAAGATTTATATTATACACATGTATGTATAACCTAAATATAAATACAAAATATATAATATTTGTCTTATTTGTTTAAGTTTTGTGTAGCATACATTTTTTACAAGTAAAATTGCTGTACCCAAGCAAATACATTTTTTTTATTTTAGGGGCACCTGGGTGCTTCAGTCAGTTAAGCGTCTGACTCTTGGTTTTGGCTCAGATCATGATCTCTGGGTCATGGGAGTGAGCCCCATGTTGGGCTCCATGCTCAGCACAGAGTCTGTTTGAGATCCTCTCCCTTTCCCTCTGCCTTTCACTCGCTCCCAAATAAATAAATAAATAAATAAATTTTAAAAAAAGATTTTTTTTTTTTTTACATAATCTCTACACCCAATGTGGGGCTTGAAATCACAACCCCCAATTAAAAGTCACATGTTCTACCAACTAGCCAGCCAGGTGCCCCAGCATATACATATTTTAAGTTTTAATAGATATTATTTAATTTCTAGTGAACCAGAACTCAGTATATTGCTGGTGGGAATGTAAATTGGTGTAACCACTTTGGAAAATTGTTTGAAAGTATCTATTAAAGCTGAACATATGCACTTGCTGTGGTCCTGCTGTTTTTTTCCTCCTAGGTATATACCCAGCAGAAACATGGACATGTTTGCCAATGACACAGACAGATGTTGATAGTAGCAGTAACTCAGTAGTCAAAAACTGTGAACAACCCAATGTCCACCATGTCCACCGACAGTTGAATGGATACATAAATTATAATGTATTTGTACAAAGTAGTATTCTACAGCAAATGGGATGGATTAACTACAGCTAAATAAAACAACATGGATGAAACTTACAAAATAATGTTGAGTTAATAAAGCTAGACACAAAAATATATATCCTCTGATTCCATTTAATTAGGTTCACAAACTTGCAAAAGTAGTTCATACTGTTAGAAGTCAGAATAATGGTTTTCTTTAAGGGAAGAGCAGTGATGGGAATGAAGCACTAGGAGAATTCTGAAATTTTGGTTATGCCCCGTTTCTCGGTACTGGTGCTGGTTCATGGGCTTGTTTTGTTTGTGAAAATTCATTGTGCTACACACTTGTGATATTATGCCTTCCTGTGTATGTATTCTGCTGCAATGGAAAGTTTCCAGTAAAGAAGTTTACTTTTTTATATATAGAATCACTTTCAAACTCCTACCAGTATCGTCTGTTTTCCTATACTCTTGCCACTCTGATAGACATTAACATATTTTTAATCCTGTAGACATATAGAGATCAATTTGTTGTTTTATTTTTCTTATTATTAATGAGGGTCGGCATCCTTTTGTATATTTACTGACTGTTCATATCTTCTATAGTTTCCCTGCTCTTGTCCTTTGCCTATTTTTCTGTTATAGTGTTCATTTTTCTTACTGATTTGTACACTTTTTTGGTCTAGTATATGTCCAAATATAATGTTTTAAATAATAAATTCAAACTGACAAACTTATTAAGTATATCATGTGTTAGGAAAAGTTTCTTCTAATAATTAAATCAGTCTTAAAAGAGCCCATTATTCTTCAATCTCCAGCTCTGTAACCGACTCAGTTCTTAAGAGAGTAAAATCTGCCTCGTTAGCTCCAAATCTATACTCTTGTATGGAGTCTGTGTAGAATCTATTTGAAAGTCCCTGTTTTGTTGTACATATAGTAATATCCTCTTTTTCTTGACTAGTCTGTTCTTTGCTGGGAACATTTTACAAAATCTCAAAACAAGTTTACCCACTGCTATTATATGTTACCCTTAATTTCTTTTGTTTTTCTCTTTATGCCTCTGCATTTCCTCATATGGAGAAGAGAAATGATACTGAATAGGATTTGTTTTGTTTGTAGTAAATTGCCTATTAATTTTGTCTATCTTATGTTTTTATAAAATAGCCCTTTAAAAACCAGTGTGCCGCATGCTATTTCCTTTACTTTCTCAACCAGTACCAAATTTCTAAGTGATCTCTTCACTAAAATATTTTGTTTTAGTAACTCAACTAGTCTGATGTAGTCTCTCACTTGTTGTGTCTGCCTTTTTATGCTTTGGTTGGGGGTGCCTTATTGAGATAATGTTTAAATATTTTTTAGACTTTACTGTATTTTAATGTTCCTCATTTTGATTCTGTAGTGGCCTGTGAATGTTAAATTTATTTTTGTTTTTTTCTTTTAATATGTAATTCATAGACGCTCTGCTGTTGCCCGCATTCAGGAGTTCTTCAGGCGGAGAAAAGAAAGGAAAGAAATGGAAGAATTGGATACTTTGAACATTAGAAGGCCACTAGTAAAGATGGTTTATAAGGGCCATCGCAACTCCAGGACAATGGTACCAAACGCTCATGGCACTCTTTGGAGAAATTGCAGATTCATAATAAGAATATTTTCCATAATGATAATCTTCATATATTGCCACTGGGATTCCAGTATAGCATTATTGTACCTTAACAGTTACCTCTTTACCCAAACATGGTTGTTTTAGTCCTAGAATATATTGCCAAAGACCATTATTGTTCAGAAGAAAATTCTGCCCTACTAAGGAAATGTTGTAGAAGTTTAAAATTTTTAGCTGGTACAAGTAACAATTGCTTCTTTTTGCTCTCTCACACTTGCTGTCTCCCTGTCTAGTGTGTGTGTGTGTATGTGTATATGGCTCATTTTAGCACTCTTTGTTGATTTGGAGAGAAAGATTTAGATAAGTGAAATCCCGGCTCATTGCAAAATGTAGTCCGAATCCTTTATAACAACTCTTCTTAAGATTGACAAGTGAAGATTTGTTTTAGTCACTTTGTCTCTCTAAACCTTCTTGAAAGATCTTCTAAGATCTCTAAGATCTTTTCAAGTTTTACAATCCACAAGTCTTACACACCCAGAATGATTTTAATTATTTACCAAGAGGATCTTGTAAGACAATTAGCATGTTATAACTCTTAACTCTGAACTACTCATATTTAGAAGGTGTCGTTTTCATATATTCATTGAGTCATCCAAAAGTATCTAAAGAATCAGTTTTAATCTGTTTTCTTCAGAGTTAAGGGTAAAAGTTACTTTGAGGGGGACGCCTGGCTGGCTCAGTCCTCAGAGCATGCAACTCTTTATCTAGGGGTCCTGAGTTCAAGCACACGTTGGGTATAGAGCTTACTTTAAAAAAAAAGTTACTTTGGGATAGGGAACTACTTAGCTCTCTCTATAGATGTCATTGGTGGTAACAATTTAATCATTCTAAACAAAATGCTCGCTATAAATAGAGATAATCAGTGTATATTTCTTATATTTTGCTGGTTAAAATTCTGTATGAAAATATTAGGGGTAGGAATGAAAAAAGAAAAGAAGTAAATATAACAGTAACTCTAAGTAACAACAAAACTGTCTCCCCTCTTTGGTTTGGCAAAAATAACAAAGCAGCAGCTGCCGATGAAATGATTGAAAAAAGTCCTGAACTACAAAGATTTTGTATGGCTCATTGATATGCATCCATTGAAAAATGTCACCTAACCATTCCAGTGTATCCTATTCCTTTGTCTTTTTGCTTCATAAAAGTAAATATGTTTATATCCTTCCTTCTCAATTGTGAGAGAATAGCTAATAAAAAGATTGGTACTTTTTGTTTTTTTGGCATAAAGCAAAATACAAAAGGGAACCATTCATTTTTTTCCTATGATTTGTTTTTATTATCTTATAAAGCTAAAATGGAATCATTTTTGGAAAGTTCAACAACATGTAGACATAGAAGTTTCCATTGTACTTTCCAAAACCCAGAAATCCCATTCATTCAGTTAGCAGTTACTAATTCAGCACCTACTGTTGCCAAGTACTGTTTAAGGCCCTAAAAATATAACAGTGAACAGAACATAATCTCTATTTTCATGCGGAACTTTTCATTACTTACTGTTGTATCCTGCTTGCTGATAAATCTCCATCATTTAAAAATAATAGAAGACAAAGACTCTCTTCTATTTTTTATTATTTTCTTTTTTTTCCCAAATACTTTTATTTTTTCAGTGTTACAAGATTCATTGTTTATGTACCACACCCAGTGCTCCATGCAATCCGTGCCCGCCTCAATACCCACCACCAGGCTCGCCCATCCCTCCCCTCCAAAACCCCCTCCCCTCCAAAACCCTCAGTCCCTTAATTTTTTATTATTTTCTAAGCCAGTTAATATTTTCAATTGCAGAATAGAATCTTTGTTTTAATAACTTTGATTTGAATTTTCTTACAATTTTCTTTTTTAAACCCTTAGATAAAAGAAGCCAATTTCTGGGGTGCTAATTTTGTAATGAGTGGTTCTGACTGTGGCCATATCTTCATCTGGGATCGTCATACTGCTGAGCACTTAATGCTTCTGGAAGCTGATAATCATGTGGTAAACTGCCTGCAGCCACATCCGTTTGACCCAAGTAAGATGGCCTTTTATAGAAATCAGCACATCAGCTCCAGTTTTGTTCTAATTGTTAATATAAGAATAATGCAAATTATCCTAGAAGGCAGTCATGAGAGCCTGTTATGACTCTCATTGGGTTTAAAACAAAAACTACTTTTGGCAGAAAGTATGGGGAAGTATATTAAAGAGTTTATTCTCTAATATTTCTTCTAAGTTTTACCAGTTGCAAGAGGTTTGCCTGACTACACTTTGCACTACTTATCCAAACTGAACCTCCAAGCCTTGGTCGTCTTCACATGTCTGAGTTAATTTACCAGAACAAAGGAGCTTGGCTTGTTCTTGCCTTCCATCTGACATTGCCCATGTTTCTCCTAAAAGAGCAGTGGATAAGAAAGAAATTTGAGTGATTGCAAGTTGGTCTTAAAATTATGTTCTAAGAATTTTGAGAATTCTTCTAAATAATATTCTCAGTTAACAAATGCATCAGTACAACTTCCATGCCAGCTCAGTTTTGCTGTACGTGTGTGTGTGTGTGTGTGTGTGTGTGTATATACACACACATACCTATATACATGCATGATGTATAACATATGTATGTATGTCTTAATGGCATGTTTTTATGCTTCATATTAATATGCAACAATTTATTTCTAGTTCTAGCCTCATCTGGCATAGATTATGACATAAAGATCTGGTCACCACTAGAAGAGTCAAGGATTTTTAACCGAAAACTTGCTGATGAAGTAAGATTTTTATTTATAATTATTATAAAGCATATGCCACTTTGTTCCTGAAATGCTTAAGAAGACTTAAAGCAGCTCATTATTTTCTTTTACTTTTTTTTTTTTTTAAGATTTTATTTATTTATCTGACAGAGAGAGAGACAGCAAGAGCAGGAACACAAGCAGGGGGAATAGGGGAGGGAGAAGCAGGCTTCCCTCCCCGCCCCCCATCCCCAGCAGGGAGCCTGATGTAGGGCTCGAAATTGGGACCCTGAGGTCATGACCTGAGCCGAAGGCAGACGCTTAATGACTGATCCACCCAGGCGCCCCAAAGCAGCTCATTATTAATTGGTAACATAAGCAAGTTTATTCAGTTAAGGAGGTCAAATTTTAAGAAAAAGAAAAATTAAGATTAAAACATGCCTGTAATACTAGAGAGCTAAAAGTTAAAATATTATTTTGCTTATTATAATATTATTATTATTATAGTTTAAGAAAAACATTGTTTTTGTGCTTATTGCAATGAAGAATCATTTAAAAAACCTTCTGTCCAGGGCACCTGGATAGTTCAGTTGTTAAGCGTCTGCCTTCGGCTCAGATCATGATCCCAGGGGCCTGGGATTGAGTCCCGCACTGGACTCCCTGCTCAGCGGGGAGTCTGCTTCTCCCTCTCCCTCTGCCTGCCACTCTTACTACTTGTGATCTCTCTCTCAAAAATAAATAAAAATGTGATCTCTCAAAAATAAAAAAAAAACAAAACCTTTTATCCTTTTAAAAAAATGAGTTTTACTATGGCTGTCCTCCATAATCACAGCCAAATAAGTAGCAGAACAAATGACTTGAGAATCTTTTCCTTTATTATCACATTTTAAGATTTCTTGAGCTCCAAACCAACAGTTTTCAAACTGGGCTCTATGAAGCTCTAGGTTTTTTTGTGGGATTGGGAGAGGGGAAGGTAGATGATACAAAAGCTGAATTCTGGGTTTTTCCTCCCCAACTTTAGCTAGGGTTTTTATCAGTGGGTTTTCCTATAGATTTCTTATGAAAATGCGGGTTCATGGCATTAGTCAGCTACTTACTGGCAGCTGAGCTTCTATGAGTAGGTGAGTGCAGCTCAAGTTGATGCCGCACCCTCTTAAAAACATAAAATAAGGGTCCATTGCTAAAAAATGTTATTAGTAAGTTAGAAACCCAGTACTCTAGACCAAGGTTGACAGGTCACAGCACAATTCCCACATCTGCTTTCTTTTTTTTTTTTTTTTAAGATTATTTATTTATTTATTTGACACAGAGAGAGATCACAAACAGGCAGAGAGGCAGGCAGAGAGAGAGGGGGAAGCAGGCTCCCTGCTGAGCAGAGAGCCCGATGCGGGGCTCGATCCCAGGACCCTGAGATCATGACCTGAGCCGAAGGCAGAGGCTTTAACCCACTGAGCCACCTAGGCGCCCCCCACATCTGCTTTCTAATAGACATTTATAAACTTTGCATATGTCAGGCACAGTGCTGAATTTAAAAAAATAAACATTCCGTCAGAAGGAAGTGTATAAAGACAGGTGGGAGAGACAGACAACGAACAGTCAGCCAGAATGTAGAGAGGCATGCACAGTGTTCTGGAAGCCCTTGTAAAGAAGCAGTGTGCTTGCAAATGGGGTAGATGGATGGGGGAGTCTTCAGAGGAAGTACGAATTGGACTAAGTTCACCAGGCAGACAGGGGCTGAGGAGCCCTTGAGATGAAGGATCGGCAATTTCCAAGGTACCCTAAGGTAAGGGAACCATTGGTGAGTGGATAAGAAAGCAGATCCTTGGGGCAAGATTGTAAAGGGCCTTGAGCATGCCCTGCTGGGCTGAAAATGTGTATGAAATCATTGGGGAGTCATTGACCAGATTAGCCCCTTTGTCTTCCTCTCATCCTTTCCTCCCTTTCTTCCTTTTTCCCTTTGCCATGAACCTGGCTGTTTCCCCTTTGTCCATGATTACACACTAGATCCCTAGGTGTTTATGGATATTCATTTAGTTCCGTCCTGGTACATAAGACACAAGTCACTGGTAACTCTTATCCAAAAGTTTATTTTTCAAGATTACTTTGCCTCAGTCCAGGTGACATTTTCTTGAGGGACCTGAGTGGCCCCGGGGAAATAATTTAACACCACTGTGTCACTAAATGTATCAGCTCTACCATAGGGGAAAAGAATGAGCAGACACAGGTGGACTGCTCTGGGAAACAAATCACAGGTAAAAAATAAATGGAATTCTTGAATGTTTTAAGTAGCCTCAAAGTTTGGCCTTTGTCTTTCTGCCAGTTGAAAGAGTAGTGTCCTGGGATGTCACTCCCTCAGTTGCAAGTTAATTACCTGGCATCGAGTGGCCTTATGGTGGAAATATACACAGTGTACATAGAAAGAATGAAGTAATTCCTCCTCGGACCTCTAAGTTTTTACTGTTCTCCTCATCTTCAAGGAAGAAGTACAGTTACGTCATGGTCTTGATGTGGTTGTTTCACTTGCCTCGTAGGTTATAACTCGCAACGAACTCATGCTGGAAGAGACCAGAAACACCATCACGGTGCCAGCCTCTTTCATGCTGAGGATGTTGGCTTCGCTGAATCATATCCGAGCCGGTAAGAGCTGTCAGTGTATTATTAACACCACTGTTATGTCATGTTATTATCTCGGGTCTGCTTTAAAGTGATTTGTACAATTTCTTTTAACCACAAAATGAAGGCAATGTAACTTCTGAGCTAGGAGTTCTGTGCTCTTGATCTTAGTACAGTAGTAACTTATTTCCTCACGAACCAAATGTATTGATAAGTGTCAGAATGAAAAGACAAGTCACTTGAAAACTTCTATCAGCTGTGCTTCTCTTCGCAGCGTGGAGGATCATATCGTAATCCTTCAGATCTGTTAGAGTAAGTACCCTGTAGTAGCAGATGTGGTCAAAATTAACCCTAGCTCAGACAAAAATAAATGTAACGTGCTACTGCAAGGGTTGAAACACATAACCTCAGTAAGTTTTTAAAATATTTTTTGTTTTCAATGATACACTGTGAGGTTCAGTGCCAAAGAAACACAAAATGCATATATTATAACTAATATTCAAAAAGGAAGTGCATAATCTGTTTATAATAACAGAAAAGATCCGGTATCCATTATAAACAAAATACATTTATCAAACAAAAGAGTATTTATTGTTCTTCACTGACTTAATAAATTAAATTTCTAGTACCTATAATGTATCAGGCACCATACTAGTCATTTCACAAATTTTTCCTAATTAGCTCCAAACCTTTACAACGTTGGTGATTTGTAATAACTTGCCCCAGGTCACACCACTGCTGAATGGTAAAGCCTGAATGTGAAACTGGCTTCCAAGCCCTTATTTCCCTTTGACCTTGGGAAGTTCACTTGCTGGAATACATTCAGGTGGTGAATGTGACATGCAGTCCTCTGGGCGATCTGAGCTCAAACTGCTTTTCAGGCTCATTCTCAGCATTCTCTCCTTCAGTGTCCACTCCATCCCCTCTGGCCCTCTTTGATTTTGGGGACACATGAAAGTCTTTTCTACCTCAGGATCTTTATCATCATGCTCTCCCCTCCCATCCTCATTCTTTGTTAGGATAACTTCTACTTATTCTTCAGGTCTCTGTAAGCCATGGGTTAAATATCACTTCCTCAGAGAGGGAGGAATGGAGAGAAAGTATACCTGGCAAAGTGAAGGGTAGGTAGCATTTTTCAAAGTCCTGGAGGAGAGAGTAATGGAGCACATCTAAAGAATTAAAAGCAGCCCATATGAGGTGGGGAGAAAATATGCAAATTGTTAATATTAACTACTGCCAGGAAAGAATGGAAATGTCAAATGGAATGTAAACAGAAAAGGTTAGTAGTCCAACAAAATATTTTTGCAGTAACTTTTGGGTTCCCGTATTATTAAATTAATCACTGTAACACTTAAAATTCATCCTTTTAGATTTCAGAGTTGAGGAGGCAGCATTTTCTAGAACAAGAAAAACATTTGCTCATTAGGATTCCTAAAACTCACTTGTTCTTGTAAAGAGCTTATCTGGCGAATGGCTCTTCCCGAGTTTTTCTCTAGAAAACCATTCCTCTCACATTGTGCGGTCTGTTTCACACAGCTGCTGCTGTGCCCGCGGTTTGCTAGCTCACGGCCACTCCCCTCCTCCTTGGTTTTAGCATTGGATAAGTTTTATAGCAGGAAGAGGCCCTCTCTTCCAGTTCTTTTTGCTGTCCGTCAAAAAGAGATAATTTCTAATTGGTTTAGTAAACTGAACTCACCCTCTTGCTTCTTTTACGTAACAGACTGGAGAGAAAAAGGTACACGAGAGTTACTTTAATCTTTTAAGATATCCAGTTATTTGATGTGCCAGTTATCCACCCGTCCTCTCCTTCCCTCCTGGTCGCCAGTATGCCAAGTATGATCCCGTGCGCGCGTTCCAGGAGAGTTAGGAACGGACTGTGATCACGCAGGTGCTGGCGGGCGGCCGCGGAACAGTCCCGCCCCGCCGTCACCCCGCAGGGCGTCCTGGGGAGTCCAGAGAGTAGATCCGGGGCAGCGCCTTCCCCGCGGAGCTGTGAGTCTTAACGCATGCTGCACTTCACATCCCCTGTCGGGCTTTTTAAGCTACAAAGACTTGGGTCCTACCCCCTGAAGATTTTCACTCATTTCATCTAAATAGGGCTTGAGCTTTTGCATTTTCCACAAAGCAACGGAAGTCATTCTCATGAACACTTCACTAACGACTATGGAGTCTAAATGCGGTGTCTCTCTGTCCCAAATGTGGGACGCAGCAGATCAGGTGGAAGCCGGTGGAGCTAGGAGCTGGAAGTTTATTGACTGCACCGCCCAGGAGCGGGGCAGGGGGGCCAGAGGACAGGCTGTCTGCCCCGAGCCAAGGGTGGGGGCTGTTTCTAAAGGGGGAAGATGTAGGGGCTTGGCTACGGATGGAGTTTCCCCTTTCTGGGTAACTGTGCGTAGTTTTAAGTAACCCACCGGTTAGTTAGGGCCTGTGGCTTTTTCCGAGGTGGGTCTCCTGATGGAGAAGCGACTCTTATTTTCAGTCTTCATTTAGAAGAATGTTTCTCAGATCGCCTGGGTCGGTAACTGCCACCCAGAGATTGGTGTCAGCGCTGAGCTGCTTTGCAGTTTTCCTGCCGCAGAGGTGTAGCACTTCAGGAACAACAGATTTCATTGAATTTATTCTTAGAAGCTGGGTTTCCATTCTGAGAGAGAGGACTCTGCAGCAGCTGGTTGAGATGGGTTTGAGGAAAGAACAATTATTCTGCCCTCTTCCTCATTCTGGAAGCCACTGTCAGTTATTCACTGACCTGTCTTAGACCCTCTTAGTCCTCACTTATCTCCTTAGGACTTGCTTTGGACTCTGCAGAATCCTAATGTCTACCCTAAACTCCCTGATTTAAGGGCTGAGACAATCCTTATAAACCCTCCATTTCCCCATCTTCAGTCATAGTGTGACAAAAGGAATTTGGGTAAGAACCCAACACACTTTGACATAGTCTGACCTGTTTCCTCGTGCTTCCAAGGCGACAGGAACAGGTCTGTTGAATTAGTCATATCCAGGATTCCCATTCATGGTAATCTTCTTAAGCTGATAGCAACTTCATGTTTTATTCTCTCGTGAAAGTTTATCACACAATAAAAAGAATGTCATCTTTTATACTAACATTCATAAGGTAGCCTTTTATTGATCATCAATTCTTCCACTGCATTTGGATTCTTTGGTGATGGATGAAGGTCTATCCAAACCTTTTTTTTTTTCACTTATTTTGCAAATGTGTATTGAACACTTATGTAATAATAAAAATAGCTAAAATTTGTATAATTCAGGTTGTAAGTCATATACACATACATTATCTCATTAGTTTGGCTTTGAAATGGAGTCAGCACACGGGGGTTTAGTCCAATTCAGTTGGACAATAAACATATAGTTCTCTTCTGTCTACTGCTCTTGCTGCTGCTGTTGACTTAGGATCCAGTGGGAGAGTTTAAACCTCTAGGTAATAAAATTTCAGGATTCAGTCCTCACGCTGTTGACAGTGCGACTCAACCATTCCCCTATGTTTAATGTCCATATTTTGCACGTTGCCTTGGGGAAGTGTTTCTGTGGCAGAATGGGCTCCGTCCCTGTGGTGGCAGTTTTATACCGTTGCCTCCGTATGCCGTCATGTAACATATCTTAGTAAAACTCAGATTCATTTATTCCATAAACTGTCATTGAACATCCTGTACTAGGCTCTGAGATATAAGATAAAAAGAAAACACCGCTGCCCTCCCAGGAGCTCAGCTTGAAGTCTGGTCTGTACGAAGACACGCAAACAAACCAAGCCTGCGGTCAGGATCATAATTGCACAGTAGACACAGCCTCTTGTGTAGAGGAAGGAGTCATCACTCTGCAGGTTGGATGTTTGAAAAAGTCTGAGAAACATTTCACAAAGGGGATGATAGTTGCATTGAGATGAGTAAGCAGAACCTTTATAGCTGGAACACTGGGCATGTGTCCCAAGCAGAGGAATGGCAAGTGTAAATGGTGAAAGCTGGAGAGAGCATGCTGTGTTCACTCACCAGTTTGTAATTCTGTTTTCACTTGTGTAATCCAGATAAGCTCCTTGAAGGCAGAGACCACATGTCTGTTTTGGCCACCGTTGTATCCTTAGCACAACACCTGGAACATAGCAGATATTTAATTTAAAAAATCTTTTTATAAACAGAAATACACAGATCCTCGAGAATGGTCCCCGGGTTCCCCACAGCCTCCCCTCATTCTGTCTGGTGGCATGATACACCTCCTTAGGCTCCTGGACTCCAAGGAACACAGTTTGAAAACCACTGCAATAGACCGTGATAGATCTAGATCCCTACGGTTTTTCTTTTTAATTGTTAATACGTTTAGAGTGACATGCATATTCAGAGTTATAGTGCTGTTTCCTTTACTTTTTTAATTTGCTTTTAGCAGCAAAAAATAACTTATCTACACACAGAAGTGAACTGATTTTTACATGATGATGTGTTGAACTGTATACATTTTAATCAGTTTTAAATAAAAGGTATTGAAAGTTATTTCAATTATAATGCTAAAAGCATTTCTTTTTGTGGGTTTCATATATGTTTTCCAGACCGGTTGGAGGGTGACAGATCAGAAGGCTCTGGTCAGGAGAATGAAAATGAGGATGAGGAATAACCAACTCTTATTGGCAAGCACTTAGATGTTCTGAAATTTGTATAAGACATTTATTATATTTTTTTCTTTACAGAGCTTTAGTGCAATTTTAAGGTTATGGTGTTTTGGAGTTTTTCCCTTTTTTGGGATAACCTAACATTGGTTTGGAATGATTGTGTGCATGAATTTGGGAGAGTGTGTAAAATAAAACTAGCAAAATGTTTTAAAAAACTTTTTGCCATGTGTGAGGAGTGCTAGAAAATGCAAAGTGCAATATTTTCCCTAACCTTCAGATATGAGAGCTTGGATCAATGTGGAAGAGTAATTTTCATTATAGTGAAAATGTTGGTCAAATAAATTTCTACACTTGCCATTTGCATGTTTGTTGCTTTCTAATAAAAGAAGTTGGTTGTTTTAAGATATCCTGAGTTTGACTTATTTCATGCCTCACTACTTTCACCCACGTTTTCCAGTCTCCTCGGTAACATGAGACTCTCTTCTCTTCTAGATTTGATAAGCTTTTCTGTTTTGGCTTCTGTGTGATGGAGTCAGAGGAGCTTTTTTCATTTCTCCTTCCAGAGCACATTAGGCACCTCTCTAGCCAGATACAGGCTCCGGCTTCCAGCAGCAAGCACAGAGCATCGTGGCCAGCTCCCGTGATGCACCGGCGCCAGCTCGCTTGGACAGCTCTGGCTCCTGCTCTTCCTCTGTCTTCTAGAGTTCAACTGAAAGCTGTTGACCATCCAGTCTTACAGTGCCAGGTCTCCTTTACTCGAGTGTCCAACTCCACCCAACTTAGGCTGTCTCCGCCCAGGCCTGTAGCTTGGGGGTTCTGAGCAGAAATGCTCCCGTAGACCTAGCCCTGCCGTCATCCCCCCTCCCCTCTCCCAAGCTGCCGTGCTGTTCTCCAGCCGGGCCGGGGACGGACTCCCAGCTGGGGCCAGGCAGAGCATCCCTGTCCTACATGGAGACCCGGCGTCGCCCCTTCCCACAGGACGGCTGCAAGCCCAGGGACACCTGCCGCGAAGAGAAGGCAGATTGGCTTTTTGGATAGAGAAAGAGCTCTCTTCTGTTGGCTCAGTACTTCAGCTGGACTTTAGCATCTGGCTCTCGCCCTAGACAGGGCACATATGTTTTCACATTAGGAAGTGTGGTAAATGGTCAAAAGGAAAGGGAATTAGAGCTTTAGCCAAACAGGGCCACTGCATGACTTCCAGAAAGTACCAGGGTCTTAGTTTCTGGTTACCAATGAGTTTTGGGATCTGCTTAAGCCATGTGACTTCTCTGGGCTGGTTTCCTCCTCGCTACAATGCAGGTAATCCTGTTTGTACCGCCTGTGTCCTGGGGCTGTGTGAGGACACACGAAGCCACGGAGTTTGATGGGCTTCACAGAACAACTGAAATGACCAGTGGAAGCACATACGAGGTCGTTTCTTCTTACACTGTAATAAAACAGTAACGGATATGCTGTAGAGAGGCGCTGGAAGGCGGATGGGGCAGAGGCTCCTGGAGGGCTCAGCGGGGTCAAGGAGTAGTAGGTCTTTGGCCAGAAGAGCACGGAAGAAAATCAAAATTGTTCTGTCCGCCCTGGCACATGTCAGTAGTAGGGGAGCCTGCGGGGTGGACAGAGGGTATATGCGAACTCTTACCTTCCTGCTCAGTTCGGCTGGGAACCTTAAAAAAAAATTTTTTTTTTTTAATTTAATGATATTTGTCAAAGCAGTAAGGTCCCCTGCTGTTAATTTTGCAGATTTGTGTGTACTGGGTGTTAAAAAGGAACGGGGCAGGCCCAACAAGCAGTCAGGGAGGCAGCAGAGAGAAAACATTCTGCAGAGGCAGAGCTGACACTTCATGACTCCCCGTATGCTGGGGAGACCCCAGCCAGGCACACAGCTGGCCCCTGGGGCTCAGCTGCAGCTTGGACCCAGGATTAGGATCTCGGCAGTGGCGGGTGAGGTGGTCAGGTAAAGGTAGTGGGTTTGTGCCTGGAGGCTGCTGAGTTTCACCGGCAACCTGCCACCCACCCTCGGCCTCTGGTTATGGGACAGACATCTAGAGAGTGGGTTGCTGTTTATTAATCCTTTTTTTTTTTTTTTTAAGATTTTATTTATTTGAAAGACAGTGAGGAAGAGGAGGAGCAGAGGGAAAGGGAGAAGCAAGCTCCCCGCTGAGCAGGGAGCCCAATGCAGGACTCGATCCCCAGGAGCCCAGGATCATGACCTGAGCCCAAGGCAGACGCTTAACCCACTGAGCCACCCAGGGTTGTGCACCGCCCCCCCCCCCCGCCCCCACATTGAACCTCCTTTAAAGACCTTGGGTTAGGAGGTGTCTGGCTTGCTCAGTCAGTACAGCATGTGACTCTTGATCTTGGGGTTGTGAGTTTGAGCCCCATGCTGCATGTAGAGATTACCTGAAAATCTTTAAAAAATAGGGCACGTGGAAAAAAAAAA
>CM052893.1:12264285-12284123 GCA_028534135.1 Potos flavus | reverse complement strand
AATAAAGCATGACTGGAGGGGAGGAGTGGTGTCTTCTAGCTGTTTTTCTTTGAGAACAAAAAACATCAGCAGAACTGGAGATAGCTATCGGTGCTGCCTGGAGTTTGGAGGAACGGCTGACTTTATGACTCGGGCCTTCATTCATTCAGCTGGTGCTCATCTCATCTGATTCTAGCCTTCCACCGTGAGAATGCCTACAGCCGGTGGTATCTTTTCCCTTGGCCCGTTACGGGCCCAGCAGGCGTTCGAGGAGGATCTGTTCAGGGAAGCTGGGGGTATAAAGGAAGGCGTTTTCTGTGTGAACTGCGGTAAGACAGGAGGGGGCACAGCAGATTGGGGTTTGGGTTTGGTTTTTATTCAAGTAGCAGGTGAGAGAGCACTGCGTCAAGAGCACCTCTGAAGTCAGGTGGCTTGTACCCGCCCCCCCCCGTCACTTACAAACCCATGACCTTGGGTGAATAATGGGAAGCATGCCTAGAAGGTAGTAACTTTTTAAAAAAACATGAATTATAAAAGTTTTTTTAAAAATAGAGAAATGTATAGGAAAATAAAATTCCTTCAGCTGCTTCTTCATTCCCTCTCCTCACCTGAGAGGAAACCACTGTACGTGTAGTATTTTCTAGGTCTTCTGTGGTGCCTGAGTATAGGCCAACTAAGTCTGGAAGTACAGGTGAATATGTAATACATAGTTTATTGATACTATATTATACAACATGATAAAAATATTATCTGCATTACCAGCTTTAGGACCAGCCTTAATATATTGAATATGCTTTTAAAAATACATAAGTCGGAATCATATATTATAGTGTGCTCTGTGACTTACTTTTTTGACTTAACAATGGGACTTGGATGTCTTCCAATATCAAAAACATAGGGGCGCCTGACTGGCTCAGTTGGTGGAGCTTGTGACTCTTGATCTAGGGATCATGAGTTCAAGCCTCATATTAGGTATAGAGATTACTTAAAAAAAAACCGAAAAACAAAAAAACAAAACAAAAAAAACCAGAGAGGTGCCTGGGTGGCATTTCAGCTCAGGTCACAGTCTTGGGGTCCTGGGATTGAGCCCCCTGTCGGGCTCCTTGCTCAGCGGAGAGTCTGCTTCTCCCGTTCCTCTGCCCCTCCTCTCCACTTGCTCCCTCTCTTTTTCTCTCTCAAATAAATAAGTGAAATCTTTTTTTAAAATTTTTTAATTATTATTTTTTTAAGGTTCTATTTATTTATTTGTCAGAGAGAGAGAGAGACGGAAATAGGCAGAAGGAGAAGCAGGCTTCTTGGGAGCCCGATGCGGGACTCGATCCCAGGACCCTGGGATCATGACCCGAGCCAAAGGCAGACGCTTAACCAACTGAGCCACCCAGGCATCCCAATAAGTGAAATCTTCAAAAGAAAAAAAGAACATAGATATACTTCATTCTTTTTAATGGCTACATAGTATTTCATAGTATAGATTCACCATAATTCATTTAAACAATCCCCTATTTATGGGCCCTTAGATTGATTCCAGCTTTCTCTCTTACAAATAATGCTACAGTCAAGCACACATCTCTGTGTACGTGAGAGTATTTCTGGATAAAACTTACTCCTACCAGTGAAGCTGGTGAGCCAAAGGGTATGTAATTTCAAAGGTTTATTTAAGCAGAATTCCCTTTGTTTATCAGGATCTGGAGATTGTGCAGAAGAAAAGATTGAATTTATTTACTTACTTCGGTTTACTTGTTTGGGGATAGGTCGTATTTGGGGATAGGTAGTATATATGAAACACAACACTCAAAGGGTGTAAAAGTTACCACCTCCCTCCTACCTCAGCCCTCTATTTTCCTTTTTGGATGCAACTAATTTTTCCACTTTTTGTGTATTCATCTAGAGATAGTCTGTGCATCCGTAGGTAAATGTGTCTTCTGTTTTTTCCCTCTAAATACGGTAGCATACCATTCTGCCACCCTATTCTGCTAATGGAGTTTTAAAAAATTAACCTACACCTTAGAGACCATTCCCTATCAAAGTTCTGTGCATTTTAGGTTCTCCCAAGTTAACGTGTAAAACAAAAGAAAAGTTAATCAATGTTTACTCCTTCAAATTACCCCATGAAATCTTTTTCCAATTTTTCTGTCATACTGCTTGTGATTTCATCAATTTTTGAGGCTCTTTCTAAATTTTGGACTTTAATTCTTTTCTTGTTAATAAATCAAATATCTTGGCTTTTTATGTTTTCTTCCCCAGCTTTGCTTACTATGATGTGTAGAGGCGATGACTTTTTACGTGGCTGAATCTGTGTCACTTTTTTGTGGGCCTCAAGTTTTCTGTCCTGCTTAGGAAGCCCTCTCCTGTCTCAAGATTAACTTATATTTCTTATATTTTCTCTTTCCTCTCCATTCTTCCTTTGCTTTTTTTCATTTAAAAATATTTTACATTATTGGGGTGCCTGGGAGGCTCAGTCGGTTAAGCGTCTGCCTTCGGCTCAGGTCATGATCCCAGGGTCCTGGGATTGAGCCCCGCATCGAGCTCCCTGCGCAGCGGGGAGTCTGCTTCTCCCTCTGCCCGCTGCTCCACCTTCTTGTGCTCTCTCTCTCTGTCAAATAAATAAATAAAATCTTAAAAAAAATATTTTACATTACTGTTTCTTTTCTTCTGCCTTCTTTCAGGTTCCCTCCTCTCGGGCAATGGGGAAGTCAGGGTTTGGATTTGTCTGTGAGCCTCATTAGCCAATGTGGGATCTCTATTTTCTTTCAGTTTTAGAGGGACTTTTTTCATCAAGTCTTGAGGATGAGCTCTCCCCCGGGTGGGACAGGAGGGAGAACGGGCATTCTCGGGGGACACATTGCTGTGCCAGGTCACGGAGCCGGAGAACCGCCCTGAGTAGAGAGCCCCAGTGAAGGGGGTTACAAGTGAGCACGTGGTGTAGGTGGCTGGGCCTGGCAGGGTGCCATCAGGCTGGTGAGGAGTCCATCCGTCCAGCGACTCTGGGGAGGGGTGGGGGAGACCAAAGGTAAGAAAATGAGATAAGAGTAGTCATGGAGGAGAAAGATGGGAAGGCTCCCAGCTGGGGTAATGGCAGTGACTGGTGACCATGAAGTTTTGAGTTAGAATCGAGGGACGCACTAGATGTCTGTGATAAGGAATGGAACCGGCCGGCATCGATTGCTGTACATACAGCATCTCATTGAAACAGGCAAATCCATATGCAAATCCGAGGCTCAGATATGTTCATTCATCTCCCGAAGGTCACCCACGCAGAAGATGGCAGGCGGCGGCCTTAACCCCATCAGGATTACCTGGCAGGAGGGCTCTCTGATGTCCCGGGTTTCTGTATTGAGTGATTTGGGTGGGTGGTGATGTTTTCTCGAGGGTAGTGAAAAGCATGAAGACCAGCATATTGAGATGGTAGAAGCATCGATGATGAATCCCATTTCGCACATGTTCTGGCTGAGGGGCCTGGGTGTGACAGATGGGAGAAAACATCTCCTGGGTGGGCGGATACGAATCTGGAGCTCCGAAGAGTTGTCCAGGATCCGGATGGAGAGTTTGGACTCATCACTGTTTAAGTGGGTACAGAGAGAGCGCGCAGAGAGAGATGCTAGGTATCAAGTGGGACTCTTTCTTTTTCAAGGGGGAGAAAATCCCGTTCACTTTGGCTGAAGCAGAAAGGAAAGTGACGGGCTCACATCCCTAGAAAGCTCAGGAGTGTGTCTGGCTTCAGGCATGGGGTCCAGGTTCAAGCGATTTTATCAGAACTCATTTTCTTAGCTGCTCTTGTCTCAGGCTCCCCCCTCGAGATGGCTAGGAGAGGCTGCAGGTCCAAATCTAGGGGGACAGTGGAGCGGTCTTTCCCCCCCAGCTACCCCAGCAACAGGCCCTCACGTCTCATAAACTGCGTGGGTCAGAGGGAGTTGGAACGGGCTGGTTGGCGAGGCATGAATCCTGTGTCCTATCCATGAAGGCACATGGACTCCAGGTCTGAAAAGGGTGACTGTCCAGAGGAAACCCGGGGACAGCTCCCAGAGCAAAGGGATGTAGAGGGGGTAGACCGTTAGTTTCCTCTGTAGATGAGAGAGCAAGAAGTGGCGCGGCAAGGGGCCCCATGGGAAGCAGCAGCACTGACAGGGCAGGAGAGCTCCAGGTAAGCAAGACCGGCAAGGAATGAGGGAGGGAGAGGCAGGGGAGGGCAGCAGCAGGGGAGCCAGGGGGAGAGAGGGTCTCAGAAGAAAACGAAGCTGGTCAAGGACGTCAGGTGCTGCGGGGAGCTCAAGGAAGGGCGCGCTGGATTTGGTGAGGAGGTCATCCTTGCTTGAAGCAAAGACAGTCATTTATTTTGCACTTGGCTAGGACTGCCTTCTAGAGGCTCACCTTCCTACCCCAGCCAGTCCTGGGGATGGCCAGGAAGGGCGGAGCTCTGGGGAGGGCAGTCAGGACGTCTGGGCTCTACCAGGAATTACGTGTGTGGCTGAGTAACTCACTCAACTCTTTGGGCTTCGGTTTCATCGTCTGTGAGATAACAGGCTTGGCTGAGTTGCTCCTGAGTTGCACTCAGGTGCCCTGAAATGTTGGAGATTAATGAATCTGATCACTTCAAACCCCCCCCGTTACCACAACCCTGGTCCAAGCCTTCATCTATCACCACCTTCTACCTGGTGTCCCTGCATCCGTGTTCCCCCTACGTCCTTTCTTGACCCAGCAGCAGAGCGACCCTTTTAAAACATGTCAGCCACATTGTTCCAGGGACCTCTGTCAGACATGAGCTCTTAGCCATACTCCTCACCATGGTCCTGGTGGCCTTTGTCATGTCATCTGCCCCTGACTCTAGGTCTGCTGTTCTCCTTTCTTCCACTTTTCCCTAGTGTTCTCACCATTCTGCCTCAGGGCCTTTGCACAGGCTCTTCCTGTGGCCTGAAATTCCTTTCCATTTTTTTCTGCTCTGATCAGATGTCACCTGGGAGAGACCTTCTGCCTACCCACTCCCACCCACCCATTTCTTCTCCTTTCACCCTGCTATATCTTTCTTCATGGCATCTACCACTATCTGGAATTATTTTGTATATTTGGTGTCTATTTGTTCACCGTCATGTCCCCTCCCCCATGACTGTGAGCTGCAGGGGAGGAGAGATTTTGGTACCTCGTTCAGTGCTGTGTCCCAGTGGCTTGGCACAGAGTAGGTATTCAGGAAACCTTTTTAGGGGTAGCGAAGTGAGGGATGGGAAGGGGGAAGCTCGGAGTATCCAGGAACCAGTGGTAGTATGGTAAGTGTGGGAGGGGACCCCCTTTAGTCCTCAGAGCTTTCTGATGGCATCTGTCTCAGACACGGTCATCAGAAAAAAAAAGATTCAGAAGTGATATTACTTTAAAACATTGAAAATAATATTCTCAATTTTAGCAATATGAGTTTAAGTCGTTTGCTGGGCTCTAGGAGGATAATGACTAAAACAAATAATTTAGGGTAGAAACCAACTAACGTAAGAGTGTTGTTTATCTTGTGATAGAAGTAATCTTAGTCTTATTCCCAGCATCGTTTCCGTCTCTCCTTGTCCTCTTGGAGCGCGTGTGTGTGCTTTATGGAGGGAGTTGTGTCACTTTTCTTTGATCTGTTGGTTAAGTACATACAGTAAAAAATAAAACGAACCACAGTGCTCCTATAGGACAGGATTTCTCAGCCTCTGCGCCACTGACGTGTCGGGCTGGATAATTCGTTGTGCGGGGCTGCCCTGTGCATCATGGGTGTTGAGCAGCGTCCTTGGCCTTACATGCCAGTACTGTCCCCTGAGATGTGACAACCAAAAATGTCCCCGGGCATTTCCAGAGAATCCTCCTGGGGGGGCAGAAGCTCCCTTCCTTTGAGAACCACGGATGTAGAATATTGGGGTAGTGATTGGGTTCGATTGTGCTCTAGAGTCTTCGGCATGGACATTTGCAGACCTTCCCCAGCCATCCTGATACTGTTTCCCTTGAACAGATGAGCTGCGCTCCCCCAGGGTAGGGGTGGTGTGCGCGAACACCAGCAGCCTCGTCGGGGTGGAGCTGTGTTTCCTCGTCAGCCGGTCGGCTCGGCTGCGTGCCCGCCACCCCGACCGGGCGGGGGCACCCACCTTGCCGGGCACGGAAGCGGCTCCGATCTGGGCGGGAGCCCTTTCCTGGGGTGACCGAGCAGCGAGGTTCAAGTTTTGGAGCCCCGGGCCCCTCACGGAGTCCCAGACGCTTCCGTCTGCGGTCCCATCCTTTCTCTTCCGTGTCATCCACAAAAGTCGTCGAAGAAAATCTCTTTGACTGTCATTAAAATTTGAAGGGGAAACGAAGAATGGAGTTTTCGTTTCATGTCTTGAATACCTTAAACATTTTTTGAGTTTATCCTCCGATAACCGCTCGACTACCCGCTTTCGCACGCTTCCTTGTAAATTCCTTTTTTTCTGCTATGAAATGATCCCGCCGTGACTCTAGTCACTGTCGTCAGCACTCAGAGTTATTACAGTATTACTCTCTGTGTGCCCTGTGCTGCACATCACATCCCTATGACTTACTTTGTCACTAGAAGTTTGTGCCTCTTCATCCCCTTCACCAGCCCCCCCCCAACCAACCCTACCTGCCCTGATGGCCAACAGTTTGTGTCATGCGTCTGTGAGTCTGTTTCTGTTTTGTTTTTTTAGATTCCATACGTAAGTGAAATTTTGTGTTGTCTTTCTCTGACTCACTTCAATAGCATAATGCCCTGTAGGTGCATCCATGTTGTCTCACGTGGCGAGGTTTCATCGTTCTGTGTGGCTGAGGAGGACTCCATTGTGTGTATATACCGCCTCTTCTTTCCATTCATCTATGGTTGGACACCTGGGTTGTTTCCACATCTCGTCGATTGTAAATAATGCTGCAGCGAACATGGGGGTGCAGATTTCTCTTTGAATTGGTGTTTTTGTTTTCTTCACATAAATACCCCGGAGAGGAATCGCTGGATCGTGTAGTGGTCGTCGTCGTACTTTTTTATTTTTGGAGGAACCTCTGTGCCGTTTCCCGTGGTGGCTGCACCAGCTTCTGCTCCCAACAACAGTGCATGAGGGTTCTGCTTACTCCACATCCGCTCCAACACTTGTCATTTTTATCTTTTTTTTTTTTTTTAAGATTTTATGTATTCATTTGAGAGAGAGAGAGAGCACGAGTGGAGGGGAGAGGCAGAGGGCGAGGGAGAAGCAGGTCCCGCTGAGCAGGGAGCCCGACTCGGGACTCGATCCTAGGACCCTGACGTTGTGACCTGAGCTGAAGGCAGACGCTTAACCGCTGAGCCACCCTGGCGTCCCATTATTGTTTTTTTGATACTCGCCAATGTGACAGGTGGGAGGTGATATCTCACGGCAGTTTTGATTTGCATTTCTTTGATGGTAAGTGATGACGAGCATATTCTCCTATGCCCATTGGCCAACTGCTTGTCGTCTTCGGAAAAATGTCTTTTCGAGTCCTTTGCCCATTCTTTAATCAGGTTGTTTGTTTTTTTATATGAAGTTGTGTCTATATATTTTGGATATTACGCCCTTAATAATTTGCAAATATCTTTTTTCATTCAGTAGGTTGCCTTTGTGTTTTGTTGATGGTCTCCTTTGCTGTGCAAAAGCTTTTTTGATGTTTTACCACGTGTTTGGCTTTTGCTGTTCTTGCTTGATGCGCTTGGTTTAAAAAGATACTGCTTAGGCTGGGTTGTGGACATTGGGGAGGGAATGTGCTATGGTGAGTGCTGTGAAATGTGTAAGCCTGATGATTCACAGACATGTACCCTGGGGCAAATAATACATTACATGTTAATTTAAAAAAAATTGCAGACACTCAAAAAAAAAAAAAAAAAAGATACTGCTTAGACCAGTGAAAGAGCTTAGTGCCTATGTTTTCTTCTAGGAGTTTTATGGTTTCAGTTTTTACATTTACATTCTTTATACATTTTGAGTTAATTTTTGTGTACAGTGTCAGAAAGTGGTCCAATTTATTCTTTTACTTGTTGCTGTCCAGTTTTCCCAGCATCATTTATTGAAGAGACTGCCTTTTCGCCACTGTATGTTCTTCTCTCCTCTGTCATAGATTAATTGACTATATATGTGAGGGTTTATTTCTGGGCTCTCTATTTTTTTTTTTTAGAGAGCAAGGGTCGGGGGAGAGGCAGAGGGAAAGGGAGAGAGAGAATCTTAAGCAGGCTCCACGCTGAGGATGGAGCCCGACTTTGGGCTCAATCTCATGACCCTGAGGTCATGACCTGAGCTGAAGTCAAGAGCTGGACTCTTAACTGACTGAACCATCCAGGCGCCCCTGGGCTCTCTCTTCTGTTCCGCGGATCTATGTGGTCTGTTTTCATACCAGTGCCATACTGTTTTGATTATCGTACTTTGTGGTATAGTTGGAAATCAGGGAGGGTGATGTCTTTAGCCTTCTTCTTTCTCAAGACTTCTTTGGCTTTTTGGGCCTTTTGTGGTCCCATATCAATTTTAGGATTCTTTGTTCTAGTTCTGTGAAAAACGAAAAAAAAAATTTTGGTCATATTTTGATGGGGATTGCATTGAATTTGTAGATTGCTTCGAGTGGTATGGACATTTTAACAATATTAATTCTTCTAGTCCATGAGCATGGTACATCTCTACATTTATTAGTGTCATCTGAAGATGTTTCTTTCATCAGTATTTTATAGTTTTCAGAGGTCTTTTACCTCCTTGGTTAAACTTATTCCTAGGTATTTTATTATTTTTGATGCAATTATAAATGGGATTATTTTCTTAATGTCTCTCTCTTTTTTTTTTTAGAGAGAGTGTGCAAGTGGGTTGGGTAGGAGGGGCAGAGGAAGAGGGAGAGAGAGAATCTTAAGCAGGCTACACACCCAGTGTGGAACCCAATGTGGGGCTCGATCTCACGACCCTGAGACCACAACCTGAGCCGAAATCAAAAGTTAGGACACCTAACTGACTGAGCCACCCTGGCACCCCTTAATTTCTCTTTTTGATAGCTCATTATTAGTGTATAGAAATGCAACTGATTTCTGTATGTTAATTTTGTATCCTGGGACTTTACTGAATTCATTCATTAGTTCTTTTTTTTAAGATTTTTTTTTTTTTTTTAATTTGACAGAGAGGGAGAGAGAGAGCTTGAGCATGAGCAGGAGGGAGGAACAGAGGGAGAAGCAGGCTCCCCACTAACAGGGAGCCTGATGTAGGGCTTGATCCAAGGACCCTGGGATTATGACCTGAGCACAAGGCAGACGCTCAACCGACTGTGCCAGGTGCCCCCAGTCTTACTTTTTCATTTGCAATTTGGCTGCCTTTCATTTCTTTTTATTGCCTAGCTGTTATAGAGAGATCATATATTCCTCTTGAGGATCACATAAAGTAGGTTACTATCACTCTCCCTTTCTTCATGGAGAATGTGAAGCTCAGAGGGGTTAGGAGACATGCACAGGTCATATGAAATTCAAACCTAGGTTCGGTCAAGATTCCAAAAACTGTTTTTTATATTGAGTATCAGATTGACATAGATACTAAAGAGTAGGGGGCACACGAAATATTTTCTCCCGCATGCAAAGTGCTATTGGAAATTGAAAGGGGCAACTGAGGTAGAATTCAGAAGTTTTTTGGAGGAGTAAGTATCCTCACCTAAAATACAAACTTGTGCTAGGACATGCATATCGGACAGAATAACTAAAATGTAAAGGGAAAACTGTAGATAGTAAGAGGTAGTAAGGGTCACTGTGTGGGTGGAATGTTCCAGAAAGTTTTCTTCAGAATTTTGCTGTTAAGGTGGACCTTGAGTTAGTTGTTATTCACATAAGTGGCAACAAGGAGTTCAGGGGCCTGGAATGGCTTTGGTAGTGATCTCCAAGCTTTCCCCAGGCTTCTTGGATCCACCTCCCCTTTTAATATCACTTCAGCTAGAGAAAATGCTTAATTACAAAAAACTGCTTGGAATCAATCACCATGTGAAAAATGAATTTTAATTTTATTGACCACAGTAGCCTCTAGAGACACTTGAAGAATTGTAGTTCCCATGTGAGCAAGACATCATTTATTTGGTCTACACAGTGACTGCCACCCGCAGTTTGGGAATGCGTGACTTCGAGGATGTGTGATAGGATAGTGTATAGAGGAAATAAAAATAAAAGGGAATCAGGATAGCCACGAACTAGTAACACTCTCTGCCCTGTTAGGCAGGCCTGCAAAGTCACTGTCTGTAGATGTCCTTGGTAGTCTCTTCGAGAAGTTCGCATTTTCTCGGCTTGGCCCTTTGGAAAATTATAATGCTAGACCTTCAGTATATATTTGTCTGCACTTACGTATCCAGTGGGGCTCAATGATTTTGCTTTTAGATCCAGCAGTTTCCCTCTTAGTCCTTAAAAAATACTAAAATTAGATGCTAAGCTCAGAGCTATTTCAGGGGTCCCTGTTTTTCCAGAATATGCCACAGTTCCTATGTCACTTACATGACAGATTGTTGAGAGGTTAGAAAATCAACTCTCGGGGCACCTGGGCGGCTCAGTGGGTTAAAGCCTCTGCCTTCGGCTCAGGTCATGATCTCAGGGTCCTGGGATCAAGCCCCACATCAGGCTCTCTGCTCAGCGGGGAGCCTGCTTCCCCCCCTCTCTCTGCCTGCCTCTCTGCCTACTTGTGATCTCTCTCTCTCTGTCAAATAAATAAATAAAATCTTCAAAAAAAAAAAACCAAAACAACCTTATAAAAAAAAAAAAAAAAAGAAAATCAACTCTCCCCAAAGGCACAGGAGGAAACGTCCTTCATATGACCGAGGCCGGACTTGGAGATCTTTGCACTGACTGAGCTCCCTTGCTTTACTCAGACCTTCCAACAAGCTCCACGAGGAAAACTATAGATAAGTATACTTTGGAAGCCAAAAGTTGAAAAAAATGGCAGAGAAAGCATAGGAAGGAAATAAAGGCACATTCAGTGTGAGAGGATATACCGTTACCTTATCCGACTGGAGGGAATCCGTGTTTGCCTCCCTGCAGTGGAAATCTGCTTTCGGGTGACTGTGGGCGAGCCCAGCCGTCCTCCTTGAGCTTTCAGAAAAAAGCAGGTGCCCTAGAATTCACCTCTAAGGCCTTTATCAAGTCAGAATTCCATTTATCCTGGTACTTAATGACCTTGAATCATCGTGAAAATCATGTTTTGTATAGTTTGTTTTAAAATATAGAGAAATTGGGGCACCTGGGTGGCTCAGTGGGTTAAAGCCTCTGCCTTCAGCTCGGGTCATGGTCTCAGGGTCCTGGGATTGAGCCCCGCATCGGGCTCTCCGCTCGGTGGGGAGCCTGCTTCCCTCTCTCTCTCTCTCTGCCTGCCTCTCTGTCTACTTGTGATCTCTCTGTCAAATAAATAAATAAAATCTTAAAAAATAAAATAAAATAAAACATGGGGAAATGTATGATAGATTTTCATAATTTTGCTTCAGGGCTTAAAATAAAGAGTTTTTATATTTTATGGTGGGAAAAACCCCCCAATTCATAAAACTCAGCTATCCAGAATGAGGCATTTCCAAGGACTAGCTCAGGTTTTAGTGCATTTTTGGATGTGAAGTCGTTACTGGAGGCCCTCTCTTCCTAATGATTAGAGTCTTCAATTCTGTAGTTATCACAGGGAAGGGTGGGCGAGTTAGGCTCACCGTGGGGCCGAGGGGCAGGGCACTGGGTAGATGGGAGAGGAGGACGGATGGATGGATGAAGACCTCCCAGCACCAGTTCTTACGAGCAGTGGGATTACAGTGGAGCTCGGTTCGCCTTCCGCTGCATCTCTCTTCCCACCTGTGCCCTGTGTATGAAGTTAGCGTTGCTCTGCGTAGCATGGAAGGGAAACCGTACGACGAGGATTTCACCAAGAAGGGCTTGACTAGCGGAGCTGGGCACGGCGGCTTCACAGTTCGACATGTGGTTTTGGCTTTAATCTTCCTGCGTGGGACTTCCAGCTACCTGGTCAAAAGGGGGCTGCCTCACTTAGAAACTGGGGTTTGAGTTCCAGCCAGGAGAGCGGGGAAAGGAAAAAGGGCAGAAGCCATAGCTGAGTCTGTCCCCTTTTATCAGGAAATGGAGAGCCTTCGCCACGTAGTAGACTTCCGTTGACTGGAACTGGGTCTGATGGCCGCCCAAGCTCTGTACAGTGAGTCTGGTTTTTGTAGGCATATTTAGTGCCCCACGTCAAGTGAGAGTTCTGTTGAGAGGGGAAAGGGGATAATGACCGGATGGGGAATATCGTCTGCTATGTCTGCAGAGCAAGGACTACCTAGTGTGCCAGGATGCTCGGGGTCTCATGGTTCATTCATATAGTCATGTATTTATCACACGTATAGGGTACCTGTTATTTGTCAGTCACTGTTCTAGGTGCTGGTGAAGAAGTTTGCAGAACAGAATTCCTTGCACTCATGAAGCATACCATCTTGCAGGAGAGAAAAGCATTAATAAGATAAATTTAAGTATGTGCATCTGCGCTAAGAAAAAGGAAGGAAGGGATTGGAGCCATGAAGTGTTGGAAAGGGTAGGAAAGGTAGTGTGGGCTGGGAAGGCCTTGCCAAAAATGTGGTTTAAGTTAAAACCTAAAGGAAGTGGGAGAGCAACCTCCAAAGATATCTGGGGTAAGGGCATTCCAGGCATAGGAAACAGCAAGTGCAAAGGCCCTGAGGTGTGGATGGATGATTGATGTATCTGTGAAATAGTGAGGAAGCCAGTGTGGTTGGAGTGGGTGTAAAAAGCAATTTTAATTACAAGGTTGGAGCATTAATGGAGAGCCAGATCATGGGGGAAACTGCAGGGCTTATTCTGAGTGAAATGGGAATCCTTTTTGGGATTATAAATAACGCAGTGACTTGTTCATTTGTTTTGACCTCTGTTTGAACCGGCTCATTCTGGTTGCCATGTTGAGAATGGGGGCAGTGGCAGATGTGGGTAGACTAGTGAGGAAGGTATTTTAATAATCCAGAGAAGATACAGCATAGCCTGGACCGGAGTGATGGCAGCAGAGATAGTTAAACATGCTGAATTCTAGAAACCTGTCAAAATTAGAGCCGTTAGATTTGCTGATGAACCAGATAGGAGCTGTGAGAGAAAGTGAGGGGTCAGGAGTGACTCCCGAGTTTAGGGTCTGAGCCACTGGGAGGATGGGGGAACCGTAACGTGAGATGGAGAAGACCGTGGAAGGGGCGGGTCCGAGAGAGGTGAAGTCTGGTTGCGGACATGCTTGGCTTGCCATGCTTGTGACATCCGGATGGAGATGCTGAGTAGCCGCTTGGATGTCTGAGTCGGGAGCTCTGGGGAGTGGCGTTGGCTTCTCTCGGCCTGAGCAGGGGATCCCGCAGCGGCAGGTACTTGGAACAGCCTGAGGCCTTCTGACCTGGTCTGACCCAGCCTTGCCTTTGGGAACGGCTGGGCTCCCGGATCCGGGCAGGATCCGAGCCCGCCCCGGAAAAGCTGGCATTCCTGCTCTTCTTCCACCCAGGGGAGTCCCGTGGTCCAGGCCCGGGTGTCCAGGGGCCTGGCAAAGGAGAGGTCGCTGCCTCGTGTGCAGCTGGGAGAGCGATCTCTGTAGTATGGTCTGACCCGACCTTCAGGGTGCTGCCTCTTCCCCAGGGAGCTGTGGTCGGACCACGCTGCTTTCCCTGCCTTTCCTTCAAGCGCCCCGGGACCTAAGACTCTCCCCGGGTGAGTTGTCTTCATCGTGAGAGCAGCTGGTTGTTTGTGGACTTTCCGGGAGGCTGAAATGGCTGGTCCCCCCGTCCGTGTTGACCGGGAAACACCAGGGGGATGCTGGCAGCCGTCGGCGTTGTCGATGGCGGCCTGGGAGAGAGGCCAGGCCCTTTGACAAAATTCAACTGGCAGTCCATGGCTCCGAGTCCAGCTTGGCTCCGTACAGAGTGTCCCTCACATTCTCCAACACGCACAACAGAAACCGCAGCAGAGACGTCTGAGGAACAGAGAGTTGAGTTTTGTTTCACTCGGTGTGCACAGCCTGGGAAGCCCGTGCAGGACGAGGAGCTGGGGAGGAGTCACCCAGGCCAGACCCAGCCCTTGCTCCCTCCGCTGGCGGTTGGGGGCGGGTACGGGGGGGGGTACGGGGGGGGGGCAGGGGAGGGCTTACTCCTGATGCCAGAGGCGCCCTTCCTCGGCCGGCCCGGGGAAGGTAGCCACCGCCTTCACTTGCTGACTCTCCAAACCCTGTGGAGTGAGGCGTTAAAGAGGAGGAACCCTGAATAAATATGTTTTTCAGCTTTTTTTTCTATTGTACTTAACATGGAACTTGCCATTGTTAGGTGCACAAACCCGTGGAATCGACTCCATTCACATCTTGTAACCACTCCCACCATCCATCTCTAGAACTCGCCTCATCCGGTGAAACTAAACCCGTAGAATTTCGGCGACTTTGAGCACCTCCTGTAAGTGGAATCGTCCAGCATCTGTCATTCTGTGACTGGCTGATTGCACGCAGCGCAGCGTCCTCCAGGTTCCCCCGTGTCGGGGCCGATGGCAGCCGAGTGATGCTCCATCGTGTGCCTGTGCCATACCTTACTTGGGTTGCTTCCACATGTTCGCTGGTGTGCATGATGCTGCTAGGAACGTGGGTGTACAAGTCTCTCTTCGAGACCTTACTTTTCATTATTTTGGGTTTATAAGTAGAAGTGGGACTGCTGGATCGTATGGTAATTCAGTATGTAATTTTTTGAGAAACCTTCCTGCTGTTTTCCACGGTGGCTTTATCAGGTCATTCCCACCACCAGTGCAGAAGGACTCTAATTTCTGCACATCCTCACCAGCACTGGTTGTTTTCTGTTTTGTTTTGTGTTTTTTCCCTTATAGCAGCCATTCTAATGAGTATGAGATGGTATCGTATCTCCTTGTAGTTTTATTTGCTTTTCCTAATGCTCAGTGATGTTGAGCATCTTTCCATGTACCTGCTGGCCGTTTACATCTCTTTTTTGGACACAGGTTTTTTTTTAGGTTGTTTTTTAATTTTAGGAGTTCTTAATATATTCTAAATAGTAATCCCTAATCAGATATATGATTTGCAAACATTTTCTCCCATTCTATGGGTTGCCTTTTTATTCTGTGGATAGTACCTTTGGATGTACAGATTTTTAAAATCGTCATGAGTCCAGTTTGTCTATTTTTTTCTTTTTTTGCCTGTGCCATTGGTGTCCAGTCTGAGAAGTCATTGCCAGATTCTGTGTCATGACTTGGTATATTTTTTTGTTTGTTCTTTAGGATTCAGTCTCCCAGCTCCCCCATTTATTTGTTTATTTCTTTCCCTCTTTCCTTTTTTTTTTAAAAGATTTTATTTATTTATTTGACAGAGAGAGAGAGATCACAAGTAGGCAGAGAGGCAGGCAGAGAGAGGGGGAAGCAGGCTTCCCGCTGAGCAGAGAGCCCGATGTGGGGCTCGATCCCAGGACCCTGAGATCATGACCTGAGCCGAAGGCAGAGGCTTTAACCCACTGAGCCACCCAGGCGCCCCCCCCTTTTTTTTTTTTACAGCGAGAGAGGCAACAAGAGCAGGGGAAGTGGGAGAGGGAGAAGCAGGCTTCCCGCTGAGCAGGGACCCCAACGCGGGGCTTGATCCCAGGTCCTTGGGATCATGACCTGAGCCGAAGGCAGATGCTTAATGACTGAGCCACCCAGGCGCCCCTCTTTCCCTCTTTCAATAAAGTCATTAGACCAGTAGATCAGTGACATATTTCAGATTCAGTAAATCTTTATTTAGCCATTCCATAAAGAGGGAGAGTATTCTGAGTGGAGGATGGACTGAAGCAAAAGGAAATTGGAAAGAGAAGCACACAGCACAGCTGGCTAGAGCAGGGGCCCGTGAAGGGATTGGTGGGTGAGAAATCGGAAATGTAGGTGAGGCCACACCGTGTTGAATCTTCTGTGGTGAATGGATGGACTGAAGACAGACGGTAGCCTCACGGCCATTGGACCAAGTTGTAGAGCTCCTACTACCTGTTTTCTCAAACTAGACACTTAACCTTTCTGAGCCTCAGTTTCCCCATTTTACTTAAGATTTATGTGGTTCTAAGCACTATTCTAAGCACTATACAAATATTATCCCCTTGACTTCTCCCACCAACCCTATGAGACGGGTGCCTGAGCACGAGTGTTGTCCCCATTTTACAGAAGGGGAAGCTCCTGCCCAGAGAGTTTAGGGAACACGTCAAGGTCACAGAGTCAGTAAGTAGTGGAGCTGGGATTTGAACCTAGGCTTTCTGGTTCTAGAGTTCATGCTCTTACCCATAGGTTAGGCTGCCTCTCTGAAATGGGGAGAAGCATAATTCCTGCCTCTAAAAGTTACTCAGATGGGTGTAGGGAGAAAGGGATGGGTCAAGGACCAAGCCTTGGGAAGTGTCCGTGCTGAGGAGCGAGGGCTTGGTTTGGGGAAGACGTCAGGCAGACTCACCGTTGACCCCTGTGGACACGGTCACAGTCCGTGAAGAGCCTCCAGCCTCCTCGTCTCTACTGAAGGATGCCGTGAAGGGCAGGGAGGTACTCAAGTGGGTAATGTCCGCGCGGAGGGGACCAAAGCCAGGTCTCTCCCGCTGGCACACCAAGAACTCAGCCGGGGACTTCGGGCGGTTTGCGGTTCTGACTGCTGCGTTTTTTCCTTCTGCGGTGCATTTTCCCAAGCAGACCAGAGCTCAGACCTGCTCTGCGTGTGCAGTGAGAGGCTTGGAGCTGGGACATTCCTAGGTTTGTGGTGGCCTTGTGGGGACAAGAGCAAAGTGCACTGCGTGTGGGGACAGACTCTGCGCTGGCAGAGGCCAGCCGGCTGCACCTGCCATCTTTGGGACAGCTGTCACGTGAGTGCCCGGAAGGATGGCAGGTGTACGGCGAGGGACACCCAGGGATCTTGTGATCTCTCTCTGGCTCTCGGGTACCTTAGTGCAAAGCAAGGTAGTTATTAGAACCTTGTCCCCAGCTCCACCCCTGCCCCTCCAGCCGGTGACTGACGGGTGTAAAGCGCTTGCGGGTGCTGAGATGAAGAGCCCTGAGAGAATGGTCAGAGCCGTGCTGCCAGGACCTCCCCTGGCTCGTCCGAAGTGGTCAGGACCGCTTCCCCGCCTGGAGGGTGGTTCGTTTGCGTATCTTCTGTGCCTGCCTGGCGTTTGATGGGCATTTAACTTCTCTAGCAGAGGATGTCTGGCGGTCCCCGCTTCCAGGCTGCTTGGAGGAGACCGTGACCCGCCCCCGCTCAGGTAGATTTGAGAATCTTATGGCCTAAGAAACTGTTTTTCTAGAAGAAACTTCAGGAGAGGACAGGTGTGTCCTGTCACGTCCAGTGGCCCCCGGTTAGAGAGCTGCCTGGAGAACCGTCTCCTTCCGACCGGCACAGCCTCCAGCGCCCACCTGAGCCCGGGCCTGCTGTCTGCGGGCTCTCGGGGGGACCCTTCCGTGGCCTCACTTACGGGGTGCATGGGGGGTGGGGCTGGGGGCCTCCTTTTCTTCGTAGTGGCTTGTGGACTGGGACGCGGACCTCCTGATCCCAAAAAGACCCGCACTCTGGGGGTGAAAAGCTTTTCTCCGCTGCCGCGCGGGTGTCCATGAGCGTGCGGCAGGAAGAAAGGGATAAGGTCTTTAGAAGGAGGCTGAGGAAGGCAGAGCTGTGGCTCTGGACTCGGCCTGACCTTGAAACAGGGAAGGTGCCCGGTACTAACATCCAAAAAAGTGGGGTCTTGGCATTTTGTATGCAGACCACGGCGTCTCCGAGTATTACTTGGGATTCTTTTAAGTAGCCAGTGACAGAAACCCAGCTTAGTTCGCCTCAGTGAAGGAGAAGGTGCACTGGCTCCTAGACCCGGGAGGAACAAGATGGTTCAGAGTCTCAAATTATGTCACCAGCATTTGTGAATGATTCGTTGCATTCTCACTCCCCTCACTCCTCTCTCCCTCTCTTGCCATCGTTCCCTCAGCTTTGCCTGTGAGCGCTCTCCTCGGAGTGCCAAACAGGCTGCTGCGGCGCCCCCAGGCCTGTGCTCCGTCGGCCTACCAACCTGTGGTAGCTAGATCGTCCTTGATGAAAATCAGAGTTCTAGGGGCACCTGGGTGGCTCAGTGGGTTGGGCGGCTGCCTTCAGCTCAGGTCATGATACCAGTGTCCTGGGATCGAACCCCATATCGGGCTCCCTGCTCAGCGGGGAGCCTGCTTCTCCCTCTGCCTGCAGCTCCCCCTGCTTGTGCTCTCCCCCCCTCCCGTCTGTCAAATAAATAAATAAAATATTAAAAAAAAGAAATGAGGTGAGATCATAAATATCCAAATCTGTCCAATTAAACAAGAGAAGTAATCTACCCTTACATTGCAGTAGTTCTGTTTTTGCAGGTCAAAGTACTTCTAGAAGTACTTCTTGGAGATGACCATGCAAACAGGCTTATAAAACACAGTAGGTACCTGTCTCAGTATTCCATAATGTTGCCTTGTGTTTTAACCCAGAAAGATACTGATCACTTAGTTGAGTATCACGATTTGGCTTTGAATGATTCGAAGCCATTGCCCGCAGTCTGACCCAGCAGACCGTTCGCTGCGTCTGGAAATGGCCGGGCGGGCGAGGCAGCAACGAAAGAGGTACATCCCGGCTACTCTGAGCCACGGCCGGAAGGAGGAGGGAACGTTCCCTAGTGACCTGTCTGGAATAACCTCGGATACGTTTATTAAAACCTCAGTCATGGGGCGCCCGAGTGGCTCAGTGAGTTAAGCGTCCAACTCTTGTTTTCGGCTCAGGTCATGATCTCAGGGTCGTGGGATCGAGCCCCACAGCGGGTTCCACACTCAGCAGGGAGTCTGGTTGAGATTCTTTCTCTCCCTCTCCCTCTGCCCCCCATTCCCCTGCACACACACACACACACACACACACTCTCTCTCTCTCTCTCTCAAGTAAATAAATAAATAAAAGTTTTTAAAAATCCACCCCAGCTGGAGGACACTCGTGTTGTGTCTCCAAGTTGCAGCCCAAGGCGGGACGCAGTGAGTGTGGGAGTTCTGAACCACCTTTGTGTCTGGCGGCAGACCTGGCCCGCAGAGGGTAATGTGAGTCACACGTGAATTTGCTGCCATTGCGATGGGCCCCAGCTTGTCAGGCCCTGCCGACTCCGGCTGCCTGACAGGACGCCTCCGCCGGCTGGGGCCATCTGAGCCCTCTCTCTTGTTCTTTAAAGGTACACTCCTGGGAGATTCACTGGGGCTTGTGCCTCCCCACTGCAGGCCTGCTGGCGGAGGCCGGGATTTTGGATTTCCCTGGTGGGCGGCCATTTGGCCCCCACACCCCCTCTGCCTCCTGGGATAGGTTGGACCCGAGGACCTGAGGCTCCTCAGGCAGCCCTGGGTTCTCTGTGCTCCAGCTCACAAGCGTGCCTGCTGGCTGTGGGGCCACTGGAGAGTAACATGCACCAGTAGTGCTTTCTTAATTTTTTCCCCTATCTTTCGTTTGTTGTTTGTTTTGTTTTTAAAAATTTTTTAAGATTATTTATTTATTTGAGAAAGAGAGATGGCGAGAGAGCATGAGCAGGGAGGAGAGGGAGAAGGAGACTCCCCACCAAGCAGGGAGCCCGATGTGGGGCTCGATCCCAGGACCACGGGATCATGACCTGAGCTGAAGGCAGATGCTTAACCGACTGAGCCACCCAGGCGCCCCTTTCCCTGTCTTTTGGATTGGAAGTTTTGCGTCCTATTTTTATTCTTTTACATTGTTAACACTCATATTTAACGATGCCAGAATTTTGAAAGCTGGCCATTCAACTACAGATAATTATTGAGTGTACCTACTGTGTGCAGGCACTTGTCCAGCTGCTGGGGGAGCGGTCCTGACTGAAGTTCCCACCCTGAGTGCATACTCACCTGGACGCTTTCAAGCCTAGCCGGG
>CM052893.1:12230521-12263785 GCA_028534135.1 Potos flavus | reverse complement strand
CTGTGGACTAGGAACCTCCAGAAACCTCTTGGCAGCATGTGCTTTGTTTTCCCGTTGTCCCAGAATCATTGTTGGGCATCACCATCTGGCCCTGGAGGGCGACCATGATGCTTACCCTTGGTCTCATAGGACATGGCTGCCTCCTGAGCTGCCAGTGTGAGGAAGAGAGCCCATGTTTCCTTTTATGGAGATGTGTCACTTTCCCAAATACACTGTCTGCTTCCTAAGGTCAGAAGTGATGTCTTTTACCTCAGTATTATCTGGAACAGTGCCTGGAGTACCGAAGATACAAAATGGATGCTCTCCTGACCAAGTGTGCTCTTAGTCAAGCGATTCCCCCTTCCCCTTTCTTACACACCTAGACTCTCCCCCCTGTCATTATGTCTGAAGGGGCTCTTTCCAGGCATTGTGATCCAGATCACTGGCCTCTTTCCTGATCCAGCACAAACCAAGCTCATACACACTGGAATACACAGAACAATACAGTCTTTGAAAGCTGGCTAACTGAGGATTGGGGTGTGGTCTGTGGTGTTGATCTGACAAAGGAGACATGGAGGAACCTGGGAAGAAGCTCCTCCTCAGGCCTCACTCTCTATCTGCTCTGTCACCTGAGTGGCTTCAGAATTACTCGTAGATTTCTAGTCAGAACAAGGAGCTAAAATCATTGGGATTTCTAGAATTCTGTGTTAGGGTCAAGTAATAGTCCCCCGCATCTCTCCACATTTGCTTCACAATCAGAGGTGTGTGTTTGAACATTTTAATCATTATAGTAATTGATATTTGCCTAACAATTAATGGTTTATGAAGGGCCACCACATTTGGGGGGAAGCTAAGGGAAGTCATTCTATCACCATTATTACTATTACTATTAAATCCAGATTGAAAACATTATCTGAAGTCACGATGGAACAGCAGGGCAGCAGCAGGTTTAAGAAACTAGCAGGTCAACTATTCTAAGTCCTGTGTTTCCTACATTACATCACACAGATCTTTGCATCACATTCCCAGAAGTCCACTTCATCTAGCTCTCAAAGATTTTTTCATTGTTTAAGGAGGAAAGAGGTTTTTATGTTCGGTCACTTCTTGGCAAACCTAGTTTGCCATCCCATTGGCTATAGCCAAACTTAAGTAACCACCCTTGGTTTCAACCATCCTCTCATTTATTTAGGGAGCAATCATTCTAACTATCAAGTCTCACATGAAATGTGTTTCACAGGAGGAAAAAAAAAAAAAGAAAGACATTTCTTAGAGGGGGTTGGTAATAAGAAACAGAGAAACAATGTGCTATTGCAATCGAGTTGATTCGTTAATTGTGCCTTTATTAGGAAATATTTGTTAAACTGAATTGTGGTTATGAAGAAATCAGTTCGCTCCAGCTCTGTTAGGAAAAGATAATTGTTTTCTTGTTGAGGTAATAAGAAAGCCCAATACAATCTGGGCCTCGTTATTCTGCAAGTTACATCAGCTAATATATTTCTCTGATGGCCTCTGAGCATTTGCAATGCTTGGCTTTACTAATGAGTTAGTATTATTTCCAAGTCATGGTACAAATGAGAGTAAGCAACGTTTCTTTTTTAAAAATGAGTTTGGATGCAATCAACTCTGCTCTTCTCTCTGCTCCTCAAATCCTGTGGGTTTACTACAGCCCCTCTCCCTAACCACTTACCTTGTTTAATATTTATATTCTCCTCCTTAGCATGCTCCGCCCCTCCTCTTTGAGGTCCTCAAGGTCAGAATTCTCTCCTTCTCCCTTTCTACTCCCACCCTGCACAGAACCAGGCCTCCCTTTTACATTTATGGGAAAACTTGGGCATGAAGGGATGTGGATAAGGGGACTCAAGGAGATGTTGAAAGTAAGTTCCTGTTTCCACGGCGCTCTTCGATTGTGAGGAATGGAGTCTTTCTCAAGTGTTTTCAAGTTCTGAGGAACTTGATCTAATGATACACATGACGAAGAAAGAGTGCTCTCAGCTCAGGGGCTAAGTTCTTCATTTGTTTCTCCACGACTGAGACTCTGCCTTGAGTGACGGACCCCTCTTTTCTCCTTATGTGTCTCATTCTTTGACTCCATTCTTTGTTTGTCACCTCAGCTTTCTGTGGATGGGGTCCTGCCTTCCTCTCTTACTGCTGTAGAGCCTGAGTCCTGCTCTTGGTCCTCAGATCTGTGACTGGATCTTCAGCCTGCATCGCCCTACTCATGAGTGCTTCCCGGGTGAGCAGGAGTTTCTCTCCTTGTCTACTGTTGGATTTCTCCTGAGGGGGTCCCTGTCTCCACGGGCTTCCTCCCACCAACTACCTCTGGAATCCATCCCAATCCCTGCCTTGACCCTGGGAGTCCAGCCAGTCTCCAGCTTCGCCCTTCAATGCCCAAACCCTGGATCATCAGTCCATTCCCTTGAATGGTTTATTGAATGACTACCGTGTCATTCACAGTCCCGAACAGGCTCTGAGGACAGAAACATGAGTAAGTCAAACGCCTCTGGCCTTGAAGAGCTCAAAATTGAGGAGTTGTGATCATAGCTTCAACTCAATGGGTAAATCAGTGAGGCGTTGGAAGTTATTTTGAACAGGGAGGAAGAGGACTAGAAGGGCAATAGATGGACCCGAGAAGGTGGGAAGGAGAGTTTGTGACCTAAGAGTGACATAGGTTATATAAGGACAGCCTGGTAGAGCTGTAGTTTGGTTCGGTGTGGCTCATTGGGAAGGTAGAATCCCACTGTTAAGAAACAAAGCAATTATTTTATTGCTCATTCTTCCTGTTGAGACTCACAGGAAATTGAACAGAGTGGAATATTTTCAGCACTGGGTCGTTTTATCTGTGTCTACGTAGACCCAGCCCCAGGGCTCCCATCTGTGTGTCACAGGCACTCTTCACCATGGGGATTCTGAAAGATGAGTTCAGTTCTAAGCTGACTCTTCCTGACACCTAGAAGGTTCCTGAGGCCCATTCCTCCCATCAGAGTTTGGCTCAGGGAAAGTGAACCCAAACGTAAAGGCCTTCCAAATTATTTTTGTTTTACTAGAAATGTGGTTTCATTATTGAGATCTTAGAATAATTGTCAGAAATCAGTCTTTTGAAATGTTATAAAATTATTTATCCTAATGAGATTAAACTTTTATTAACTGCTAACCTATAGCATGACCAACAGAACAAAAACCCTAATGGTTTTTTAATAAGAATAAGGTATGTCGATATGGTCTAGCCTCCTCCCAAACTCCCTGTAGTTTACCTAAGACATCACACTGTTCCTTCTTCCCTTCTCCATGACGGATTCATAGCTTCTTTTTTTGGTCTGCTTTTGCATGAGAATCCTTTGATCATTCCAGTCTGGTCAGTGGCCCCCTTCTCTGTATTTTCAGATCGCTTCACATATGTGTCTATTGGCATTAGGGACACTTCTTATGTATCTGTCCCCTAGGTGTAGAATTAAGTTCCTAAGGATATGTACTCTGTCTTACTCGTCTTTTGTTCCTCAGGACCTAGCAAGTGCCTGCATCATGGTTGGCTCTCAATAAATGCTTATGAATCCATGAATAAGTCCAGGCACTGGCCTAAACTTAAAAAAAAAAAAAAAAAAAAAAAAGCACTTTTAAATGCCTTGCCAAAAGATATTGACGAGCTCTGTTAAAATATAAATTTATAATTAAACAGAAGGGACATGCAAATCACTAGTACTAAATCACTAGTACACTCGTTTAAATTAGTTTATGAGAGAATCTCGTTTGTTACCTACTAAGTACTGAGATAATGGGACATAACGAAAATGAGTTTTCACTGGCAAAGGTAGGAAGCAAAAAAGCAAGGTTTGCAAAGTGGAGCCCGGGGCAGCAGACTTCTCTAAGTTTCCACAATGACCAGACCTACGTCAGGAAGACAGGGAAAGCAGAAAGGGACTCACTGCTCATAGGGGGCTGATGGTAACAGAAGAAGAAAGGAGGACGGAGGTTATGATGAAACTAGGGACAAAGCTTTCTTAATACACGGCTGAAAATCCACATGAGCTTTCCTGATTTATTTATTCAACAAATACCCATTGAAGATTTACCATATGCCAGACACTGTGCTAGGAATTGGGGAATATCAATTCACAGCCTCTCACACACAGGTTCTTGATGCGTGTTACCTGGACCAGCAACATCTGTATCACCGTGGAACTTACTAGAAATGCCAATTATCAGAGCTCTCTAGACAGAATGATTCAGACGCTCTGGGGGCAGGGCCCGGCAGTCTATTGCAATAAACCCTCTGAGTAATTCTGTTGCACATTAACATTTGAAAATCACTGGCTTATAGTATATGAGAGAAACAGAGAAACAAGCAGACAATTACTATATGACGAGAGAAGAACTTTGATGATGCTGGATAGAAGTTACCTGATGATGATGTCACACTAAAGAGGCATTTCATACTGACAGGGGATGTGAGGAAGGAATGGTGAGGAAGATTTTCTCAAAGACAGAACACTGAGACCTGCTTCTGAAGGAATATATGAGTGAGCCAGTTGGAGCGGAATGAGGGACATTCTTAGCCTAGGAGGCCTTTGTGTAAAGTCCCAGAGGTGGGAAAGAGAGAGAAAAACAATGAGAGAGAGACAGAAGGGGAGGGGAAGGAAGAAGACGGAGGTGCCATTCATCAATACCCATGAAAAACCAATTCTTTTTTTTTTTAAGATTTTATTTATTTATTTGACAAAGAGAGATCACAAGTAGGCAGAGAGGCAGGCAGAGAGAGAGGGGAAAGCAGGCTTCCTGCTGAACAGAGAGCCTGATGCGGGGCTCGATCCCAGGACCCTGAGATCATGACCTGAGCCGAAGGCAGAGGCTTTAACCCACTGAGCCACCCAGGCACCCCGAAAAACCAATTCTTACCTACATTTTTGAACTGTTTAAAGACTGCTCCTTTCAAATTCCTTAACTGAAATCTGTCTTCTGTGAGGACTCTCTTCCCTCACAGCCCTTGTGAGCTGGGCAGCTCATTCTTTTTGACCCCATGTACCTCCAAGATGGCGGTGGGCTTCAGTCTCCTCACTCCACACTGATGCTTCAGAAACATTGTTTTTCCAACTCTACCTAAAACCCCCATCCTCTGAGGCCAAATTGCCCCACTTTACCATTCTCTCACTGCCCTCCTCTCTGTCAGCCTCAGGCCTGTCTGACAGATTTGGCAATTGGCCTTCTGTTGCCTTTCTCTACTAAGCCCTGCCATTATCCGGGTGACTTCGATGTTCAGCAGATAGTTTATCCATCCACAATCCTAGCAGGATGTCCCCAGAAACTGTTTTAATTATTGGCAGCCCCTTTGCTGAATTAGGAGACCCTACTCATAGGTTGGCAGGACAAGGGTCGTGATCTGTGGTAGCAACACCAGCTGTCTCACAAATGCCGTCAGCCCCATGCGAGATCCTAACATGGTTTTACATAAAAGAAGAGTTTATGTTAACTTTTATTCATGTTAAGAATGAAATGAGCTCATTTTGTAAATCACTTATCACTGTGTCTGGCACAGAACAGTGTCCAATAAATCGCTACCATCATCACTATTTGTACCAGCAGCTTCCAACCCTCTCCCTTAGAAGTGCCCACGTGTTCACACCCGCAGACACACCCTTCCTGACAGGAGAAAAGCACTGTGTCTAGCAATCTGGAAGGATACCCTTTTTTTTTTTTTTTAAGATTTTATTTATTTATTTGACAGAGAGAGAGAGAGAGAGAGGGAAGTCACAAGTAGGCAGAGAGGCAGGCAGAGAGACAGGGAAGCAGGCTCCCTGCTGAGCAGAGATCCCGATGCGGGGCTTGATCCCAGGGTCCTGAGATCATGACCTGAGCCGAAGGCAGAGGCTTTAACCCACTGAGCCACCCAGGCGCCCCAAGATACCCCATTTTATCCCAATAGCTTCTGCTCTCTCTGGTGAATGCTCTGGCTTTTTAGTGGCCTCTGGGTTTGCCACGGTCTGAAGACTAGGAGTTTCATGCTCCTCTCAAATCAGATCCCATTCTTACAAATCCTGAATTAGCAGTTCTGGGAGGAGCAGTAGGAATGTAATTTTTATGAAGCATTTCCCACATCCCGCCTCTACCAGCTCATCCCCGCCTCCACGTTCTGAACTTACATTTAAACTTGTACCTTCAGAAAGAAAGCCTGTTTGTCCATTCAAGTTCCCTGCATGTAACTTGCCTCAGGGTCTTTTATCCTTGTTTTGGCCCCAAAATAAGCAGGAAAAAGAACGAAAAAATATTCTGGCCCTACAGTATCCCTGAACAAAAAGAGCATGAATTCCTGTAATTGTTCTATTTGTTTTGTTTTTATTCCGTGTTTCTGGGGTAGTTGTCTTAAAATCCATGGTTCACTTGCTCATTTTTGTCTCCAGAAATTAGCATATGGTAGTCCCCTGAGTATATCTGTACATAATCTGGAGTTTTAGAGCTTAGCCTTTCTGGGACCTGAATTAAAGCACACACATGCAAAAATCTACCTGTACTAGACTCTATTCTATTTTTTTTTTTTTTTTATTTGACAGAGATAGAGATCACAAGTAGGCAGAGAGAGGGGGGGAAGCAGGCTCCCTGCGGAGCAGAGAGCCTGATTCGGGGCTCGATCCCAGGACCCTGAGATCATGACCTGATCCGAAGGCAGACGCTTAACCCACCGAGCCACCCAGGCACCCAGAAAAAATTCAGTTTAGATAGCTAGTAAAAACGGGGAGCCAGAAAATGGATTTTTTTTTTTTTAAAGTGCAGGAGGAAAATAACATACGAAGTGAGATGGTGGTCAGAATGAAAGCGTTCCAAGACCCTTATGGTGTTTGAGAGGAGGGTAGTAATAGAAATGAGTAGGCTTTGTTAAGCATGCGTGTTGAAGATGTCAGGGAAACCATTGAGTAGGAACAGAATATACAACTTAAATCCTTGACTTAGCTCATTGTAAGCGAAAAAACTACCAAGTTTCTCTGGTAGCCCATTATAAGCATCTCTGGCCTCTTATCACTACTAAGCTAAAAGAGCACAAAATGAGCCACAGCGATGGCCCTGTAGGCGGCTGACTTTCAACATAGGTTTAATCTGCAAGCTTGCAGGCCTCTTATGTGAGTTTAGAACATTTAGACCAAGAGTGAGGCATTTAGAGTTGAGGCAGTGAGATTTGGGAAGACTTAAGTAGCCTGATCCCTCAATCTCCAGCCCCCTTCCTCTCTCTAAGATGGTCCTGATTTGCTTCAAGTTTCCAGGATGACCTCATCTGAGGCAGACACCTTGCGAGAGGGTGCCAGTTCTCCCTGTGCTCAACACCTACGTCTCCTCATTGTTTCTGGATCCTTACCTACATTCACTGTCAGCGCATCCAGAGGACGAGATGCAAAAATCAAGTCCAGAGCTTGAAAACAGCAAACAAATTGCAGTATTTTGCTAATTTATAACGGCAAAATTCCGGAAAGCAAGTGGGAATTTTTTTAAAGACTTTATTTATTTGAGAGAGAGAGAGAGAGCATGAGCGGGGGTGGAGGGGGGAGGAGGGTTAGAGGAAGAAGAAGAAGAAGCAGACTCCCTGCTGGGTGTGTGGGGCTCAATTCCAGGACCCTGGGATCATGACCTGAGCCAAAGGCAGACAGTTAACCGTCTGAGGCACCCAGGCGCCCAAAGTGTGGGAATTTTTATTTCCACACTGAAGATGCTGGTCCAGCAAAACAGGAATGTAATTTTAGAGAGAGCTGAATGTGTTGATATTTGGATTCGATGTGCTGGTGTGAACAGCTCGGACTTGTTTGTTCAGTAGCCTCACCGAAACCTGATATCAACCACAACCCTTGATGCCAGAAGCAGAGATATAGATTTTCTTTGGCTTGATGGAGAAGTAATGCAAAGACATAGGGAGATAAGAATGTTGGAATGAATTTCTCCCATGTAACTTGCTCACCCACCTCCTAATTATGTCCCCTGAGAGGACTAGAGTACCTGCCCTTTACCAAGAAATACACTAATGAAAGGGGCACTACCATCCTTGAAAGGTCCTTCATTGGCTGATTTCTGCAATGCAGGGATGGAGATGGGAGACGTTCCATTAGAATAGACTCTGTGGGGGAACCTGGGTGGCTCAGTGGGTTACGCCTCTGCCTTCGGCTCAGGTCATGGTCTCAGGGTCCTGGGATCGAGCCCGGCATCGGCAGCTCTGCTCGGCGGTGAGCCTGCTTCCCCCTCTCTCTCTGCCTGCCTCTCTGCCTGCTGTGATCTCTCTCTGTCAAATAAATAAATAAAATCTTAAAAAAACAAAACAAAACAAAAAAACCTTTAAGAATAGACTCTGTGATTTCCATGGGGATGTAGTGATGTCCAAGATGCAAAAGCCAAATAGGAGTACTTAATTGAGCAGAGGCAATGTGAGGATGATAACTATAATAGGCAGCAAGGATAGAGTGAGCATCAGAATGGGTTGACCCACAGAGATCTTAGGTAGGGGTAATTGATGGTGAGTCCCTAGGCTAGAAATAGATGAACAATACATTAAGGTTCTACTTGATCTGTGTGCTACCAACACAACCCTAAGTATAACAAAACAACAAAAATGAAAACAAAACTTGGATTGTATCACCATGAAAGCCATAGCACCTCTCTAATTCCCAGATGTGAATCAGTGCACAGACCTTGAACCCCTTGAATGAAGGGAAAAAGCTGGGTAGTCTTGTGGATGGGCAATTTGGCCAAATTCTTTGCAGTTTTTTTTTTTGTTTGTTTGTTTTTAAGTAGGCTCCATGCTCGACGTGGAGTCCAACACAGGGCTTGAACTCATGACCCAACATCAAGACCTGAGCTGAGATGGAGAGTCGGATGCTTAACCAACTAAGCCACCCAGGTTCTCCTCTTTGCAATTTTAAGATCAATCTTGCTCTACACTATTCTGCAGTGCAGAAAGAAATCACTCTGAGATAGAAGAGACAGTTAAACAAAATCACAACTGATGCAGTATACAGATTTGAATAATATTGATTTTCTGAGCCACCCAGGGGTCCCTCAGAACTGAATCCTGACAAACTTGTACAGTAGATGGCTTAATTGGGTGGCTCAAACATCCTTTGTCCAATGTGTTGAAAAATCAGGTCCTAGATATCACTCCTTTTCAAGAACCAGCTTTATAAAGCAGATAGTTGTTGCATGATAGTACTTGAAGGGGCGCAGTCAATACCTAGTTAATGCCTAAATATCTCTCTTTCTAATGTGTGAGTGCTTTAAATTGTACCTTTAAAAATTTGTTTCTTTGTACCCTCAAAGAATTTTAGTTTTAAAGTTTCCAATAAGGTGCTGAATTGGAAACCATAGAAATGGGGTGCCTGGGTGGCTCAGTCATTAAGCATCTGACTTTGGCTCAGGCCCTGATCCCAGGGTACTGGGATCGAGCCCTGCATCGCGCTTCCCGGTCTGCGGGAAGCCTGCTTCTCCCTCTCCCACTTTCCCTGCTTTTGTTCCCTCTCTCGCTGTCTCTCTCTCTCTCTCTCAAATAAATAAATAAATAAATCTAAAAAAAAAAGAAAAGAAAGAAAAAGAAACCATAGAGATAAAGGGCTTAATTGTTAGATTTTAAATTTAAGTAAAAATATCTAATAGGAAATCTTCTAATAGGAAATCTTCCTATTAGGAAATCTTCGTTGTAGCCTGCCTAGTAAAATTTGGGAAGGAGACAAATGTTTTGAAAATGTAGGCGGGAAAGCACTGACTCAGGTGTGGTTAGTGTGGCCTGGCACTTCTCTATCAAGGCCAGCTCATAGAAAATAATATAATAAAATCATTTCGACTACATTGTAAATGGCTGATTAAGCAAATCGGTGGCCCCTTGCCCTACTTGAAGCAACTGAAATTTTAGATGAAACTGACAGATAACGTACATTTTGAGGGGAAAGAGGTCCTGCCTTGTATCACTGAAATCATGTCTCAGAATTTCATTGTTAATCTCTATTATAAGATAGGGTGAGAGAGCTATTTTGTTACAAAACAAATGCTTGGCAAATAGCAGGTGCTCAAATTTTGATATTCATTTGGATAAATGAGTGGACACTGACCACTTAAATCAACATGTTGGCGCAGAGGAAGAAGTAAGTAAATCCAGCTCCACGGTTCAGGAAAAACCTTTGAAGATGTATCTGTTCAAGGCATATCCTAGGGAAAGGCAGGGGGCTGAAGAATCTATATTTTCCAAAGGTGCCAGGTTGAGTCTGAAAAGGATATGTCTGAATATGTGTAATAGGTTTAAGAAATAGAACAGCAAGGATAAGGCCTTAGAAGTAGGACTGAGTGCACGTTGGTAGGGCTGAGAGGGAGCTTCTGGAAATGAGGCCAGAAAGACAGATTTGGAAGATGTCCTAAGATCAAGCCATCTCGTGTTGAGGCAACTGAAGCCAAAATTATTAGTTAAGAGGTTTGTCCAAGGTTGCACTGCAAAAGTGGATTTCTCCAGTGTTGCTTCCACTATACCCGGGGTCTAGATTAGGAAAGTCTTGAACTGTCCGAAGTTTGAAGTTCTTTTTTTTTTTTTTCCGAAGTCTGAAATTCTCGATAGGAGTCTGTCTTAGTTAACAGTAGTTAGATGTCCACTTCTGAATCATGTAACACTCGGTGCTGGACCTCCTAAATTCTAAGGGATTTCTGTTTTTTGGTCTCGAAAGAAAAATATAGGACATTTCCTCCGCACCGATCGCCAGCATGCAAGGTAATGACACTGCTTTGCGAGGTCTGTAAAGATCTTGCAAAATTCGCTTTCTCCATCAATGGCATTCTGTAAAATACTCCCAGATGACGTCATCCAGAGTTCAGCGGGCGGGACGGCACGCCCCTGACCACACCCCCTCCAGCCTAGCCTCGCCCCTCACAAGTCTCTCCCCTTTTCTGTTTTCCGGTGCATCGTGACGTAAGACGTGGGTCACGCAACATTAGCAGCTGGTCCCGGAAGCAAAAGTCGAAGGAGCGGAGAAGGCGGAAAGGAGGGCCCGCGTCCGGGTCGGCCGGCAGGGGGCGGGGCGGGGCGGGGAGGAGCCGGGCATGGTAACGGCTCGGAAGCCGAGGGGGCTGGGCCGGACGGAGGCGGAGGAACCGGTGTCGGCTGCTGCCGCTGCTGCCGCTGTTCCAGCCTGTTCCGTGAGGCTCGCGCCGGCGCCGCCTCGGCCATGATGATCCACGGCTTCCAGAGCAGCCACCAGGACTTCTCCTTCGGGCCCTGGAAGCTGACGGCTTCCAAGACCCACATCATGAAGTCCGCGGATGTGGAGAAGTGAGGCTCCGGGACTCGGGGCGCGGGCGGGGGAGCTGGGCCTGGGCGGGAGGCAGGGCGAGCTGCGCGCAGCCCCAACCCTCGCCGGGGCGAGGCTTCGTCCGTGAGGACGGGACCCTTGAATGACATCGGGAGAGAATCCTGTCGCCACCTCCTGTCCTTCGGTGGGGGTTCGTCCGGCCCTGCGTCCGTGCAACTGTCACTCCGCCGGGGTTTGAGTAAAGCATGACTGTGCTGGTGGACTTCGCCCTCGCTCTAGGTGTCTACCTGCCCCAGCCTGAGACACCTTTAGACCGTTTCTTTCTGGGTGGCTGTGACCTGTTTTCTTGGGGGCAGCTTGGTTTTTAGCATGTCAGGTGCTTTGCCGGGCACTTGAGAAATGGAAGATGAAAGAGCCTCTACTTCCAGGAATTCAGTCTTACGAGAGAGACAGATAGGTCATTATAATACCTTGTGAAAATCTGATAGGTATACGCCGGGATATTTGAGATCGCTGAGAGGGACAAGGCGTCCGGAGAAATTCGGATGCCTGGGTGAATCTTGATAAAGTCGGTTGGATGGGGTCGGGGTGGGCGCCTGTGTAAAGCCAGGAGGCCAGGTATGGTACGAGCTGTGAGGCGTTTGTGATGCCTGAGCTGAATCTGGACAGAGTTTGGGGGTGTCAGGGGACACGTGTAAAGCCGGGAGGCCGGGAAGGGGGGAGTGCGAGCCTGGATTTGTTTGAAGAACCATTTCTGTGTAATTGCAGTGATGTACCAGAGTAATTGGTGATGTACCAGAGGGGGAGTAGCGGGAAATGGGAGATAGGCCCCAGGGAAGTGGAGATACTGAGAGAATTTGTATGACAGGCTAAGGAATTTGTATTTCGTGTGACTACCACCAGTGTAATTTTGTACAAAGGAGTGACATTGTACGCTCTGAAAGATTTCTCTGAAGGTGATGTGGAGGATGAATTGGAGGGCTGCAGGACTGGCAAAGGAGACCTGTTAGAAGGGGAGTACCTGGATTTGATGGCCAATTGACAGGAGGAGGGAAGAAGAAGGAGCAGTCTATACTGATGACAAGATTTCTGGCTTGGGCTATTGCATGGGAAGCTTTGTCATTGAACAAGGTGAGAAACAGGAGGAGGAACAGATCGGGGTAGTTGTTGGATAGAGGAACAGTTTAGATTGTTGAAATGTGAGTTGTGTGGGGGTCATATGTGGAGATGTAATAAGCATTTATCTTGGAACTCAAAAAACATGACTGTCCACAGGTTCAGGTTTGGGAATCATCAGCTTCTGGTTGATACCTGGAGCCTTGGGAGTGAGCTAAGATCTTGTAGAATCCATCCAGAAGAAAAGGAAAAGGTTATGGGATGGTACTCAAGGGCACGCTGGTATTTTAAAATTTAGGCAGAGGAAAGTGATCAGGGAATAGAGTCATGAAGGGATGATTAGCAGTGTAAGTTAGTAATTATTTTACGTATATAACTGGAATATTTCGTAGGACCACTAGATTTCTCCAGATATATCGGGGCAAATTCAGAGAATCACATCTTATATTATTTCATATGCATTATTCAGTAAGGTAGTTAAAATTTATTTAATTGGATGTTTTTAATGGAATATTTATTCCAATACAATCTTCATCTTATTAAATCTTTTAAGTGTTTAATATTTTAAAAAATTTTGTTTTCTTGTAGTAGGAACACTTAACATGAGATCTATGTTCTTAACATTTTTTTTTTATTAGAAGTTTGTACTTTTTTTTTTGGAGGTATGTGTGCTTGTATATCTATATGTGTCTTTATCCATTCATATTTCGATGGATACCTAGATTGCTTTCATATCTCGACTATTGTAAATAATGCTGTAGTGAACATCGGGGTACATATATTTTTTCAAATTAGTGTTTTTATTTGGTTCAAATAAATACCCAGAAGTAGAATTGCTGGATTGTGTGGTAGTTCTGTTTTTAATTTTTTGGGGAACCTCCTTATTCTTTTCCATAGTGGCTGTGCCATTTTGCATTCCCACCAACAGTGTAGGAGGGTTCCCTTTTCTCTGCATCCTGGCCATTGCATGTTATTTTTTGTCTTTTTAATGATAGCCATTCTCACAGGTGTGAGGTAATATCTCATTGTGGTTTTGATTTGCATTTCCCTGATGATTACTCAACATTACTATGTTGAACATCTTTTCATGTGTCTCTATGTCTTCTTTGGAGACATGTCTTTCAGCTGCTCTGCCCATTTCTAATTTTTAATTAGATTGGTTTTTTTATATTGAGTTGTGTGAGTTCTTTATGTATTTTGGATATTAATCCCTTATCGGTTATATTTGCAAATATCTTCTCCTGTTCAATACATTGCCTTTTCATTTTATTGATGGTTTCCTTCACTCTGCAAAAGCTTTTTAGTGTTACATAGTCCCATTTACTTATTTTTGGTTTTGTTGCCTTTGCTTGAGGAGACAGATCCACAATATATTGGCAAGACTGATGTCAAGGAGCTTATTGCCTAATGTTTTCTTCTACGAGTTTTATAGTTTCTGGTCTTACATTTAGATCTTTAATCTATTTTGAATTTATTTTTGTGTACAGTGTAAGAAAGTGGTTCAGTTTCCTTTTTTTGCATTTCAGTTTCGTTTTTTTGATTTTCCAGTTTCCCCCAGCACCATTTATTGAAGAGACTGTTTTTTCTTATTGTATATTCTTGCCTCCTTTGTTGAAGATTAATGACCATGTAAGCATGGGTTTAAAGATTTATTTATTTGAGAGAGAGAGAGAGAGAGAGAGAGGAAGATCACGTGAATGCACATGTGAGCAGGGGGAGGTTAAGAGGAGAGGGAGAGAAAGAATCTCAAGCAGACTCCCCTCTGATTGCAGAGCCTTATGTGAGGCTCAGTCTCACGACCCTGAGATCATGACCTGAGCCGAAACCAAGAGTTGGAAGCTTAACTGACTGAGCCACTCAGGAGCTCCATAAGTGTGGGTTTATTTCTGGACTCTCTGTTCTGTTTCATTGATCAGTGTGTATGTTTTGATGCCAACACCATACTGTTTTGTTACTATAGCTTTGTAGTATAGATTGAAATCAGGGAGCATGATACTTCTAGCTTTGCTCTTCTTTCTCAAGATTGCTTTGGCTATTCAGGGTCTTTTGTAGTTCCCCTCCTAACAAATTTTTAAGTGTACAATACATTATTATTAACTATAGGTACAATGTTGACAGCAGAGTCTCTAGAGCTTATTCATCTTACTTGATTGAAAATTATTTATTTCAGAGGGCAGAGGCAGAGGGAGAGAGAGAATCTCAAGCAGACTCCACGCTGAGTGCAGAGCCCAACTTGGGGCTTGATCGCACAACCCTGAGATCATGACCTGAGCCAAAATCAAGAGTCCGACATTTAACCGACTAAGCCACCCAGACACTGCCAAATTTGACTATTTTAGATGCCTCATAAAAGTAGAATCATGTAGTATTTGTCTTTCTGTGACTGGCTTTTTTTTACTTAGCATAATGCCAGCAAGGTTCATCCATGTTGTTCCATATTGCTGACTTTCCTTCCTTTTTTTAGGTTGCATTATATTCTATCGTATGTATAAACTCTATTTTCTTTATCCATACATTTGTGGTACGGATGGACACTTAGGTTGTTTCCACATCTTGGCTGTTGTGAGTAGTGTTGCAATGAACATAGGAGTGTTAATTTCTCTAGTACTTAATATTTTCTGTCTCCTAATAACTAAGAATAAATTTTACTTAAATTTGTGATGAAAAATTAACATTATTAGGTATCATACTAAAAATGTGCAACTTAAAATGTTAGATCACTGATGTGTGCATACATACATATACACAGATGTAATAAATAAATAAATATGTGTCCATTTTTTCTTATTGTTGTATCATAACCATTTTTCCTATTTTATTATATTTTCTCTTTAAACATTTTTGATGATTCTATAATATTTCATTATATGGATATACTATAGTATACATAACCATTTATTTCTTTACAATTGGATAGTCCAAGTATATCTCTTTTATTATTATAAAGAAGATGGTTATGACTATTAATTTGTATAGCTCTTTTCAGCATTGGGGATTATTTCTTTATTACAGATTTCCCAAAACTGGTATTTTGGGTCAGGATATAAATTTGATCAAATTCTTGGTACTTTTTGCTTCATTGGTGCCCCAGGGGATAAAATGTAAATTGATACAGTCCTTCCAGAAATCCATGTAAGCAAGTGCTGGTTTCCCTCATCAGTGTTGGTGCTTTTGCGTTCTTCGTTACCACCTTTTAAAACTTGTGACAAGTTGAGAATTATATTGGAAAGGTTGTTTTCCTACAAGAAACAGGCTCTTTAAGTGCTATCTTTTCTTCATAACTATAGTTAATATAATTCTATAAGAACAAAAAGTCTACCAGAAACATGAAGCTTATGGAAACATGAGACTAGGTCATCTCCTAGGCAGTCATAGTAGAATTAGAATTAGAACCCATATATTATTCTTGATAGTGATGGGCCTTTGGTGATAGATGTTTCTAATAAGAATCAGTATTTTTTCCCATTGTTTAATTTTTCCATGCAGGGTTTTTTTGCTTATTTGTTTTTAATTCATGTGCAAGAGTTGATTGGTATGTCTGATTAGAAATAGATCTAAAGCAATAGGAAAGAGGGTGATTGTGGTCTTCAGATATGCATAGATCCTTTGTTGGGTTTATGTAACAATATATTTTTTAATACAGTAGTATTTTACCTTACCTAATAATAATAGCTGTGTAGCTGTTCAAAAATCCAGAAGTCTTAGAAAAGAAAATTGAAACAAAAGCCTCCTGATCTGCTAGAGTTGCTATCATAGAACACTTGCACTAAAGTCCTGTGCTTTCGTTGTGGCCCCTTAGAACATCACTCAGAGCACGTTTAAACTTTTGCCTCGGGGTGCCTAGGTGGCTCAGTGGGTTAAAGCCTCTGCCTTCCCCTCGGGTCATGACCTCAGGGTCCTGGGATCAAGCCCCGCGTCAGGCTCTCTGCTTGGCAGGGAGCCTGCTTCTCCCTCTCTCTCTGCCTGCCTCTCTGCCTACTTGTGATCTCTCTCTCTCTGTGTCAAACAAATAAATAAAATCTTAAAAACAAAACAAAAACAAAAAAAACTTTTGCCTCTATTGCCCACTTTATAATTATAACCGTATTGGAACTATTACCTGACTTTTGGTTATACATAGGTTAGCCGATGAATTACATATGCCATCTCTCCCTGAAATGATGTTTGGAGACAATGTTTTGAGAATCCAGCATGGCTCTGGCTTTGGAATTGAGTTCAATGCTACAGATGCATTAAGATGTGTAAACAACTATCAAGGAATGCTTAAAGTAGCCTGTGCTGAAGAGTGGCAGGAAAGCAGGTGAGAATCTGGGAAGTTATGGGTTAAATGAAAAAGAAGAGTTAAGAAATCTTCAGTCATGATATGTGTATTTTATTAGAATGAAAGGCAAGTATTATTATTAAACTTGATAGTTGGATCATTCTAGGATTCATTTTTCTCATCCATAAAATGGAAATTAGTCGTCCCACCTCTTGAATACTTGTTGAGTTCAGTTGAATTACAGTTGAGCTGAGCTATGTAAGGTTTACATTTTTGAACTTTCAGTGTTCTTTAGTGAAGAGTGTACTTTATTGTTCCTGTTTTTGAAGAAAAATGGTTTCTTGTGATTTGCATTGTAAACGTGAGACGCATTGAAATGGAGAAAAATGTATTTTCTTTGATAATCAAGTTAGCAGTTATTTAGTTTGTGCCAATTATGTAGTAGGTACCTTGGAGGATACAAAGAAGTACAAGTCTTTAAACCATGTCCTCAGGCAGTGTACAGACTAATTGGAGAGACTATATCAGCATATGACAAGTTTAATAATAAATATGCAGAAAAACCAAGAAAGATCTTGTATTGGTGAATTATGACAAGTATATGTATTTGTTAGGATATTTGTATTATTCGTAGAATGTAATTTGTTATGATATATGAATACATATGATCTATATTCTGCATCATTGAATCTGATCCTTCTCACTTTGATATTTGAGGACGGAGGGTGAACACTCCAAAGAAGTTATTAAACCATACGATTGGACCTATACAACAGATTATAAGGGAACATTACTTGGAGAATCACTTAAGTTAAAGGTAAGTCTTATTTTTTGCTTTTATGAGCAAGTCATTAACTGTCTTGGACAGTCTCAGCATTAGAACTTTCTAATAGTGGCTTATTTTTGCTACTGCTTTCATCCCACTTTCTACTGAGGGAAGCTTCAGAACCTAATGTAAAGGGATTTTGCTTATTAATTATAAACAGAAAAGAAGAAGGCCATAGGAGAAAAATTTTTATTCTCAAAAGTATGTTTAGTAGCAATGGCAAACTGCCTTAATGTTATCATTATCACTCTCCAGAAGCATTAAAATGTGTATCTGCCCTTGGTGTAATGAACTGGGCGATTTACACAGAACCTGCTAGTTAGTAGCGTACAGTTTTACAGATGAACAGGCAGGTGGGCAGATAGGACTTTTGCTCAGACAGCTTAGGTTTTTGTCCTGCCTGCACTGTCTCTGAACCTGGTATGACTCTAGGCAAGGTCCTTACTCTGAGTCTCAATTTTATTAGTAAATTGGGTAAACAGAAATAGTGACCTCAACAGCAGAGTTTTGATATGAGCTAATCTGTGGGAAAGCTCTCAATAAATGCTAAAGCTCCATATTAATAATGCATCTGTGTAAACCATGCTTAAGAAGAGATTCAGATTCGCTTCATGGTGAATGACACTGGGAAGGTAGAATTGGTAGGTCTCATATTGGGAACCTAGCTGCATTTTGACATCCTACAATTTGAAATGAAGAAAATTTGGCTTAGGTTGCAAGTCTCTATCACATTCAGTTACAGAGAAAAAAATTGTTTAGTGTAAATATAATAATTATTGGACACCCTATATCATATGTTGGCGCTTAGGCAGAAATGTTAAGGAGATAGGGCTGTGTATGGGCTCTGTCTCTGTTTTAGAGTCTTGGGAAGATAGAAGTTCATAGCAGATACTCTGTGCTCTTCATTTTCTACCACTCCTATAATCCAAGCTTTAACGACTTTTCTTTGCTGCTTCCAAGACAAATATGCGTTTTTTGAGAGAATATTTATGCATTCATTCATTCATTCACTCACTCACTCACTCATTCATTCTTGAGCTCTCCCTCTAAGCTAGGCACTCATTCTACGAGCTGTGGATACAGCAGAAAACAGACAAAAATCCCTCCTTTACTGTCTAATGGCCAGCAAGGTTATTTCAGTTCCTTAATACTTCATAGATGAATGTTCTCCTTTCTTCTCCTGATGGAAAAACTTTGTAAAGAACATAGTTCATTTGATATTTCAGTGCTGGGAGTGAGGAAATGGAACTCATTTTTACTCTTTGCAGGAATGATGACTTACAAAAAGCCTCCTATGGGTTACGAAGTAGCATTAGCTGTGACCAATGAGCAAGAAACAGAGCAGTAGAAACAGGGAGTTTGAGAGTTGTAGGAGGTGAAAAGCGTGTGTTCAGTACTCTTACTGACACTTTCACCTGTAATGTAATTTGTTTTGAGGTTGTTGACAAATGTCAGTGTGATCACTCCTCATTGCTGGTAATGAGCTCAGGCTTTGGCAGGCCTGGGGTCAAATCCCAACACCATCACTTAACTTGGAAAAGCAATTTAATCTTGCTAAACATCGTTTCTCACTTTGGTAAACTGGATAATAGCAGCTGTAAGGTAATAAGGTAATACGAATGTATATGTAAAGTGTTTAGCACAGTGTCTGTTCCACAGCAAGATCTCTGTAAATGATAGCTGCTGTTGTTATTAGGATAATATTATATCTCAAGTGTCAGAGAAACTGAGTTAATATTATTGAAATAACAAGACAAAATATCAGACTAGATATATACCAAAATGTTATAGAAAAATCTATATTAAGTATTATTGAAATACCAAGACTAGATATATTGTCTAAATATTTATTTTTGCTTTATGGTCCAAATGGAGTTGATGAATATGTTCCTTTATTGCCTTAAAAAATTGAGTAACCATTTTCTAGGCAAAATTGTTAGAACTTTGTTGCTTAATCCTCAAAATAACCTTGTATCATAGGCATTCTTATCTTCATTTTGTGGATGAAGAAATGGGTTCAAGCTCTTAAAGTATGTGTCTCTTAATAACATAATACCAATGCTGTAGCTTATTAACCATGTTTGTTGTATGTGGAAGATCACTCCATTGGAACATTTTTTGCATTTGACTTTCTTAATACCTAAGAATTTTTTGCCCTATAATTTTACTTGGGATTTTATTTTTTTTATCTTTTATTTTTTTAAAGATTTTATTTATTTATTTATTTGAGAGAGAGAGAGAGAGAGATCACAAGTAGGTAGAGAGAGAGAGGGAAGCAGGCTCCCCGCTGAGCAGAGAGCCCGATGCGGGGCTTGATCTAAGGACCCCAAGATCATGACCTGAGCCGAAGGCCGATGCTTTAACCCACTGAGCCACCCAGGCGCCCCATTACTTGGGATTTTAAATTATTCAATTCTTCCACCCTTTCTGAAAACAAAAGCCCTGGTGTGTATAGGAAGTATATACCTATGGAGGAAAATATAATTTATATAAATGGTAAGAATGTCAGAGAATGAGGCATTAGAATGAAGCCTTTCCTTTCGCCCTTACATTCTTGCCTTTTAATTGCTGAGGGCTGCTGGTGTGTGTGTGTGTATGTGTGTATGTGTGTATGTATGTAGTGTTTTCTCACTCTTTTTGAATTGTTTTACCTATTATTCTTTGAGTCGTAGCATAGTGTAAGAGAAGAGAGCCAGTCATAGAGTTGTACTGGCTGGATTCAGACCCAGCCATGCTATTTATTAGCCGGGCCACCCTCAGAACACCTCTGAGGTTATGGTGTAAGAATGTTATGAGGTCAGATGCCTAATATGTACCTGGCAACATGTGGTCATTTTCTTCATTCTTGTTAAATAAATAAATTGACTTTGCAGGAGAATAGAAGTGGAAGACTGCCTCTTGTAGCTGTATTACCTTTTAGGAATAAAACATGTATAATGTCCATGCATTTAAAAGAGTATTTTTTAAAAAGATGTATTCATTTATCTGAGAGAGAAAGTGAGAGAAAGAGAGAGTGTCAGCCGAAGGAGGGGTAGAGGAAGAGGGAGAGAGAGAATCCTTAAGCAGACTCCTCGCTGAGTCTGCAGCCTGACACAGGACCCTGAGATCATGACCTGAGCTGAAACCAAGAGTCAGATGCTTAACCGACTGAGCCACCCAGGTGCCCCTAAAAAAAGCATTCTTTTTAAAAGCATGTTGGAACATTTGCCCGCCTATTCAGTGTGATTTGATATTTTGAGCTTTTTTTCTTTTTTTTTTTTACCATGGTAAAAAAACATATAACAAAATTTATCATCTTAACAATTTCTATGTATAGTAAGTTAATGTTAAGTATATTCATGTTGTTGTGCAACCAATTTTCAGAACTTTTTCATCTTGAGAAACTGAAACTCTGTACCTGTTAAACAATAACTCCTCATCTCCTCCTCCCCCAGTCCCTGGCAACCACCATTCTATTTTCTGTTTCTATGAATTTGACCACTCTAGACACTTCAGATAAGTGGAATCATACAATATTTGTCTTTTTGTGACTGGCTTATTTTGCTTAGCATAATGTCCTCAAGGTTCATCGATATAGTGCGTGTCAGACTTTCCATCTTTTGTAAGTAAGCTGAATAATATTTCTGTATATGTATCTGCCATATTTTGTTTACCCACTCATTTGTCAGTGAGCATGCAGGTTGCTTGTCCTTGGCTATTATGAATAGTGCTGCTGTGAACAGAGGTGTGCAAATATCTCTTTGAGATTCTGCTTTTAGTTTTTTGGATATATACCCAGAAGTGGAATTGCTAGATTGCACATCAGTTCTATTTTTAATCTTTTGAAGAACCTCCATACTGTTTTCTACAGTGGCTGCCCCATTTTATATTCCCATCAGGAATGTATGAGAGGTTTTAATTTGCATTTCTGTAATGATTAGGTATGTTGAGCATCTTTTCATACACTTATTGGCCATTTATATATCATCTTTAGTATCTTGAGCTTTCCAAAGTATGTTTTTAGGGAGCAATGTACAGACTTCAACATTGGAAATGAATGGATTTCGTTAAGTCTAAAAGCAAAAGGAACTGCACATAAGTATTGTACCCCAGTTGATAAAGTTGTTTTTCACAGGGATATGGGTTAACAATTCTAATAGTATTTCAGTTTTGCAAGATGAAGAAATTCTAGAGATCCGTTTGACAACAGGTGAATATAGTTAACACTACTGAATTGTGTGCTTAAAAATGGTTAAGATGGTAGATTTCATGTTATATGTTACTTTTGGCTGCAATTAAAAGACAAAGTTAAACATAGAGTTACCATATAACACAGCAATTCTACTCCCATGGTAGACACTCAAGAGAAAGAAAACCTGTACCCATGCAAAAAACTTGTACCCAGCTGTTCAGGGCAGCATATTCATAATAGCTAAAATGTGGAAAACACCCAAATAATCATCAGTGGATACGCAGAACTGGTGTGTCTAGACAGTGGAATATTACTTAGCCTTGAAAAAGAAACAAAGTGCTGATAATGTGCTGCAACATGGATGAGCCTCAGAAACCTGCTAAGTAAAAGAAGTCAGACACAAAACACCCACGTGTAATTCCAGAATGATTTTCAAAAAAGATGAATCTAGAGAAACAGAAGTTAGAGTAGTGGTTTCCAGGGTATGTAATGGGGGAATGGAGAGTTACTGCTAATAGGTATGGGGATTTTCTGGGAGATGATGCAATGTTCTGGAGTTAGATAGCGGTGAGGACTGCACAATCTTGTGAAAATACTAAAAAAACACTGAATTGTACACTTTGAAAGGTTCAATTGTAAAGTATGGAAGTTATATCTTCATTTAAAAAAAAAGTCACTGTATAACAGTAATTTCACTATATGTTCCTGATGGTATGTACTATAGAAACAAAAAGAAAAAATTTTCTTACATATATTATTTATACGTAAAGATAAATATATATCTTGTGTGTATATACACACAGGCACTGCTTTCAGTAATTTTTTTTTAAGATTTTATTTATTTATTTGACAGAGAGACAGCGAGAGAGGCAACACAAGCAGGGGGAGTGGAAGAGGGAGAAGCGGGCTTCCCGCCGAGCAGGGAGCCCGATGTGGGGCTCGATCCCAGGACCCTGGGATCATGACCTGAGCCAAAGGCAGACACTTAACGACTGAGCCACCCAGGCGCCCTGCTTTCAGTAATTTTTAAAAAGGAAATTTAGCATAGGGTTCGTAGCATTTACCATTAATTAACTTTATATAATAAATTTAAAAATATTTGTAAGTCATGTAATTTCCTAATCATAAACCTCCATTTGATGTGAGGGAGGTCTTATTTGAAAGATGTGAATAGGATTCACTTTTCTTGAAAGGTATTAAGAATGTTTGTAGTGTTCCATATGTTTTTCAAGCCTTTTAAAGGTTGTGAAATAACTCCAAAAACCTGAAGGTACAGTTTAATGAATTGTGAAATGTAGCCACCCAGGAAAAGAAAGAAGACGTTTCAAGCACCCTCCAGCAGGACCCCCTCCTGATCATAATTCTTTTTTTTTTTTTAAGATTTTTTTTAAAGATTTTTTTTTTTTTTTTAATTTATTCGTCAGAGAGAGAGAGCACAAGCAGGCAGAGTGGCAGGCAGAGGCAGAGGGAGAAGCAGGCTCCCTGCCGAGCAAGGAGCCCGATGTGGGACTCGATCCCAGGACCCTGGGATCATGACCCGAGCCGAAGGCAGCCGCTTAACCAACTGAGCCACCCAGGCGTCCCCATAATTCTTTTTTAAAAATATTTTCTAGTATAATTTGAAATTTTCAACCTTAGCTTTTAGTTCCTTCAAAAATAGTGTACGTTGGTATTTTACAGCTTGGGCCCCATTTTCAAAATCTGGAGTCCCTAGGGTCTTTTATTGTCTTGTTATTTCTGTTCGTTCTGGTTCATGGTGTCTAGGCTCCTAACATGTCTCCGTATTTTTGTTGAAATCCCAGGATGATGATATTTTTCTCCAGAGAGGATTTTTATTCTTTCTGACAGGAACCTGAGGGTATTCATGGTCAAGGGCTTAGTTCTACAGACATTCTGTAAAGATAGTTTTAGGCTCAGAGGGTCGTAGAGTTTACGTTGCAGCTGTTCCGCTGTGCTATTGTAGTTGAAAGCAGCCATAGACAGTAAGTGAATGAATGGTCATGGCTTTGTTTCGGTAAAATTTTACTTAGGGACATGGAAATTTGAGTTTCATATAGTGAAATATATTTGAATTCATATATATGTTCATATAATGAATTTGAGTTTCTTGTGTCATGAAATACTCTTCTTTTAACTGAACTGCTTTTTCCAATCACTTAAAAAATGTAAAAATGGGGGCTCCTGGGTGGCTCAGTCAGTTAAGCAGCTGCCTTCGGTTAGGCGGCTGCCTTCAGCTCAGGTCGTGGTCCCAGCGTCCTGGGATCGAGCCCCACATCGGGCCCCCTGCTCAGCGGAGAGCCTGTTTCTCCCTCTCCCTCTGCCTGCTGCTCTGCCTACTTGTGCTCTCTCTCTCTATCTCTCTGTCAAATAAATAATTAAAATCCTAAAAAAAAAAAAAAAAAGAAAAAAATGTAAAAATGATTCTTGGCTCCAGTTCATACAAAAATAGGTGAAGGGTGACATTCGGCCACATCTGGCCTACAGGTCTTAGTTTGCTAACCTCTGGTTTGGGACCAGTGTTTGCGGTTTCCAGGCCTGTAATATAAGAAGTTGTGAAACCAGTGTAGCATTATAGGGTATCATCCCAAAATTGGGAGGGGCGCAGGGAATTCTGCAAGGCGAGCACTGAGCTGTGATGGAGCCAACAACTGGCAGAGCCCCGCCTCTCCCCTGGAAGAGCCATTCCCGATGCCTCCAGGCCCCAGCCAGCCGACTACAGCTCTCTTGCCCTTTTTCTGGGCTCCAGGCCTCTTTCAGGTCTCAGTCCAGTAATTCTTCGGTATCTTGACCATTTGATGTTTTTAAGAAGTTTTTGTTTTTTCATCCAGCTTTAAGTTGTCTTCAGCAAGTGGATTTGTCTGAGTTCCTTATTCTGACAATACTAGAAGTCAGAAGTGTTTGATCTGTTTTCAACTGAGCTGTTGGTTTTGGGTTCTTTTCCCCTTTCTTTTCAGATGCCTGAGTTTAGGGAGGACATAAGAGTTGAGGAAGAGGAAAGAGAAAGAGAAAATATGTTTTAAACATATTTGTCCTGGCAAATGAAGAAGATAGTATAGATAAATTCAATATAATGAATATCCCTAACCCATCTTTTATCTAATTATTTTCTGTCTTTCTCTTTCAAATATTTTATAAGAACAAGTAAATGACAAAACTGATAGATTCATTTTGATCGGTCCCTTGTGAAGGTATATATGAAACATTAGTGAAGCAGTCATTTACTGATGGGAAAATTGATACGATGATTGGTTAATTTTTTGGAAATCAGATGTTTTTACGAGGAGGATCTTACAAATGTATACCTTCGAACTAAAGCTAAATAAAAAGTAAGGAATTTAGAAGTTGTGTTTATCTGACTGAAGATAGGCAATCTTCTTAGGCAATCCTAGAAGCACCAGCTTTTGTCTTAAATAGGATACAAACATGCAAGTGACACAAGGGGCTGGTTATATGCTGCCCTATTGCCGCCCCCCCCTTCCCACTCCCCATTTTCACCTTTGTATGTCGTCTCAGGCCTGCTCCAGACACATTTTGGGAAAAAATTGCGGAGGGCTAGAGTATTATCTGTGAGTGAACATGGACATGTTTTCATCTCTTGGGACTCCTATATACAATGCTACTTGTCATCATAACCTTTTCCCCCTACATCACATAATACTCTTTTAAACTATTCCCCTGCCCTAATCCATGCAGTCTCTCGAGCATCCTTTATCATATTCTTCTAATTCTCGTCCAGTTTTCTCAAACTACTCTCCATTTCCAAATTCTATCCATGAGTCAAATTACCTCATCATGGCTACTGAGGAAAGTAAAGTAATAGCTCGCATTTACTGAACACCTGTGGTTTGACAAGCGTTGTTGTGTATAGTTATGATACAGCTCTGTCAAAGGATAGAAAGGCTGAACATCTTTTAGTGAAATTGGGTGGAGTAAAGAATGACATCTCAGATCCTACTCTATAGCTCTTGGAGACACTTGACTTAGTAAGCTGATGTGACTTGCCATGTTAACATTGTTGATTCTCTTGTTGGGCTGTGAATATGTGTGTCTGTGAGCTACGAACTAATACAGTGAAGAAATGGGTGGCATCCTCTAAAGCCCTTTGGAATGCTTGGAGTTTTTCCCTCGGAATTTCTCTGAAAGTTCTTATTAACCTCATTATTTAAAACACTATTTTGTTTGCAGGTTTGGGGAAGCTAGGCTGGGAATCTAAAATGTGTAACAAGATTCTAATGGGGATTTTTAAAGTTCCAAACCAGTGTCTTAAAGGTGGGCTTGCACAGCACAAAACTGCTTTGGACGTCTATGATAGTAGTTCACAGTAATTTTCAGATGATTAATTTTCTCATAATCATAACAGACCACATGATTTGAATTTGACTTTTGTGAAAGATGATGAATTTTGACTCCCGTGTTTTGCGAAGGTACAATATCAGCCACCTGTAGTATCTTAAGTTTTTCAGGGACAAGGAACATATCTCATCTTTCATGTCTACTGACGACACCCAAAAGTAGAACCGTGTGCTCTGGCTATGAAGACAAGGCCGGTAGGAAAACTATTTCCCCGTGACTCTAACTCTTTAAGTTTTCATGTGTTCTTTCTTGAATTTTTTCTTTCAGGTTGTACCTACAACAGATCACATAGATACAGAGAAATTGAAAGCCAGAGAACAGATTAAATTTTTTGAAGAAGTTCTCCTGTTTGAGGATGAACTTCATGATCATGGAGTTTCAAGCCTGAGTGTGAAAATTGTGAGTACTATGATTTTTGTTTAAAATTAACTTCCTTCAAGGGCACCTGGGTGGCTCAGTGGGTTAAAGCCTCTGTCTTCGGCTCGGGTCATGATCTCAAGGTCCTGGGATCGAGCCCCGCGTCGGGCTCTCTGCTCAGTGGGGAGCCTGCTTCCCCCTCTCTCTCTGCCTGCCTCTCTGCCTACTTGTGATCTCTCTCCTCTCTGTCAAATAAATAAATAAAATCTCTAAAAAAATTAACTTCCTTCTTCCATTCGTTCTTACCATTGGTCAGAAAAATAAGACTCACTTAGAATCACCCTGTCTTAACATAGTATCATGTAAAGTATCACTTGAGTCTAGAGTACATCTTCATATCCATTATAAAGTTCACAAAATCTTAGTATATTCCTAAACTTTAGTTTAGCCGAACATTTTCTTTTAAAAGAGCTGCCTGGCTACTTTGTAGTTTGTCTGCTTACTGTTTAATTTGAATGAAAATTATGGCTTAATTTTTAGTTTTGAATTAAAAATTCTATTGAAAGGATCTGCAGACTGCACTTCCATCTTGAGCACAGAAATGGAAAACAGAAATGACACATGTGAACTCCCTACTCCTTTTGTGTTCTCTTCTGTCTGGAGAATAAACTACTTCCATTTACAATGTTATTGGTGGGACATGTTTAAAAAGAATAATACATAGCTCATTAGCAGTTGCTCATATGTGTTTACTGTTACGTCATAATTGGGTTTCTAACGCTTTATAGAAAAATTTCAACTGAAACTTTGTATTACATGCCTTATCCCTTAAGACTGGGGGATTCATCAGTCATACAGAGGAAATGTCACCTCTGTATGGCACAAAACAGCTCCCCCAGGCAGAGTTAAATATTCCTCTGCCAGACCCCTATAAGTACTTTCTTTTAAACCCCCCAATTATAGCACTTATAAGGTCTGTCAAAGACAGGGCCCCAGCTTCAGAAATTATGATTGGAACATAATGGTTGTGGGTGCTGTGATGGAAATGATAAGGAATGAAAACAATCAAAACAGCAATATGTTTTAAAGTCAAGTTTTTCTATACAATCACAGAATTTTGGAATTGTAATGAATGTGTAGGGAATCACTTAGTCTAGCTTCTGTGTTTTATAGACAAGGCCTAAAAGTTTGGTTTAGCTAAGGTCATGAAACTAGTGACAGTTTTCTTTGTACCATCTAATATATATCATTATTCTGCCATTAGATAATTGTTTTATTAGCGCCTTACTCCCTTGTTCACCTATAACCCTCCTCCAATTCAGCTTTCATCATTTAGGTTTGTTTACTTTCCAACTTACCCAGTCATGCACCTTTCTACTTGCCTACCCACCTACTATGACTCATTAACTGTGTGGAATGTTCCTTACAGATTTGCATATCTGGGTAGGCATTAGTATCCAAGTAGGTGGCTGTTCCTTGATTTATCCAAGTGGGTAGCTATGTGGGGAGGGCATGTGTTTTTGTGGGTGAAGGAGTTGGAGAGGATGGGCATAAATGTATTATCTGTGTAATAGTAACTAAGTCTCAAACTGAAGAGCAACATGGTCTTAACATGTTCTTTCTTTTTACCTCATGTAACTTTTTTTTAAATTTTTTTATTTTTTATTATTTTTTTAAAAGATTTTATTTATTTATTTGTCAGAGAGAGAGTGTGAGACAGAGACACAGAACACGAGCAGGGTGGCGGGCAAAGGGAGAAGCAGGCTCCCTGCTGAGCAAGGAGCCTGATGGGGGACTCGGTGAGGACCCTGGGATCATGACCTGAGCGGAAGGCAGCCGCTTAACTGACTGAGCCACCCAGGCGTCCCTATTTTTATTTTTTTAAAAAGATTTATTTGAGAGAAAACACATGCACGGGTGTGGGGAAGGGCAGAGGGAGAGAGAGAATCTCAAGAAGACTCCACGCTGAGCTCTTGTAGCCCCATGCAGGGTTGACCTCGCCACCCTGAGATTCTAAAACAGAATGACCTGAGCCAACCACTTAACCGACTGAGCCACCCTAGGCATCCCTGATTTGTTTTCTAAATTAGCTTCTTACAGCAAAGTTTGTTTTTAGGTTAGGATTTTGTGTTCTAATATACTGTGCTTCGTAGGATTTACAGCTGATAGGACTTCTCTGACAAAGATCTAAAGGAAAGCTATTTTCATGCTAATGTGTAAGTTTTTAGCTTTCAAAGGAAATAAATTCCCTATCTCCCAAATACTGACAATGCTGTTATGTTCTGTAATGGTTTTTACAGCTAATGGTTAGTTCCGTTCTGAGTAGTCAGGAGCGAATGTTGTCCACTTTCTGCTCCTGTGTTTTACTTAAAAGTCCAAGTATACCAGGTAGGAACATATCTTTCATCCCTGGGGACAAAAAGTCCTATAATGCCTGTGCAGAGGTAGCTTTCGTTGAAATGTAGTCCTATCGAAATGCTATATTTTACAGAGACAGGGCCTAAGAAATTGTTTCTTTACATCCCCTATTTTTATAGATGAAGAAGGAGACCTTGGGTGGTTTAGTAACTTGCTCTAAATTAGTGGTTCTCAACCTAATTACACACATTGCTCCGTTAGTTTTTTGTTTTTGTTTTCGTTTTGTTTTACCAAATACTTTAAGCACCTCCTCCCTGTTACTACCCTGAAATGTAATTCATAGGTAATATAACCCACCTTCTTTCCAATAAAGCAACATAATGTCCTAATTATAAAATAAAAGAGAAACAAAAGGAAATTGATTTAAAATAAAATCTGTATTTCAGTATGTAAGTGCATACTATGACTGCACTAAAAGACATAATGAAGTAGTCAGGTCCTTACATTTGCATACTGACTCACAGTGAATGCGACAGCTAGAGGCCTAGGCTGGCGGAGATGCCAGGTGTCAGTGAGGGACTCAGATAACACAGGACTGCCATTGGTGATGTAATTTTTCAAAACTGGTGAACAGCCCTTAAAAAAAGTTCCAAGTGAGGGGCGCCTGGGTGGCTCAGTGGGTTAAAGTCTCTGCCTTCGGCTCAGATCATGATCTCAGGGTCCTGGGATGGAGCCCCGCATCGGGCTCTCTGCTCGGCAGGGAGCCTGCTTCCCCGTCTCTCTCTGCCTGCCTCTCTGCCTGCTTGTGATCTCTCTCTCTCTGTCCAATAAATAAATAAAATCTTTAAAAAAAAAAAAGTTCCAAGTGAAGCAAAGTATAATCTTTCCTTCCAACAGCCCCTACAAGAGAACCACTGCTTTAAAATATATACAGTTGAGTTGTGCAGTTGGGACTAGGACTTGGGTCTTCTAACTCCTAGTCTCCCCTCTGCCATGCTGAAATGATTGCTTGGTGTGTTGTGCCCAGTGTGACTGTTAACAACTAATTTGGAAATTTGAAAAAATGTTGCCAATCAATCTTTCCAATAATTACAAGTCGAGCAATGATGTGCTTCCCAGTCAGTTGGTTGTGACAGAGCACGATGTCATAGGTCAGGTTTTTCCTCCAAGTTCTTCTTTATTCTATGTCTTGCTTTTAAGTCTGTTGCTGATAATCCCATCAGAATGCAGTGTGGCTGTGAGCCTTTTCTCCAGCGAAGATAGCTGTAGCCTCTCTTTCAATGAGCACCCCCTGTGTGCTAGCTACTTGTCTAGGCAGTAGGGACACAGTGATGAACAAAACACTGTTCACTATTCATTCTCATTGTTATGGAGCCTATAGTCAAGTGGAGGGACAGGGGCTTTAGGCAAGTAAATACACAAATGGATGTAGTTATAAATCTGTTAATTTATAAGGGAGTGGAGAGAAGATAACAGGAGAAACCTGTGATAATGGAATGGTAGGAAAGGCTTCTCCGTAGAAGCGACATTTACACTGAGATCCAAGACAAATAAGCATTAGGTCTGGCAACAGGGTGTGTAAAGGTCCTAAGGCAGGGGGCGCCTGGGTGGCTCAGCTGGTTAAGCATCTGACTCTTGATTTTGGCTCAGGTCATGATCTCAGGGTCCTGAAATCGAGCCCTGAATCAAACTCTGCACTCAGTGGGGAGTCTGCTTGATATTCTCCTTCCCCCTCCCCTCTCAAATAAATAAATAAATCTAAAAAAAAAAAAAAAGGTCCTAAGGAAAGAGAGCTTGGCCTGTGGCTGGTGACTGTCTAGGCAGTAAAGCCACTATTAATAATAGGTTATCTTGTTATTTCTTCACTCTTCATTCATGTTGCTCTGTGCTTGTATGGAATTGCAGGCAGTTCCCTGAACATATCATGCTGTTTCATGCCTCAGAACTTTTCAAAACTTTTTATACATGCTCTTTGCTCTTTCTGGAATTCTCCTTCCAACCCCAGCTCTTCTTCCCGTGGTCAGCTTTCCACTGCCTTCTCTGACTCTCTTCAGCAGATGTAGGTACTTCTTTCTCTGAGGGCTTATTGAGCCTGGGCATCCCCCCGTAACTATAGCTACCACATCATTCATGTTTCTCTGTTTCCCTCTTTGAAAAACTTCCTGACCATTGGGATCGTGTCTTTTTTTTTTTTTTTAAGATTTTATTCATCTATTTGACAGAGAAAGATAACAAGAGAGGGAACACAAGCATGGGGGAGCTGGACAGGGAGAAGCAGGCTCCCCTCGGAGCAGGGAGCCTGATGTGGGGCTCTATGCCAGGACCCTGGGATCATGACCTGAGCCAAAGGCAGATGCTTAATGACTGAGCCACCCTGGTGCCCCTGGGATTGTGTCTTTTTATTTATATAAATCCAAGACCTACTGTAGGAAGAACTGGACATTTAGTAGACAATAAGATTTATTTAGTAAACGGTCAAGCACTTTTTTTAAAGAAATGGTCTTTGTTTTATTATTATTTTTTTTAAGTAATCTCTACCCCCAACATGGGGCTCAAACTCATGACCCTGAGATCAAGAATTGCATGCTCTACTGACTAAGCCAGCCAGGTTCCCCCAAACATATTCTTTTTTTTTTTTTTTTTTTTTAGAGGGAGAGAGATCGTAGGGAGGGGCAAAGAGAGAGAGAATCTTAAGCAGGCTCCATGCCCAGTGCGGAGCCTGACCAAGGGCTTGATCTCACAGCCCTGAGATTATGACCTGAGCCAAAATCAAGAGTTGGATGCTTAACTGACTGAGCCACCCAGGTACCCCCAAATATTCTTTTTAAAGATCTAAAGACCCCACACACTATTCAGCCCCTCCTTCCCTGCCATCAGGACCAACCTCAGTCTCTCAACTATCTCTGACTTTCTGGCTTTCTTCAGTGGTTTACACTTGGAAAACAGAAATGCATAGATACGACACAGATGAAAGATGTTAAGAACATGTTATAATGATCTGATAAATCAGTCTTTGGCTGTATGAGATAGTACTTAATTGGTTGCACTGAATTAGACCATTCCATTTAAGGTCTGTTCTCTTTATTAATATAAAGTGAGTAAGAGACAAGTAACAACAAAGAAATAGGTTATTCTTTAATTTTGATATTACTGGGGTTGACATTTACTGTAAGTACTGTCAATTTTTAAAGTGTCCATTGCAATCTTCACATTACTTAGGTTTTTTTAAGTCTTTTTAACCTCAATATCTTTTGACCTAAAAAATATTTTTCTATTGTAGGAAACTGAAGCCAGGATGTTTATATTATAATGTAATATATTGAGCCTTAGTTGAAGCTATGACAAAGAACCTCTAGAGATTTCTATATACTGCTAATTCAGCCTTCCTCTGATGCCTTTAAAAAATTTTATTTTCAAAAAAAATTATTTTCTTTTAGCAAAGTAATAACATATTTAATTTTCGTTAAAATATTACCGTACTATTTTTTCAGAGAGTAATGCCTTCTAGCTTTTTCCTGCTGTTGCGATTTTTCCTGAGAATTGATGGGGTGCTTATCAGAATGAATGACACAAGACTTTACCACGAGGTATCTCTTCTTATTTAATGAATATACTAGTTGATGTTGGGCTTGTTCATGTTGTTTCATTGTCTGTTTGAGAATTTGAAGTGAAATATTGCTTTATATTTTATGATAGTCCTTCTAACCTCTGAGATTGGGTGTTCTACATTGACTGTTGACTGCACAGTAAATGAAACAGCACATCTTTTCTGAAAGTTCTGGTAGCTAAAAATGTTTTCTAAAGGACACTCCCCAGTAGGGGATATCGATGCTTCTAAAAAAAACCTCATGTGTACTTAATCTGTGTTGAAGAGAACTGTCCCTTAACTCCTACCGTTGTTTATCATATTATTGTTTATATGTCTTGATATTAAAAATACCAATCACATGGCCTCCCGAAGTTTGGATTACATAATCATTGTGATAGTTGTGCTAAAGTCTGAAAGCTCTGTACTCCATCTGAAGGAACTGTTGACATACAAGGTTTTCAAAAAAGTGTTTAAGAAAGGGGAGGCTTAAATTGAGTCATGGAAGTTCCTCTAGTAGCTTATAGCAGCCTGTCCTTTTGGAATGGATATGTAACGTCTGATTTGTGATCACATAGAATGGTGAATTAGAGAAGAGACCACCAGTGTCAGTAGGGCAGTGGTAATAACTGAACTCTCACAACTACCCTGTGATATAGGAGCTGTCATTATCTCTGTTTATAGCTGAGGCAACTACAGCAAAGAGATTAAGTCACTTGCCCAAGTTCTACAGTTAATAGGTGGCAGAAGTGGGATTTAGACCCAGTAAGATGGGGTTGGTGCCCAAATCCTGCACTTAGGGGATGGGTGGGGTTTTTTCCTCGAAAAACTATGATTTTTTTTTCTTTTTAAAAGTGGTAGCGAGGGGCGCCTGGGTGGCTCAGTGGGTTAAAGCCTCTGCCTTCGGCTCAGGTCATGATCTCAGGGTCCTGGGATCAAGCCCCGCATCGGGCTCTCTGCTCAGCAGGGAGCCTGCTACCCCTCTCTCTCTGCCTGCCTCTCTGCCTA
>CM052893.1:12171929-12230021 GCA_028534135.1 Potos flavus | reverse complement strand
GTCACTTGCCCAAGTTCTACAGTTAATAGGTGGCAGAAGTGGGATTTAGACCCAGTAAGATGGGGTTGGTGCCCAAATCCTGCACTTAGGGGATGGGTGGGGTTTTTTCCTCGAAAAACTATGATTTTTTTTTCTTTTTAAAAGTGGTAGCAAGGGGCGCCTGGGTGGCTCAGTGGGTTAAAGCCTCTGCCTTCGGCTCAGGTCATGATCTCAGGGTCCTGGGATCAAGCCCCACATTGGGCTCTCTGCTCAGCAGGGAGCCTGCTACCCCTCTCTCTCTGCCTGCCTCTCTGCCTACTTGTGATCTCTCTCTGTCAAATAAATAAATAAAATCTTAAAAAAAAAAAAAAATGGTAGCAAAGTACTGAAGATAGACTGCATTTTTCTGCCTCAGAAAAATGTGTGTATGTGTATATATATATATATGTTTGTGGCAGTGCTGTCGTTCATAATAGCAAAAGGAGAAGAAAGGAGCTTAATGCCCACTGCATAGGCACTGACTTAAATTATTTAATTTACATCCATAAAGTAGAAAAGTATACATCCATTAAAATTAAAATGAGTGGAGAGTTGACATTTAATTGATGTGTAAAGATATGCATCTCAGTGTTGAATTTTAAAAAGCGAGTATGAACCTATTTAAGTTGAGTAGAGATTTCTAAATGTTAAAAGATAGTGTTATCTATAGAAGCTGTGGTTGCTCTATACTTCTGTATTATCTGATTTTTTTTAGCGAGCATTAATATGTTTTATTGATTAAAGATTAAAATTTATGTTTATTAATAGAAAAGATTAAAACTTTTAGGAAGTTTAATCTTCTGTGATTTTTCTTTTATTGAATAATCTTTCACCAAAAAACAAATTGTAATAAATTGTTTTCTAAAACCTAACTTTAAAAAGTTGGAAATGGGAAAAGTTGAAGTCTAAAAATGTGATTTATTAAATAAGCAATTTGACAAGAATTTGTGGAAATGGGAGAGAATAAAATTTAAGCTCTTTTTTTTTTTAAACATGAGAGTAGCCATGTTATGTAGGTAGATGATGATATAGCTTAAGGAAAAGATGTAGTTCCAAACATGAAATAATATTAAAATCTCTTGCACATATCATTTGCAAATATACATATTATTTTTAAAGTAAAACTTTTGCTTGTATTTCTCTTACATGGTAATTATTAAATCTGTTTACATATGATATCACTGTGATTTGTAGAGATTGGCATTAATAATTAAGAAGTTTTGGTGAAAATTCATTGTCTCATGGCAAAGTAAGATATTCCTGTCAGACTTCATGCTACTTTTGTAACCAGTTCTGTTGTCATAGGCAGTGCTGTTTAATAGAAGGGATTTTGTAACAATAGAAATAGATTTATTGCAACCTTTTTTTATTTTTCAACATAGGCAGACAAGACCTACATGTTACGAGAATATACATCACGAGAGAGCAAAATTGCTAATTTAATGGTACAGTATTTTAATACCAGTTTTTACAAGTTGGCTTTTAATATTCGTTTTGTACGTTTCCACCCAAATCTGCGTCCCTAAATTTTTCGATTCACCTAATAAGCCTCTAAAAGATAAATCTACTGGAGCGTAACTTTCCCGAGCTCACCTCAAATACAAAACCAGTTAGAGTTGTTGTAGGTACCAGGGCCATCATCTAATCTAATTTCCACTTTGTATTCTGGAAAAACAGACCCAGAGGTGTGACTTATTGTATGTCACACAGCTGTGGTGGTGGGTCTGTGATTGGCACCAATTGGATGTTCTTTCCACTTAGCACCTTGTCACCCTGTAATTTCTTTCTACCCAGTCTACTTTTTTCTTCTTAAAATATGGTAATTTTGTGCCATACCTTGTTTTGGCCTAAATTTCTTTATTTTTTGTTCCCCTGGGACTTGTAAAGGGCTTCTGCAAATCTGTAGGATTCTATAATGGGTTGCTTCAAAAGTGATACCTTTTTGCAAATATCACTGTGATTTAGAGAGATGGGTACCCCTAGTGCTTATTTCTATGTGGGTGTAGAGTGTATATGGGTTAGAAAAGTTACTTAGAGCCCATCGTAGACCACATCCTGGCTCTGTCTGAAGGCTAGTGCTTTCAAGGTACAAAAACATTAGGGAAAGGGGATGAGATTAAGATGCAGTAAAAAAAATTTTAAGTTGGCTCTACACTGAACGTGGAGCCCAACACGGGGTTTGAACTCATGACCTTGAGATCAAGACCTGAGCTGAGATCAAGAATTGGACACTTAACTGACTGAGCCACCCAGGCACTCCAAGATGTATTGAATTCTTAATACATCTGTGGGAGCATTATAAATAACATATCCCCGTGAGCTTTGAGGAAATCATTCAGTAAGATGGCTGCATGATTCAGTAACAAGAGATACCTATTACCATTAGAATCACCTTATGATGCTCCTCATACACATATATTACAGCTCCTTTTAAAGTTGGTGTGTTGGGGCACCTGTGTGGTGTAGTTGGTTAGGCATCTGACTCTTGGATTCGGCTCGGGTCATGATCTCAGATCAGGAGGGTTGAGCCCCACTTCGGCTCTGTGCTCGGCATGGAGTCTGCTTCAGATTCTCCCTCCCCCTCTGACCCTCCCCCCAAAATAAATAAATAATTGTTTAAAAAATAAAATAAAATTGGTGTGCTTTATGAATACTTGAACCAAAGCATTTCTTAAAAGTACCAGTGTGATGAGTGAATCTGTGCTAAAATGATTTATGTGTTTCCCAGCATGTTTCACCTTCCCTCTTCACGGAACCTAATGAAATATCACAGTATTTACCGATAAAGGAGGCAGTTTGCGAGAAGCTACTATTTCCAGAAAGAATTGATCCTAACCCTGCAGACTCACAAGAAAGCACACCTGTGGAATAGAATGTGATACAACATTTACTCACCATGGAATGTGACTGGAGATCCTAGCTATTTGGAGGGGGTATTTTTATTATGAGAATTAATTGCCTTGTTTATGTGCAGATTTTCTGTAGCCTTAAAGGAAAAAAAAATAAAGGATCGTTGCAGGCAGGTTCCACTTAACTGCTGTTCGTACTGTCTTCAAATTCATATTCCAGATTTATATTTTCTGGAGTTAAATTTGGATTTCTAAATTGTTCCAGAGTGGGATCTCACTAGTAGTGGTGTGTGTATGTCTCATGAGCAGTGGGCATAATCTGCATCCATCATGAAACACTATCTCCTACCATGAGGAGGTTAATGTAAATCACAGAATCACAGCACCTTGTGACTTTCACAGGATTCCTGATCGTGCATGTTGATGTACTAGCTCTTTACTTTGGGCTTTTTGATGTTTATTCTTACTTCTGGAGAGCTGTGAGTTGCCTTTTAGGAAATTGATGTCGTAAATGATCTTTACCCACAAAAAAAAAAAAAAAAAAAAAAAATCCCCTCTAAATATAAATTGGCTTTTGAAGTCTGAGAAAATTTCAGACACAGAACTGAATAACCTAGGGTTTTGGCGAACTGAAGGTGTTCTAGCCGTGGATGTGCCTGAGCATGGTTTGCCAGCCACAGGTAGGATGTCAGAGCTGTCCTTCCTCCATCTTTAGGTGCTTTTTCTTATGTGTGGTTCTACTTGTACTGACGTTTTTTACTTCATTTTCCTTGCAACCTTGGAATGAATCAATCCAATGAATATTGAATTTGTATTGCTGTCTAGCTAATTTTATCAGCTAAATTTTGTCACAAGTGATTTTGGTATTTGTTTGCCTTCTGCTACATCACCTGCAGGATATAGGAAATCAGGATTTTGTTGGCTTTAAGAAAATACATGGCACGTTCACTGTATATTAAATATACCTGTATTTAATGTTTTCTCATAGGACAGAAAAGTGTATATATTGTGCTCAGCCTTCTGTTGTATTTTATTTGCCATGCGGATTTGAACAGAATAGCCTCTTTATTCATACAGGATATAAGAAATGAAAAACTTGTAAGAATATTCATTAGTTGAAGTTTCTGGGCAACATCATTATATATATTCTTAACTTGAATCAGTTGTCTTAGTCTCTGAGTCAGATTTAGATGACTTATTTTCAGAATCCATTGCTAAAAATTGTGGGAAATTAAAAGAATTAACCTTTTTTATAGAGGGTGGTAAATGAATAGGATGAGCGTACTTCTGGAAGCTCCTTTAGTTTATTCCTGTGGAGAATACCCAGAAAGCCTGTATGTGCCCATTGCTAAATAAGACGTATGCCATTTTATATTTATTTGTTCCAAGTGTCTTTTTGTAAGAAAAGAATAAACAATAAGGAATTACTGATCTATGTTTTGCTATTTCATTTATTTCTGTTTTTCCTGAAGCTTAATTAAAAAATGTTTGGTATACTTTTTTCATTTGTGCTTTGTTTTGAACTTGGTCAGCATTATAGCCAGATTCTGCAGGCAGATTTTCATGAAAATCTAAAGATAGTCCAGAATAAATTATCATACGATGTCACTGATATGAGGAATTTGAGAAATAAGACAAAGGATCATAGGGGAAGGGAGGGAAAAATGAGACAAGACGAAACCAGAGAGGGAGACAAACCATAAGAGACTCTTAATCTCAGGAAACAAACAGGGTTGGTAGAGGAGAGGGGGTAGGAGGGATGGGGTGGCTGGGGGATGGACATCGGGGAGGGTATGTGCTATGGTGAGTGCTGTGAATGGTGTTAAGACTGATGAATCACAGACCTATACCCCTGAAACAAATAATACATTATATGTTAATAAAACATAAGTAAATACAGTCCAGAATATAACCCCCCAGTTTAGTTTTGGGGCTCTTGTTCCTTCTCTTTCTCGGCCCTCCCCGCCCAGTATTTCTATGGATGTTTTAATCAGCCAGTGTTTGCTGTGGGATGAGTTAATGTTTTTGAAAATAGAGATACCTGCCACTAATATCATTCCATTTATTTTTAAGTGCTATGTGTCCAATATGGCACTAAGCAGAAGAGATTATAATAATGAAGAGCCATAGTATATGTCTTCACAAGAGTTCAAGTTTAATGGAGGAGACAAAGTAAAAGTAATTATAAATTTTAAAAAGTATAATGATGGCAATAATACCTAATTTCAGAAAATAACAAAATCACTGCTAGTAGAGGTAGTCAGAGTTCTTCTGAACAGGGTGTAGAAAGCCACAAGAGACTGTCACTCCTAACGTCACAAGGAAAAAAGCTGGAGAATCTATAAAGTTACAGCTTTTCTTGAGCATGTCACCTGAGGTTGGGGGACAAAGCAAACTGAATCCCAAAGGGTGATAAGCCCTCCAACAGGAGATGGGACATATACATGTTTCATTTTAGAAAGAACACTAAAGACACAAGTGGTCACCATACAAGCAGCTAACCATAATCTAGAACGTGGAATTCCAAAAGGAATTTAAGAATTTGGAATAGCTGAGAGTTTCAGATAAGAGAACTTACACACACACACACACACACACACACACACACGCACACACAAGAAGGTGCTTGAGGATGTCTACCGCAGTCTACCGCAGGTAGACTCAGGTAGGTCAGGGAATATGAGGTGGGGCGTAACGACAAAGCCCATGTTACAGCCTCCGCATTTCTGTGCCACGAATGGTATTTGCCCTGCAGCGATGACCAGAAGAGTCTTATTCCTTCATCCCCAATTTTGTGTGCTCCTGAACACTAATGGCTTCTTTGGTTCCTGTCCACATAACTTTCCCTTTATCAGCAAGCTGCACTGTAATGGATGACGGGCCTATGGGGTGGGGAGAATATCTGAAGACTGATAATTACACATTAAGCCATTACTCTTCAGTAGCCATTCCAGCCTTTCGGCGATCATGCTTCTGCCGGAGGGCTTTTGGAAAAACTATCTAAACTCTCACACCACCGCTAAAATCAAGTGAACACACAAAGTAATCGAGGGCTTGGAGAAAAAGACAGCTGGGAGGCGTCGGGCCTCTGGGTGGCTCAGTCAGTTAAGCATCGGCTTTCGGCTTAGGTCAGGTCGTGATCCCGGAGCCCCAGGATCAAGCCCTGCGTCGGGCTCCTGCTTAGCCAAGAGTCTGCTTCTCCCTCTGCTTGTGCTCTCTCTCCAATAAGTAAAGAAAATCCTAAAAAAAAAAAAAAAACAAAAAAAAACAGACAGCTGGTACGTGTCTGTTTTTCCTTAAGCCTGGGGTTCTCAATCGGGGATCCACAGTCAATGGCTGAACTTCTGCTCTTCACAACCCCCTCGAATTTTAGATAACTTTTCTGCATGTGGGCATACGGAGAGAGGCTCTATGGCAAGCATATCAAAAAGGTCTGTGACACTGAAATAGAGTAAGAACCACTAGCCTGGTTGGTTAATCAAGGGCCCCTTTTCTACTGTATTTATTAACTTCATGTGGAAGATTCGCGACAAGGCAAGAATACTCATTGGAAAGAGAGAGGAAATCTGGCTGCCCACACAAATCCCCACCGAGTGGCACAACCCTGAGGAGTCCTCCACAGTTCGGTCACAGGCCCAAGGTTGGACTTGAGACCACACAGAGGACTGACATCTTCCTGGAAGCAGGCTATAGTGTAGGAGGCTGCTTGGGAAGCAAGAGATCAGGACAATGGAATAAAGTTCAGGATTTGCACAGTCCACAGCCCTGGGCTCTCACAATTGTGATGGGGCCGTACCCGCCTCAGGTGGGACCCTGGGCACCCGAACTGTGTCTTACCTGCTCTGTGTGTAACTGGGGTTTGCCAGCAGTGCCTTAGACTGTCCTTTCTCTAGCCTCTAGGATTAATCAGTCTGAGCACTTGCCTTTCCTGCCCTCCCTCCCTCTTAAGACGTTCAACCTTGGTATCTCTTAAGGTCTTTTTCTTTGAAATCACCAAGAATGCCTGTCTCTGCTCCAGTTATTTCTGTGTTAATTTCATGCATTAATACTCTTGGGACCACCCTGTTTCCTGCTCCCGAATACAGGCTGCTCAGGGGCTGCAAAACCATTTTTAGTTCTTGCTGAGGGAAGGATGCAATTTCACAAGGCACGCATAAAATTTCATCAAAAGCTGCCTGCTTGTCCACCTTGCTACATTTTCTTATGCTGGGAGGCTGGGATGTGTGAGCAAAAGGAGAGAGATGAGTCCAAAAAGGAAGGTACGTGTTGTGGAGAAGTCAGTCACAATTCATTTGTAGGTGGTGTGGACCCACACGCGTCAGTCAGCTTCCTGGGGCTGTTGTAACAAATTACTACAAACTTGGTGGCTTGAAACACCAGAAATTCACTCTCTCACAGTTCTGGAGGCCAGAAGGCTTGAGATCGAGGTGTTGGCAGGGGTGCGTTCCTGTAGGGGCTCGAGGGGAGAATTCTTCCTCTGCCTCTTCTGGCTTCTGGCAGCTGCCAGCTTCAAGCATTCCTTGGCTGGTGGCCCTTCCGTCTCTGCCTCCGTGGTCACATTACCGTCTCCTGCTGTGTAAGTTTCTCTCCACTTCCTGCTTACAAGGATGCAGATGATTGCCTTGGGGGCCCACCCGGATATACCAGGATTATCTCTCCATCTCAAGATTCTTAATCCCATGGGCAAAAGCCCTTTTCTTCCCCTGCCGTATAAGATAACAGATACAGATATTTTGTGGGGTCAATGTGTTAGGGAACCTGGACCGGATCCTGGTGGAAGAACCAAGCGGCACTCGGAGACTTTGGAGGATCAGAGGTTTATGTAACACCAGCGGGCTCAGAGGAGACCATTCTCCAAAGGTCTGAGCCCTGAGCACAAGCAGGGAGGGTAATTTATACCCTTCTACTTCCATGCACTTGGTACTTTTGGCGCACGTGTGTGGGAAACAGGGTAGGGAAGAAGAACCCGGAAGGGCTTTGAGACAGGGACTGGAATTCCCTCGCTGGTTTGGTCGGCCATCTTAGAGTAGGTTTTCCCCTTATCATTCCCCCCCTTGATGCCCCTTTAAACACCTAGTTTAGAGGGGATCGTTATCATCTACTATGGGCTGATAGCCTGCAAGGCTAGTATCTGGGCAGCAGCTTGCCTGGTAACAGTGTTTTCTATGAACTTAGCAGTGCATCCTAAGGTTGCCCAATAAGCAATAACGATAACAAGTTTCTGGGAGAAAGTCCAATCAGAAGGGGCAGCAGCATAAAGTCCTACTCCTGAGGTGAGGGATATTGTGCCGATGATAGCCAGGGATCACGGCAAACAGATGTCCGTCAGTCGGTGGGGTCTCCCTGAAGATGGAGCCGGAGCGGGTCTGTAGGGTCTGGTTGGGCTTTCCACTGGTGTGATTCCTTGTCCGATTGGTAAGCCTTCTTTACTCTAGAGTGGTGGACCTACTGGGTGACACCTGAGACCTTGAGGGCAGTAGGGGTGGTTAGAATAACAGTGTGGGGCCCTGTCCACTGTGGTTTGAGGGGGTCCTTTCTAAAGCTTCTCGAGAGATGCTCCTTAGAGTTTTTCCCAGGGCTTGGAGGTGTTGGGACATTTCTAAGTTTCCAATCTGTTCGACGTCTCCTCTAAGCCTGCTTATTACAGGGGGTGGCTTGCCTTTGAGGTGAGTTATAGCTATGGGAAATCCAGTTGACTACAATAAACAAGATCAATGACCTCCATCAGTTATGATCTATAGAAGTACGATGTTCAGGTCCAGGCATAAGGGTAGCTGGGCTTAAATTTTGACAGATAAATTTTGACAGATTTTAGATATTATTTCAGGCATATCTATAAGTGTAGCCTGGTATTTAATAAGTCGGCCTCCATCATCCATTGGTGGCCTTTGGTTTCTAAGACACTCTGGACCTGATGTGAAGTCATTACAGTCAGGGACTGTCCCATAGTGAGCTTCGAGGCTCTTTTACCAGGAGCACTGTTGTATGCTTAGCTAAAGCCTTTGTTTGCAATTGTACCTCAATAGAGGTGGCTTCTCGGATAAATATGACTAAGGAATAATACCATCAAGAAGACCTCTCTGTTTGAGGTAAAGCATTAATATCCTAATTACAAAGGATCACTGGCAAGTGGGAGAAAACTTGTCTCAGGAGATAAGGGCATCACTAAGTGCATCATCCAATCCAATCATAAAGAAAGAAGGGTCACCCATTATGTCCACAAGTCCATAGTTAACCTTATGGAGTGGGGTTTGCTCTGGCTTTTAGGGAATGATTTCATTACCCAAGCCACATAGAATTGGTCAAGGTAATAAGTTATACAATTGTTGGGGAATCAATCCCATTTTTCAGTTGCTTAATCATGTGCCATGGGGTCCTGTTATTATTATCCCCACAGAATAAAAAGCAAGAAGATTGGGGCGCCTGGGTGGCTCAGTGGGTTAAAGCCTCTGCCTTTGGCTCAGGTCATCATCTCAGGGTCTTGGGATCGAGCCCCGAATCAGGCTCTCTGCTCAGCGGGGAGCCTGCTTCCCCCTCTCTCTCTGCCTGCCTCTCTGCCTACTTGTGATCTCTCTCTCTCTGTCAAATAAATAAATAAAATCTTTTAAAAAAAAAAAAAGCAAGAAGATCATCTAAACGAGCTATTGTGCAACTTCTTTGAAGTTTACCTCAAGTTGTCTAGCTTAGGTAAACAAAAAACATTGAAAGACAATCAAATCTAGAATTTAACATCCACAAAGGTGCGTTATTTAAATGTAATTTTTCTCTCTAAAATAACCCTCATTTCCAGAGATAGCCAAATCAGGACTAATTTATTTGAAAAACAAGTCCAGTTTTAATAAACTTGGCCTAATTATTTACATAAGCTCAGGAAGAACAGTGAGTGATCATATAGATCTTTTAGAATCTGCTTTGTTGGAGCTTTCTTTTCTTTTTTTTTTTTTTAAAGATTTTTATTTGTTTTATTTGACAGAGAGAGAGATCACAAGTAGGCAGAGAGGCAGGCAGAGGGGGGGGGGAAGCAGGCTCCCCGCTGAGCAGAGAGCCCGATGCGGGGCTCAATCCCAGGACCCTGAGATCATGACCTGAGCTGAAGGCAGCGGCCCTAACCCACTGAGCCACCCAGGCGCCGTTGTTGGAACTTTCGTAAGGAATCTCTAGTTTGAACTTTTAGTAGCCTCTCTAGGCCAGAAGCCAAGCCAAGTACTTGCCATCAGACATGCCTGCAATACTTGTAAGATTTGGGCAGATTCCTCTTCACGAGGTCCCCAGAGTATCCTGACGGTTCTGCGCCTGCCAGGAAGTGACATTCTTTACTCACCTGGTGAGGCTGCTGGCAACTCTGTAAGTAAGGTACCAGGCCAACATTTCCAAGGGGCTTTATGGCTCCGGGTTTCATAAAGCCAACCTCCATTCCTTAAAGCTATCTGGTCATATCTGAATCTCTGCATGTCTCTCAAATATGACATTCCAGTCAAAGCCTTGGTAAAATAACCCATGTTTCCAGTAGTGTCCTGTTACAAGGAGAACAGATTCCTATTGAACTTATGCAAATGACTAGGATTGCCATGGAAGAAGGAATACTTACTGAGACCTTTTGAGTTTCAGAGAGTTCACATGGAAAGAAAGGTTGAATGCTTTGATTTGCTTACAAATGAATATTTTGACATTTCTGTAAGTCACAGATATCTTAAGAAAAAGTTTCCTTAGTCTGAAAGAGCAAACGTTAGAGAACCAGCAATGTTTCAAACAAGAGACAACACTACAATCTTTTAGTTCGTTTAGTCCCATGTTACTGATTCTTGTTCAGATTGAATGCAGCTTTTACTTAGTTCTGGAAGTTCTTACTCATTTCAGTTCTGATCTTAAAGATATTGAATACCTGTATTGTCCTAAAAGTCCTATATATGAACCTCCTTGAAGATGAAACTCATTTTGCAAGACAATAAGAACAATTATAAATGACAAAAAACTCAGAAATGGACATTGTTAATGATCTGATAGGAGAGCAAGGAAACTCAGTTTTCTGTGATACATAGCACTTCGATAGCCAGAACCAGAACGCTACATACCAAACAAGCAAGCCTAATTAGTTAAGAAGACTTTGTTCATGATTTAAATCTTGGGGAAGTTTGTTAAAACCTGAGAAAGTTTTAAAGCACATCCCTAAATAGGATTAGAGACGTTAAAGACCTAATAAAGGCAAGACATAGAAACTGGTTTTTCTACGTAGGTGGAGAGAAAACGACTATTTGCATTTTCTTATCAACAGCCAACCAACAATTGGAGAATACTTTGTCTTTTTGAACAGAGAAAAGGCAGACTTTCAATCTTATACCAATGTACTTTAAAATCCATTCATTTCAATCTTGGTCCGTCCCGACCACATCTAAAATTCTGTTCCAAAGTTTTCCCTCCATAAACCTTCTACAACTTTCCTTTGCATTCAGATTTTGTCCCAAGCCATTTCTTTCCTAACAAGCATCTCATTTAGGACAAAATTACCTTCTTTTACCTTCAACAAAAATGCATTCCCATTCCTTATCTTTCTTACATATCTCCTACTTTTCCATATACGGAGTTGTTTCCCTTATTTCCATCAGTCTTACAGTTAGCGGAATTTTGCACTCTTAGAAACACCTTAGTCTCCAGTGACGACATTATTAAACAATTGTGAACTGTTCCAACAGAATTCTTTAGATGGCAAATTTATGAATCAATTAAGCACAAAACATGTTTACCAACAGATTTAAATATCCTTAGTTCTTTGCAATGAGAAGTCAAAAGCACAAACCTATGTCCAGTAATTAGTGACTTAGCACTTTATCCTATTTGAAAAAGACCTGATGTCCAATGAATTCAATTCCACTTATCATCCAAGCAAAACTTTAAAGTTTTAGTTTACCAAAAACTTTGAAAGCTATCTTAACAATTACCCAAGAAGACTTCAAGACAATTAACCATCAGTGTAGGGGCGCCTGGGCGGCTCAGTGGGTTAAGCCTCTGCCTTCGGCTCAGGTCATGATCTCAGGGTCCTGGGATCAAGCCCCATGTCGGGCTCTCTGCTCAGCGGGGAGCCCGCTTCCCCCTCTCCCTCTGCCTGCTTGTGATCTCTCTCTGTGTCAAATAAATAAATAAAATCTTTAAAAAAAAAAAACCGTCAGTGTAGTCATCTTTTTGCTAACAAATTACAACAGAGATAACACGAGGTTATTTGACCTTCAGTCAGGGGCTCTCTTGTCCACCCTGTGTGTTCCCTCCCTGTGTCATTGGCGCAGAGACAGACAAAGGGTGGGTGTCCCTCCAGAGGAGAGACCAGTCACATGCCCGCCTGTCCGCCCTCCCAGGGGAGACTTGGGTGCCTCTGGGCCATAGCGAGTCCGTACAAACCCTGGACTGGTGCCCTGAAGGGCTCGCCTTAGACCTTATGAGGTCACCACCGAAACAGGTTAGGACCCACTCGGACTCCGCAGGCTTCTGGGGACCCTAAGGGTGCCCGCCGGTGGATCCACAGAATCAGTCCGCCTGACAAGCCAGGTCAAACTGCACATTCACTCGTGCATTCACTCCAGAAGTTATTACTGTTCCCCCCCCCTCCCTGGAAGCCCTGCCCTGTGGAATTCCTTTTGGAAATTCCTTCCTGTCCCCCCTTTCGGGGGGGTTCCTGACCTGAGGGACCCCCCCCCCAGGAGTCCCTAGCTGTGAGACCTCTAAGAAGTCTCTGGGAGGTGGTCGGTCTCCCCTTCCACCCTGACAGGGGGCCTGACTGGGTCCTGGGGCCCCAGCCTTACCGCAATCCGACATTGGGACCAGGTCCTCACCTGCCGGGTCTCCTTGAGTCCGGTGGGAACAGCAGAGCGGGGCTGATCCGAGGTGACCGGCAGGAGACTGCCGAAAAACGCGCGCCTTCTCCTTTACGGCCCTCGTTCCGGCACCGCCCGGTACTTTTGGGACACATGGGCAGGAAAGAAGAACTCGGAAGGGCTTTGAGACGGGGACTGGAATTCCCTCGCTGGTTTGGTCGGCCATCCTAGAGTATAGTTTTTCCCTTATCAACTGTCCAGTTTTCCACATTGTGGGAGATTTTAAGCAAGACAACAACTCGGTAGACTGTAGTTCACAAAGATCCTTCAGGGGATGGTGGGGTGCACCCGAAGGAACATTTACTGAAGCCGGCGAGACACAGCTCAGTGGATCGGCGGCTCAAAGGGACTGTGTCCAGCCAGGGTGGCAGCCTGGGGGTGGGTCTGGGGAGGGACTCAGGAGTGCGACTGCATGATGCCAAGCCTCAGTTTCCTCATCTGTGAAAGCTGGATTATCACAACTGGGCCTACCTTTCGGGACCGAGGGAAGGACCGAGGGAAGGAGCAAGCTAAATATGACACAGGCCAGGTGAGCGATGCATGAGCAGTACTCGACAAAGCATGCGGATTGTGACGCACATTCTGGAATCAGGCTCCTGAGCACGGATGACTCGAAAACTGTGAGATGCGGCACATTTCATCCCCGGGCCTCTGACCCGGCTTGGCAAAACAATGAACTAAAAGACAGGCAAAGGGTGTGGCCCTCACAGAATTCCGGGTTCTTTGTGGGATATTTTAGCCGCATTCAAATGCAGAAATCACCTACAAGTAATGTTCTTGTAGAGTTTCAGAGTCTGCCAGTGACATTAGGCTCTGAACTTCATACGTATTTAGCAGGAATAAATCATTTTTCATTTCAATTTTTTAAAAAATCATCTTTAAAAGATTTTATGTATTTATTTGACAGAAAGAGAGAGAGAGAGAGAGAGAGCGGGCACGCGCACATGGGCAGAAGGAGCGACAGGCAGGGGGAGAGGGAGAAGCAGGCTCCCTGCACAGCGGGATCGTGGGGCCTGATCCCAGCACTGTGGGATCATGACCTGAGCAGAAGGCAGACACTTAATGAGCCACCCAGGCATCCCTGCATTTTTCATTTTAAAGCATAGTGTTTACAGTCAATCAGCACATATTAGTTAAGCAGTTTTGTGCAGATGACGATGCTTGAGTGAGTGTGTCAGGAGACCAGGTTGGAAAAGTCCATTTGGCCCCATGTAAAGTGGCCTTGAGGGACAGGTGAGGCCTTCAGACTCATAGGTGAAGGCCGCGAGAAGCCGGTGGGGGTCTCTGAGTAAGGGGCGTGAACCGATGAACAGGGCTCATGAAGGTGATCCCAGCTGTGGCAGTCGCCTTCCTGCCCTTGGGAGGAATGAGTCACGGAATGTTTGTGGGGACTGGAAGTTCTGGGGATCACTGGAGATGGTGGGGCTCCAGTCCTACTGTCCGGGGAGAATAATCAGCCTTCTGCGTTAAGTGAAAGGAAGAGGCTGCCTGGCCGGGATGGGGCTGCGGGCAACCAGACGGGAGTGGCCGCAAGTGCCGGAGGGGTTGTGGGGTGGGTGAGTGTTCCAGCCCCTGGAGGGTGGCTCTGAGGAGGGGCGGGGGTGGGAAGGGTCCTTCCATGGTTCTGGCATAGAGGTCAAAGTACTTTCTGTCTGACGAGCCCCTAGTTGAAATAAAGGCTCTGGACATTGGAGGGGAGCGCCCAGGAAACAGAAGGAAGTGTGTACCCATCTGCGTGGGTGCCCGAGGCAGTCCCTGGACTTCTCACTCCTACTTCTCCATCACTGTGACAACTGTCTCCTCCCTCAATTCCTTACTTAGCACAGGCCTCTGCATACAAAGCCTTTCGGTCAAAACCCTCCAGGCCATCCTCCAGGCCAGCTGCTGCTCTGGGATGGAACTTCTGCACCCTCCCTCCCCCTCCTTCTCTTTCCTTCCTTTCCTGTCTTTTTCTCTTTTCCTTTTCCTTGCCCTCATTTTCTTTCAAAAAATAATTTATTGAGGTGAAATTTATGTAACACAAAATTAACCATCTCAAAGTGGACAGTTCAGTTGCATTTATTATATTCACAATATTGTACACCACCACCTCTATCTTGTTCCAAAATATTTTTCTTTTTTTTTTAAGATTTTATTTATTTATTTGACACAGAGAGAGAGAGAGTGTGAGAGAACAAACAGGCAGAGCTGCAGGCAGAGGGAGAGGGAGAAGCAGACTCCCCGCTGAGCAGGGAGCCTGACTTGGGGCTTGATCTCAGAACCCTGGGATCATGATCTGAGCCTAACACAGAGTCTTAACGACTGAGGCACCCAGGCGCCCCATTCCAAAAATATTTTCATTTCCCTGACCAGTTTCTCCCCAGTCCCCCCTCCCCCTAGACCCTAGCAACCATCCATCTGCTTTGTTTCCATGGATTTATCTATTCTAGATATTTCATACAAAAGGAATCACATAATATGTAAGCTTTTGTATCTACATTTATTTTGAAGAGCAGGTACATTCACAAGGTTCATAACTGAAAGGTCGGTAGATACATAGTAGAAAGTTCTCTGCTCCATGGTCGCCTAGGTTCCCTCCCTGGAGGTAAAGAGTAACTTCAGTAGTTTTTGTTTGTTTATTCTTATTTTTCTCTTTCTGTCCTCCCAGATATATTTTATGCATTTATAAGTAAATATAGATATGTCTACACACATATTCTCTCTCTCATGTATCTGTCGTCTACCTATCTGTTTGGATCTAATTTTTTTTCTCCTAACAACATATCTTGGAGATAGCTTCGTGTCGATATGTAAAGAGTTTCCTCCTTCTTCTCTTTCTAATGATTGCTTTGTACTCTTGTGAATGGATGTATCATAATTTATGTAACCATTCCTCCCAACCAATGGATTTTTAGGTTGTTTCCAATCTTTTGGTATTATAAACAATGTCACAATGGGTCACCTTGTACATTGGCCAATGTGTCTGTAGATAAATTAGGAGTCTGATATTCTGGATTCAAACTTAGACACATTTGCGCAAGATAAGAGTGGAGTCCTGTCACATTATATAATAAATAACATTCATGGATTGGGAAATATGCATTAGACACTGTGCTAAGTGTTTTTAAAGCAGCTTTTGCAATATAATCTATATACCATAAAATTCACTCATTTAAAGCATATATTCAATGTTTTTTAGTATTTTTTAAAAAGATTTTATTTATTTATTTGACAGAGGGAGACACAGTGAGAGAGGGTACACAAGAGGGAGAAGCAGGCTTCCTGCTGAGCAGAGAGCCCGATGAAGGGCTCGATCCCAGGACCCTGGGATCATGACCTGAGCCGAAGGCAGACGCTTAACGACTAAGCCACCCAGGAGCCCCTGTGTTTTAGTATTTTGACAGGTGTGCAATCATCACCACAATCGATTTTAGAACATTTCATCACTCCCAAAGAAACCCTGTACCCATTACTCATCACTTCCATGCTCCTCTGCCCCCAATCTGTGGAAACTACTCACCCACTTTTTGTCTCTGGATTTGCCCATTGTGGACATCTCATACAGATGAAATCATACAACATGCGGTCTTTTATGTGTGGCTTCTTTCACTTAACGTAGTTTTCAAGGTTCATCCATATTGTAGTATGTGTCGTTATTCCATTCCTTTTTATTGCAGAAAATCCCTGTATTTTTATATGTTGAATCGATCTAACATTTACACTTAGGCAACCCAAGTCCTTTATCCAGGGCACTTACAGGCAAGTGTACCCCAAAACTTGCAGAGCCTGGGAAACAGAAAAAATGGGAGCCCTATGTCAGATACCTAAATATTTAAAAGCTGTAAATCAAGCCAAACACTTATTAAATAAATTATGTTTGATCCTCCTACATTGACAAATATGTGTAAAGTTATGCCTTTTATATGACTAAAAATTGACAAAATATCAAAGTTGATTAAATTCGGGTCTCCTGAGTGGCTCAGTCGGTTAAGCATCTGTCTTTGGCTCAGGTCATGATCCCAGGGTCCTGGGATCGAGTCCCTCATCAGGCTCCTTGCTTGGCAAGGAAGCCTGCTTCTCCCTCTGCCTGCCACTCCCTCTGCTTGCTCAGTCTTTCTCTCTCTCTGACAAATAAATAAATAATATCTTTGAAAAAAAAAGACCTCATTTCTTTAAAAATGACTAATTTCAATTATTATTACAAAATTAGAATATATTATAGTAATATAAATTCAATTTCAAAATAAAAGTTACTTTTTATGTTTTCAAGAGCTATTTTTCTTTTTTAAAGATTTTATTTATTTGGGAAAGTGAGAGAAGGACATAAACAGGGGAGTAGCAGAGGGGGGAAGGGAGTAGCAGAGGAAGTAGCAGAGGGAGTAGCAGAGGGGGGAAGGGAGTAGCAGAGGAAGTAGCAGAGGGAGTAGCAGAGGGAATAGCAGAGGGAGTAGGAGGGGGAGTAGCAGAGGGAGTAGCAGAGGGGGTAGCCGTTCAGGAGGGAGCCTGATGTGGGGTTTGATCCCAGGACCCCGGGATCATGACCTGAGCTGAAGGCAGATGCTTAATCGACTGAGCCACCCAGGCGCCCCTCGAGAGCTATTTTTCTAAAATATCCAAAATTATCTACAAAAGTTAAAGGAAAGAAATATAATTTATAATGAACACGTAAAAAATTAAATTTCAAGTATTTATAGTTAGAATTTTTACTTTTTGAAAATGTAATAAAATCTTATTAAATATGGCTGTGAAAAAGTTATTTGTGAGTCTAGTGTTCCATGTCTTTGCTTAGTATCATGTTTCATGTATGTTATGCCTACCTACAGGTAGGTATGTTATACCTACATCTACATACATGAGAAAGTAATTTGAATTGTTTATTAATGAAAAATATTCCTTAGCTTCCATATGAACTGTTGCATTTACTGCACTGATTTCTGGGGAGTCCCTCTGGAATTTTATGTTAGAGAAACAGGAAAATGGAGATTTGGTGCTGGCGAGAAATGGCATGTTGTTACCTAAGGATCTATGGCAGTCAAGGTGTCCCAGTGCGGGGATGCGACAAGTGGATTTTGTCTTTTCCCGTTGCACCTCCACGGTTCCCACTCCATGACCCTCTGAAGCAGCGTGTCCACATGGTAGTGGCACAAGCCACAACTCCCACACATTCACATGCCTTTTGTTTCAAGGACAGGGGGCAGGAGACACGGAGAAGCAGTGCCCTGGGGTCTAAACGGTGTTACTTGTGAGAGGGGGTATCCTAGTGCTGGTGGCAGATCTCAAGTAACAGAAGAGCCCTGTGTTCTTTCACACATTTGTGTGTGTGTGTGTGTGTGTGTGTGTGTGTGTGTGTGATTTGCAGGCTCCCCTACAGGCATGGCCCAAGAGGAGAGGCCATCCCTGCCCAGCTCTGAAAGAAATACTGCTCTTACACAGGAGCTGAGATTACAGATAAGGACTTTCTTTCTTTCTTTCTTTCTTTTTTTAAAGATTTTATTTATTTATATGACAGAGAGAGAGGGAACACAAGCAGGGAGAGTGAGAGAGGGAGAAACAGGCTTCCCGCTGAGCAGGGAGCCCTACATGGGGCTCGATCCCAGGCCGAAGGCAGACACTTAACGACTGAGCCACCCAGGCGCCCCACAGATAAGGACTTTCTGATCAAAACCTCTTCCACTGTGATGAGGGGCTGTGCCTGACTGACTCAGTCAGTGGAGTGTGAGACTTGATCTCTGGGTTGTGAGTTCAAGTCCCATGCTGGGTATAGAGATTACTTAAAAATAAAATCTTAAAACAAATAAACAAACGACCTCTTTTACTATGACGAATTCAGGGAGTGGAGGTGGAAGAGGAGGGCAGACCAATTGTCTTACTTTGCTGACAAAACCAAGCCTCTATCTGCTGACTTGGGCAGCATGGCCATTTTAAGTGTTGCCCTCTCTCTGCCCATTGGTCTTTTACAATTCACACAATGGCAAAAGCAGACACACAGGTTCCCATACGTTCATTCATTCGTTCACTTAATGGTATTTACTGAGCACTATTTTCTAGGTGCTTTTCTGGGTTGGCAGAGTAAAAGAATGAATGGAACTTTGAGGACTCAGGAGGTGAAGGGGACAGACTTGAACATGAATAATGGTAATAGCGTGGGTTTTAAAATGCTGTGGGAGCACAGAGGAAGGAGCAACTACCATGTCAGTGTGGACTAGGCTGGAGGAGGCTTCAAAGGAGGTGGTAGAGTAATACTAGCTTCCATAGATGCCACAGAATGCCTGCCATGTTCCAGGCTCTCCTCGCATACTGTCACGTGCACTTCCCACAAAAACTTTCAGAGGTACTCATTTATGTCCATTCTACAGATGAGAAAATTGAGGACCAGAAAGGTTAAGTAACTTGTTCAGTGTCACATAGCTGGTAAGTGATGGTTCTATAGTTACAACTCCCAGATCTTCCCAACTTCACAATGGACGAACTTTCCACCATGTCTTGGTATTTGAGGACTCTGGAAGGATGTGTAGGAAATTACCTGAGTGGAACAAGGGGGTAAGGAGCAACAGGGGAAAAGAACAGCATTTGTTATTGGAGATCTGAGATGTAAACTAAAGTTATAGCTGAGCATGTTTGAGTATCCATAAAGATGAAATCACAGAAGGGGTGTGATTACAGCCATCTGACTGGCTTGAATAGGGTCCTGTGCAAATCCCTTTTGCCTTGTTGATTTATAATTCCCAACAGGCCCAAGTTCTTGGTAACATCTAAATTCTCTCCACCGGGACACACATTCCTACTCTTTCTCAAGTGTTCTTGGAGAGGCAGGCCCGTTCTCCAAGAGGCGGGTTCTTGGAGAAGGAGGCAGCGGGGAGATTCTCCTGTGTACTCTCCACAGCCTCACTGTGGATTTGCTTTTCTGAGCCCGTCTAATCTTGAAGTTAGCTTTCCAGACATTCCGCTGGCAGCAGTTTGAGATGCGAGCCTATGTGCAGTCTCTGGCCCTGTCCTGGGGGTTACACGGGCTATACGGATTCTCCAACAGAGAATCATTAGTGCTGGAGTCCGGTTTGAGGGCGGCCCAGCAAGCTAGTATACCTTTCTCCACTCCCTCGCCCAAGTTCTGCCCTTTCCTCAAGTTTTTGCCCAAATCGTAGCTCTAGAAGCATTTTCAGTTGGGATCACAGTAGCTGGTCTAGACTGAAGTTACAAGTGATTTTTAAAAAATCGTTTCATTTGAGACCACCTGGAATAAGTTCCATCTAGAACGAGCTCTGTGGCAACATTAACAAGAAAAACACTCCTGTGCCTGGGTAGGTTCGCCGCGTTTGTCCACTGAACCCAGACGGGCCGGGAGGGGGGCATGTCCCGGCTTCCACCCGGGCGCGGGAGGAAGGCCGGGCGGCAGAGCGAGGCGGGGCGGACCCTAACCCCCGCGCCGCCAGGGCGTCCCGCCTCCCACCTCCGCAGCCTGCCAGCGAAAGCGGCGGGGCGCGTGCGCGGGCGGCCGCCAGGTGGGCAGGTACCTGGGCGGGGCGCGCCGTGGTTGGCGGGCCGCGGCGGCGGGCCCGGCACCCGGAAGAGCCGCGGACTCCGCGAGCGCAACAGGCGGCCGAGCGGGGCTGCGTCTTGCGGACCGGGCTCGGGATGGACAAGCTGAAGAAGGTGCTGAGCGGCCAGGACACCGAGGACCGGGGCGGCCTGGCCGAGGTGAGCGCGCCCGCTGCGGCCCGATGGGAACCGGGCGGGAATTCCAGGCTTTTTCCTGGAAAGCAGCGCCGCCCCCGTGCGTCCTCCCAGCGGCCGGCTGCGCGCGGGCCCCGCGCTCCCTGTGCCGCCACAGGTTCCGCGGCGGCTGCTCGGCTCTGGGCAGCCGGCCTGTGCGTGCTCTGTTGCCCGGCGCCCCGTAGCCCTCCCGGCCCCAGGGCCCACTCGAGAGGGCGGCGCCGGAGCAGAACGCAGGGAACGCCCGCGGGGGCAGGCGCCGTCCCGGGCGGTCCCCACCAGCCCCGCCGGCCTTTCCGGACTCCGGGGCCGGGCAGGGCGGGCCTCGAGAGCCTGGCGGAGGGAACCCATGTCCGGCGGGTCGCCTGACCCAGGCGACGGGCCGGCAGCTTCCCCTGCCAGCTGCGCCCTACGGCGGGGCTCAGTTGTCGGTGTGACACTCCCACCCGACCTTGGGCACCTGTCCTCGTTGTGGCGCGTCTCCACCGTGAACTCCCGCAGGGCAGGGCCCACTCTTGTTTCTCTGAGCCCCCAGCCCGCCCGTAGACGCGGCAGACACCCAGGACCTCGTGGGACTGCCCGCGCGTGTTTGTGTGACTGTCTCACGAGGAGCTGGAATCTGGGCGCTCGGGCCCTGTGTTCTGTGGCTACACAGAATGTTCATTTTTCTTATTTCGAGTGCTTTGTCGCTTTTGTTTTTGTTTTCCTCTCTGGATGACAAAATAACATTTTACTTTTTGGTGTGTGTGCCACGGGCCTCAGTTTTGTCAGCTGTAAAGTGAGGGTGTTGAACAAGAGGATACAGCTTCATTCAGCTCGAAACCCACGTTGCTCTCGTCGTTTGGTTTCAGCATGCTTCTTTCACTCACTTTTGCGGTTGCTGATTTTTTTCCTGCGTTTTGTGCGATACTGATACCTCCACCCCCTCCATGAAATCTCAGAACTCCTAAAGCTTACTCTCTGAATCCTCACCTTGAAGAAGTGACACTATAGGAATTGGAATTGAGTATTATAGGAATTGGGGTTTATTTATTTATTTATTTATTTATTTATTTATTTATTTATTTATTTTTTACATTTCAGAAAAGCTCTGTGGGTTCTTTTTAATTGGTTGCCTTTATTAGTTGGTCAGGGCTCAGGAGTAGTTTCATGAATTTTTTGTTTTTGATTTCTGGCTTCTGTTATGAATGTCAAGTCAAACCCCAGACCGGCCTAATAAAATCTGGGTAGTTGACAGTCATGCATTATCTAAAAGCATTATGCCCTGTGGACTGTCATCATGCTTTTATGAGCAGCTCGGGTTCAAGAGGGAGACACTTTATCATCCCGAAGACTCTTGGGGGAGGAGTGTTGACAGCAAGATGAGGCAGATGTTATATATTTAGAAAACAATCATGAAACAGACCCTTAAGTGTGAATGACTAGTGCAGGTTGAAGATGTAAAGGCTGAGTTTGTTTTTACCCAAGATGGTGCATGCCTGCGTTGGACACAGTGAAGGGCTTTAAAGTGTTGTAAGCTCAGCCCCGTCTTAAATCTGTTTAAAAAAGAGAAGGTGCTGCTCTCTTGTTCTGAGGTCGTGTTGTCTGTTTCTTCTTCCTAAGTGTGAGATTCCTGGTTTCATACATCATTGTATGTCATTTCCTGAGTCCCAGACTCCTGGGAAACATCTTGTAGCTGGCTGAATTCATTTTCAGGATTGTTTTTGGCTTAATTTTTACTAATTCGAGCCTCTTTTAAAATGTTGGTATTGAGGGGCCCCTGCGTGGCTCAGTGGGTTAAAGCCTCTGCCTTCGGCTCAGGTCATGATCTCAGGGTCCTGGGATTGAGCCCCGCATCGGGCTCTCTGGTCAGCGGGGAACCTGCTTCCTCCTCTTTCTCTGCCTGCCTCTCTGCCTACTTGTGATCTCTCTCTCTCTGTCAAATAAATAAATAAAATCTTAAAAAAAAAGTAAAATGTTGGTATTGAGTTGATTGTCTCACATTTCCCATGGCTTCGAAGCTGGCAGAGCTGGAGAATTGTGTGCTGAAATTTCTGTTTTGTGTGGTAAGTTGGACTATGTGGCCTTATGGGCTCTTCAAATTAAATTATTTAAGTTGTCAGAGGTCACCATAAGTGAGCGCTTTTCAAATTTTTATTCTTTTAATGTAGACAATAAAAGCATGAATAGTTCTGTTTCTCTTATATATGAAACTAGGCATAAAAACTACTTGGCCATGCCTAATCACCAATAATAGCCTCATGATGAGGTTTTTAATTGATACCTCACCTTCATAAATACACCTTCAACCTTGAGTTTTAGTGGGCTTCTTTCCTAAAGTATAGGTTTTATTTTTTCCATAGAGGATTCCAGGGATGAGGAAGGAATGAGTGGTACCTGGTTTGAAAGCACAGGTAGGAAGCAGTATTCGTTTCTAGTATTCGTTTCTCACCTTCTTCTGGTTACCAGCCCTGTTTCCTCAAACAGTTCTTAGTTTTAGTTCATTTTGGCAAGAACCTTTCTTCTCTCCTTATCCCAGAGTCAAAGGGACCTTTGTTCCTAACTGCCAGTCAGACAGCTTGTGTGCAGATCACTGTAAATTCTATCCAGGTACTATGTAAGCTACTCTAATTTCCAGAAGGTGCTCCAGCACAGTTTCCAGCAGCCATGAATTTAGAGAGCTGTTTTATATCAACTGTGTTTGTTTTTATAAATTGGCAAAAAGAAGGACTTAGCTTTCACTGAGTCCATGTAGAAGTGGAACAGCAGTTTCCTCTTGCTATGACCAAGCGGGTAAAAGAAGTGCAGTGACATGGAGCGGGGAGACACAGTGACAAAAAATTATCTGCACCCTCTCCCCTCATTTTGCCAACTAGGGTGACATTTGGGTGGAAATTTCAGCTTGAGAGACTTGTAAAACCAACATGTCACTTTCCTTTCGAAGGAAGAAAGCAGAACTTCTTCCTCTTGTCTGTGAGTTTGATTTTTAAAAGGGCTGGAACCTCCCCGTCCTATGGAGACTGTATTTAGTTCTCTAAATGCCAAGGCCAACTCACACTTGACACTTAACCTTATGGGTTATCCTCTAAAAAAATTTAAAAAAAAGGTCGAATCTCTTAAAATATCCCTGTCGGCGCCAAGTAGTGCTCAAGCCACGAATCCAGTCCACTGCTACGACACTTTTCTCCCTGCGTGCAGCTCACTTCCTTTTTTCTACCCGGCAGAGTAAGTTCTCTGTTTCTTGCAAGTAGGAAGGGTGGTGTCTTCTGATTTTATTTTCTTCTTGGTGGGAGGTTGACCACATTAGTAAGAAGGCTGACCCGGTTGTGGGGGCCGCCATTGCAGCTGGTCGGCCGAGCGTCACGTGACTCATTTGGGAGGCGGGGCTTTCCTCAGCCTGGAAGTGGGGGGGAGGTGTCCATCTGTTGGGTCCTGACACCCTGTTCCCACTGCGTGTTACCATCCCCGGGGGCGCCTTTCCGTATGGTGTCATATGGTGCCCAGTGTTTCCGCAAGTGATGTGCGTGTGGTGGGGGATTGCAGTGTCGGAGAGCCCACTTTAAATATGTGTGAACAGGGGCGCCTGGGTGGCTCAGTTGGGTAAGTGTCCCGACTCTTGCTTTCTGCTCAGGTCATGATCTCAAGAGTCCTGAGATCAAGCCCCACATTGGGCTCCCTGCTGTGCGTGGAGCCTGCTTAAGATTCTCTCCCGCTCCCTCTCAAAAATAAAAATAAACATAAAGATGTATGGATATATGCGGTAGGAGGTAAAACCCCTTTTGATAACCTTCATACTGTCTCTCTCCTGAATGGAAATCAGGCCATTCTGGAGCAATGCTGGCCACACCTGGGAGAGCCGCTGGTCCTTCTCTCCAGGCTTCTGGTTTGACAGGAAGTTTGGAGACAGGGCTGAAAACAGGTCCCCGAGCTGGGAGCAGTCAAGGCTGAAGGAGTTGCCAGTCCAGTGACCCTTGCAGCTTCTGGCACCGTCTTCCTTCATCAGGGGGTGGAAATGTTCCTGGCAGCTTTCCCCCACTGCCGGATGGAGGCTGTGCTGGCCATACGAAGTGAGCCTGGTGTAAATACGCTGGGTTGGATGGGCAGGAGGCAGGTCTCAGTGGCTGCTGTCTGTCCCCAGCTTGGAGCAGCTGTGGCTACTTTCATGACAGGGCCAGGAAGGTCGCTGGCGTGAGTTCTGGGCTGGCCTCTTTGACATGGAGGAAAAACCCTCGGGAACTACTTGCGGGCTCCCCTGTTTTAGCAGAGCTGTTTTTGGAAATCTTGGCATCCTCGGAACTTTACTCTTGGGAGGGATTAATTATGGTAGCACAGAGTCAGCTGAGTAGGGCAGTAATGAATTACCTAGGGTTTGTCCCACGCTTGGGTAACTTGGCTGATGCCAGCACCCCGAAGCACCCCACGAATGGATTCAGCTGAGGGCCCTGACACAGGGGAGAGCCTTAGTCCTTCGGGGTCTCAGAGATGGCGGCAGGAGTAGCCACTGCTGAAGTTGGGCTGGTTGATGCGGGAGGCCATGCCCGGTGGATCCAGCTGCCCGAGTGCCGGCCCCCGTCTGCCCCCCTGTTTCCTGGGCCCCTGTTTGGGGGAGCTCTTGCCTTTGCAGTTGTCCTTGTCCGGCCTGGGCTGTGGTAAGGGCTCGGGCTGCTCTAGGGTCTACTGCCTTGCCGTGCTGTGTGTGAAATGGTTTGTGCTTCAGGTGCAGAGTTGCTACCTCTGGGGATGTTCACCTAGAGGCTCGGTAACCTCGTATCTGCTGCGGGAGAGGAGATTCATGGATGGAGAAGGAGCCGGGTTCCATGACCCAGGAGGGCTCTTGTAGCTGTGAGGGAGTTGGATTCTTTGTTTCTGCCTTCCGCAGGACAAACTCACACAATCTAATTACGCGCTTCCCTTGTTTTTGGTGCTTAAACTTGCATATACATGTATGTAATCCGTTTTTTGAAAATTTCAGGTTGTGGAGGCATCTTCATTAAGCTGGGGTACCAGAATAAAGGGCTTCATTGCGTGTTTTGCTACAGGAATTGTCTGCTCGTTGCTGGTAAGATGTCCCTTCCCTCCAGTCTTTTCCCTACCCTGTCCTTCCTTCCCTTTGTCTTTCCCCTTTTGTCTACCTCCCTCTCTCTTCTGCTCTTCATGAGATGCATGGATGAGAGGGAGAGGAGAGGGAGGTGCTGAGGAGGGTGGGGAGGGGACTGGGTGTCTCTGTGCACTCTTGGCGATGGAGTCCTCCCTATATATAGGACCCCTGAGGGGTCTTCCCCTTGCAAACGCCCTGTGATTTATCTTCCAGGGAACTCTTCTGCTCTGGGTGCCCAGGAAGGGACTGTACCTCTTTGCCGTGTTTTATACCTTTGGTAACATCGCATCAATTGGGAGGTAACAGTTTTTTGCTTTTTGTTTTTTGTTTTTTAATTTAACCATAGCCAATTACTAGATGGGAAAATGGGTGTGGATTGCGCTTTAGGGACGTGAAGGAGGATGTTTTAATAGTTTTAAGGATTTGGTTTCACACCAAAGGTAGTTAAAATACATCGTATCCAAAAAAAACATATACATCACATCTAAATTCTATCACTTCAAAATATTTTAGTACCTTTTTTTTTCTTAAAGATTTTATTTATTGGGGTGCCTGGGTGACTCAGTTAAGCATCTGACTTTGGCTCAGTTTGTGATCTCAGGGTCCTAGGGTTGAGCCCCATGTTAGGCTCCCCACTCAGCAGAGAGTCTGCTTCTCTCTCTCCCTCTGCCCCTTCCCCTGCTTGTGCACTCTCTTTGTCAAATAAGTAACGAATAAATAACTTATTTATTTGAGAGAGAGGGTGAGTGAGGGTGAGTGAGGGGTGGGGGAGGAGCAGAAGAAGAGGGACAAGCAGACTCTAGGGTGAGCGCAGAGCCGGACACGGGGCTTGATCCCACAACCCTGAGATCATGACCAAAATCAAGAGTTGGACATTTAACTGACTGAGCCACCCAGGCACCCCAGTATTTTTGTATTTTAGTGTATTTTTAAAAATTTTTATTTTCTAAAAGATTTTATTTATATTTTTGAGAGAGTGAAAGAGAGCGAGAGATAGAGCATGGGGGGAGAAGGGCAGAGGGAGAGGGAGAAGCAGTCTTCTCACTGAGCAGGGAGCCCGGTGCATGGGGGCTCGATCCCAGGACCCTGAGATCATGACCTGAGTCGAAGGCAGATGCTTAACTGACTGAGCCACCCAGGTGTCCCTATCTTAGTTTATTTGTGAAATCTCCTGGGATAAAGTTACTGTTGTGATTTTATATATGAGGGAACCGTGGCATGCAGTGGTTGAATGATTTCTTCAGGCTTGACAACACAGCCCTGTCTGACTCTGGCCTGCTGCAGCCAGAGGCTGAGTGGGGATTTTGGAAGGGCTCACGGGGCCAGAGGCTGCCAGGAGAGGTGTTCTTATTCTGCCATCGAGGACCGTCTGGGACCTGGCTCTCGGCTCAGGAGCACAGGGCAGCTAACAGAGTGCCTCCCAGGTGTGGGCAGCCTGTTTTGCGTGCTGCAGGTCCGCAGATAGCCCAGGTCAAGTGCAGTTCATGCTTCAGCCGCACTGTGTGCTGACAGCAACAGTCCTGCTCCCGGCGGGGAGTGCTGGCCTGACTTCTGCCTGCAGGGCACCGTGGAACGTGAGCTCTGTGATTTCCTTTCCCTCCCCCTTCTCTTGTATCTCTGTCAATGGCCTCAGAGTCCTGGGTGTCCAAGCCCCGGCCCCTGTGATTACTCACCGTGGCTTGGTGCTGACCCCATCCCGGCCCCTTCCTCTTTGTCTCCGTGGTTATTGTCCTGAAGGGGATGGACTCCCGTGCTTAATGACTAAGCCTCGATCATACCTGGGTGGGGCTCTGAGCCCTCACAGACTGGTGTGGTTTGGTGTCTGTCCGCTGGAGCTCCTGGGTCGGCCAGGCAGCCATGCGAACGGGTAACATAGTAGGCACGGAGAAAGAGGTACCCAGGAGGGGCAGCTGCTGCGATCTGACCCGGGGAGCCAGGGCGGGCTTTCTAGAGATTGTGCTACCTGAGCTGCTCTTAGCTCTGGCTCATATCACTTCCCATCTGAACCACTACAGGAGTCCCTGCTGGCTTCTCTGTCTCCCTCCGTGTCCCTCCAGGCCATTTTCTACGGCGCCCGCGGAGCACTCTCTTTGGCCGTACCTCACTTCCGCCCCAGGTGCCCGCCTGCAGGAGAGGTGCTTCAGGAGCTGGCTTTTCCCAGTTCACTCCCCAGCCAGGCTGACCTTCTTGCATTTCCCCAAACGTCTTTGCGCCTGTTCTGGGGCTCTGCCTAGCATTCTGCCCTCTCTGTATCTCCCTCTTTGTGCTCTACTCCCCCCCTCATTTTGGGGGAATTCTTGCTCATTTGTCAGGGCTTGGCTCAAAAGTCACCACTCCTGGGAGACTTCTCATTACCCCTCCCCACCCTCACCCAGAATCAGTGGCCTCTTCTTTCGTAGGGGACTCTGTATGTCCCAAATGTATTTATGGGACAACACAGGTAGCATTTTATTACACTGACTTGGTACAAGTCTCTAAGCCACTTGAGAAGGGTTGTACCTCTGCCTTACTTGTCCCTAATTGTCCCCAAACCTAGCTCTGTTTTTGGCTGGAAATGTTAACCAAATGATTGAGTGCATGACTCTGGCTACCTTCTAAAAACTTAATATATGAATGCTTATGATAGTAAAATGCTGGCTCTCAGAGATGTCTCATCTTGCCTCTAAAGCCCTCTTGAATACTAACTTTTGGAGGGTTTTGCTTTGGGCAGACGTTGTAGGTTTAATGTCGAGTCTGTAAATAGAGCATGAATATAGGAGTGTGTTGATTAATCCAGAAGAACTATTTAGCAAACCCTAATAGGATGGACTCTTCACAGCACTGCCTACAGAAGTAATAAAGGGAGCAAATGATTATTTCCAGGCTGTGTCTAGGAGTTTATGGCTTTACCTATAATCTTTTATTTTATTTTTTTTCAAGATTTTATTTATTTATTTGACAGAGAGGGGGACAGAGGGAGAGGGAGAGAGTACAAGCAGGGGGAGTGGCAGGCAGAGGGAGAGGGAGAAGCAGGCTCCCCGATAAGCTGGTAGCCCGATGCGGGGCTCGATCCCAGGACCCTGAGATCATGACCTGAGCCGAAGGCAGACGCTTAACCCACTGAGCCAGCCAGGCGCCCCTATAACTTGTTATATTTTTGTATATATGCTGTATTTAATTTTTAAGGCCAGCCTTGGCTCTCGTGTCTTGTTCAGTGTTGGCTAGGAGTGCAGCCATGAATTTAGGTTGAAACTTAACAGTCCTTTAAAGAGAGGTAGGCTTATTTTTAAAATTTCTGTTTTTACCAAACACCCGGTAGCTAATGTTTAAACACTGGCTGTTCCAGGCTCCTGCCGGGGTGATGCCACATGGAGCATTTCTGTAGGATTCCAGAGACATGACAGACTGAGCCCTGGGGTTCGGTGGGAGCGTCTGCTGGGGTTACTGTCTCTCACAGCCCGCTTTCCAGTTCCAGTCACACTGAAAGTGCACGATGTTTGTCTTTTGGAGCTTTGGATCCAGTAGATGTGGGTTCGAATGCGGGCTCTTTAAGTTCCCAGCTGTGTAACTGTGGAATAAGTGAATGAACCTCTCTGAGCTTCATTTTCTCATCTCGGAAACAAATAGGCATAGTGACACCTAACCCACAGAGTTGCTGAGGGGTAGAACGAGGTCAGGTATGTCCTATCTGGCATTTAGCAAACACTGAACAAATCATAGATCAGTAGAATTATTCTCGGGAGACTATGAAAGAATGTGAAGTGCTCTGTTTTTTAGTATCAGCAACCTAACCCTGTCCGGTGTGGTTTTTCTTTTTAAAATGATCCGAGTCTTTGGTTGGTTGGTTGGTTTCCGTGGGTAGGTTGTTGAGGAGGCAAGGTAGCTCCTTTGAGAGAGAGGGGCCCTCTGACCTGGGGGCTCTGGGTGTGGTTCTAGAGCCAGAGCTCTGTGCCCTCACAGCCCGAGGAGCTGGGGAGCCCAGCTAACAGACCCTTCGGGGCTCCCGTTTCTTTGCCTGACAGTATATTCCTGTCATCTGCCCCACAGGTTGTTCAAGGATTGAGTGAGAATAATGCACAAAAGGCCCGAAAGCCCGGCAGTTGGCAGGTAGCACGAGCTTCTCCGCTGTGCGCTGCCCTTACCGCTGTGATCCCCGTGGGTGATCCTGGGCAGGCGGCGGGGAGGCGGCGGGCTGCGCCTGGGGCGGGCCTGGGCTGGTCTGAATGGCTTCTGTGTCTTTACCTCCCAGCACTGTCTTCCTCATGGGGCCGATGAAGCAGCTGAAGAGAATGTTTGAGCCGACGCGTTTGATCGCCACGATCATGGTGCTGGTAAGGCCTGCCTTTTAGCCGCGCTTGTGAAATGGGACTTTTTATTTCTGCCGTGTGGGTTTTTTTTTTCGTCTTCCACCTAAAAACCTCTTTTCTTTTCCCTTTCGTCTTGACTCACTGCCCGATGCCTGTAATCTCCGAGGCAGAGGGAGGATTCCGCGTCTGGTCGTGAGGCCCGCGGTGTGTCACTTGTTGGTCGGCTTCTGCCAGCGGGCCGCTCGGTGTAGCCACACTGATGGGGATGCGGTCCTCCTGCTGACTGGGGAAGCCACACGCAGGCAGAGTCTAGGGGGAATGACTCGGAAACACAGGCTTCGCGCTCTGGAGCCGGCGTCTGGTCTCCTGGAGTGAGCGTGCTCTTCCCTCGGCGTTATCTGACTGCCGCTGCGTTTGTTTCCATCGTATGTCCGAGGCGGGTCTGCTCTCCTCGTGGCCCCTCACCTCTGTTCCCTGCTCGGACGGCAGTGCCTGCAGCCCGTCCCATCCTGTCCCGTTGTTTCCAGTGCCCCTTCCTCCTCTGGGCTGCTGCCTTCTGTGTGACCATTAGCACCATTGCAGACCACATTCGCTGGCCTTCTGTTAAAATCACCTTTATTGCAACATTTGGGACTTGATCAGTGCACTTTTATTTTTAGTTTCATTTCTGTCCACGTCATTTGTTCATATAGGCGAGTTCTGTAAGGCCGTGTCCATGTTTGCTGTTGATCGCATGTCCTTTCAGAGCATTGGTCCAGTGCTGGCTGCGGAGAAAACACTTCGGGCGTATTTATTGAGCAGTTAAGCTATAGAGGGACAGAGAGGATGGGCATGACTGGCCGCTCAAGGGCCATTGTTCCTGGCCAGCCCTGGATGTAGATGGTCTGGACAGGCCTCTTGTAGAAAGAGCTTTCTAAGAAAGGACTCGGCGTGTTAGGTGACACGTAAACAAATAACCTACTGCCCGGTATCTCGTGTTACCCTTCGTCCTTACTTGCCTTTTCTGCTCCAGACGCAGGTGTTTTTGGCAGGATTTCAAATACGGGGCTATGTGTTCGACCTACGTTAGTGAGTTTGGGTGAAAAGATGGACGGGTGAGGGTGGACCAGAGATGTGATTTTATTTTTGGGGTGGAGAGTTTGGGAAAATTGGAAAGGCGAAGAGGATCCATTTCTTTTTAATCTACATCTGTTTTTATGGGCTGGTTTCATTTCATTGGGATTTTAACTCTTCTGCCAAACGTGAGTGCTCCCCATGGGTCCACCGCTTTGAGAGGAAGGATGCCTTTGGTTGCTGTGATCATCACAGACTCTGGTCACTGCGTGGGGATAAGTATTGTAGTTGGCCAAGCAGGGTGAAGTCTTAACCGTATTTTCCTCCATGTTGTCACTGTATTAATTAATGTTTTTCTTCTCTCTCTAGTTGTGTTTTGCACTTACCCTGTGTTCTGCCTTTTGGGTAAGCGTGTGTTTTGATTTCCTTGAACCCTTTTGGCTTGTGCCTCTTGTCACAGACTGTGCGGTAACTGTGTTCTCCTTTCAGTGGCATAACAAGGGACTCGCGCTCATCTTCTGCATTTTGCAGTCCTTGGCCCTGACGTGGTAAGTGATGTCTTAAATAGTCTCCTCCCACGTCGCTGTCTGACTAATGCAGCCGAAGGAGATGAAATCCCACGTGGTGTGGGTAGGAGGACAGAAAAACTTAGGAACTTTTCAATTTAAGAATTCTCCACGATGCAGGCGAAATCAGACCCCAGAGCGAAAGTCTGTGGACTCAGCCCCGTGCCGATAGATGGCATCAGTGGTCTTGGGTGGTCAGGGGAGGCTCGTTGCCTGGTGCAGTGTTTCTTTTGCGGGGCTCCTGGTCGATTTTGTTCTAAATGTTATTCAGTCACTTCTGTCTGGTAGGAGCGAGGACAATGGTGTATTTCGGGGGCTGGTAGAAAGAGGCTGTGAGTCAGATACACATTGAAGGAAGGCGAGTGGTAAGAAGTGATGAGCTACATTTGGGATGGGATGGATGATTTAGCCGAAACGCGGAGAGGGAATTGTCAGCCAGAGATGGGGGATGGTGACTGATGAAATGGAAAACCGTGGGCGGCAGGATGGGCAGGTGCGTGGCAGGCCATTGGCAAGACCAGGGAATTGTAGCTCGAGAGCCATGCCTAGTGAAAGGGGCGCTGGAGACCTCATTACTGGGGGCCGGGGGAGGGGCAGTAGGCTCCTGGTCCTTGCAAACCGGTCCACCATCAGAGCAAGAGCAGCGCTGGCCGACATGGAACCGACGGCTTCGGAGATGCTGCTCCAGTCCTTCCAGAGTTCAGGAAGGGATGAGGCCTGCCTGAACGGTTTCCATAGAGATGTGCTGATCTGCTTCGGAAAAAAAAAATGTTTTCTCTAGTGCCAAGGAGAGAGGACTGAAAGTTTTAAAGCCTCCAAGGATCAGCTGTACTCCTGCGTGGTAGAAATGGGGCTTGAGGCTGTAAGCCGAGCACCTTATCCCTTTAGTCATTTTGGACTGTGAAAAAATACACTTCCCAAATGCTTTTTGGGATTTACTATGTTCACAAGTAAGTGAGTTTCTGTACATGGGGAACAGAAAAAGAATGGTGGCCTGATTTTCATGACACACATGTTTTAGGAGTAGCTACCGAACGGCCTGGTTTGATGGCTTATGTATTTTGTTTTTTCCCAGGGGATGGAATTGGTACCCACATGTATATGCCTTTTTTTGCCTATAGACTGAATTTGAAGCCAGTTTTCAGAGGTTCAGCATTCATACGGGCTCAAGCAGATGGCAGTATCCCCTCCAACACTGACCGTGTTGTGTTTTTCTCAGGGCTGGTCCTTTAGCGTTGTGGCCTCTTCCCTGCCTGGGCCTCCCTTGGGTGAGCGGCCCGAGCCAGCTGGGATCACCAGGATACCTTTGGGCTTGGGTTCTCGAAGAGTCATAGCTTGCTTATATTTTTATCCACAGTGTAGTTGGTAGTGGTTTTTTTTTTTTTTTCTTTCTTTCTGTTCTGTTTTCTTTTAAAATTAATAGGAGCAGAGCAGAAAATTCTCCTAGTCAGTTAGAAGTTCATTCTGTTGAGGATTTGTAAAGTATTAGAGGATAGCTGATCTGTTTTTTTTTTTTTTTTTAAGATTTTATTTATTTATTTATTTGACAGAGAGAGAGAGATCACAAGTAGGCAGAGAGGCAGTCAGGGAGAGAGAGGGAAGCAGGCTCCCTGTTGAGCAGAGAGCCCGATGTGGGGCTCGATCCCAGGACCCTGAGATGATGACCTGAGCCGAAGGCAGAGGCTTTAACCCACTGAGCCACCCAGGCGCCCCTGATCTGGGTTTTATTTGGTGGTGTTTCAGAATGGGGCTCTGTGCCCTCCCGATATGTGGGATCTGCTGACCCTGTGAGGCTGAGGTGACAGGGTTAGCTCCACAAGGGCCTTTCGCCCTTCTTCTCTGGCCACCGATAACGCCCCTCCCCCCTGCCCCGTACTTGTGGCACGGCGTGTGTTCACGTGTGTATGCGAGTGTGCATAGGTGTGCATGTACCCCCCATGCTGAAGAGGGAGAGGGTCTGGGCCCATCAGGACAGACGTCCTCACAGCTGACGGCCCATTCCTTCCAGAGATTTCCTCCATTTGATTTCGTCTGTTGTTTGTTTTCGTTGCAGGTATAGCCTTTCCTTCATACCCTATGCAAGGTAAGACTGACTGTTTAGGGCTGTGCCTTCTGTCACTTGGGGATGATGCGGTGTTCACAAAGGGCCCTTTGTTCTGAGTGCTTTCAGAGAACACATATTATTTTATCTTTACTAAAATTCTTTCAGACAAATAGGTAAATGTCCTATATCTATTTTATAGATTAGTAAGCTGAGGGTCCTCTCCATCCCCTCCCCTGCGGTACAGGGTGATGGGTGTTGGCCCGGGACCACCAATTCCGGTGGCGGAACGTTCTCCTGTGATAACGTAGTGTGTATGTGCACGTAATCACTCTTTGAACGTGTAGCTTTGTGGAGCGAAGGTGAATATCACTTTAGTATCCCTGAGGAAGAGGTGGAGGGATCCAAGCTCATGCTTGTTTTCTTGTATTATCCCATCGATGAGAATGTTTCAGAAGAGTTTATGAAGGGAAAGTTAGCAAGGCCAGGACTTGGAGGACGAGGGTTTCCTAATTAGCAGTGTGACCTTAGGCAGCTCACTAGACCCCTGTGGCCTGAGAGGGCTCAGGGCGAAGCAGAGCGGGCTGGGCCAGGTCATCCCCAGAGGCCCCTTCCAGCCTGCATACCTCCTTTATTTGGCACTTTCAGTGATGGGCCTCTCAAAACTCGTCATGTGATCTTTGCCTGACCCTGCTCTCATGCAGCGGTTTAATTTCCATACGTCTCTGTCGTTACCTGTTAGCTAAAAAGAAGCTTTTCTTTAGCTATGTTGAGAAGATGAAAAATTGCATAGGAGCTGGGGAGGAGGAGGAGCAGGCTTGCACCTTACGTGTTCCGACTCTGCTGCTGACAGTGATTTGAAGATGCCGGGGAGTGTCCAATGAGATGTTCACAGGCCCCTCAACATAAAGGCAGCTGTGTGGCCTACGTTCTAGGGGGATAACAGTTAGGAAATACTCTGCTGACCCAGCGAGTTTGGGGGGGATGAGGGCTTGTCTGAGAAGAGTATGGGTAGAGCTGTCTTGGGCGGCTAGGTTTTTATGTGAAATGAGCCAGAACTCATCAGCCCTGAGCATCCTGTGATCTATTTATCAGTTTGCGAATAGTTTGAATGTGTCATTGTGCCAGGACTAGGCCCATAATCTTCAGGGTCCAGTGCAAAACGTAAATGTGGGTCCCTTGTTAAAAAATGAGAATTTCAAGATGGCAGCCACAGAGCATTAAACCAGAGGTGAAACCTTTGAAGTACGGGGCCCAGTGAAATTGCACATGTCTCTGACCCATGAAGCCGGGCCTGTTTGGTGCCATTCTTCAGGGCTGCAGACTTGACCTGGATTGGCATTTATAGAGCTTACGCCTTTCTCACAGTGTTCCATAGGAATAGTGCTTACATGGTAGAAAAGGGTTCCGTGGTCAGATATGTTTGGGAAGGGGTTAAGCGCGATTAGATGGGTTCCTTGGTAGGCAACTTTCCAGGTCCTTTGATATGTGTGTTGTTAGCTGCCATGAGGGATCTTATTTGGCTGTAAATCCCTTTCTTGTGCAGAGCATCTTCTGGGACTACAGTGTAGAGCAATCTTAAGAAATGCTGCTCTAGAATTATCTTACTATTAAAGCACCGTGCCTGCTCATGTAAATGCATTCACTTACCTCTCCCTCCCTCCGTGACTCCCAGGATCCTTGACACGGTGCAGCCGAGAGCAGAGGGACAGAGTCGGGGTGGGACGCCCTTGTACACAGCCATGCGTGGGGCCCGAGATGGCCGTGCTTCCTTGAATAGGACAGTAATTGATCGAGCACCCACTCTTTCCTAGCATGCTCTACAGTGAATTCTAGGGAGTAAGCGCCCGGGACAGGCCTGACACAGCAGGTTAATAAGTACCCGGTCACCACAAAGAGTCTCCTGTGCTCGGGAACTCCTGCGAGCTGTCCCTTAGCAAGTTCCTGCTGTTTGTTTAGGGTGAGGAATGAGGAAAGGCCCGAGTGATGACTGGGTGTGATGTTTTCAGTGGATCTGCTAATTCTGGTTAACATTAAAGTGCATAGTCCTACGTTCTTGGTTTCTGATAACCTCTGCTTTCTTCTGGTCTTTTCCTTTGGTCATTGTGAGTAGCTATCTGTTATTTGATACCTGCTCTATTCACTGTATTAATTCCTGCAACTGGTCTTTAGGGTAAGTGGGGCATCCCCTTTTACAGATGTGGAATTTGGAACTTAGTAAGACAAATGACTTGCCCACAGCAATACTGCTAATGTTGAAGCTGATGTCGGAAGCCGGGGAGCTCGACCCCACAGTCTAGGTGCTCTCCGCTGCACGATGCTACTCCGGGTGCCCAGGAAATCTACAGGAGGCTCTTGACCACTTACGGGGGCCTGTGGGGTGATGGTCTCCCACTGATGTTTGTGTGTTTTCCTCCTAGGGATGCTGTGAAGAAGTGTTTTGCTGTCTGTCTGGCATAGCACACAGCCGGTTGTGCAAGGCTTTGGAAGGCGCCGTGGACGAGCTGGTGGACAGTCTTGTAAATACGTTCTAAACCTCTGTCTTACAGACGCGTGCCTTTTCTCTCGCAGCAATGTGTTGCTTGTGCTCTGAACGTTTGAAGGTCGCTTTTGGAGGCAGTGTTGTGTTCCCAAACCCAAATGTCTGTAGCATGGTATGAGAGGTGGGTTCTGTGGCTTGTGGGGTAGACTCTTCCTCCTGCACCTGTTCCTCTTTAGATGGCGTTCCGCTGAAATCTCCTAAATAAAAACCTCGTTAAGTCGCTGCAGGTCAGCTTGGGAGCCAGCGCCCTCCAGGGGACGACAGGCGGCCCCGTCAGAGCTGGCAGGGGTATGGCCGTAAGGGACAGAGTTTTGGGGTCAACGGGGACTTTGTGGACTTGCCCTCAGCATGAGACCACCCCCCTCCGCCTCACTGAGCGTGGATGTGCTTCTGCTTTGGGGTCTGCCCCCCGACAGCTGCACACAAGCCCGTGGAGAGCCTGGTCGTGGATAATGTGGGAAAGAAGCACTTTTTGGGATATGCGTTGGTTTTAAATCTGAATGTTGGCTTTGTTCTTTGATTCCACACCTGATGATGGAATGTATCTTCTGACATTCAGTGCACAGTCTTCTTCTCTTGGGGTTTTCTTTCTTTCTACCCCTCCACGTAGCTTTTCTCCTGACCTCCTGGAACTAGACTGGGGACAAAGCATTGACGGTACAGACGCTGTTGGCTTTTGCACAAGAGCTGATGGGAAGTGAAAGATCTTGCTGCTTTCTACTCTGGTTTTTTTTTTTTTTTTTTTTTCCTTCAGTATTTACACATGTTGCTTTTAAAACTAATTCTGTTTTCCGTTCTCCCTGGCACGGGGCCAGAGAAGAGTGGTGGGAAGGCAGAGCCCTGCCGTGGGGCCTGCAGGAAGGAGGTGTGCCTGCCTGGTGACCTTTCAGCAGGGCCCGTGTTTGCACTGGAGTCCGGGCTGCAGACCTTGGGGCAGGACGCCGTGGATGGCGGGGGGCTTGCCTTGCAGCCCCCGCCACGCCGCACACACCTGCTTTGTGCCCAGGGCCCCGTCTGGTCCTCACGAGAGCCGGTGACGCTTATCTCACCGGGCAGCAGTCAAGGAATTCGGGCTCAGGAAGGTTAGCAGGTTCCCCCAAAGCCACGGCTGGTGGCAGAACTGGGCCCAGAGCCTCGGCGCCCAGCTTCGGTCCCCTCCGTACCCCTGTGTTTCCTAGGTTGGCTCTGGAGACGCCCCCTTTAACTGTTCTGCTTGTTCTCATCAGCCAAGCCTGTGCCTTCTCTGCTCCCAGTCTCTGTCACTGCACGGTCTCCCGCCCAGTTTCCCTTTTGGGAAGCTTCCTCTGGTTTCTGTAGGCTCTCCATTGTTCGTTGATGTGCCCTTGCAGCTCCTCCTTGCTGCCTGACCAGCGCGCGTGCCCTGTCTTGATTGCCAGAGTTCCTGGCATTGCGGAGCCACTACAGCAAGCCCACAAGTGAAATCTCTTCGGGGTTTTTCTGTTCTTTCCCCAGGTCTGGCTGGTCTCCTCGGGTTCTTGCTCTGGCCAGCCTTTTCCTCTGAGCTGGGGAGCTGTAAGCAGGTCTGATGGGGTCAGGGTGAGGAGGCGGTCTCACCGGGTCCTCTTGAGGCTGTGGAGGGCACCCTGGCTTATCCCGAGCTTCCTCACCTGCCTTCAGCCAAGAGGGGAAATTATGTGCTACCCTCTGGCTTTCGTGGCGTTCTTTCACCTCTGAGGTGCCCCTAGGAGATAACTCAGGTCTTGGAAGCTCTCTAGGAAGGGGCCCAAAGGAGGTCAGGAGTGTCCATCCGTAAAGGAGTGTCCGCTCCGTAAAGAGCGGATGTGAGGCTAGCCTGTGTCTGCGAGCTCCAGCCGGCCTGGAGTAACTGGAAGACTGATCCCTCTGGCCCTTTGCAATGTCTGGACTTGACTTTGTGGGACATGAGGTCGAGGTGCCTTTTGAGATGCCAGCAGGGCTGTGTGGCACCGCGGTAGTGGATGTGGGCTCTGACGGCACACGGGTCTGGGTGTGAGTTGGGGTTCGGTCACACACTGGGGTCAGGTTGAACAGGTTACTTAAGCTCTGGCTCCTCTGTTTAAAAACCACAGAGATAACAGTTCCTGCTGGATCATTGTCCTTCAGTGAGCTGTGCGTCACGTGCTTAGTTAGCCTGGAGCCCAGTGTTCATAGATGATATCTCAGTAAAAGGAAGGTCTTACTGCCTGGTCCCAGAAGTAACCGATGATCTATGAAGGTGACAGGTGAACGTCTCTGACCATTACTTTATCTAAAAAAGACGTATCTAGCATTATGTGTCCAGCACACGAGTTGCCCTGCGTGGTCTCATTTAATATTGGCAGTGACTTTGCCGGCTGCTGGTCCTGCCTGTTCCCTTACTGAAGAGAAGGAACAGCTCGCCAAGGTAGTTCATTCTGCGTCCAGATCTCACCAGTAGAGGGTGGTGATTCTCACGTTAAAGTGCCTGCCCTGCCCTAACGCAGGGCCCTCGGCCAGTTTGCACAGACAGCTCCAGTCGGGTCACCTTGGGTAGCTTTTGGATGATCCTGCCGTTCAGACTCTTCCAAACTCCTGCATTCTCCCTTCTGCCACCTCCCCCTTTGGTTTCCCCTACTCATTTTTTGCCCGCTGCGCTGTGGGAGGCAGAAATCCACATTCAGTCTGCTGAAAGCTGGTACCAGGTAACAGTGCTGGTGGCTGGCACTGGGGGCGACAGAGGGGGGATTAGGGTTCAGACCCTGTGGCTGGCTGGCAGGCAGTGGTCTTGGTTTCCTGCACACTCCACCCCCTCCCCCCACGGCTGGGGGAAGGAGAGGTTGTTGCATCTTTGGAATGAAAGGAATCACTCAGGCGACTCTAGCCCTGCAGTGTGCTCCCCAGAGGTGAGGGGGTGCCTCCAGCTGCATGTGAGCTGTGCCGCCCAGCGTTCTTCCCTCTGTGGGTGCTGTGTTGGGCACTGTGCTACTCCTCAGGCCCAGACAGCCGGCTCCTGGCCCTCAGAGCCTGCTGTGTGACTCCCTGCCGCCCATCTCACTACTTAGGAGGTTCCCCTTCCGCCGACTGGGCTCATGGGCGGCTCTGGCTCCCAGATCCTGTGCGTGGCCATGTTCCTGGCCGCTGCTGCCCAGGCCCAGCTGGAGATCCCCTGGGAAGGTGGGACACCATCCCCCATGGAGGATTTCTACTGGGTTGATGATCTCGATGCTCCCTCATTCTTGTATGGGGACTTTGGGGGGGTATCCGCCGACTGCCACCTCCCTTCCACTCTAATCAGGGTGTGCTCAGGGAGCAGAAAATAGAGTCGTGAAGTGCATCTCAATAAATTACTTTTGGACACTTGCATTGAAGAGGATGATTAAGAAGTAGGGCATACGTTGAAAAAAGGGTAAGGGAGATACTGGTTTGGCTGCTGCTGCTTTTGACAGCTCCAGGAAGTGATGAGTGTGGCATGGTGACACTCAGGGAGTGAATTAGGAAACTGAACTCAGCCTGTGGCTGTGCATTCGTTCCCTTTTCTGTGGGGCAGCCCGCACCAGGCCCACCTTACCTTCTCTTCCCTCAGATGTCTGATTGTGGAGTCAGCCGCAGGATCACAAATTAGTTAAAAATTCACAACCCATCCTTGACCCTCATTTTCAGCAAATAAACGAAAAAAAATCCGTGTTTGCTCAATTTTTGGTTAGTTTTTTTCTATTTTAAAATTTAAGATTTTGGGGGATATTTTAAGGGGTACTGTAGGTTTTTTTTGCAGATAGCAGTTTTTAAAAAGCTAATAGACCTACAACTGAAGTTATATATAGATTTATATCTGAAACTCTTGGTAAGATATTAACAAAATAATTTCGATTTAGAATTTTTGATTTTTTTGGACATTCTCATTTAAAAAGGTAGTTGGGAGGTTAAATCATGTGACTTTAAAGTATCTTCTAATTCATAGTTTATGACTTTTATGAAATGCTGAGATCTTGAGCATCTTCTATCAAGTAAAGAGACAAAAGTGTTGTGCAGTTTATTTGATCCCTCAGGATAGGCTGTTTACGTTCCACTTTGGGCTATTTCCAGCTCTACCCCAGAGGCATAGGTGACACTCTCAAGTGCCTGGTACCCTTCAGCTCTGTTGTGGGTTGCTCAGGTGTCTGTCGCGCAGAAAGGCCTCACGAAGCTTGGGCAGAGATCTCGCACTGGAGCTCGTGAGCATAGCCCAGGGACGCAAACGGGAGCAGCCCAGCCTTTGCTAATGTACCTTGACCACATAAAATTCCATTCTTCCTAGCAGGAGCCCATAGGCTGATAATGGGCTTAGAAATGCACAAAACTTTGTCTCTGGATGGGATGAGCTGAGAGCAGAGAAGATTGAGTTCATTAGGCAGGTGCTGTATCATCCTCTCATGGACCGGATGTGGCTATTTGAAATGAAAAGTCAGCCCACAGCATTGTAATAAACAGCTAATGCTGAGGTACGTGTTTACAACGAGGTAATGTCACTACATGTAATAGATAGTACGAAAAAACCCCATGCATCACAGACAAACATTCCCTGATACAAGTGGGCTGCCTGGACTCAGCGTCCTTGTGAGGTATCTTTATGACCAAGTGAAGACTGGCGTCTGGGCAGGAGGTTGTTCTCTGTCGAACTTCCGTACTGCCGGTGGTGAGCCTTATTCGAAGTACGAGTGAATCTTGTATTTGTAAAATATCCTCAAGGAGAAGCATAGTTTACATTCGGTTTTGTGGTCTTTCTGCTAGGAGAAGTGTTTATTTAGCCTTTTTCAATATATGTTTGATTGATGTAGCCACTTTGAACAAGGAAGGGAAAGATTTAACATCCTCTCAACTCTGTTCCTTTGCTGCTTTTGTAAATTCTGATTGTGAAGTTGGGGATAAAAATGTTCAAAAGCCCGTGGAGAATTTACATGCCTTCAGAACATTGTGCCTGCTCTAATATGATGAGCTTTTAAAACACTTTGTTAAAACACCAATCAATTTTTGTAATTGTATAGAAATACCTAAGTTTGAATGCTGGTGATTGCATAACTGAGTTTTTTATATCCAAAAATATATTCTTGTGGGCTACTTTTCCTACCTTGAGATTCTATTTCATACAACAAATATTTTCTTTTTACTGATGCAGTTCAAAGAGAAAGAATTTTGCTCATAATAAAGCTGTTTTTTTTTCCCCAAGACATCATAAAACTGTTCTTAATTTTTCTTGTTTTGCTTTTTGTTTCCTTCTCCAATAAATGATTGAATTATGATCCTTAATAAATCTGGTATTGTCTCTTATTTATGTTTGTTTCTCCAGGAGTCACTAAACCAAATGAAGATTGTCTGACTACAAGATAAGGACATGTCCTTATTTTGCATTCCTATTTTGTAGCATGCATTGTAAGCACTTAGAGTTGTTTTTGAGCTAAGTTGATATGTAGCCTTCTCTTTCCAATGACGTGGGGATAACAGGATCTAAGTTTTGAAGATTTTTGAAGGTAAGAAATGTCAAATGTTTTTATTTTGGAGTATTCCTGCACACCTACCTGGTTTAGTCACTACATAAACTGGGTTGTCAAATTAGTATAAAGTTCGTAATATTTCCATATTCTTTTAATGTTTTAAGAGTTATGACTGTCGTTTCTCTGCTGATACTGGGAATTTGTGTCTCCTTGCTTTATCTTGGTCAGTCTGATTTGAGGTTTATGATTTCATTGATCATTTCAAAGACAAACTAGTTGAAAAGATTTGAACAAACATTTAACAGAAGTATATGAATGGCCAACAAACACATGTAATATATACTGTATTATCATGTAAGTTAAAAAAACCGGTAAAACCCAACTTAAGACTAAAGATACATTCTTAAGTGGTAAAATTATAATGAAAAGTAGGACATTATTTGCATAAAATTTGGATAGTGATGACTTTGAGGTTTGGAGAGGTTAGTGATTGAGAAGGGACACTATGGAGGGGGACTCTGGGTGCTGGTTGTCCTTTTTTTTTTTTTTTTGGGAGGGATCTTGAGTTGTTGGATGGTGAGGGGTAGAGGGAGAGAGGGTGAGAATCTCAAGCAGGCTCCACGCCCAGCTCAGAGCCGGACATGGGGCTTGATCCCAGGACCCTGAGATCATGACCTGAGGCAAAACCAAGAGTAGGATGCTTAACTGACTGAGCCACCCAGGTGCCCCTGTCCCATTTCTTAACCAAGTGGTATTTACAAGGTGTTCACTCTGATAAATCATTACACTATGTTTTTTGCCTATGTGCACATTTATGATGTGTTACATTTTATAATAAAGGTAAGAGCTTAAATAATTGGTTTTAGATATTTTTTCTAATATAATTTAATACTATAAATTTCCTTCTGAGCATGCCTTTAGTTGCATTTCACAAATTTTGATACGTTGTGTTTCCATTTTATTTTATTATTTATTTATTTTTTTCTTTAAAGATTTTATTTATTCGACAGAGAGATTACAAGTAGGCAGAGAGAGAGGGGGAAGCAGGCTCCCTGCTGAGCAGAGAGCCCAATGCGGGGCTCGATCCCAGGACTCCTAGATCATGACCTGAGCCGAAGGCAGAGGCTTTAACCCACTGAGCCACCCAGGCGCCCCTGTGTTTTCATTTTAATAAAGTTCAAAATATTTCCTTTTTTTCCTTTTTCCTTTATATTACTGTCCACCTCTGGACTACCTCCTCAGTCCCAGCTTACCACCCCTCCTTCCCTCCCCTCTCCCTCCTCACCAACTCCTCCCTCATCAGCTCCTCACCTCTTCTGCCTCTCCTCCGCTGCCTTTCCTCCCCTGCCTTTCCCTACCTCCCACCCCATCCCCACCCCCTACCTCTCCCAGACATGGTCTGGCCCAGTTCAAAATACTTTATTTCCTTGTGATTTCTTCTTTGACCCACTGATTACTTAGATGTGTGTTTAATTTTCAAACATTTGGGGATTTTCCGGATACCTATTACTGGTTTATAATTTAATTCTGTTGTAGTCAGAGAACATATTCTTTTCTTTTCTTTTTTTAAAGAATTTATTGGGGAGGGAGAGAACATGAGGTGAGGGGGGAGGGGCAGAGGGAGAGGGAGAAGCAGACTCCTCGCTGAGCAGGGAGCCCTGACTCAGGGCTCAATCCCAGAACCCTGGGATCATGACCTGAGCTGAAGGCAGACAAGTAACGGACTGTGCCACCAGACGCCCCCAGAGAACATACTCTAAATGATTTTAATCCTTTAACATTTATCGGGACTTGTTTTAGACCCTGCATATCGTCTGTCTTGGTAGATGTCCCAGTATATTTGAAAAGAATGTGTATTCAGCAGTTGAGTGGAATGTTCTAGAAATACTACATTGGTTGACGGTGTTGTCTAGGTTCTAACCATACTGAGTTTGTATATACTTCTATCCATCATTGAGAGAAGCATGCGAATTATAATGTGGATTTCACTGACTTTTCCATTCAGTTTTAAAAATTTTGTTTATTTTAAACATAAAAAAATAAAATACGGGCGCCTGGGTGGCTCAGTTGGTTGGGCGAATGCCTTCGGCTCAGGTCATGGTCCCGGAGTCCCAAGATCGAGTCCCGCATCAGGCTCCCTGCTCCACGGGGAGTCTGCTTCTCACTCTGACCTCCCCTCTCATGCTCCCTCTCTCTCTCTCTCTAATAAATAAATAAAAATCTTAAAAAAAAAATAAAATAAAAAAAATAAAAAATAAAATAAAATACAAAACAAAAATGTACAGCTCAGTGAATTATTTCAAAGTGATGGTATCACCACCGTCCAAGTCAAGAAATAGAATGTCGCCAGCATCTCAGCGTTCCCTAATGCTCCTGTGTAGTCATTACTTCCTGTGCCCCTCCTCCACAGAGGTGACTGACCACTCTCCTGGCATTATAGCGCCACTGCCTTGCTGTTCTTCAGAGTTGTTGTTGCTGTTCTTCTTCAGTTTTATTGAGATTTAATCGACATACAGAACTGTGTAAGGTTAGGGTGTACAGCATCATGATTTGACTTCCATATATTGTAAAACGATTACCACAATAAGTTTAGTTAACGTCCATCATCTCATATAGATGTCAGAAAAAAGGTAAAAATGTTTTTTTTCCTTGTGATGAGAACTTTTTAGCATTTACTCTCTCAGCACTTTTCACACATGCCACCCAGCAGTGTCAATGGTAGTCATGTTGTGCGTTACATCCTCCGAACTTGGAGTTGAAAGGTTGTAGCTTCTGACTGCCTGCCTTCTCCCACCTCCCATGCCCACCTCTGGCAACCACAAACCTGATCTCTGAATTTGTTTTTAGATCCCACATATATGTGTGACATGCACCATTTGTCTTTGACTTGTTTCGCTTAGCACCATGTCCTCAAGGTCCATTCGTGTTGTCGCAAGTGGCACGATTTTCTTCTTTGGCTGAGTAGTAGTCTCTTGTGTGAATGTCCCGTGTTTTCTTTCTCTGTCCACCCATCGATGGACACTTAGGTTGTTTCCATATCTTGGCTGTTGTAAATAATGCCATAACGGGGGTGCCTGGGTGGCTGAGTCGTTAAGCGTCTGCCTTCGGCTTGGGTCATGATCCCAACGTCCTGGGATCAAGTCCCGCATCAGGCTCCCTGCTCAGCGGGAAGCCTGCTTCTCCCTCTCTTTCTCCTCTGCTTGTGTTCCCTCTCTTGTTATCTCTCTCTCTGTCAAATAAGTTAAAAAAAAAAAAAAGCCTTAACATGTGGATGCAGATATTTCTCTGATAGGGCTTTTGTTTCCTGGGGTTTTAATTCTCAGAAGTGGAATTAACTAGATCATGTGGTAATTCCATGTTTAGTGTTTTGAGGAAACCATACTGTTTGTCACAGTGGCGGCACGAGCTCACATTCCCATCAACAGTCTGCAAGGTTCCCCATTTTCCACATGCATGCCAGCACTTGTGATTTCTCTTCTTTTTGATCATAGCCATTTTAGTAGATGTGCAGTGATATCTCATTGTGGTTTTGATTTGCCTTTCCCTAATGATTAGTGATGTTGAACATCTTTTCATGTACCTGTTGGCCATTTGAATATCTTTGGATACTGGCTTTTTACTGGATTTTTGTTTTTTAATTGGATTTTTAAGTAGGTTACTTTTTAATTGGACTTTTAATTGGATTACTTGTGGTTTTGCTATTGAGTTGAGTTCTTTATAGATTTTGGCTATTAACTGTTTATCAGATATATGATTTGCAGATATTTTCTCCCATTCTATGGGGTGCCTTTTCATTTTGTTGATTTTTTTTTTTTCTGTGCAGGAGCTTTTTGGTTAAATTTGATGTAGTCCTCCCTGTTTATTTTTTATTTTGTTGGCTTGTGGTTTAGGTGTCATATATGAAAATTAATTGCCAAGACCTATGTCAGAGCTTTTTTCCTGTGTTCAGGTCTTATATTTAATTCTTTAATCCATTTCAAGTTAATTTTTGTGAGTAGTGTATAGTTAAGATAGGGGTCTAGTTTCATTCTTTTTCATGTACATATCCAATTTTTTCAGCACTATTTATTTATTTATTTAATGATTTATCATCTTAAGCATTTTTTACATGTATAGCTCAGTGGTATTAAATATGTTCATATCATACCTAACCTAATGTGAAATTTCGCCCTGTGTTTTCTTCCAGGAATTTTATAGTTTTACATCTTTTTAAAATTAAATTTTATTTTATTTTTTTATTTTATTTATTTGTGAGAGGGAGAGAGTGAGCAAGAGAGAGCACAAACTCTGGGGGTAGAGGCAGAGGGAGAGGGAGAAGCAGACTCGCTGCTGAGCAGGGACCCTGATGCAGGGCTCAATCCCACGACCCTGGGATCATGACCTGAGCTAAAAGCAGATGCTTAACCAACTGAGCCACCCAGGCATCCCAGTTTTAGGTCTTGTAATTAGGTCTTTAATCCATTTTTAATTATTATTGTGTTAAGTGAAGATTCAACTTCATTCTTTTGCATTTGATTATCTGGCTTTCTTAGCACCATTTGTTGAAGAGACTGTCCTTTCACTGTTGAATGGTCTTGGCAGCCTTGTCAAAGATCATTTGACCACATATGTGAGGTTTTATCTCTGGGATCTTTATGCCATTCTATTGGTTTATGTGTCTGTCTTTATTGTCTTTACTCTCTTGATGACTATAGTTTGTAGTGGGTTTTTAAAATCAAGAAATGAATCCTCCAGGTTCGTTCTTTTTCAAGATTGTTTTGGCTACTCAGTTCCTCTGAGGTTCCGTATGAATTTTAGGATTTTTTTTAATCTCTGCAAAAAATGTCACTGGGATTTTGATAGGGATTGCATTGAATCTGTAAATTGCTTTGAGTAGTATGGACATCTTATCAAGTCTTCTAATCAGTGTACATGGGACATATTTCCATTTGTATCTTTAATTTCTTTCAGCAGCGTTTTGTGGTTTTTATTGTACAAGTCTTTCACCTCCTTGGTTAAGTTAATTTCTAAAATATTTTATTCTTTTTGATACTATTATAAATGGAATTTTGTAATTTCCTTTTCAGAATGTTCATTTTTCTTGTGTAGAAATGCAACTGATTTTTGTGTGTTGTCTTTGTATCCTGTTAATTTCTTGAATTCATTTATTAGCTGTAATAGGTTTTGTGTGTGTGAAATCTTCAGGGTTTTCTATGTGTAAGACCATATCTGCAAACAAAAACAGTTTTACTTCCTCTCCAGTTTGGATGTTGAGTATAAGTGGCAGAAGTGGGCATCCTTCCCTTGTTCATGATCTTAGAAGAAATGCTTTCAGTTTTGTACCATTGAGTATGATATTAGTTGTGGATTTTTCATATGCAACTTTTATTATGCTAAGATAGTTTCCTTCTATTTCTAGTTTGTTGAGTGTTTTTATCATGAAAGGGTGTTGAATCTTGTCAGTTGCCTTTTCTGCATCAATTTGATGATCATGTGTTTTTTTCCCCTCCATTCTGTTAATGTGGTGTATTACATTGATTGATTTTCCTATGTTGAACCATCCTGAACCAAAGAATAATCCCACTTGGTTATGGTGTACAATCCTTTTAATATGCTGCTAAATTCAGTTTGTTAGTATTTTTGGAGGTGTTTTTTGCATTGATGTTCATAAGGGATATTGGTCTGTAGTTTCCTCTCGTAGTGTCTTTGGCCCTGCAGAATGAATTAGGAAGTCTTTCCTTCTCTTCAAGTTTTTGGAAAAATTTCTAAGAATTAGTTCTTTAACTGTTTCATAGAACTCACCAGTGAAGGCATTAGGTCCAGGACTTCCTTTGGCAGGAGATTTTTTTTTTTTTAAGATTTATTTATTTTAGAAAGAGAGAAAGAGCGAGAGAAGGGGCAGAGGAAGAGGGTGAAGGAGAGAAGCAGACTCCCCGCTGAGTTGGAAGCCTAATGCAGGGCTCGATCTCATGACCCCGAGATCATGACCTGAGCCGAAATCGAGTCAGACTGACTGAGCCACCCAGGCATCCACAGCAGGAGATTTTTGAGTACTGACTCTATCTTACTAGTTTTAAGTCAATTCAGATTTTTTATTTCTTCATGATTTAGTTTTGGTAGGTTTTGTGTTTTAGAAATTTGTCTACTTCAACTAGGTTATCCTATTTTTTGGTATATAATTATGCCTAGTATGCTCATAATCCTTTTTATTTCTGTGGCATTGATAGTAATGTCCCCATTTTGATTTCTGTTCTTAGTAATTTAAATTTTCTGTCTTTTTTCTTATTTCATCTGGTGAAAGGTTTGTCAGTGTTTTTGATCGTCTCAAAGAACCAACTTTTTGTTTCATTAATTTTTCTCTTTTAATTTATCTCTGTTCTAATCTTTATTTCCTTCCTTTTCCTAGCTTTGGGTTTAGGTTGATCTTTTTCTAGCTCTTTAAGTTGTAAAGTTCGGTTGTTGATTTGAGATCTTGTTTTTTAATGTGAACATCTATAGCTATCAATTTCCCCCTTAGCACTGCTTTTGCTGCTTCCCATGAATTTTGGTATATTTGTTTTTGTTTTCATTCATCTCCAAGTATTTTCTAATTTCCTTTGTGATTTATTCTTTGATCCATTGGCTGTTTAAAGGTGTGTTGTTTCATTTTCACAATTTTGTGAGTTTTCCAGTTTTCCTTCCTTTTTTTTCTTTTTTTAAAGATTTTATTTATTTATTTGAGAGAGAGAGAGAGAGAACACAAGCAGGGTGAGGGGCAGAGGGAGGAGCAGAGTCCCTGTAGAGCAGGGAGCCTGATGTGGGGCTCAGTCCTGGGACAACAGGATCATGACCTGAGCCGAAGACAGACGCTTAACCACTGAGCCACCCAGGCGCCCTCCATTTTTCTTTATGTTTTGATTTCTAATTTTATTCCATTGTGGTGAGAGAAGATACTTTGTATGTTATCTATGTTTTAAAATCTATTGAGACTTAATTCGTGGCCTAACATATGTTCTATCCTGGAAAATGTCCCATGTGTACTTGAGAAGAATGTTTATGCTGTTGTTTTGGGTAGAGTGTTCTATATTGTCTGTTAGATTAAGCTGTGCTATGTTCTTTATGTCCTAGTTTTCCTAACTTCTGTTATTCCAGCCATTATTCCAAGTGGGCTATTGGTATCTCCAACAATTATTGTAGAACTCTCAACAGTTCTGTCAGTTTTTGTGTCATGTGTTTCGATGGTCTGTCTTTGGATGTGTAAATGTTTATAATTGTTATATACTCTTGCTGTATGGAACCTTTTATTTATAGTGATCTTTTCATCTCTTGCAAACTTTTTTGACTTATAGTCTATTTTTCTGTTATGAGAATAGCTACTCCTACTCGTTTTTGGTTACTGTTTGCATGGGGTATCTTTTTCTGTCCTTTCATTTTCAGCCTGTTTATGTGTTTGGATCTTAAATGAGTGTCCTGTAGACAGCATATAGTTGGATCATGTATTTTTTATTCATATTGCCAATCTCTGTCTTTTGATCAATACAGTTACATTAAAAGTAATTATTAATAAGAGAGACTTCTGTTACTGTTTTGTTTGTTTCTTATAGGCCCCATAGCTTTTTTTGCCCCTGATTTCTTGCATTCCTGTCTTCTTTGTGTTTGGTCGATTCTTTGTAGTGAAATGTTTAAATTCCTTTTTAATTTCCTTTTGTGTGTATTCTGTAGTGATTTCTTTATGGTTACCATGGGGATTATATTTAACATCCTAAAGTTGTCACACTGTAATTTGAATGTATAGCAGCTTAATTTTCAATAACACACTAAAACTACTTCTTTACAGCTTCTACACAGCTGTAAAGGAGTACAACTTTTCTGGTTGTTGATGTCACAGAATTACACCTCTATATATATTGTGTGCCCCGAGACATAAAGTAAATAATTCTTTTAAATGCATTGGTCTCCTGAATAAGTAGAAAACAGGACTTGGAGTTACAAACCAAGGTTACAATAATCCTAGTTTTTACAGTAATCCTTTTTTTACTGTAAATGTATTAAAGTATATTGGTCTCTAAAATCATGTAGAAAACAAGAATACAATTACAAATCATTCTTACAACAAAATTAGCTTTCATAATTGCTCATGGGTTTTCATATATTGAGATGTTATTTCTCCATATGGTTTCAAGGTATTGGCTATTGTGCTTTCATTTCACCTCACAGAGCTCCCTTGGGCATTCTTGCTGGGCAGGTCTAGTAGTCATGAACCCCCGCAGCTTTTGTTTCTCTGTGAATGTCTTGATTTCTCTCTCACTTTTTTTTTTTTTAAGATTTTATTTATTTATTTGACAGAGAGAGATCACAAGTAGGCAGAGAGGCAGGCAGAGGTGGGGGGAAGCAGGCTCCCCGCTGAGCAGAGAGCCCGATGCGGGGCTCGATCCCAGGACCCTGAGATCATGACCTGAGCCGAAGGCAGAGGCTTTAACCCTCTGAGCCACCCAGGCGCCCCTCTCTCTCACTTTTGAAGGGCAGTTTTGCTGGCTATAGAATTCTTAGTAGTTGACAGTTTTTTTCTTTTAGCACTTTGAATATATTGGCTTCCCGTCTTCCAGCCCACAGTTTCTGATGAGAAATCTGCAGATACTTTTACTGAGGTTCCCTTGTATGTGATGATTCACTTTTCTCTTGCTGCTTTCAAGATTCACTTCTTTGTCTTTTGAAAGTTTGATTAAATGTGTCCTGGTGTGGGTCTCAGAGTTCATTTTACTTGGTCTTTGTTGAGCTTCTTAGATGTTCATATTCATATCTTCTCATCAGATTGGGGAAGTTTTCAGTCATTAATTCTTCATATATTCTTTCTGCCCCTTTCTCTTTCTGGGGACACCCACAGTACATATGTTGGTTGAGTTGATGGTATCCCAGTGGTCCTTTAGGCTCTGTTCACTTTTCTTCAATCTTTTCTGTTTCTCAGTCTTGATAATTTCCATTGTCCTACCTTCAAGTTTACTGATTCTTCCTTTTGCCTGCTCAAATCTGCCTTTGAATCCCTCTAGTGAATTTTTCACTTCCATTATTGTACTTTCCAGTGCCAGAATTTCTTTTTTTTTTTTTTAAGCTTTCTATCTCTTTACCGATATTTCCATTTTGTTCACATATCATTTTCTTGACTTTTCTCTTTTGGTTCTTTAAGATTCTTTAGGACAGTTGTTTTAAAGTATTTGTTTAATCTATTTGTCATTAAGTCTTTTTCAGGGACAGATGCTTTTGAATTCTTCCCTTTGAATGGGCCATACTTTCTTTTTTTTTAAAGATTTTATTTATTTATTTGACAGAGAGAGAAATCACAAGTAGGCAGAGAGGCAGGCAGAGAGAGAGGGGGAAGCAGGCTCCCTGCTGAGCAGAGAGCCTGATGCGGGGCTCGATCCCAGGACTCTGGGATCATGACCTGAGCCAAAGGCAGAGGCTTTAACCCACTGAGCCACCCAGGCGCCCCTGGGCCATATTTCTTGTCCTTGTATGCCTTGTGAATTTTTTTTGTCGAACACTGGACATTTGAATATAGTAATGTGATAACTCTGGGAATCAGGTTTTCTCTCTTCTCCAGGGTTTGCTATTTTTGTTGTTGTTTGTTTGTTTGTTTTTAAGCAGGCTCTATGCCCAGCATGGAGCCCAAAGGGGCTCAAACCCACAACCCTGAGATCAAGACCTGAGCTGAGATCAAGAACTGGATGCTCAGCTGACACCACCCAAACACCCCCTTTTTTTTTTTTTTTTTTGATTGTCGTAGGTTGTCTCTGTGCCAAGGATAAGCCTGAGGTGTAGTCGTTTCTGAGCCTTTTCTTGGACATGCACTTCCTGTTTTTCCTATATGTATATGTCTATGTCTTGTTTTTGGTTGTCTTAGTCTTTAACGTACAGCTCCCAAAGGGGACAAGAAAAGAATGAAGGTGGGTGGGTGGCGGTGCTGGCCCTCTAAATCTCCTGGAAGTGACTTCAGCTGGAGGGGGTGGCACTTGCAATAAGTGGGGGGAGGGAGGTGCAGCAACAGTGGCTGCTTACCTCTTTGTGTGCACCTCTGTGATAACGAGCAGCAACAGCCATCAGAGCACAGATCTCCAATATTTAGAGGTCAAGGTCCTTTCTGTCCTCCCTTTCGCAAGCTGTGTGTAGCTGCCCCAGGAACCAGTGCACGACTGCCTGTCAGGTGCCTAGGGGTGGGGGATGGGTGACTGTTCTGTGCTGAGAGCTGAAATTCACTGAAATAAACTGCAGTTTACTGTCCAAGCCTTCCCTTGCGAGGTGCAAGCCTTCAACAGATTCCGGAGTTCCAGAATAGTTCTATCGGATTCTGCCAGTGCGATTGTTATCTAGGTGGGAAGACAGATTTCTGGTTCTTCCTAGTGTGCCATCTTTCCAGAATCATCCTCAGCAGTCTGTTGTCCTTTTACTTTCATCGTTTCTGTTAAGAAGTCTGTTTCATGAAAATTGGTGCATCTTTGAAGGCAGTCTGCCTTTTTCCATCTTTGTACTTAATTTTTCAGTATTTTTTTTAAAAGATTCTTTTTTTCTTTTAAAGATTTTATTTATTTATTTATTTATTTATTTATCAGAGAGAGAGAGCACAAGCAGGCGGAGTGGCAGGCAGAGGCAGAGGGAGAAGCAGGCTCCCTGGCAAGCAAGGAGCCCGATGTGGGACTCGATCCCAGGACCCTGGAATCATGAGCTGAGCCGAAGGCAGCCGCTTAACCAACCGAGCCACCCAGGCGTCCCAGTATTTTTTTTTTTTTTTTTAAAGATTTTATTTATTTGACGGAGAGAAAAAGATCACAAGTAGGCAGAGAGGCAGGCAGAGGGAGAAGAGGAAGCAGGCTCCCTGCTGAGCAGAGAGCCTGGTTGGGGCTCGATCCCAGGACCCTGAGATCATGACCTGAGCCGAAGGCAGAGGCTTTAACCCACTGAGCCACCCAGCACCCCGATTTTCAGTATTTTACTGTGATGTACTTGGGTGCCAGTTTCTTTTTAGGCTTTTCTTAAGATGGGCTTCATGAACCCTTAGCTCAGTGTCTTTCATTAGTTTTGGAGAGGTCTTAGCCTTTATGTTTTCAACTATTGCTTCATTGTTTTTCTTCTCCTCCTGGGACTCTAATATGATCTCTCTCTCCCTCTTCTCTGTGTGCTTTCGTTCTTTTGTTTCTTCATACTGCATTGTAAATATCCTGGCCTCTTCTACTTTATGTGGTCTTCAGCTGTGTCCAATAGCTTGTTGAACCTATCCACACTGAGTTCTTATTTTCAGTTGTATTTTTAGTTCTAGAATTTCCATTTAGTTCTTTTAAGAATAGTTTTCAGTTTCCTGTGGAAAAATCCCTACACTTTTTACCTCCCTGATAATAGTCAGCATGTATGGGTCAAATCCATTATCTGAAGCCATTATAGTTCTGTTTCTAGTGTCCTGTGGTTTTTCTGGTGTTCCTTCATATTGTCTTTTACCTTATTTGCCTCTTTTTATTATAGGCATTGGTGTTACTTTGCAGAATGCTTGGTTGAGATAATTTGAAGCCTGGGATTTCCAGAGACAATTATACCTGGGGCACAGCTCTTCAAGGCCAAATCCAAAGATAAGGAGGCTATATCAGCTGTCTGACCTCTTTGCACCCTAGTCTCCCTGCCCCCCAGATTCAGGAGGCCTTCAAAATGCTTGTCAGATTGTTAGCTTCCTCTTTTGAAATCAGAAAAATCTTCCCAGGAAAAGCACTGCAAATACCCAGATCACTTCCCTAGCCTCTATCTTCGTCTGTATCCTGACCTTGTAATTCTTTGCCATCTTGTTGGCTCTCTGATGACTTCAAGGAAATGATTATATTTTGTCCAGATTATGTATTTGTCCTCAGCATGAGGGCTTGTTCCAGATTATTTAGTTTGCCATTAATGGAAACAAAAATACCCTCCTATTAACTTTTGAGATTCTATCATAGCCTCAAATGACCTTTTATGTTTTTGTATAATTCTTATAATTTTTTTTTTTTAAAGATTTTATTTATTTATTTGACAGAGAGAGAGATCACAAGCAGGCAGAGAGGCAGGCAGAGAGAGAGGGGGAAGCAGGCTCCCCGCTGAGCAGAGAGCCTGATGCGGGGCTCGATCCCAGGACCCTGAGATCATGACCTGAGCCAAAGGCAGAGGCTTTAACCCACTGAGCCACCCAGGCGCCCCCAATTCTTATAATTCTTAATCTTCTTTACCTTTTGACCATTTTAGTTCCCTTCCTGGCCTTTTTTTTTTTTTGTATTTTTTTCACTCAGCTCTCACATTTTCTTTTTTTTTTTTTTAGCTCTCACATTTTCTTCCCTTATTTGCCATCTTCTTTCAAGTTCTATCAAAGCAGATGCAAAACAAAACAAAAAAATAAGTATTGTGAATATGTCTGTGCAGGCAGGGTGAAATTTGATGTCATCCTTCCTACTTTCCTCATAACTGGAGTAGTTTGCTAGGCTGCCTTAGAATTTTTGTGCTTCAGAATTTAGTTTTAGAAGATAACATTACAGGGGCGCCTGGGTGGCTCAGTAGGTTAAAGCCTCTGCCTTCGGCTCAGGTCATGATCTCAGGGTCCTGGGATCGAGCCCCGCATCGGGCTCTCTGCTCAGCGGGGAGCCTGCTTCCCCCTCTCTCTCTGCCTGCCTCTCTGCCGACTTGTGATCTCTCTCTCTCTCTCTCTCTGTCAAATAAATAAATAAAATCTTTAAAAAATATATTATTAAAAAAAAAAAAGAAGATAACATTACATTTAATTTAGGTAAAATGCTTCAGTTGTACATTAAAAAAACCTGTTCATTTGGTTCCTCATTTGTATGCATGTATGTTTTTATTATAAAAGACATTTCTCATTAGATTTAGATATATATACGTAGTGGGTAATTGAAAGTCTCTTTTTTGGGGCACCTGGGTGGTGGTGTAGTCCATTAAGCACCAGACTCTTGGTTTTGGCTCAGGTCTTGATCTCAGGGTGGTGAGATCAAGTCCCTTATTGTGCTCCATACTCAGTGTGACTCTCTCCCTCTCTCCCTGCCCCTCCCCCTTTATTTATTAAATAAATAAAGATTCATTTATTAGACAGCACAAGCAGGGGGATGGTCAGAAGGGGAGAGAGAGATGAGTAGATTCCCTGCTGAGCGGAACCCGATGAGGGGCTTGATCTCATGACCCTGAGATCACGACCTGAGCTGAGATCAAGAGTCAGAGGCTTGACCACCCAGGTGCACCCCCCTACCGGCGAAGTCTCTTTTTTTAAACTTTATTTAAATAAATAAATTAATTAATTTCAATTGAAGTATAGCTGACACAATATTACTTTTAGTGATATTTGACACTTGTATACATTTGACATTTATATACATTAGGAAATGCTTCCATGGTAAATATAGTTACTATTTTTCACTATACAGTTAAAACATATTGACTATATTCCCTATGCTGTACTTTTCAACCTTGTGACTTATTTGTTTTATAACTAGAAGTTTGTGCCTCTTAATCTCCTTTACCTATTTTGCCCATCCCCTCTCCCAAAAATCTACTTTCAACTTTTTTTTAAAAAGATTTTATTTATTTATTTGACACACAGAGAGGGAGAGAGAGAGAGAAAGAGAGAGGGACAGCACAAGCGGGGGGGGGGGGGAGCACGCTCCCCACTGAGCAGGGAGCCCGACGTAGGGCTCCATCCCAGGACCCTGGGATCACGACCTGAGCTGAAGGCAGACGCTTAACTTACTGAGCCACCCAGGTGCCCCTCAACTTATTTTCTTCTAAGCTGTTGGATAGAACTCATGTTTCTGTTTTCTGGAGTCATGTTTATCCTTAAGCTAAGTCATGAGGAGGGAGGAAATGTTAGCTTCTATTTAGAAAGTCAAAGAGCTTGATTGAAGGTAGATAAGACAATCAGTCAATCAATGGACAATATCTAAAAAAAAAATCACTAACAGGTTTGTATATAGAAATGTTTTTAGACCAGGGGCACAAGTCAGGGAGGTGTGAGGGAAGGCCTCCCAGAGGAAGTGAGGCTTACACTGAAATGTGAAGGGCAGGTAGGAAGGAACTTGGCAAAAAGGAGAGATACAGGAAGATGAAACCGCATATGCAAGGCCCACACGGCCTGAGAGCTTGACAGGGAAGAGACTATCGAAGGAAAGGTAGGCAGGGAGGTAGGGGCGGGACCAGACAAGACTGTAGTGATAATTTGTTAAATTATCATGGAGTTGAGAGGATTAAAATAAAGAAGGGAACATGTCAAGTAGTGAGGTCCACTAAGGATCAAAATTAAAATTGATTCTATTTTAATGTTTTCATAAACATTCCTCAAGGGGAAGTACAAGGTGAAATTGAGAAATTTATAGATTGTGTAAAGGTCACCTGAAAATAAAAATTCTGCAGCTGATATAAAAGTGCAGGAAAATCCAAGCAATTCTTCTGGGCAGGAAAGCGGTGATTGACACAGAGTGCACAGTGAAAAGCGGCTCAAACTGTGTGTGTATGGGCTCCAACTTGCCACAAAGGTCCTTGGACGTTCTTGTGGATATGGTGGGAAGGCATTGTCAACAGAGCAGAAAATCCTTCTGTGGCAGTTTTGAACCAAAACCCTGGGAATAATTATGATGGCCCACCTTGAGAAATGTGTGATAGAGCTGGAAATTGTTCACAAATTCCCAGGGTTTGTGAACAGGGGCAGAAGAGAAAGGTTTGCAGTCTTCATGACAGAAGAACACAGCTGGCTAACAGGCTATACGGGGACACTGGGTATGGAGAGGATGAGAGTCCTATAAGAAAGCAGACACAGGATGGCACCCCAGATTCCTGATCCAAGAACTGGAGCTCTTCCTGAGAACCCGAGGAGGCTGTTTTAGGTTGGAGTTACCGCTGTTCAACGGGGGAGTGATGTGATCTTGTGATTCTGAGAGTTAGTTGCGGGGGGCGGGGGGGTGGCATCCAAGTCATTACTGTCACGTGTTAGAGATAGAAATTGCCCCTAATTTGTCTGTCGAATCCTCCAGTACATTCCTTTCATTGTAACCGGAGTGATCTTTTTGAATTGCATTACTTTTAGGATGAGGCAATGTCTCATACCCTGACCCAGCAGACTGAATGATCTTGTCTGGTCCAGCCCCTACCTCCTTGCCCACCTTCCTTTGCTAGTCTCTTCTCTGTCAAGCTCTCTGGCCCTGTGGGCCTTGGGTATGAGGTTTCATCTTCCTGTATCTCTCCTTTTTGCCCTGTTTCTTCCTACTTGCCCTTCAGATTTCAGGGTAAGTCTCGCTTCCTCTGGGAGGCCTTCCCTTACCTCCCTGACTGGTGCCCCTGTCCTTAGGCGATTCTGTTCCATGAGGGCGTGGGGTGTGTCTCTTCCTGCCAGCTGCTCTATCCCCTGCCTCTCGCACAGCGCCTGAAGGAGATTAGGCCCTCGAGAAATACTTGCGGAATGAATGAAAGTATAAATAGGGAAAGGAGGTCACAAACAGGCAGGCAGACTGAGTCTGTGGACACATTTTGTCTATCCGCTGCGCAATATTTAAAATGTCTTTTGACGCCTTTGGCTAGGTGTCTTTCCACTTCCCCCGTCTCTGACGTGCTCGGCCTTCACTTGCGTCGTCCTTGTGTCTGTGTCCCCGATTTAGCTGCACGAGGGGTGGTGGTTGTGTGGTGGTAGCTATATAGGGAAGGCACAGATCTTTCAACTTTGTCCACATGGAGGTCACTCCTATTCCTGCCCCTGTGCTGTTCCTTCTTATCATTGTCAGAGACTGAATTGGGGATTTGGAATGACATTCTCATAGACACCTAGAAACTCAGAGCAGAATTCATTTTTGGGTAATCTCTCCGATGAAAAGTTGCAGCTATTTGGGGGTCTGACAAATAGTAGGTTACCAGTGGCTTTGTAAAATCCAAACTTTCAGATACGGAAAGGGATGGGCTGTTGGCCTTGGGAGGGTATCTTAAAAGGCTCTGATGACATTGTATTGGAACTGACCCCAGACACTAATGAAAGAGTAATCCTCCCTAAATCCCCCCAAAGCTAGTAATCCCTAGGGCTGCATGTTGATGATTAAAAAAGAAAGCTAGGAGCAGCTGTCTTTTTGTTCAGTTTAATTATGACCAATACCTGGGTGAGTGTTAATTTCCCGGTGCCCTTGGAGGCGGGTGAAGGTGTTAGGTTTCCGCAGGTCTCGGGCACCGAATGTGCAGACCTGGATTCTGCGGCTGGGCTCGGGGTCCCGGGCACTGTTCGGGGGAGCTCCAGCCCACGAGCTCAGGTTGCCCGGCTTTCAATTCCTGCCCTTTAAGTCCAAGACATGGGCCGCTGTGTGCCAGGGGACACAGCAGTGCTATCAAGTGTCATTTAGACTGCACACCTTAATTAATAACGCGCCCCCCCCCTGCCTGGGAGGCAGCTGCTGGGCCCGTGAGATGGAACTTTATTGAGTCATCAGGCGGGAGAGGAACATTTTGCCCTCTTGATCCTTCAGCAGCGTTCGAGGCCAGAGGTCCTGGAACCGGGCATCTGCTTCGCCCAGCTCCCTGTTCTGAACATTCAGGTGGTGTCCAAGGCTGTATTCAGAGCCAGGCGGTGCTGACTCTTGGAAGTGAAAGCCCCTGCCCGTGGGGAGCATGGAACCATTCCTCCCAGCTCTCCTCGTGTTCTGTCCTGGGGAATGGTCCCGCCGCCCCCCCCCCCCCCCCCGCCA
>CM052893.1:12159241-12171829 GCA_028534135.1 Potos flavus | reverse complement strand
CCGGCTGCCCTCCAGCTAGATGCTTGAGCATGACCACACGTGCCTTCTCCTTTGACCCCCATACCAGAGGCAACAGCTTCCATGGACCCTACTTTCTCAGGAGTGCTCACCCCTGCAGAGTCCTCCTCCCCCATTGCCCCTCCTTGCTCTCCCTCACCTCCTCCAGGACTCCCCTGCCTGCCCACTTTCCCACCCAGCTCCTACACCACCTAAAGCACTTGCCCTAAAATGCTGTTCTCTGTGTGTCTACCCACCTAAAATCACCCTGCAACTCCTCATCCAGCATGGCCGTTTTTGGCTAATCCCCGGTCATCTCACTGCCTTGGGGAGGGTCGAGTTTTACCTTCACTATTGCCTTACTAACATTTTAATTTACATGACATCTCTTTTCTGGTTTTACTTTTTACTTGTCCTAAGAAATATTATCCTTAGAGGCATGGGATTCCCGTGCTGGTTACATTTCTCTGGCATCATAACCAGCATGAGTCCATGTGCCACCTAAAATCATTTACTCACGGGAAACACCGAACATCCAGAGCCCGCTGTCATTTCCCAGGAGGTCTGATGTTCCATGGGCTGAACTCCTTGATGTTCCTGAGACAGCTCCCTGTTTTTTATTCCTCTGACCTTTTCGTCGGATAGTCTGTCTTCTGGAATATCGTTCCATCTGTGCCCAAGGCAAACAGATATTCTTTCAAAACCCAGCCGAAGTGTCCCCTGTTCTGCGGAGGAGTCCCTGGCCCTCCTTTTCCTGTTTCTCCTCCTTGGGGGAACTCCCTGCCAGCCTAGCATTGCAGGTAACTTGTCCGTCTCCTGCAACCCCGAGCTCCTTGAGGTCAGACGTGGTGCCTAGCACAGAGTGAGCACCAAGCCCTCTTCACAGTAGCCCAGAAGTGAAAAATCCGGATCTGCATGAAATTCTTAGGCGGGTAGATTTTTACAGAAGGAGACCTTTGCTTTTTTATAGAATTCACAGTAGAATTACTTACACAGCAGGTTTCCTCATTACAATTCAAACGCTCTCTAAAGAGGGATTTTGGCACATGGGTTGTGTAGTTGTGTATCTGTTTCCTCATGAGTAATGTGGGGCAGCACCTAGTACACCGCTCATGCCTGTTGGGAAGCATTGGTCAGAAGCTGGAGCAGCAATTACACTGGTGGATTGTGGACCCGACGTGGTGTGTGGCTGAGCACCCCGGAGGGGCGCATGTCTCTCCACAGCTAGCAAGGGACCAGGATTTTAGGTGTTAGGGTTTTGTGTGATGTCTCAGTTCCTCATCTCCTTTTATTTTATTTTATTTATTTATTTTATTTTATTTTATTTTATTTTATTTTATTTTATTTTAGAGCGCGTGTATGCACGGGTTGGGGGGGAAGAGCAGACATGGGTCTCGATCCCAGGACCCTGGGATCATGACCTGAGCTGAAGGCAGGCGCTTAACTGACTGAGCCACCCAGACGCCCCCTCATCTCCATTCTGATATTAAATCACTTCTTCACAGATCAGGAATAGTATATATATTTTTAATTGTGTTGAGTTTTTTTGGTTGTGTGTGTGTCTTTGTTTTTTTTTTTTTGTTTTTTTTTTTTGACACTTTGTTCAAAATGCAGCATTCCCCAGTCTAGGAAGAACCATGTAATATTTGACTTAAAAGCTACTAGTTTTATTTTTCATTATTTTCCTTTAAGACTATTTTTAGCTTTCTTAATGGAATATTATCTTTCAGTGTTTTTCATCAAAATACCTTTAGGTCATCTCAAAGATAGTATACTTTAAAAACAAAAATATTCTTGAAAAAAATGCTTATGAAATATTAGTTTTCTCTGAAAAAAGGCTCAATAAATATAATGCTTCTAAAAGCATATAATTAAGCAAAAACAATGATTTTTCTTTTTTCTTTTTAAGATTTTATTTATTTTTTTGACAGAGAGAGAGATCACAAGTAGGCAGAGAGGCAGGCAGAGAGAGAGGGGGAAGCAGGCTCTCCCTGAGCAGAGAGCCCGATGTGGGGCTCAATCCCAGGACCCTGAGATCATGACTCGAGCCGAAGGCAGAGGCTTTAACGCCACCCAGGCGCCCCAACAATGATTTTTCTTAAATAGCAGTTTCTATCTCATTGCATCTTGATATATTAAACAATATACAATAATTATAGAGGGTCTTCTAGCTGGCTGCTGGGTTTTAGGTAAAAAGTAATATGGCATATGATACTGGAGAAAAAACAGTTTAGTAATTTTTGCCCCAAGATGCAGGTATGAAGTTCTATTTTTACATGATGAAGATATGACATTAAAGCATGTATTATCTAGATTGAATTCTGCATTTTAGGAAAGCATTGTGCTGCAAAGACACTTGAAGAGAGAACAGATGAGTGACTTGTTTTCTAAGACGCTTGATCAGAACCCCTACTTATAAAATATGCCGGGGTTGCAAAAGAGAGGCTCTTAGAGAATAATTCAGAAAGCAGCAACACACTCTAATGGAAAGCCTGAGTCACATATTATGTCTGAGCAAGACAAGCACTCCATGAGGGGTTCTGAGCCTTTTTTTTTTTTTTTTTTAGTATATACAATGATTAATCCCTTGCTAGTAGATAAAATAACAATAGCCTTTGGAATGATAACTCAGACTGAAATGGCTTTACCATTTACTTGGTATGTGACATAAGCAGGATATGTAATGCCTCGGAGCCTGAGTGCCTTCCCTGTTTAAAAAAAAAAAAAAGTGGTGGTGGCAATGATTCTTTACCAGGTTATGAATGTTATATGAGATCATGTATATAAGCATTGTATACAGTGCCAAGTACTTAGTAAGTACTTGGTATAACATAATGGTTAAGAGAATAAACTACTCCTTGGGCTCCAGTACTGGCTTTACTATTCACAGGTTAGATGCCTGTGGGCAGATTACTTAAAACTACTCTGGGCTTCAATTTTCTCACCCAGAAATGGATATAATCATAGCGCTAACCTTATAGGATTGTTATAAGGATTAAATGAGATAGTGCATATGAAGTGGTTAGCATATTTTGTTCTCATCAACTAGCATTATTTCTGAAAATACAGTGTAAGAAAATAATCATGGATGTTCCCAAATATTTATTGTCTAAAATTTTTGTCAAATTGTTTAAGATTATAAAAAAGAAACCCAGAGAACCAGTAAATACTTAAGAGTAGAAGATAGGGGACGCCTGGGTGGCTCAGTCGGTTAAATGTCTGCCTTTGGCTCAGGTCATGATCCCAGGGTCCTGGGATCGAGTCCCTCATCAGGCTCCTTGCTTGGCAGGGAGCCTGCTTCTCCCTCTGCCTCTACCTGCCACTCTGCCTGCTTGTGCTCTCTCTCTCTCTGACAAATAAATAAATAAAATCTTAAAAAAAAAAAAAGTAGAGGATAGGGAATATAGGTTAAATAAAACATGATTCATTCCTAAGATGGAATGACCGATAAACATTAAAATAATAATGTAAACTATTATTTGATAACATTGGAAAATATTCTTATAAACTATTAAGAATTGGATTACAGAATAAATTTTATTAGTGTTTTATTTACTCATAAGGTTAAAAACTTATTATAAGAAAAAAACCACATTCATCTGTTTTTCTAGAGGCGATCACTTTCCTCTCTTTTTTGCTGTTACTTCTATCAGTTTTTTCTGGATTTCTAGACATTATATCTATACTGCTATATTTTGCTTTTTCAATTTTAGACATTATTTACTATCTTCCCACTATAGGAGATGAGAACTTAGCACCCCCTTCTCCTTCCAATATAAATTCCTCCTTTGTCATCATCTTAATATCATGATTTTTGTTTAAATCAATATTTAATATTTGTTTTTACAATTGTTTTTCCAGTTAAGCCACAGTATGCTGTGATTACATTTTTTTCTTGGACAACTTGTTTTTTCCCTTGTAGTTCGTAGTTGCTTCAGGTTTTCCACTTATTTTCTTGCTTGTTTATTTTTAATGTACTCTGGTAGGCAGAATTTGAAGATGGCTGCCAAAATTTCTGTCCCTGGTGGACATGCCCCATGTAATCCCCTCCCTTTGAATGTTGGCAGGACCTCTGAAGATGATGAGATATTTCTCCTGTTATTATGTTACCTTATAAGGCAAAAAGAACTTTGCAGATGTAATTAAGATTCTTAATTAGTTCACTGTGGCTTAATATAAGGGAGATCATCTTGGGTAGGTCTGACCTAATCATGTCAGCTATTAAAAGAAAAATGAAGCAGGAGCAGACGTTCTCCTGCTGGCCTGGAGGAAAAAGCAAACAGACAAGTTTCCGAAATGGTAATGGAGAGGGGTGGCTTCTAGGAGCTACAGGCCTTAGTCCTTCAACCAGAGGGAACAAAATTCTGCCAACAACCTGAATGAGGTTGGAAAAGGACTCCAAGTCTTAGGTGAGATTACAGAATGGTCTCTGTTTCCTCAGAATTCCTTCTTTCATTTATTTTTTTCCTTTGGTCTGACCGGCATGTCCGATATCTGATGATATGTGTGGTTATATTTAAGGGTGAGGTACATAAATGCTGACGGAATGCCTGTGTGCACGGGCAGGGCTTTACAAACGTTGGCTTTCCCTATTTGATTGGCATCAGTGGTAATTGGGAATGGGTTGACTCATCAGATCTGTTACCTAAGGAGTGCGTCTTAATCCTCTGTTTTCAATATGGTCCTTACCCCTGCCCCCATCAGTGACTGCTGTCGGAGTACAAATCCTCTCAAACCCTCTCTCTTCTGAAAGTCAGCCCCTTGTTTTCTGCTGCAATAGGGGAGAGACAATTGCCTGACTGAGGGGTGGGGATCTCAAAAAAGTTAACTATTTTTTCTATAAAATTTCAAGACCTTTTCCTGTTTGGTCCTGGCCAGAAGCACCCACCCATTCTATTTCAGACGTATGTGATGTATCCAATGCCTGAGATATTTCAGAGTTCTGTAGCACACATCGGCCTGCTTCTCACTGGCTTCCGCCTGCAGAGCTTAGATTTCAACTTTCTTAGATCTGCTCCGTCGGTCACCACTCAGCCATTTATTTGTCAGTTTCCAGCATTGGTTCCAGATGGTTGACATCTCTTATCTGCCCCCATTTCCTCTTCTGTAGGCTTCAACTTCGTGGGTTTACATTTTTTATTTCCTTGGTGCCATTTTAGAGGGGCTCGGTGGGGAGCAGATATAAAAGCATGTGTTCCATCTGCCATGCTGTTTTTAAATCCCATTTTTTTATAAAGCAGAAAGGATGTGTATATTTGTAGGTAAAAAACACCTATGCCAGACTTGTCAACAGAAGTCATCTCTGGGCGTTGAGATTATGGGTGGTTTTCATTTCCTTGCTTATGTTTCTCAAAGTCATCTAAATAAGATAACTTAATAACTGGAAAGCAATTTATCCAAATAAAATGCTATTATATGGATGTATCAGTCAAGGCATTTTATATTCATTTCAAATCCAAGAATTAGGTTGAGCCATATGGAATTGCTGTTTTATTTTTCAGGTAAAACAGAGGTTGAGTATCAGCAGTTTCATGTGGTTCCATCTAAAATATCTAATATATCTAATATAATGCAGATCTCAGGGGAGACATAGCCTAGAAAGTGGAGTAGCTGTCTAGAGCGGCTGGACGGAAAGGCAAGAGAGTGTACACCATTTGTATTGGGAGGGGACCCTGTCTTGGGGTGGCTACTGCATGTGCTGTTCCCTGAGGTTCTCTCCTGGGCCCCCAGGTTGAGGAGACTCATGAGCTAACCTCCTAACCTAGTTTTCAGGAGCTCACCGTTTGGGATGTAACTGATAAGAAACAAACACTATTATTTCCTAGTTCTCTCCCTTATCGGTACTTCCAAGAACACTATGCACATTCTCTATTAGGGTTCTCTGGGCCTTTTTCTCCCTCTTAGGTTGTTCAATTCTTTGAAGGCAGGGACCCTCATCTTAGTGATATTATGGACTATTTGCGGAAACACTGTTCACTGTATCACTCAGTGTTTTCTTTATAAAGAGTCATGGAAAAAATTTCTCCCGGGTAAATGGCTTGTTTTTTATTTTAGGAACACAGTGTAATTATGCCAGATTTTATCCTCCCCCCTTTGGAAGAGGAAGCTCTGAGCCACACTTAAACGCCATGGTTCTAAGCAGTGCCTTCTTGAAATCTCTGCTTGGATGGATGTGACTGTGGTCTTTGTATTAGTTTCTTTTCTTTTCTTTCTTTCTTTCTTTTTTTTTTTTTTGTATTTCTTATTGTTGCTCTAACAAAGTACCACAGATTAGTGTCTTAATACGACATAAATTTATCTTCTAGTTCTGGAGGTCCAAAGTCTTAAGTCCGTTTCATTGGGCTAAAATCCAGATGTTAGCAGATGTTCCTTCCAGAAGCTCTAGGGAGAATCCATTTCCTTGTCTTCCCATCTTCTGGAGGCTTCTTAACATTCCTTGGCTTGTGACTCCTTCCTCCATTTTCAAAGCCAGCAGTGCATCTTCTCTCTTCTCTGACATCTGCTTTCACTCCTTACACCTTCTCTGTTTGGCTCTGATCCTTTTGCTCCTTGATATAAAGACCTCTGTGATTACATTGGGCCCTCTCTGATAATTCTGGATAATCTCCCCATCTCCAGATCCTTAATGTAGATCATATATGCAGAGTGACCTCTCATTCCCTGCCCTTAATAGATTTTAGTTTTTAGAGTGATTTAATTTTACAGCAAAATTGAACTGAAAGGATACAGATTTCCCATATACCTTCTCCCCTCCCTCCCCCCCCCCCAGCCTCCTCTGCTATCGACATCCTGCACCAGAATGGTAAATTTATTATAATCGATAAATTACACTGACATGTCATCATTACCCCACATCCAGGGTTTTCTTTTTTTTTTTCTCAAAGCAAAGTTTATTTATTTTTATTAATTAAAATTTTTTTTTTAAAGATTTTATATATTTGACAGCTCGAGCATGGGTAAGGGCAGAGGGAGAGGGAGAAGCAGGCTCCCCTCTGAGCAGAGAGTCTGCCTCGGGGCTCGATCCCAGGACCCTGAGAGCATGACCTGAGCCGAAGGCAGATGCATAATCGACTGAGCCACCCAGGTGCCCCCAGGAATTTCATTAGGTTCCCTCTTGGTGTTGTACACTCTGTGGGTTTGGACAAATGTATAATGACATGTATCCATCGTTATGGTATCTTACGGAGTATTTTTTCTACCTTAAAAATTCTCTGTGCTCTACCTATTCATCCCTTTTTCTCCCTAACCCCTGGCAACCACCAGTCTTTTCACCGTCTCCATAGTTTTGCATTTTCTAAAATGTCACAGGCTCTGGTATGTGGCCTTTTCAAATGGGTTTCTTTCACTTCCTAGTATGAATGTAAGGTTTTTCCGTGTCTTTTCATATTTGACAGCTCCTTTCTTTTTAGTGTTGAATAATATTCTATCGTCTGGATGGACCACAGTTTACTTATCCATTCACCTGTTAAAAAAACATCTCGGTTGCTTCCAACTTTTGGCAAGTATGAATAAAGCTGCTAAAAACCACTGTATGCAGGTTTTTGTATGAACATAAATTTTCAACAACTTTGGATGAATACCAAGGAAAGTGATTGCTGGATCATACAGTAGGAGTATATTTAGTTTTTTTTTTAAATTTTTAAGATTGATTTAGAGAGAGAGTGAGCGTTGAGTGGGGAGGGGCAGAGGGAGAATCTCAAGCAGGCTCCCTGCTGAGCACTGAGCCTAAGGTCAACACAGGGGTCAACACAGGCTCCATCCCACAAAGCTGAGATCATAACCTGAGCCAAGACCAAGAACCGGAAGCTTAACCCACTGAGCTCTCCAGGGCCCTTGCCCCGAATACATTTTAAGTACTGAATGCACTGTCCTGAGTGCACTTTATGTTATTTTTGCTTTTATTTTTCCTTTCGTTTTGATCCTGTTTTGGTTGTAGTGAGGGAAACACTCATAACCCCCAGGATCTGCTCCGGGCAGGAAGGCAGAGCTAGCTACCTCTGTCCTTTCCCGCACCTCCCCAATTTGTACTCTGTGTTACGGGTAAGAGAAGCATTTTCTACTAGCAGTGTATTATCAGGGAATGTGGGAATCCATCCTGGAATGCCAGATAGGTCATGGGCTGTCTACCAGGAAAGCCACAGGGCCCTTCTGAAGCCCTTCTGGATCCTTCTGAATCAAAGTTGCTCTATATTGCAACGTCGACAGCTTATTTTCAGTGGCCGAGAGAAGAGGGCCTCCGTAGAGAGAGAGGGTAATATGATGCTAAGTGAGTTTTTTTTTTTTTTCCTCTCTCTGGAGAGGGCCAGACAAAAACAAATTTGGGGCTTTGAGTTCTAGGGAGGAAGGACAAGGTTCAGAGTCCTGTTTGCAGGAGACGCTGAGGGCCTTTGGGATGAGCAGAGGGTGCGTGTGCATAGGATAGGATCCCTCAGGAGGGAGAGGAGCAGTGGGGGGTGCCCGGGGAGGAAGGAGACCTTAGCTCCTCTTTCCTTTTCTCTGGGTCTTGGTCCGTGGGTAGGGGGTGCACAGAGCACCTTCCTTCGCTCTCTGGCACAGCCGTCCTATTCCTGGCCCAGTGCCCTTGGCCTTCCACGCGTGCTATTCTCTCCGGGGCTGGTAGATAGCTGTGGGATTTGGGTTCTCGACTGCGTCCGGAAAGCCTGCTTTGGCATCAAGTTTGCTGATCCTCGCCGGGACTTCTTTTCCTATAGGTGCCACATGCCACGATTTATACACAAACACGATTTGCCTGATTGTTGCAGTCTGGGCCTGGAACAATTTTAATTAATGGGAAAATGGTCCTCAAAACAGTGATTAGACCTCTTCAGGTACAACAAGATAAAAGCCGGATAATTTGGATGGAGTACTCTTCTTAAACGTCTATTCTGCGCAGAGCAGCCAATGGGAAAGCCAGGCTCTCTCCCACCTGATCCGATGAGTAATTAAGAGAGGGCTTTTTCTTCCTACCTCTCCCCTCCCTCCTCCTCCCCACGAAAGCTTAACAGGTTGGTGGTATAATTTGGAGACTTTAAGGGGTGTCATGCTAGGGGCTTAGGCAAGAGCCAGGACATCTCTCCAGCTCCCCAGGCACTGCCCAGCTGGGTTTGAAAAGCAGGCCAGTGAGAGGAGGAAGGAGGTGGTAGCAGGCGACAGAGGTGCCGCTTCTCAGCCAAGTTCGAGAGGGGCCTATGGCCATGAGCGAACTGGGCAGCCAGAAGAGCAGCGATGGCACCGTTTCTCGCCTCCTCAACGTGGTAGAAAGTGAGCTGCAGGCTGGGAGGGAGAAAGGCGACCCTACGGAGAAGCAGCTTCAGATCATCCTGGAGGATGCCCCTCTCTGGCAGAGATTCAAGGAAGTCACTAACGAAATGATCGTGACCAAGAATGGCAGGTGAGTTTCTCCGCCCGCCTGCTCGGGCTGGGAGGGCTCGGCAAGGGCCGTGAGCCCCCTGACTATCGAAGAGGCTGCCCTTCGTCCCTCAGAGGCAGTGGGGGCTGATTAAAATGCTCAGAAGGACAGTCTCACTCGAGCTTTCCCCCAGCCAACTTAATTAATTTTCCGAGATCAACAGAGTAGAGGATGAAGCCACCTTGCATGTATTTTCACCTGAGAAACTCTGGGAAGGTACCATAAGTGGGGGCGTGCCCTATGAGTTAGGGAAATTAGCCCAAAGTTAATATTATTTTTTTGACCGACTGCCTATTTTGGAGCAGACCTGAGCTCCAGCTCGGTTCAGATAAGGTGAAAGTCAACTTTATTTGGAAGCTGGGTGTTTCCTCTTAAGTACAGCAAACTTGCCAGGAATTCGGGACGAGCCTAAGAATGGGAACCAAAGGGCAAATATAATCTCATTGCCGATCGCTACCTCTGCTTCCTGGTGTGTGTTTGTGGTGAGTGTTCATTTGACATTGTGTATGTTCGTGATGACGTGTGAGCCGCGGCAAGAATAATACCATCCTGAAGCCATAATACGCTGCCTGAGAAAAGAGAAGATACTTTCTTTTTTCTCAGTGCAGCAAATTAGAGATGAACAGAAGCTGATCTATTGGCCTTTCTTGGATTCAATTAAATCCAGCCCCACTAAGTGGCTGTCAAGGTGATAGGGGGAGCTTTCGCTCTGTAGAGGAAATGCAAATGTTTGGCAAGAAAATCTCTCTGCTCACAGCTTGGCCAGACTGGCTCCCAACATTTAGCCGATGCTCACAGATCCTTTGGTCTGCAAGATCGAGAAGCACAAAAGTCAGACGGCATTTTCAGTGTAGTTAGTTTCAGCAGGACTCCGATCATGGCCCTTCGGAGAAATTCTGCTGAGAGAGAAAAGTTGAGGCCAGCGGGACTTCTGGTGAGCTTTTGTCCTTGTGCAAAATGCTTCCTTTCCTGATGTCTTGCTTTCCTATTTTCGAATACAATGCACACTATAGAAAATGAGCCATCCCGTGTCTCTCTGGGAGAATCGTGAACTCCAGCACTGTTGCATGGCGTTGCAGTGCTCTGGAAGGGGAAGGTGTGCCAGAAATAAGGGCATCTCAATACTTTGTGATCATTCATAGTAGAAGGAGTATTAAACTTGCTTGGCATACCAACCGAACAAGCTTGATATTTCTATTTTCTGTCTCTAAATGGGTCCCCTACTTGTTTCATATATAGGATTTGTTACTTTTAATATTTGCAATTGTAACGATCTCGGTTCCTACTCTTGGTCTGTATTTGTACATTATTTTTGGTAGAAAGAAATAGTAAAAATACATTTTTAATTTCAAAGAATCAGCCCCAAATTTCTAGTTGGATTTACTTTCTTTCCTCTCACAGCTGAATGATGCTGCAGTTGTAAAAGTTTTGTGATGTCCAGTAATAGGTGGAACTGACTGTTTATTATTCCTTGTACTTAGTCAATAGTGGTTGTGCTAATATTTAGCCTCACACTATCTAATTGGCTGTCCAGGGGCCATCTATGAAAGTAAAATAAGCACAATCACCAAGTAAAAATACAGTTTGTCTATTCCAATGGGGAAGAAATACAGTTTCTGAAACCATTTAAGATTCAATTTAATAATATGATATATTGGGATGTACTTTTACAATTTAGGAAGTGCTTTCTCTTGCCTGTGTTCACCTGTATCGTTTTTTTCTGCTTATTTAAAATGTAAAACTCTTCCCATGTTTAATGTCCTTTAGTATTAAATATGTGAGGGGTGGCTCAGTGGGTTAAAGCCTCTGCTTTCAGCCCAGGTCATGATCTCAGGGTCCAGAGATCGAGCCCCGTATTGGGCTCTCTGCTCAGCAGGGAGCCTGCTTCGCCCCCTCTCTCTGCCTACCTTTCTGCCTACTTGTGATCTCTCTCCTCTCTGTCAAATAAATAAATAAAATCTGAAAAAAAAATTAAATATGTGAAAAATATTCTTTGTAGAAAAGTCTCATTATAGTCAACTTGGTTGTTCCTGTCTGTGGAGGTCCTGCTGCCATTTCCCGTTTTCCAGTGAACTGAATCTTCTCTTAGGTTCTCTTATGGTCTCTGAAACCCCTTAGGGTCAAGATTTTGCCAGGAGACAGACAATTAGTTCCCTTTACACTTCATGTAAAGTGTCTAAGAAATTGATGTGTTGATAATGAACGAGCTTGGCCTGGAATTACCCTCAATCTCTTATTTTCACAGATTACATTGCTAGTGACACCTTATTGTTCTTGATACAGAAAGATATTGTTTCCTGTCCCCTCTTCTTCTCTTATGGGGCTATTCCTATGTATCTCCTTTGTACCCACTGTCCTCTGCTTGCAGACCCAACCCGTCTCCTCCAGATGCTTCACCCCTGCCTTTCACACCAACTCCTGAGCCCCAGGCACTCCTCCCCCCCCACCCCCCACTCCCCAAGTGCTTATCTCTGCAGAGAAGCCTATATCTGGTACTTAACACCTAGCTCCAGCCCCTTTCATTCACATAACCTGCCAGCCCCTGTGGGCAGATTTCCGGATTTCTAGAAGCATCAGTGGGGGTCATCAGATAGTTCTTGTCCACTATAAGAGCCTGAACTCTAGGAAAACAAACTGAGGGCTGCTGGAGGGAAGGGGGTGGGGGAATGGGGTAACTGGGTGATGGGCATTAAGGAGGACATGTGATGTAATGAGCACTGGGTGTTAACAACTGATAAGTCACTAAACTCTACCTCTGAAACTAATAATACACTATATGTTAATTAATTGATTTTAAAGAGAATGAAAAAAAGAGAAAGTTTTGAAATAACGTAAGATGGACTGATGAAGGAATTCAGTCTCATTTTCAAATGGAGACCCATTTGTATATGTAAATAGGAGGCTTGCCTCTGACACAGATCTGAAGTAGTAAAGAGAGGATTTTGCTCCGGATTATCCCCAGAAACTGGGATCCTAGACGACCATTCCTCCCTCCATCTCTCCTGTCTCCCTCTCACTCCCTCCTTTTCTTTCCCTGCTTTTTTCCTTCCCTCTTTTTAAATATAACTAAGTTTTCCATACTTGTCTTTCAGATATAACATCAGAAATTGTACCTCCCTAGAGCTCATTTGAATCCTCCACAGTGAGCCCAGCTTGTGAATCTTCTCCTTCCTCTCCAGCCT
>CM052893.1:12139775-12158741 GCA_028534135.1 Potos flavus | reverse complement strand
CGTGTGCACAGACCCTATCTTTGCAGAGGTTTATAGTGCACGTTAGTATATTAAAGGCTCTGAGAAGCACGCAGGGAAGGAATTGATCTAACTCTGTAGAGCCAAGCATTCCCTCAGTTCCTTTACCATGAGACCACGGGTTCATGCATTACCGTCATTCCGAACTGGTGTTCTTTGTGAGGGGGGCAGCACTGGTTTGTGGCATTAGTGTGAAGATGGATGTACGCCAGGAGGAAGTCTTTGAAGAAAGGTCTCTGTGAGAATGTGGCATCTGATGATGTACTCTGGGCTTAAGGTTCCTCTATCAAATGACAAGATCAGTGGTTTTCAGACTTTAAAATGGAGCACAATGGTTTAAAGTAAAAACCCCAACATAACATGCATTTGTAAAAAGAGGCCCCTGTTGGAATTGGGGCTGCAGCCCTGGGGCATTCTCTGCACCCCAAGGCCCTCCAAGGCGGGTCTGCTGAGAGTGGAGAGACGGCTGGGTAAGGCGCAAGGTGTCCCGCACACACTAGCATCCCTCCTGTGACTCCGTTTCTGCCTTTTCTTTCAGACGGATGTTCCCCGTCCTCAAGATCAGTGTCACGGGGCTGGACCCCAACGCCATGTACTCCCTCCTGCTGGACTTCGTCCCCACGGACAGTCACCGCTGGAAGTACGTCAACGGGGAGTGGGTGCCCGCGGGCAAGCCAGAGGTCTCCAGCCACAGCTGCGTCTACATTCACCCGGACTCCCCCAACTTCGGGGCCCACTGGATGAAAGCTCCCATCTCCTTCAGCAAAGTCAAGCTCACGAACAGGCTCAACGGAGGTGGGCAGGTACGATCAGGTCGCCCGGCCATGCGGCCGCCCCACAACGCCAATCAAGAAATATCAAGGGTGCATTTAGGCAATTAGAGGGGTTCTCACCAGCCTCTTCTCCCACGGAAGCCAATTATTCCCTGGAGTCCAAATGTGAACAGGAATAAACAGCTCTTAATTGGTGCTTTCAGTTTTTAATGGACTTCCTGATGGTAAGAGAGTGAGAGAGTGCAGTAGTTTACTTAATCATCAGGGGCCCTTTCATAGTTTTGTCTTGTGTGTGCTGCTTTTACCCAGCCCTGCGAGGAGATGTCTGTGGGTCCCAGGGTTCTGTTCTCTCCTCTTTTTTGGTGTAAGTGGCATGTTGGCAATAGACAAAGACCTTAATAAAAAGCTGCTCCTAAATGAAATAATTGCTGCTTCCACTGGGGCATTATGATAATTGTCAATAGAATACTGAAGCGGCTTTGGGTTTTTCAGAAAAACAAACAAACCTTAAATAAGGAAGGTTTTATTTAAGGTCTCCAATTAGAGTAAACAAGAATTCGGGGCTTTTTCCCCCTCTTTTGTTTTCTCTGGGAGGACTGCGAATACTAGTGTACTGTGCAAGATTGTGATTTATGTTAGAAAACAGGGACGGTTCGGGGGCAGCCCCGTGGCTGGGGGAGGGGCTTGCCGGCCCCCCGCTGTTTCGTGTTGGGAGCCTCTGGGCCCTGGGTCTTTGCGCCTCCTCTGACCCCCGTGCTTAGCCTGTGGGACCCCGGAGCTCACGCTTCAGCAGGAGCGTGCAGAAGGTTCCAAGTCTTTATGAAAACAGGAAATTGAAAAGTAAATGGTTCTTGCCTCCCCCATTGCCCAACATAAGACTTGCAGTCGGCCTCCGTGTGGGTCACCAAGAGTGGATGCGGTGTGGCCGGCAGGTGTCCGATGTCATCTCCCTTGCGAGATCTCAGGGTTCCTCCTATAAAGAACAACAATATGTCTTCACAGATCAAAATCCACATTTGTTGTTCTGAAAATAGGGAGAGAGGAAAAGAAAAGGACGGCAGGATTTGGGCAGAGAACCGACACTCTTTAGAACAACTTTCTGGCAAGCCTGGCATGAGCGCTGATGTTAGGCTTCCTGGAAGCTTCCGGAAAAGTGCCCCCCCCCCCCCCTTCAGTTGTCAGGCGAGGGGAATGGTGCGGTGGCCCTGGCTGGGCTGGGCGCCGAGCTCCAGTGTCTGCAAGGCTTCTCTTTCTCTCCTCCTCCCGCTTCCACAGATAATGTTGAATTCTCTGCATAAGTATGAACCCCAGGTTCACATTGTGCGTGTTGGGGGTGCCCATCGAATGGTGATGAACTGCTCCTTCCCCGAAACCCAGTTCATAGCTGTGACGGCCTATCAGAACGAGGAGGTAAGCGTGTGTGGGCGCACAAGTGGAAATGTCCCCTGGAAGGGTGGGGGAGGATGGGGACCATGCGTGGATGGAAGGTAGGTTTCCAGGATCTCAGAGATCTCAGCAGAGATGAAGTTAAACAGCGGGGTAGCCCTTTCCACCCACTCTTGTCTGTCTGCCAACGGCCTGCCAGTGCTTCCCCTACGGGTGCCAAGAAGGCGCGGCTGTGCATTGCATGGAAGCCAACAGAAGCTCGGGGGTGTTTGTTGTCAGGGCCCCGTGTGCCCTTGGCCTGCACGGAGCTGGGGGAGCTCCTGCCCTCGGAGCGGGTGTGTGAGACTTGAGCCACGCCTGCACTCCTCTGCGTTGTGTGATGCTATCTGTCCTCTTCGCTAGTTCTTCTGAGCACGCTTAGGTCTTTCCTGCCTGAAGGGACCCACTGCCCTTAGAGACGAGGAGCCAGAATCCGGTGACACGATGATTGGGTCCATTTGCACACTCGAGAGCTTCCCAGGTCTGCTCATCACCAGAAGCGCTGGGGGAGGGTTGGATTCTTTCTGACTCAACTTAAAAAAAATTTTTTTTAAAAAATAATACATGTTTATTAAAGAAACTCCTGCATAATAAATAGTACAGAAATATGTTCAGGGAAGATGAAAAAGAAAAAGTAAAAACGCTCTCTTTCTCTCTTGCCTTCTGAATCCCACTCCCCAAGGACATTACAAATAAGAGCTTCAGGTGTGTTTTCCCCACACATATACTGTATGTATAAGTAGATATGAGAATATGGACTTCCTCACGTACATTGGCTCATGTACATATTAGTCTGCAAATTTCTTTTTTTTTTCAGGCATATCTCTTTTTCTGACGTACCTGCAGAGGACATCCCATATTTCAGGCAATCAGCTCCCCACCAGTGGACATTAGGTTGTTTATAGTCGTTTCATTTGCTATTAGAAATATTGCTGCAAAGTTTATCCCGGGACATCCACATCCACTGTTGTTGGCTTGCGTGGGTGAACTCCTAGCAATGGCATTGCTCTGTCAAGGAGAGTGTGGGTTTAGAATCCTGAGATACCCCCAGATTGCCTCCCGCAAAGAGCATACTCGTCTCAGTCCCCGCACCATTCCCGACACTGGCCATTAACAGCCTTTTGCAGCTTTAATAATCTGATAAGTGAAAAACCAAAAACCAACCCCCTCTCCCTGCCAAAACAAAAAAAACCCCAGAAGGTATCTTATTGTTGCCTTCATCTGCATTTCTGTTTTTGGAAGCTTTTAAAGAATGTAGGCTCCCTCCCAGACAACTGAGTCCAAATCTCCAGGGCTGGTACCCAGATTCTATAGTTTCTAAAGTCTCCCTAAAGGATTCTGAGGAGTACCCGAGCTTGGAAACTACTACCTTAGTACCTACAGGTAAAATTGAGCTGTTGATTGAACTCGGATCACAGATGTGCAGAGAAAATGTAATTTCTTTTCTACGAGTAATCTGGCCTCTTGGCTGAGCCCCTCTAGCAGGCCGGTGGGAACAGAGGTTAAATATTTGAGCATTTCAACGGGTACTGTCTTTGTAGGCGAGAACATGCTGTGTTCAAGATGCCCGCCGTCTCCTGCTTTGTTGGGGGGTGTTGGGGACTATGTCCTAGCCACCTGATGTCATATTTCAGCCTTGATTATACCCCGTGGGAATCAAGCCCAGGACAACCCAACCTCAGAGCCTCCCTCTGCTGCCAGCACTTTCCCGCCGAGTGGACGTTGATGCAGCCTGAGAGGGGAGCGGGCCTGTGGGTAGATGCTGGTCTTACTGTGCACCTTGACCTCTCCAGGTTTAGACCAGGAGAAAGACATCAGACCCTATGGCCCGCCTCCCTTTTCTGATTTCTTCCCCGTTCCCAGGTCAGAAAGAATGGTGCTTTTATTTAACTTTTCTTCTTTCTACCAGACCCTTGCTGAAATAAACATTCTTTTCAATGCTTTTTTTTTTTTTTAAAGATTTTATTTATTTAGTTGACACAGAGAGAGGGATCACAAGTAGGCAGAGAGGCAGGCAGAGAGAGAGGGGGAAGCAGGCTCCCCGCTGAGCAGAGAGCCCGGTGCGGGGCTCGATCCCAGGACCCTGAGATCATGACCTGAGCCGAAGGCAGAGGCTTTAACCCACTGAGCCACCCAGGCGCCCCTTTTCAATGCTTTCTTATTGAGCAAAGATTTGTCGACTAGGACTGCTTGCTGGCAGCGCTGCGGTGGGCATAACAGATGTGCGTGCTGCCCTCAAGTCCATCTAGCCCATGGGGAGAGGCCATAAGCAAATACACATCGTATATGGTGTATGATGTCTGGTGGCTCTGAAGAAGGAAGCTGGCGAAGGCCGTGGGATGGAGTGACAGCGGGTGGGAGTGATAACCTGTGTTCCTGTGATCTGAATCGCCGAGGAAGTGATCACTTAAACTCAGGGAGCGCTGCTGGGCCGTGCTGTCTGGGAGATGTGGATTCATACCTGCGTGACTCCGACCGTGTTCCTGGTGACTAGAAGAGTAGCTGACCTGAGGGGGGTGTTCAGTATATTAAAAAAAGAAAGGATGAATAAATAAAAGAAGGAATGCTAGGTTTAGCACGTCAGGCTTTGCACGTTTTTTTTTTTTTAAGATTTTATTTATTATTTATTTGACAGAGAGAGACGCAGAGAGAGAGGGAACACAAGCAGGGGGAGTGGGAGTGGGAAAAGCAGGCTTCCCACCGAGCAGAGAGCCCGATGCGAGGTTCGATCCCAGGACCCCCAGATCACGACCTGAGCCGAAGGCAGACGCTTAACCGACTGAGCCACCCAGGCGCCCCGCTTTGCACATATCTAATGCTTTGCCCTTTCTTTGCTCACATCACACTGCGTTTCCCATTTTCACCACGGGCTACAACACAGCATTCTTTGTCAGAGACAGTGCATTAGTAATTTCGTGCAGAACCGAGCAAAAAAACATGGAGAGGAGAACAAGAGAGAGGGGTTATTCTGATATAACAGAAATTCCCAGGTGAAGATAAAGGGTTCTGTTTGTTCACGTATGTTCCACTTTCACTAACACTTCTTGTCTTTGTAAATGGAAGATAACAGCTCTCAAAATCAAGTACAACCCTTTTGCCAAAGCCTTCTTGGATGCCAAGGAAAGGTGAGTAGAGAAATTTCAGTAAAATCGTATAAGTTGACTTCTGGAAATGTGAGATTTATGCTCATCTTGAAAGGACCTTGCATTACCTTTGATAGAAATAGGTTTGTGACATTTAATTCCATATTCAACAAAATCAGTAAAATTCAACAAACTCCAAATCCTCTGTCCCTCGAAGCAGGGCTCCAGGGGAACCTCTAACTGGCAATGTTTGTTCAACTCTGTTTTACTACCTTCTTGAAAGTAACATAGGCAGATATAAAAAAAAATTAAGTGATTTTGATTTTTAATAATCACTCTGCCCTTCCTCCAATTCTCTCTGGGTAGTACAGTTTCAATAATTTTTTAACTACATGTAGCTCGGGAGAGGCGAGTGATTTGTATAAGTAGTTCATAAAGGCGAGAGCTTTCTATCTTTCAGGTCTGAGGGAAGACCATCCAGAGACTTCTAGGGATCTCTTCTGGGCCTTATGGCTAAAATCGAGTGTAGTATCTATTCTTATCAGTTCAGAGACTTCTGGGATGGTGAGTGGTAATGCTCCCCCTTGAGGCTAGTGACCATACGGCCTCGTGTTTTTCTTTTCCATTCTAGGAAAAAAAATACAAGAACAATGATACTCAATTGACAGACTTTGTCCTGTTGATATTTGATTTAATTTAATTTCAGAAAACTAAAAGCCCAAGGAAAAGCTCATGTGTGAGATGGACAGGACTTGAAGTAGGTGGTCTTGATTTGGAGTCCTGGCTTTGCCATTTCCTGGCTGTTGGATCTTACATAAGTCACGTTACCTCTCTGAGATCCACTTTTTACATCTGCTAAGTGGGCCTAGCAATATTTTCCTGGCAGGATTATTGGTGGACCTAGCATATCACAGATTCGCATGTGTCCCAGAGTCCTACGCAAATCTTAGCTGCCGTTATTGCTTGAATTTCCTCAGGCACGAGCAATGACCACAAACCAGTGAGATCAAACTAAGTAGGGATAGCGGTAAATATGGCAAACCGGAGTCACATTAGAGTGCGATTCAAAGAGGAACTGCACATTAGATAAAGTACCCTGGATAAAGAAGTGGGGAAAGATCTGAGAGCAAAGGTGTTTGGTTTTCTTATTCCGAGAAATGTATTGCTTTCCAAAGAGAATTTGGGGTAGATTTTCCGCTGGACTTGTGTAATATGCTGGACAGCCCGGGTGCACTTTCGCTGTCTTGCAGGAATCACCTCAAAGATGTTCCGGAAGCTGTGTCCGAGAGCCAGCACGTGGCCTACTCCCACCGTGAGTTGGGGGCAAACACTGGGTGGGAGGTTCTGGGGGGGTGGTGCTGGGAGCCATCTCCCACCACACTCAGACGCTACCTGTTGCAAATGCTCATGGCCAGTTCCAGAGCTTCTCTCAAGACTCAACAGGTTATTTCTTCCACTCAAGACAACTGTATGCCCTTTCCAGAATTCCCAGAGAGAACCGGTGTTCCTGAGGGGCTGGACTGAATCTCGGGCGGGAGATGGATTTCTCAGACTGGAGTTTTCACATCCCAAAGGCTAAGGGCTGTGCCAAGTGCATTCTGGGAATATCTCCTGCCTCTCTACTCTCCGCTCTTGGCGGTCTGGCCTGGGTCGCCCCTGTTCTTAGCGTTTGCCCATTTTCGAGTCGGTTCCCACCACAGTGCCTCAGGCAGGCTGTGACCTTGCCCGTGGGGAGGAGTCTGGGTGGCTGATTGGACAGCCACAGGGTGAGGTGAGCGATACGCCGCTGGGGACCCTGCAGGTGCTGGGGGTCCCTCACCGGCCGCCGGCCTCCCCATGCTGGACGGCAGGGGAGACCCCGTGAGGGAGGAAGGCCCCCGAAGCTGCAGCAGAGACCCAGGCCAGTGAGGTCAGGGCGGAAAGTTAACCCTGGCGTTGGAGAAACTTGAATGAGAATCGTAGTGGTTCGCTCGCCGGGGCCCTCTCCGCCGTCGTCCTGCCCCGGGGTTCTGGGGTTCTCGCCTGGCTCCTTCCCGTAAGCCTTGGTGCGTGTTCCGCTGCGGAGCAGCACCGCGCGGAAAGGGAGCAGCTCGCAGAAAAGTACTTAAAAAAAAAAAAAAAGCACTTTTTAAAGAGAGCTGGAAAAACAAGCCTTTTGTGTTAGTACTGGCCCCACGCGCAGAACCGCATCTTTATTAAGCTCACGCATTGCAAACGTCTTCGGGCGTGTCCATTATTTGTGGTGCACTAAGGGCGCCGAAGCCTGGTTGCGGGCGACCCCATGCCTGGCTTTGCCCGCTGGACGTCTGCATCAAGAACATTTTCTTTCTTTCCGATTCGGATGCCTTTTCTTTCTTTCCGTTTCTTGTCCTTTTCATTCAAAAACAAATTTCTGTAAACTATTGTATAACCTTCCAGAATGTTCTGCAAGATGCTTACGTCAGGGTGTGCTAGCCAGCTTCCCACTTTTTGCTTCCCGAATCCTCTGTGGGGTGGTGAGAGGAGCCGTCATAGCTCGTCTTGCCGGGAGTGCGGGAGTGAGAACTGCAAACACCTTCCCACTGGGCAGAAAGAGACCTTCATTCCCGTGTAAGCACACTAAACATTCCCTAGCAGCTGGGGATGACACAGACATCTAACACCCTCTTCTCAGACTGACTTTTAATTTAACTCAGGTAAGTCAGAAGCAACTTAACTTTTGCATTCCTGTAACTTACTCATTCAAAGGGTCTTTCATATAGCTCTGTTCCAGCATTCCTCAAGAGGCTTTCTGAACTTTGAGAGGAGCCGACATCCTTGTCCTAAGCAGCCAGCCAGGCTGCTAACGTGGAAGGGGAGTGGCAGCGGGGGTGGCCTCCATCTCTCCGGCGCAGACCTTCAGTGTCGCTCACACGGAGACATAGTATGCAAAGTGGCTGGAGACCTGACTTCCGGTGTGGAAGTTCAGGGTCGGTCCCTGTGTCTTCCTCTTGTCTCTTCCAGTGGGAGGCTGGATCTTTTCCAACCCGGATGGAGTGTGCGCAGCAGGAAGCACCAATTATCAGTATGCTACCCCCTTGCCTCTGTCTGGCCCCCACGCCCACCATGGCTGTGAGCACTATCCCGGCCTCCGAGGGCACCGGCAGGCTCCCTACCCTTCGGCCTACATGCATAGAAACCATTCTCCCTCAGGTGCGTGCTTTTGCTAATTAAGCCCCTGGAGGTGTGGGTGAGGGGGGGTGGGGGGTGGTGGTGCAGAGAAAAGGTAAACAGCCAGTAGTTAAAAGAAGTGTCTGAAGATGGCATCCCTTTCATCTAATATATGTAGCAGTATTGTATATTATTATTTTAATGTTTTATTTTACATACTAATAGTCAATCATGTAATTATGACATCATTCATGTTTTATGATTATTTCATAAGACCGTCTCGTGGTCTCTAATGGGTGTGAAGGGCCTCCTCCCTGGGCGCCAGCGGATTCAGCATTTGAAGCCTTGTCTCTAAAAGCCAAGTCGTGGGGGCTCTGGGATCTTCAGCTCACTGTCTTCCCGTGGCTCTTTTCTACACTCGGATTCCACGGCTCCATCCAGGGGAGAGTGGGCCCAGTACTGGAGAGCTTCTAGGAAGATCTCTGGGAAGCTGGGTGACTCTACAACCAGACTTTCAGTTTGGTTCCGTTGGAGGCATGCAACGCCAGCCTTGATAACGTTTGCAGTCTGCTTATTTGTTGAGTTGGCACTGGCGGTTGTGTGCTTTCTTCCTCGATGACCCCCACCTAGCCTGCCTTGGCCTTGCCGAAGCGCAGACCCTGGGCTGCTCGTTAGATTTGTAGGGAGGGGGGAAAGGAGAAGGGAAGCCAAGGGCCGATTTCTCATTCAATGATTCACGCAACAGATATTTACTGAGGGCTGTCTTTGTGCTGGGGTCTGTCCATGAACAAATTAGAAAAATATCCTGCCCGACAGAGATTCTAGTCGCCTGCAGGGAGATCGACACTAAACTAAAGAAGGAGGTAAGATTCGCGGCATGGGACATGGAGGAGAAGCGTTAAGATTCCACCCTTCGGGACACCCCAAGCTGTCTGCTGAGGGCTTTCCTGGTCACCAGCTGCCTGTCTGTGTCCCTTCCCATGCTGCTCCCAGCAGCCTTGAAAGCTGCTGCCAGGAAGGAATAAAATGGAGCTTCACGACGTCAGAAAGCGGGCAGCATTCTCACTGCGTCCTGATTCTTTCCTGCGGTTGGCACATAAAACACAGCTTCCGAGCACCTGCTAGGCGCCTGGCCCTTTTCTAGCTGGTGGGGATAGGAGGCCGATGAAGGTACGGGTTCTTCTGTGAAGAAGCTCAGGGCTACACGAACGCATAAATAACGAATCACAACACAGTGTAGCGGGAGCTCTCCCGTGGTCCTCGGACCCACGGCATCGCCTGGGAGCTTGTTAGAAATGTAGGCTCTCGAGTTCTCCTTCTGAAAGAGTCCACATTTTAACAAGATCCCTAGGTGATTCTCACGCACATTAAAGTTCGAGAAACATTCAATGAAACACACAAGCCATAGTGCTGTGGGAACGAAGGAAAAAGAGCAGCGAGAGCTGCCCACTGGGGTTAACGTTCAAGTTGAGATTTGCGGGATGGATAGAAGGGGAACGAGGTGTGGGAGTGGGCGGGAGTGAGGGTGGATGGCAAGGGACCCAGGAGAGGCCAGGGGCACTCCACGGAAGACTAGTGTGAGCAAAGGCATAGCGGGGAGAGGACCTGGGGTGTCTAGGGGGCAGATCTGGAACGGAGGGTAGCGGGAGAGATGGCAGACGCAAAGCTGAGGCTGAAGAAGTTCCAGCTGCCACGTCCTGAAGAGGCGTGACTTGGCCAGCCAGGCATATGCACTGGAAACTTCTTCCTCACCCTCCTCCTTCTCCTTCCTTCCCCTCTCTCATAGATACACTATTTATGCAAATGGAGACATAGAAGACACTATTCTTGAGGTGTTTCACTTTACTCGGGGTTGCTGAGAAGAATAAGGTGCCAGTCCTCGCATCGGGAACACTGCTGGGCCCTTGGGCTTGTGTTGAGGGGATGCTGACATGGTCCGTTCTTAAACGGGAGTGAGTGTGGCAGTGTGAGTCAGACAGATCTGTGTCACAGAGGGCAGATCGTGCCACCTCTCCGAGCCTCATCTATAAAGTGGAGAGGACAGGTCGTTGTTGTGAAGATTAAAATAGCACCGTATGGCATACGGTTGACATTCAGTATATCTGAGAGACTCTGTCTTTTCTGTTTCTCTCAGAAAGTCCTAACAAACTACTGGCCTCAGTAGCACAAACCATGGGTGTATGTTGCCGTAAAATAACATCATTGGCCGCCATCTTTGTATGTTCTCCGCGTTCCATCCACTGAACTGTTGTTATTTCCCCAAAGTGAATTTGATTGAAAGTTCCAGCAATAACCTGCAAGTTTTCTCCGGAGCTGACGGCTGGACTCCCTTGTCCTCCACGCCCCACACCAGCATCCTGTCCGTACCGCACACCAACGGGCCAATCAATCCAGGGCCTAGGTAAGACCAACACCAGCAGCTGGCTCACGGGTGGTCTTGGGGGTTGACGTGAGTACTGGGGACTCAAGTTCATTCTTCCTCCTGGAGTGGCTTGGTCTGACCCATTGTTCTGACTCCTAAGCCACTAGGAAGGAAGGGAGCAACAGGATGGAGTTTCCTCTCCCAGAGACAAGGGAGGGGAGAGCACTTGCTCGGCTGTATGCTTTGGTATTCTATTTTTTTTTTTTTTAAGATTTTATTTATTTATTTGACATAGAGAAAGAGATCACAAGTAGGCAGAGAGAGGGGGGAAGCAGGCTCCCTGCTGAGCAGAGAGCCCAACGCAGGGCTCGATCCCAGGACCCCGAGATCATGACCCGAGCCGAAGGCAGAGGCTTTAACCCACTGAGCCACCCAGGCGCCCCTGGCATTCTATTTTTAAAAGGGGAAAGACCTGGCCTAGAGTCATTTGTCCTGAACCAGCCAGAAATATTGTAAACTGTGGTGGTAGCAGATAGACACCGACTATGGGAGGATTGAAGGAAAAAGTGTCAATAGACACTGAGAATTCAAGGTGCTGGATTGTCCGTGTTCTCATACCATTCTACCAGGGGGACAGACTGCGGGTGCCTGGCCCGCAGCTCAGGTGACAGAGCAGAGCGTAGCATGTAGGACCCACGGTGTGAACTTGCACACCAGAGACCAGCGTTTCATTCTGACTTCTGGAAATGAGTGTGGAGGAGAGGACAGGAAGGGACCTTGGAGTTTGATGGACGTGGGCTTTAGTCCTGGTTCTGTCTCGTATTGACTTTGTGCCTTCAGGCAGTTTTCTTGGCCTCACGGAGCCCCAGCTTTCTGATCGCTAAAATGGAAATAATAGGAGCTACTCTGTAGGTTATGATGAGCCCAGAAGGAGAAAACGCACTAAAATGCTTTGTGAGCAGTAATGTTCTATGGAAATGTCAGCTGTTACTTTCAACAGCTGTGCCGAATTGTGAGAAGGTCCAGAAAGGGATTCCAAATTAAAAGGCGGGTGCTGGGAGACGTCCGATGATGCTGGTCTAGAAAACGTTAGAAAACGTTTGGGTCTACGGCTCGGCTACTGCTCATGCTTGAATGCATGTTAGAGTCACCTGGGATGTTGTTAAAATGCACAGTCTGATGAACAGGTCTGGGTTGGAGCCTGCGATTCTGCCTTTGAACAAGCTCGTGGGTGTTGCAGTACACTTGACCTTGGTGGTTTTGAGACCGATGCTGCCTTGGCGGTCAGGGTCTAGCGCCGTGCTGCCCCACACAGCTGCTGCCGGCCGCCGGTGGCCACCAAACCCTCTAGATGCCCCGGTCCCGGTGGAGGTGTGCCGGAAATGAAGTGCACGCACAAGCTTGAAGATGTAGCAGGAAACAAAGCATAAAAAGTTCAACTCTTTTTTTTTTTTTTTTTTTACCTCAAATGCATGTTGAAATGACAATATTTTGAATAGTTTTGGTTCCATAAAATATAATTAACTGCAAGTCTCATTTTTCTTTTTCCTTCTTTCCTTCCTCCTTCCTTTCTCCTCCTTCCTTCCTTCTTTCCTTCCTTCTTTCCTTCCTTCCTTCCTCCCTTCCTCTTTCATTCTTCCCCCCTCCTTCCTTCCTTCCCTTCCTTCCTTTTTTTTTAAAAATATGTGGCTCCTAGAAAATTTAGCCTTGTGGTTGTGGCTCACGTTTTGTATCTAGTGGACAGTGCTCAAGTGGGTTATCTAAGGGAAAAGCATGGATTTGGGTTGTGGTAGGAAGGGAGACAGCGAGCCCTTGAAGATATTAAGCAATCATGTGGCAAGTTCTGTCCTAGATACTTTATGGAAGTCATTTATAGTATCAAAGACATCCACAAGGCTGGCATTAAAATTCCTATTTTACCATTGGAGAAACTAAAGCTCAGAGGCCTTAAAAACGTCCTGAAGGTCACGCAGTGAGTGGTGTACCTGAGTGCATGGCTTTCCCACTGGCCCGGGAGGCATCAGGAAGGGGCCCTGAGCGATGTCGTGGAAGCGGCTCATCTGGAGATCAGGCCCCAGATCTCAGCAAGCCGAGCTGGTAACACTCAGACAAGCAACAAGCAACCCCCCAAAGCCTGCGGGTTTCCTCTGGCCCCGCGAGGTCCGTAGTCTCTGGCCTGGGGCACCGAGCGCAGGGGGGCATTTCTCCCTCTTGTTCCCTCAGTGGCATGTTTAACCCACTACCGACTCCATAAAGATTTTGCTAGAGAATAGCAAACGTGCCCAGGACCGTCGCCGTGTACTGAGCCTCTTCGCATGCAGGGCAGTATCAGAAGAGGCGGAGATTCTAAAATGTCAGGTCCTAGGGACGACAGAAGGCTGAGAGCATTGGCATTTATCCCACCTCTTCCAACAGCAGGCATTTTCGTCTATGTTCAGGAGCAAAAACTACGATCCACTGGAAAGCTTTAAAAAATCCTGCTCCTCGGACCGCAGGCCGGACTGGTTGAGTCAGGATCCGTAGCGGCGGGCCCCAGGCATTGGTATTATTTGGCACTTGCCAAGCGATTCCGAGGTGCAGCCAGGTTTGTGACCCAGGGCTTCCAATACGAGAAGTCCAAGGCGGTGGTCTGGCTCCCCAGCCTTTCTGCCAGGGAGCAGAGCTGTTGGGGGGGACCAGGAATGGAAGTGTTCATTAGAACCACCACCCTTTGGGGGGTCCCGTGTGCCGGGCACAATCTGCTCCTGTCCTTCTTCGGTCGTCGCGACAGCATCTGTCACCTGTGCATAAGTATCACTCCGGAGGCAGGAACCGGTAGAGCGGGGAGGCCAGTTGGGTCTTCTGACGCCTGTGTGTCCCGGCCGCCACGCCCCGTCAGCCCTCTTGCCAGTGAGAGGTCCCCCTCGCAGGCCTGGCCGTCCCGATCCCCCCGCTTTTGCTCTCCTGCCCGTCCACGCAGGCTGCAGGGCAGGCCTCCAGGAATGCAACGGTGCGTTCAAAACCGAACTTGCCGGGGGCAGGGCCAAGCGCGGAAATTCAGGTCAGGACACCTAATGACGTGCTCCTTCCACTGCGTTTCACTACTTGCCTCGGCTTCTCCGCGGAAACAGGGCGTGTTGTGTCAGAGCCAGAAAGCCATGGCGAGGCGCCCTCTTCCTAGCCCTGGGCCCCCTCGTGCAGCGTACGTACCGGGCAGCTGGCTGGCCCTTCGGGCAGCGTCCTCAAGCATTCTGTGTCTGTCTCTGCAGCCCTTACCCGTGCCTGTGGACCATCAGCAACAGCGGCGGAGGCCCTGCCGGGCCCGGCCCAGACGTGCACGCCAGCTCCCCGGGGGCGTTTCTCCTGGGGAGCCCAGCTGTGACTTCGCCCCTCTCCACCCAGGCACCCACTTCGGCGGGCGTGGAGGTTCTGGGGGAGCCCTCGCTGACCAGCATCGCCGTGTCCACCTGGACCGCTGTGGCCTCACATCCCTTCTCGGGCTGGGGTGGCCCGGGTGGGGGAGGGCGCCATTCTCCCTCCTCCCTGGATGGTTAGGCCGGATCCTGGGGAAGGTGTCAGCGGAGACCCTTGTCTGTATAGAACATTTAGAAGCCCCATCTGCTGATTCCAGTGAGTTAGTCTGCAGGGTCTCCCCACCCAGTGAGCTGGAGGGTGGAGGGGGTTCCGGGAGGTGATTTAGTTTGGTGATGCTCCCTGGTTTCTTTTCCCACTCCCGTTTTCTCGGCAGCCCGTCCGTGACGTGCTTAGGTAACCGGGGTTCATGGAGTACCTTCCTTGGCCCTGCCGCTTACTTTCAAATGACTCTAGAAGGCCCCACTTCCTGTTCTGTGGAGGTGGTGCAAAGCTATTAAATGAGCTCCGGGTTTACCTGGGCTGAGGCTTCCTAGCCTTGTGCAGCCCTGGAAAGTATCCGTGGCCTCAGGGTTTCTGCTGGGAGACCAAGAGAGGGGCTAAGTCCCCGGAGTGAAGTTAGCAACGGTAGAGCCAACCCTCTATTACAGCAATGTGCCTGGAATTTAGGAAATGAGATCATGTCCTTCCCTTGCTCAGAAACCTTCCATGGCTCACGATTGCCCATAGAACGAAGTCATACCTCCTGACTATGAGGACATAGTGCCCCTGCCATCTAGCCTCAAACCACACTCCCAGCTTCAGTTCCCTCGATCACCTCATTAGCAGCCTACGTTTTGGTCAAGGCAGACATTCAGTGTACTCTCCCACCTCTCTGCCTTCCCTGTGCCTGAAACGTCCTTCTCTGGTCAGTCCCACCCGTGTGAATCCTGCCCATCCCCGGGGACTGGCCGGAGGGCCCCTGCCCGCATCAAACACCTGACGTCCTCGGCACACGTGACCTTGCCCGACAGCCTGCCTTCCCACGGGTCCTGCCTCTGTTCCAGAGCTCGCCCCATCCTGCCTTGTACTTTTGTTTACCTGCGAGTGTGTCTCTCTCCCACTAGACTGTGAGCCCCTTGAGGGTGAGGACTAGCCTTCTGGTCTTTGTACCCCGCAGCGCCTGGAACTGTGCCTTGTCTCTAGTAGGTGCCCAATAAACTGAGTGCAGTTGGTGTGCCGTGCCCGTGTGCTAGAATGACAGCCGTGGGGCCCTCGGGGAGGCGGAGCTCAGAGACACATGTCCGGCACACGCTAGTAGGTCAGTGTTGGGAGCGCAGAACATGCTGGGGGTTCCCCCGGGCTCCCTGTCTGAGCCACAGCCCATCTGCAGCGATGGATGCCGTGGAGACAGTGTAGGCTCGAGCCGTTCCTTCCAAATATCACTCCTTGGATCCCCTGTGCCAGGATGACCAGGAGTACTCATTAGAAACACACATTTCTGGGCACACTCCATCCCTCCTGGATCAGAATCTTTAGGGTCGGAGTCCAGGAATCTGCGTGTCAACAAGTGCTCCAGACGTCAGTCGCAGAGCCAAGTTTGGAACCGACTTGCCTAGAATAGAGAAATAGAGTGATAAATGTTGCGGGAACCTCATTTGAGATTTAAACATTTCAACCTCCACCCCAGCCAAGGTTGTCGCTACAGCAGTCATGTAGCCAGTGAGCAAGGTCACTGTTTCCTTGGTTTGCATTTTTCCTCTTCTCTCGCTGCGGGATGCGCGGATAACTCTGGGAGTGAAGTTTCCAGACCTGCGTGATGCCTAGCTCTCCCAGACCGTTATCGCCCTGCGGACAGAGTGGTCCCCTGGGGCGTCCCAGAAGGCGTGGAAGAAGGTTCTGCTCGGAGCCTGGCAGTGGCTCGGCTGAGCCCACGCAAGCCCACCGCCCGCCCAGCCTTAGTCTGGGGTGTCCAGACAGGACGCCATTGAGTCCTTGGCTCTTTCCCCAGGGAAGGGACCAGGCTTTACCAGGCTGTGGTTAGCACTGTCTGATCTTCCTGTGCCATTCCATTTTTGGACCCGGATCTCTGGAAACAATGCCCCTGCAGCCACGTGGTGTCCCGGGAAGCCACTTTATGCTCTCAGGGCTGCCTGCCCAGCGCTCCAGGTCCCTAATTGATGTATAAGTGGCCGAGGCACAGAGTACCAACACGGCCGCTCTTTGACGAGCCGCCTGCTCGGCATGTCCCTGAGGCGGGAGTGTTTTTGGTTCCCTGGTTCCCCTGTGACAGCGTAAGAGGCCATTAAGATACTAATATAATAGCATCTCTGCAAGATGCTATTTTGGTAAGTTTGAAAAGGGGCCATTTCTCATTCTGTTAGAAGTTTGGATGACGGCAGCGTCCGGCCGCGCAGGAGGCCTGGCACGGGCTCTGCACTGGTCACCGAAGCCGTCGGTCATGCGCCCGGAGCTCAGCAAGTACGATGAGGTCCACAGACCTCTCTCTCATCGCGCCCTCTCTGCCCCCCTCCCCGCAGCCGGGAGCGGATGGGAAACGTGGCCCAGGTCAGAGAGCAGAGAGAAGCTGATAACCTTCTGCTTTTTTCATTCCTCTTGCTCAGGGGATTGGGTCCTCTGCACAGCGAGAGAGTAAGTGTCAGCCGAGTTTGGGGTGATTGCATCTCATCGGCCTGGAACCTGCTATGATTTTGAAACACGGGACATGACAGCTGGTTCTGCACCGAGGGTCTCTCTTTGCCTGGTGTCACCAATGCGGCCAGAGCGATACGCTTTCTGGTGGTTTCTCCAGGCTCATTTCTGACAAGGGAGAACAACCCTTGGTTGCCTGAGTCATTTTAATAAATGACAGAGTCTGATGCACTAGTCAAACTTCGGAGGCTTTTATACCATTTTCTTGCTCAGGCACCCTCTTTACCCAGCTCGTTATAAAACAATAGTGATGCCGCTTCAGAGACTTAGGCCTGTCACACTGAGTTTAATATTAAATCCCACCCGAATAGGGAGGGGCACATGGGTAGCTCAGTCGGTTGAGCGTCTGGCTCTTGGTTTCCAGCTCAGGTCGTGATCTCAGGGTCGTGAGACTGAGCCCTGCTTCGGGCTCCGTGTTCAGCGTGGAGTCTGCTGGAGATTCTCTCCCTGTCCCTCTGCCCCTTCCCCCTGCATTCCCTCTCTCTCTCTCTCTCTCTCAAATAAATAAATAAATCTTTTAAAAAATCCCACTGGAATAAAGAGTTAATACAATTCTTTGAGCAAAGCCTGGTCTGTGAAGGTGTCTCCCCTTGTGGGGCTTTGGTTTGGTCTGTGTGGCTCCGCCAGCCCTACCCTCTCCAGGCAGCCAGCCTTGTCACCAGCCTTAGCCCAGCGCACCTCGGCCAGGTGCTTCTGGGTGCTTCCTGCCACTCAGCGGCCACCCAGCTTCGTTAGTACCCCTGACTAGTCTAGCCTAGAAAAGGGACTCGGTTCATCCCTTTAGGTAAAGATTTTCCCATCGGAGGATCCAACCTACTGGCTAGATCCTGTGCTAAGCCCAAGTCCCGCTCTAGCTGGACAGACGTGACTCCCTGACTCGTGGAGACTATCTCCATGCTGTGGCTGGGTCCTAGTGGGGACGCACTCGTCCCACTGCTCAGCTTGTCTCCCTGGTAATGCCTCACACATCTTGGTTCTTAGGCTGCTGTTAGGGTCTCAGATCATGAGTACCAAAGTATGCAGAAGGGGCTGCAAGGGAGACCCCCATTTCTTTCTTTCTTTCTTTTTTTTTTAATTTATTTGAAAGAGACAGAGAGATCACAAGTAGGCAGAGAGGCAGGCGGGGGCGGGGGGTGGAAGCAGACTCCCCGCTGAGCAGAGAGCCCGATGCGGGGCTCGATCCCAGGACCCTGAGATCATGACCTGAGCTGAAGGCAGAGGCTTTAACCCACTGAGCCACCCAGGCGCCCCGGGAAACCCCCGTTTCTATTAGCAGAATCAAACACAGATCCTCGTCGGTTGGCAATGGAGGGAGGATGTTCTGTGAGGAGGGGCAGTTAGATTTTGCAGTTTCTAGATTCCTGATGAATCTTTCAAACCACCACAGCCTCTGCTGCCCTGGGCTCTGGGACCGGCTCAGGGGTGGACATGCGTCCATTCCACAGTGATACTCAGACCAAGCTGCAATGCCTTTTTTCTAAAGGTTTAGTGCTTATAGAGGGAAACTAAACATGACAAGTAACATACATCTAGAAAACTTGGTAGAACTCAGTCACCTTCCATTTATTGGAGTCTATTGAAAAAATCTTTATTTGTATTGAGATGTAACACTCAGTAAGTAAACAAATCTTAAGTGTACAGCTTGATGAATGTTTACAAATATATCTGCTTATAAAACCCCCAACAAGATCAAGATATAGAGCATTTCCGGCATCCCAGAAGGCTCGCCCCGAGATAAACACTTCTGAGCATTATCAGTGTGTATTAGTTTAACCTGTTCTTGACCTTCATATAAGTGGAATGCAATGGTAGGGGCTCTTTTGTGTCTGAACACTGTGTCTTTAGTGCCCTGTCTAGCTCCCATCTAGCCCTCCATTCTGGAAGGTTATCTTTTCACTCATTAGTTAAAATACCCTCAGTAGATAATTCAGTTCTTTGATATCCAAACCAAGACTGATGCCCAGAAGAAAGCAGGCATTTTTCTTCTGTGGTTTTGTAGCAGAACCTGGGCTGGATCCTGGCGGAAAAACCAAGCGGCACTCAGAGACTAAGAAGGGAGAGAGATTTATTCACCGGTGGACTCAGAGGAGATCCTTCTCCAAAGATCTGAGCCCTGAGCACAAGCAGGGAGGGT
>CM052893.1:12071946-12139275 GCA_028534135.1 Potos flavus | reverse complement strand
TCCTCCTCCTTGCGCATACTTGGCATTCTGGCGCGCCAGAGGAACAGGGTAGGAGAGAAGAACCGGAAGGGCTCTGAGACAAGGACTGGAGTTCCCTTGCCAGTTTGGTCAGCCAGCTTAAAGTACAGTTTTTCCCCATCAGTTTCCCACCTTCTCTCTGGATCACTAGCAGAGAGACTGTGTACCTTCTTCTCACTGATGCTTACTCTCTCCCTCCCCCCGAATGATAACCACATCGCAAAGCAGCATAGTAAATTCAACCCCTGCACACTTCAGGTTGTTGCAAGATTGTTTTGTCACAAGAGTTTTAAAAGGCATTTATTGTAGTCCATTCTCTTTTCAGACGAGAAAACATTGGTTTGGCATCGCCTATGAATAGAGTCAGTCACAGTATGTGATAGGATTTGAAAGCCAATGAAAAAGGACCCCCAAAAGTATGTATCTTCTGGAGCCTGACCAACTCCAATTTTTTTTTTTTTTTCCAATTTGTGTTTCTTTTGGGTTAAGACAAAACCCCTCTTTCATTATGTAAGTATTATCTGTGGTGAATATGTAAATCAATTTTCTATTGCTTACAATGCTGCAGGCAATAGAAATTATCATATTAATTAGCTAGCAATTAAACAAGTTCCTGAGAGAAGGACATCACGTTGAGGTGAAGAGATTATTGATGACTGCATGGAACTTGGCTGATGTTTGGCAGCCGAGAGATAATAAGAGAGCACAGAGTGAGGAGAGACTCAATCTCAGGACCTGGATATCATGACCTGAGCTGAAGGCAGATGCTTAACCAATGGGGCCACCCAGATGCCCCTAGAGTTTCTGTATTTGTAAGGCACAAACCTCTAGCAGTGACATAAATAGCAGATACACATTCAAGGGCTCAGATATAAAAGAAACTTGATATAGGTTTTCCGAAATTTGACAATTCTAGAAATTTCCATGAACTCACCAATAGCTAGTTGTGAAGATGAAAGAAACTGCTCTAAACTATTAGTACCAACTCCCCACCAGACAAAAAACCAACCCCACCACACCATCTCGATCAGCTATGTTAGTTACCTGAGTAACTAACAAATTTCTCTATAGAAGAAATGATTGTACGAAGAGATGATCCAAGTGTACGGCTTAAGAAATGCAGGCTGTAGGGCGCCTGGGCAGCTCAGTGGGTTAAAGCCTCTGCCTTCGGCTCAGGTCATGGTCTCAGGGTCCTGGGATCAAGCCCCGCATCGGGCTCTCTGCTCAGCAGGGAGCCTGCTTCCCCCCCTCTCTCTGCCTGCCTCTCCGCCTACTTGTGATCTCTCTCTGTCAAATAAATAAATAAAATCTTTAAAAAAAAAAAAAAAAGAAATGCAGGCCGTTCGTTACTATAAACATTAGGCTGTTTCCGGCAGCCTAGGGCGGCTGTAACAAAGCAGTAGACACAAGGTGGTAGGAAGTCTGAAGTGAAGGCGTTGGCAGGGCCATGCTCTCCCAGACGGCTCTGGGGAGGATCCTTCCTTGTCTCATCCTACCTGGGAGTTGTCGACAGCAATTATTGGCGTTCCTTGGGTTTGTAGACGCCTTACTCAGATGTCGGCCTCTGTCGCCACGGTGTTCTCCCTGTGTCTCCGTTTTCTCTTCTTGTAAGGACACCAGCCCCACTCAGTATGATCTCCTCCTACCTAATTACATCTGCAAAGACACTATATCCAAATAAGGTCACATTCTGAGGTTCTGGGCAGACAGGAATTTTGCAGGGACACTAATGACCCAGTACCAGGTCTAAGCAAACTCTCACGTCTGACTTCTAGGAAGTGTTGTTATTATTTTTTTTAAAGATTTTATTTATTTATTTGACAGAGAGAGGCAGCGAGAGAGGGAACACAAGCAGGGGGAGTGGGAGAGGGAGAAGCAGGCTTCCCGCTGAGCAGGGAGCCCGACGCGGGGCTCGATACCAGGACCCTGGGATCATGACCTGAGCTGAAGGCAGCCGCCTAATGACTGAGCCGCCCAGGCGCCCCTCCAGGAAGTGTTTTTAAAAAGGGAGGATGAGAACCTCTTAGTCCCTCACTTGTTGGCTAGAATGCAGAGATAATAACCGGAGCTTGAGCAGTTATCTCGAACCATGAGGCAGAAAGCGACAGTTTGAGAATGATGGAAGAACCAGATGGAAGAATTCTGAATTCGCCAACCTCTTTGAACCCCCGTATCAGCCTCGGAAATTTTCTTCTGTGCTTTGTCTACAGAAGAAAAAAATAAATCATCTATCTTGTTTAAGTCAGTTATTTTTGGTTTTGTGTTATTTGCTGCAGCAAAATCTGTTCCTAATTTTTACAATGGCTTGTTATTTAAAAACATTTAAAATCACTTTAAAGATACTTTATGTGTTCTTCTTGCTTGTTGTATTGTTATCTTGGGCTCTTGGGGACTAATTCTCCAGCTTATTGAGTCTGCTGAGTTGCGTTTATGATAAAATTCTTGCTTGTGTATTTGTACTTTTTTTTTTTTTAAGATTTTACTTATTTATTTATTTGAGAAAGATCGAGAGAGAGCACAAGTAGTCAGAGCAGCCGGCAGAGGGAAAGGGAGAAGCAGGCTCTCTGCTGACCAGGGAGCCTGATGCGGGGCTCGATCCAGGACCCTGGGATCATGACCCGAGCCCAAGGTAGACGCTTAACTGACTGAGCCACCCAGGCGCTCCTATATTTGTATTTTTGATTGGTTTGAGTTGTGAGAGTGTTTTTTCAAAAGGGTTTACATTTGCTCCTGTTCTCACATCTGGCTCATGCCCAGCTGTTCTGGTCCCTCCTGCTGCATAAGCGACCTCAAGCCTAGTGGCGTGAAACAGCCACCGTTTATAATGCTTATGGCTTCTGTCGGACAGGAATTCAAAATGGGCAGAGCAGGGATGGCTGGTGTCTCTGCTCCACAATCTCTGGGCCCTCAGCTGGGAAGAACCAAAGGCTGGATGCGGAATCATCTGACGGCTTGTGAATCATGCGTCTGGCGGTTGCTCTGCCTGTTACGTGGGACCTCGGCTGGAACCGTTGACTGGGATGCCTGCATACGGCCTTGGCAAGTAGCTGCTTAGGCTCACAGCATGGTGGCTGGACATGAGAGTTTGTCCTGAAGAGAACCGGGAGAAAGCTGGTTGAAAGAGGAGTGGTCTAAAAAAATTACTATCCTGCCTTTCATGACCTGGCCTTGGAAGTCATAGCATCCCTTCTGTCCTAGTTCCAACCAATCCAGATTTAAGGGGGAGGGAATGTGGGCACTACCTTTTGAGAGTAGGCATGCCAAAGCCATGCTGGGAGAGAGAACGTGACATGGGGAATGTTCTCGTGGCCATTGTTGAAAAAAACTCGTCTGCCGCAGTAGTCCAGTCTTGATTTTATTTTGTTTATTTTATTTTTTTATTTTTTAAAGATTCTATTTATTTATTTGACAGAGAGAGACACAGCGAGAGAGGGAACACAAGCAGGAGGAGTGGGAGAGGGAGAAGCAGGCCTCCCCGCCAAGCAGGGGGCCCAATGTGGGGCTCGATCCCAGGACCCTGGGACCACGACCTGAGCCGAAGGCAGACGCTGAACGACTGAGCCACGCAGGCGCCCCTCCAGTCTTGATTTGAATGTTACTTTTGCAGCTTGTGGTTTGCTTGTTCCCAAGTGCTGAACCAATGCTAAGTCCAGAATCTCAGGTCCAAGGTTTTAGACTAACTGACCCTAAATCCAACATCTGAGTTCAAAGTTTTAAATTATGAAGGGAGAACTTTTCTCCCACTCGGAGCCCAGACAAAGATGGATAATCTTCCATGTAATTCTTCCTATGTCCCCGGTGGACTTTCCCACGTTCACTCTTTTATGGACGATGTCACCTTCTGAAGGTCAGGGTTCCTATAACTGCCTCTGTTTTATTTTTTTAGGTATCTTTCTCCCACACTGGATGAAGGTCCCCCAGAACGGCGGCTGTATCCATCTAACAACAAACACAGACACCCGTTCTGCGGTAGAGGCTCAGTGAGTGTTTCTGAATGGAACTGAACTTCTTTCTTCTGTTTCGACCTCATGCTTCTGTCCTTAAAGTATCCATTCATTCCTGCTGACTTCATTATTTTATCTTGGAATTTTTTTTTTTTAAAGTTATTTGTTGTTTAAAGACTCCCTGATATTCCCGGTGATAAAGGCCCGTAGGTACCCAATACATTAATAATGAGTTTAGCATTTATATGATTCTGTGTATTTGCAAAGCAGCAAACATAAATATTTCAGTTCAAGATACTTAAAAGGTAGCAGGGTAGAAAAGCATCTCCCTGGTTCTGGGACCCTTTGGGGTGACGCTTCCTTTCCTGCTCTACCCACATTCAGAAGAAAATACAAATTCCATATCTCCTCCCTCCAGTGTTCTCCGTACAGACATTGAGAGTCCTTTAAGAAGGCTGTGGCCTCCAGCAGTGTGCTCGGTTTGGGGGTTTAGCGCTGTTCCCCTCAATCCTGGCTGAGCACTACGTGTTACCATGTCAGCAAAGCTGCGGGGTCCGTGTCTTTCTGATACAATTTGTGGATCTAACCCGTGAAGAGTGGGGGATAAAGGAAGTTGGGAGAAGTAGGCCATAGGGAAAGTGTATTGAAAATAAAATTTTAAGGGCGCCTGGGTGGCTCAGTGGGTTAAAGCCTCTGCCTTCAGCTCAGGTCATGATCTCAGGGTCCTGGGATCGAGCCCCGCATCGGGCTCTCTGCTCAGCGGGGAGCCTGCTTCCCCCTCTCTCTCTCTGCCTACTTGTGATCTCTCTCCTCTCTGTCAAATAAATAAATAAAATCTTAACAAAAAAAAAATGAAAATTTTAGGAGGAGCCTGGGTGGCTCAGTTGGTTAAGCCTCCAACTCTTGATCTCAGCTCAGGCCTTGATCTCAGGGTTATGAGTTCAAGCCCATGTTGGGCTCCATGCTGGGTGTGGAGCCTACATAAAAATATATAAATAAATAAGAACAATAACATTTTATGATCACTAATGGTATACTCACCATTATTTATGGAGGAATCTTTTCAACAATTCCCAGAATATCTCTTCTGGGTATCTCTTCAACCCCTCAGCAAATGGTCCCCATTGGTTCTCACAGGGATGACTCCGAATTTTCCACACTAACGGGGAGCCTGGGAGAGTTTTAAAAATTAATCCCCCAACCCCACTCTAGTCATAAGTTTACCTTTTGCCCCCTCCCTGCAATCCAACTGTTTTGTGGGTTGCTTGATTAAGCAGCAAACATTGGCTTATTGGAACTTTGTCCCCTTTCTTTATGTTTAATAAGGCAAATAGTAAGAATAACGACTGATATTTGTACCGTGCTTTGCAGTTTACAGCACATTTTCACATCATCTCACAAACTAAGATGTGACAGGTCCATGGACGCTTGTCTGGAAACGCTGTTCTCCTTTAGACACTTGTTACCATGTTCCTGGGCTGTGGCCACGGACCCCGCTCTCTGCCTTCCCAGCACCCCTCAATGCCGATGGCACCACCTTCTCTCCAGATTGTGTCACCCCTCTGCTCAGAAATCTTCAAGGACCCACAGTAGCTGATGTAAATATAAAGGTCACACTCCGGGACGCCTGGATGGCTCAGTTGGTTAAGCAGCTGCCTTCGGCTCGGGTCATGATCCCAGGGTCCTGGGATCGAGCCCCACATCGGGCTCCTTGCTCGACGGGGAGCCTGCTTCTCCCTCTGCCTCTGCTTGTGCTCTCTCTCTCTCTGACAAATAAATAAATAAAATCTTAAAAAAAAAAAAAGGTCACGCTCCTTAGTTTGCTGTTGAAAATATTCCAAAATTGAGCTTGCTATACATTCCAGTCTAATCAATCTCCCATTGTTCTTTTGCATAGAGTTTATGCTCCAACTAATCTACTAAGATCTGTCCACACCTTAGTTTTGGCTCCTACTGTTCTCTTCATGTGAGACTCTCTCCTTTCATCTTTTCCTATTAAAACTCTATCTAACTTGAAATGTTCAGCCCTAAATCCATCCTTGAGTTTTCTCTGATGACCAAAAGAGATCTTTCCCTCCTTAGCTTCCTAGTCCACATTCTTTGTATGATCCTTGTTTCTAATTAAAAAAAAAAAACCACCCCCAAACTGGTTAACTTTAAATGTATCTAATTTTCCTTATTGCATGTGTAGGTCTGCGTCTTTGTTAAAGACCTGGACACGGCAGCAGGTAAAACCCTGACTCTCAGTGGTTTTACACAATAAGACTGCAGCTGTCCCTCACATGACGGTCCCACGTGGCTTCCCACCGAGGAGAAGCCATTGTGCTACAGGAAAGGTGCGGATACAGAGAGGAGTGACACGTGTGGGTCATTTTTGTCTCCTTCTACTGCAGTGAGCGTGCACCACGTCAAGAGACTTAGGAACAAGGAACATCCAGCGCCTCGGCACTTTGCCACTGAGGCTTCGTCTCTTGCTCTCAGGTTCGTATCTTCTCCGTTCCAAGGAAGGGCTTTGCTCCACACTGCACGGCAACTACTTCCTGCCGGAGGGTTTCATAGGAAATGGCTAAAACGATGACAGGACGGATCTGGCCCTCTCTCTTGCAGCAGCTAGAATCTATTGACAGTTCAATCTTGCTAATTTAACCCCAGTCCATTACAAATGCCCTGTGTTACTGGGAAGAATATTATTTATTTGTCAATTCATTGGCTTGTGGCCTTCAGATGCACCTTAATTGGCATGAACCCATGAGAGGATTGGGGTATTTTGATCTTGAATTGAGGACAGCTTCAGGGCCAGGCCTGGGACAGGGTTCAGTTGAATAAAACACAGCGTGCCAACCCTCAAATAGACCACCAGGAAAGCCTGCTGACAAAGCAAAATCGAGCTTATTACTTATTGCAGTAAAGGAGTACACACCGCCTTGACAGAGTCTTCATAGTCTCAGAACAGCAAGATCAAGGATAGATGTTTGTAGAATTTGAGGGTCCTGATTTAAAGTGGGCATTTCAGTGATGATATCTGATCGGGAATGGACAAAGCCCATGCTATAACAGTTTCAGTTTGGCAGGAACAGTGATGCGAGGCTTTTGAAGCAGGTCTCAATGAATAAATAGTTTAATAAGCAACTGATTTGTCTAGTTGCCTGAGAAAGGGACTATTTGAGTGATGTATTATTCAGATGCATGGGTTTTTAGGACATTTCTGTTTTTTTAAAAAAGATTTTATTTATTCATTTGACAGGGAGAGAGAGATAGAGAGAGAATGAGCAGGGGGAGCAGCAAAGGGAGAGGGAGAAGCAGGCTCTCTACTGAGCAGGGAGCCCAATGCAGGACTTGATCCCAGGACCCTGAGATCATGACCTGAGCCGAAGGCAGATGCCCAACTGACTGAGCCACCCAGGCACCCTAGGACTTTCTTTCTTTTTTTTTTTTTTACCCTAGGACTTTCTGAAGCAAGCAATAATGTAATTTGCTACTTCATCTTCTTGGGAAAGAATATCCTGGAATTATAAAGTCATGTGAGTGCAGACAGTCTTAGGTCTTCATCCTCTCATGCTGTGGGGTTGTAGGCTGGTTGTTCTCCAATACATTGCAGACACCGAATGTTGACTCTGTGCCAAGTAAGGGGCATCTGAAGGGAGGAAGGACTGAACAAGTGGATCAGGTAGCACTGGTCAACAACAGAAGACATCTCTTTAGGTAAGCTGCACTGAATTCTAAAATAGATGCAAACTAAAAGGAAAGGAAGGTGAAGTACATACGAATACCTCTGATTTCAGCTAAACGCAGTGCGGTGCACTAAATCCTCACTGGGCACGGGCCCTGCCAGGTGCGGGCGCTGGTGACCTTGAGCTGAAGCCAACCAGATTCCCGTTCACGTGGAGGGAGACAGGTGCACTGTGAGCAGGCAGGGATGACGCTGCGGCGGCGCTGTGCACAGCTTGGTGAGCACGGAGGCCACGGTGATGACTTCTGGGGCAGATCCGGAAGCCTTCGCCCACGCAGGCGCTGGTTCTGTCTGACGGTAAGATTTATCCCTATTTCTCTAGCCACTAGACGGACATCTTAGCCTGGATATCAGCCATCACAGCGGCCATACATTCTGATCTCCGGAGAAGATGAGAGTGCGTCCCAAAGAGCAAAGCCTTGGCCAAGGTCAGACTGGCTCTTCAAGGAATCTCCGAGAAGGGAACGGAACTTCCACCGGCAGGAGTAAAGGAGTTAGAAAGGGAATGAGATTTGGGCCAGTGCTGTCCCTGAGCAATCCCTCAAGGACTTACTGTAGCAAGAACCCAACCAGGTAATCTACGTGAAGTGATCTGTGATCAACAGACATTTTTTCAGTTATTCTATTTACTACCTTAGATTGTTATTTACCTTTTCATGAGTACACCCTATCTCTTGGACTGCTCTGTAATCTCTTTATAGACAGGGATCGAGTCTCTTTGTGTTTCAAGTGGCCCATCAGCATGGCCCCGCACATAGAAAGTTTCAATCCTTGGGGCCTCTGGCTCCAGCTGGAAAGGCACTCCTTGGTAGGAGAACCCTCTGCTGGAGAACCATACACTTTCCCCAGATTTGCTGTTTGGCAATGAGCTCTGTGTCATTGGGCAGTTGCTTTAGCCTCAGCGCCATGGGGCTTTGGGATGTGGGATGGTCCCAGCTCTCCTCAGCTACCAGGTGTTGGCCAGCTGATCATTTGGCTGAGGCTCTTCCATGGTCCAGGATGGATGCCTCTTAGCACAGGGCAAAGGGTCAACTTAATATATGGGATTCCAGCATTCCAGAGGAAAGACTGCCTGGTCTTCGGGATCTATGTAGACTGAAGCCAAGGCAGGGATCCAGCACATGGGTCCAGAGACAGCACGGGCAAGATTGTCAGGGGGAACATAACAGGAGCTGGCAGCTGGACAACGAGAGGAAAAGAGCTATGTGAATCTAGCTTGTGATAAGTTGAAATTGGGCTTGACTACATTTCACACGTTTAATTCCTGAGCCTGTGAGAAAGGGCAGGCTAGAGGTACCTTTCATGCAACCCCAGTGTTGAATATTCTCATATTCAGCCATGCCCTCCGGGAATGCCAGAAGTTGGCTGCGGTCACACCATCTATTTTCTTCGCCCTCTGTTGCCTACTCCCCCTTTTAAAAAAGTCTTTGGGATTCCTGTATCTCTGGTCTCTGAGGAAAGGGCCCTGGCTATATGCGTCACGGCCCCCTTACTTCTAAATTATCTCTAACATGAAGCAGAATAAAACTGAGATTCTCCACAACCCCTGAACTCACTACCTGAACCTTCCCTGTCCGTATGCATTACCGAATCCTGTCCCACACGCTTGACACACATCGGCTTTGGTGATCCATAACTTGTAACAGTTAGTACTTTTGAGTACTAACTAACCAGGGCATCACCATCTGTGTAATAAACAGGAGACAGGAAAGCCACGTGAGGACACAGGTTTAGAGCCGACTAGTGTTCTCAGGTGGAATAAAGGTTGTCTGGGGAGAAAACAGGCATGGTGGGGCTCTCCGAGGTTCTCCAGAACCACATACTGGCCCTCACCCAGCACTGAAACTCTGAGGAGGGGTTGTTTGAATCGCCCAAATAAGTTCTAGGAAATACAAACCTGATTAGCCTCTGAGCCAGTGAACTCTTCTCCCACAGATGGAGTCAGAAGGGGTCCTTGGTCCTGACCGTCCTGTAGGAGGCTGGCAAAGGGCCTGGCGGGGTGCAAACCCACCTCCTTTGCTGGTGAAATCGCTGAGATCACGCTCTTCACTCAGTGTGGGTGAATCACACAGTTTTTGACTCCTTCGCTCCCAGGGGAGTTGAGAACCTTGACAGTAATGTTCGTATTGTTGCATCTGCCCCTCCACCTCCACTGAGCCTCCGGACGCAAACCGGGCTCTTTGCCCTCTTTCCCATGCACCTGAAATTAAGTCTTCAGTTCAGTTTTCAGCCGGTCTTTCAACTGAAGAACGATGACTCCATTGCTGAGGAGGGGCCGCCTTCCACCCTCGGGTCCTCCATGTCACCCTCTCTCCCATGAGGATGCGGAGGCAGAGAAACCCAGGCAGCTGGGAGAGAAGCAGGGACAGAGAGAAGTTAAGGTAGGAGATGGAGTGCTAGAAAACCCAAGGCTGTCTAAATTATTTCCTGTTTTCCCAGCAATACTCCGTCTCCCAGCCTCTGAGAGGTAGGAGCCTAACTTCAGGAAGTGCCAGTTTGCAAACCTAGATGGGTGTCCCATGGACCAGCCCCTCCCCACCTTTCATCATTTTTCACTTCCCCGACTCTACTGGGCCCCCGCTCACCCTCCTCCGCCATTCGCTCAGACACCCAGTTTCCTCTGTGCAAGTTGAAGTAGAGTTCAGCTCGTGCCAGACTGTTTTCCCTCTTCCTGATTCAGTCCGTCCTGACCACCGACCACTTTAACTGTGTCTGCCTCTGTTCACCTTTGCGGCCTGTCTTGGGGTGCTGCCCAAGACTGTTCTGGCATTTTCGGCAGCGGTGCCAGGTCACAGGCGGGCAGCAACCCACATCTGCTGCTATTGAGCCAAGTTTGCACATCCTTTATTTGTGCGATCCACTTAAAAAGCTACCTGCAGGCTTTAGTCTCATCTCTTAGAAGTATGCTGAATTTTTGCCCGTTGAATGATTTTTGAATGAAATTCTGCCACTGAACGCATTATCAATCTTCCCCAGCCTCTGCAGTATGAAACTTGATCAGCACATCTCAGTCTTCTTCGCGTGTATTAACAGAAATATTCATAGGACACAGACTGTGAGCGTTGTAACTACCAGAAACCATTTTCTTAGATAAGAGGCAATTTCTGTCTTAACTCTCAGTTCACTAGAAAATGGAATTAAACCTTCCTGACCCCGATCCTTCTGATGAAGGGACGTTCAGAGCATTATTACTAAAGGTTCGAGGAAGTTTTGTGTGAGTGTTCCCCATTTTGTGTCCATACGGAATACACACCAGGTGCTCCTGGGGCTTTGGACTTGCAGGTGGACGGAGCACAAACAACCATCAGACATATGTTTCGTTAAATTAGCTTTAGTGTTTTTCCTTGAGTGTTTGTGTGTAGTTGGATCACGGGGTCCTGTCCGGCCCTTCGTCAGAAACCATGCACATCACTTTGATGGCTGGTGTCTCCTGGAGATTTCTGGGCACGGATTTAATTAAGATTCTGTTCTCTCCCTTAGCGGTCTTGGTTTTAGTGTTCAGAACTCTCTGTAGGGGCTTGAGGAGTCCAGAGGCGATCACACTGCTTGTGTTTCCCTCTCTCCTCTGCCCTTTTTCCATTTATTCACCAGGGGAGCCTTTGGCAGAGGGGTGTGGGATTTAGGTGGAAAAAATCACTGAGGCCATTTGGAAAGTTCTGTGGGCGTGGGTGGCTCAGTCACTTGAGCGTCTGCCTTGGACTCAGGTCATGATCCCAGGGTCCTGAGATCGAGTCCAACATCAGGCTCCCCGCTCAGTGGGGAGCCTGCTTCTCTCTGTCCTTCTGCCTGCTGCCCCCCTGCTTGTGCTTTCTCTCTGACAAATAAATAAAATACAATCTTAAAAAAAAAAAATCACAGTATTAAAAAAAAGGAAAGGTCTGCAGGGAGTGGGCGAGTGGGGGCCACACCGATTTTGCCCTGGTGAAGCCTTGGGGGGCAGGCTTGGGTTTTCTGTCTCTGGGTGTGTATGGTCGACCCCTTGAAATTAGCTGTGACCCAGAACTCTGCACAATCCCTCACCCCCGTCTCCACGCAGCTTTGGACCCGGGAGCCTGCCAGTCTTCACATGCGACCACGGACTGGGAAGGTCTGCAGATCCCATCCTCCTGCAGCCCCTGCCTCTTTCCTGCTGCAACCTCGACGCTCGACACTAGGTGGCAGCAAAGCGCCGACCCAACTGCGCCCCGCATTCTTCTGCCGCAGAGCTTAAAAAAAATGTGTTACTGCAGATTTTCCTTTTAGAGGGAGACCTACCCATGCAAGACGAGCTCTAAAGACAGCAATCATGATACCTGAAACGTCGTCGGGACAAAAGCTGCCTTCTGAATAGGATAGGCAGACAAAACAAGCAAGACCCCCAAAGAGACCATCGTTTATGAAACACCTCTGAGGACAATACAGTGCAATTTTGGTTCTGATGTTCCGGAGCTGATCATTTGATATTGGAGGTGTGCAAGGAGGCAGAGCTTGTGATTTTCTGAGGCCCCTTCTCCTGGCAGCTTGGCAGTTAAACGTGAAGATTTCATGAAAATTTGTTGGCTGTAGAGGAGGTTGTTCTGCATGCCTGAGTGATGTCCACCTTCTGATCTAGGACCGCAGGCCCTGCAGTATTAATGAGCATCCTGTAGATAATATATGGACCCCAGACAGATGTCAAGATGGGCTTTCTAACTGACAAAGATTAGCTCAGGAGAAAGAGTCTGTCTAATTCTAAGGCAGAGCCTTGAGAGAGTAGATGACTGGCCCCATTGCATTAAGCTGCATCCCAAGGGAAGGAAAGGGACAAATGGGGGGAGGGGGAAGGGGGCAGGGGCGTGTGTGAAAACAAGTGCTCCGCTAGGGCCCAGAACACCTGAGTCCTGTCTCCTGAAGGCCAAATGGTTCTTAGAATTTAATAAACCCATCATCCCTGTTCCCCACTCCCACACATGCTACAACTTCAACAGGACATTTTTTAGAGGGCTGTCAAAGTTCCTTGAGGAGCCAGCTTATTTCCTTTTTTTTTTTTTTAAATATTTTATTTATTTGAGAGAGGGAGAGAGAGAGAGTGTGCAGGAGGGCAGAGGGAGAGGAAGAGGGAAAGAAACCCAAGTAGACTCTGTGCTGAGGATGCAGCTGGATGTGGGGCTCGATCCCGCCACCCTGAGACCATGACCCGGAGAGCATGACCCAAGCTGAAACCAAGAGTCTACTGCTCAACCGAATGAGCCACCCAGTGCCCCCAAGAAGCCAGCCTGTCTCTGCGTATGTATGGTCGAACAGTGCTGAGCCTGCTGCACTTGCAAAAACAGTCTTCTTGCTGAGGATGAGTTTTTCAGCTTGTCTGAAGGCTATTTATGTTGCTCCGGAGATGGCAGGAGGCTACAAAAGGCCGCCGAGAGGAAGCCAGAATGGGAGCGAGCGGGAGAGCCTCTTCTCCTCCTCATTCTTCATCATCTAAGTAGCCTTCCGTTCCAAGAGCAGTGGAGAGCTGTAAATTTACAGAGCATAAGAAACCCGATTTTGCCATCTTTGTGGCCGTGTTGACTTTCTCATCTTGCAAGGTCTCTCTGTGACTTCAGTGAGATGGAGAACATGGCCCGTGTACCCCGTGTGTTCTCCTAAGAACTGGGTGATCGATGAGATAAATCCACTTGCTGTCCTAGGTCAGTGGACCACTTCACCCACATAAGTGCATTTTAGGTTCATCTTTCTGATATTCACATGTTGCCTGAAATCCCTCCTTCTTCAGAAAGCCTTCTTGGCTTAATGTATGAGAGTTGGAGTCCCATACATTCAAATTCTACATTTTTATTTTCACACATTACCTCACCAAAATTAATTCTTTGCTTACGACGTAAAGCATTGCCTGATAAATTTGTGTATGAATGCTGGGTTTGTCCATAATTTGCATTTTTCCTGTGTCTCCAGAATTACTCTGCTGTGTCTCAGATTTCTATTTGCGACAGAGCATGCAAATGAGGAGGTTGACAAGAAGAACATCAAGGAAATCCATGTATGAAATATAGCATGCAAAAATATGGCCGCGGTGCTTTATAACTTACAAAGTGATGTTAGGTATTTTTATCTAACTTGACCTTTGCAAACATCACAAGTTTTAACTGGGAAACTGAGGCGAGGAAAGATATAGTAGGACATTGGTACGGGACACTCATCTGTTCGAGATCTAGGTCTACCCTGAGCCGCAAGGCATAACCTGCTGATGGGGGGAGGGGCATATGTGCAGCCGCTCGGGGAAGACAAGGACCTGGGACATGTTAAGGGTGGGGAGAGGCGGCTCACAGGACTGGCTTCTTGGGTGAACAAGGCATCAGCATAATTCCAAGCCCCAATCTACCCAATGACGCACGTTCACCCCGCTGGCAGTGCTGGAGGGAACTCTACTGCTGGGAGGGCTGGCCTGAGTATCTTCCTATGACTCAGGGTAGCTCTAGCTGCTGGAGAAACTCCAGATTCCACCACGTATCAAGTCCAAATGGGCAGTTGTCGCCTCAAAGAGATTTGTGTGGAGGAAGGAGGGCCTCCTTCCACTTGGGAGCCTCTGCAGGTGGTTCCGGCCCAGCCCACGCTCAGCGACCTGGAGGGCCCTGGCAGTTCTGGGCAGTCAAGGCGGTGCCTACTGCGCAGGCGCGCGGTGGTGCGCAGATCAGATGAGGGGAACCGCGGACCCAGAAGAGAGCGGCTCAGGAGAGGCCGGTTGCGGGAGTGGGCTACTGAGGTCACCTGGCATCTACCTCATTCTAAGCCGTGACACCAATGTGCGTAATCCTCCTGCAGGGACAGCTGGACGAGTCTGCACTGCCTGGCAGGCTGCGCGGGTGTCTTTTGCAAGGGGACTCCAGGAGCCCTGATGACTGTAAGCTGGGAGGTTGCAGCGCACAGCCAGTCCAAATGGTGACTCACGGTCATCCCGTTTAAAGCTGCTGCCTCGCAATGACTTTTGGGGCCCGGGGCCCTGAGCCTACAAGGCTCAGCAGATGGTTGTGTATGAGCATGAGCTGCACGGGTCTGGACCGTCCCGGCTGAGTTCCCAGGGTGGCGGGGGTGGGGGTGGGGGTGGGGTGGAGCACTGTTGTGCGCATGCGCCAGCGCCCCGCCCAGGAGAGACAAATCCAGACCAGGGCAAGTGCCTTATCTAGAAAGGTTAGGTCACAGGTGGGCGCTTTTGGCGGAATCAAAGCATCTGCTTAAATCCAATTCCTTGGTCCCTGAGGTCCAAGCCTTGGTTGGGTGGCTTAAACTGTTCTAGATTTAACATCATTAGGTCCTGGATACACATTCATAATGACGATGGGTGGAGATGTCCACTATGTTAAGATAGATCAAAAACCAAGCTGAAAATTGTATCTTGGTTAGTGTGTCGTCATGTTTCCTCCACTGTCTCCTCGGTTTTCTGAATTTTAAACGTGGTTTTACTGTTTTTATTTTTTCCCCCCGAATATCAATCTTAGCATGCTTATTGTAGAAAAAAGGAATCTTATTTATGAAAAGCCATACAAATGCTCTCCAAATTCAAGGGGCACAATGACAGTGATGGGGAGACGGGAAAGAGGAAACACAAACCAGGGGAGCAGGTCTTTCATTTCTTGGGCTCTGAGCAAATTGCTGGGTGCCGCTAAGGACCAGATTCTCCTTCCACTCCATGTTCTTCCTCCGTTGGACGGCGTCGTAAAATAGGGTTGGGGAGTGCGAAAGCCACCACCGTGCTGGGGGCTCGGCAGACCTGGCTTGAAAGTCTGGCTCTCCATCGCTGTGATGAGTGGGTTGACGTCATTCTTAAAGCTCGCTGGGTCTTTGCTTCCTCCTCTGTAGAATGGGGGATCATAATACCTAATTTGCAGGGCTGTTGTGAGATCCAAGGGTGGTGACAACTGTCCAACGCCTGGCACTTTGTAGGTAGCGAAGCTCCATAGAAACTAGTGGACCCAATGTCCTAATTGAGCAGAGATGCTAGGATGTTATATGCCGGCCCGGCCCTGAGATCTAGTGGAAGAATTTCCGTCCTCCTACGAGCTCCTTAGTGCTTGGGCCGGAGAGGTGTGTGTCCTCCACCTGAGAGTCACCTCTGTGCCGTCACCTCATTACCTGCCCTCTTAGCAGCATGAAGACTGAGCTGGGAAGAATTCCCTTCTCTCTTGCACGCTCTTCCTGGGCTGCAAGATGTGTACTTATTTTTCCTTCTGGACACGGCACCCTCCATGTTTAACAAAGCCTGGTTATTGCCTGTATAAAATATGGTTTTTTGCATGTGTTCTGGGGGGAAGCAGCAGCCAGCTGAGAGCCCCAGGAGCTTCACCAGCTGCCTGATCCCAAGAGATAGCTGCTCTCTGCGCCCCCTGTCCTGCAAAGGGCTCGTCTTCCTGATGTGTCGAATTCCGGCCACTCCTTTTTGGGACCTTTTGGAAGGGAAGATGAGTCCTGAGAGGCACTTCCAAAACTAGCCCCAGAAGGTTAGGTGACAACATTAGAAAAAGAGAGCGATTGTATTTTCAGAAAGGGTGTGAAAATCCAGGGGCAAAGTATATATTCAACCTCCATTTTATTGAGAGAGTAAAACAAATAACTTAAGTTTCAAGAAGGAGGAATACAGGTTGGGCAGCTCTGTCTAAGGGAGGCTAACAGTATCTCCCGCTAGGACAGGCATTTTAACCCTCCAAGTGTCATGCAAAGTGACTTTTAAAATAATTACTTAAATATAATCCCAAAGATCTTTACGGTCTCTTGCCTTCATAGGCAGTGCATTTTTCTTTCTACAAAAAGCACTTCTCTTTTTTTTCTTTAAAGATTTATTTATTTAGGATTTCAAAAAATATTTTTGAGTGCATTATATCTAACTGGGACTGCGCAGGGCTGACATATGTATGCTGCACCGAACAGCGTTGGACCTAAATATTTTTGTCTTGTCTTTGTTTCTTCAGGGTAACTTTCTTGGAGTGTGAATTTCGTATTGACCCTTGCTTTGCATTAACAATGCAAAATGATTGAACCAAGTTAGCTTAGGACAGGCCATAAATAAGGACACTGCTTTTGACATATGCCCATTAGCATTAAGAATGATCATTTTTTTTCCTGTTTTTTTCAAAGGCATTATTTCATTTCCCACAAAAGTCTAGAATGGCTGGAAGAAAGCAGGGGGTACTGTCCTGAAGTCGGCGGGGCTCAGGTCCTGGATAGCACTCAGATCTTAATCAGGTATCTATTATTATTTTCTTCACTGTAGTGTGTCCTTTTTTTTTTTCACCTTGAGTTGAGGGCAAGCGTTCAGCCATTGACTTAGATTCATATCATCCTTTTGCTTTGACACCTGCAACAATTTCCTTGAAGACAGACCGTACGGAGGGAAGGGCGGTGGGTTTGGGGTGGTGGTGTGAACTTGCGCAGTGACTCAAAACAGACCAGCACCGTGCCAGGGAGAAACCAAGTCTAGCACCTTGGGGTGCAGGCTGCCCCCACTGGCCCTCCCACTCAGGGCGCTGCCTGCAGGAAGAAGCTTGAAAGAAAAGGAAAGAGTATTATATTCAATACCTAGGGAAAAGCATGTCAGGAAGGGGGCTTAGGCAGGGCGGATTTCTACAAGTTGCTGCGCATAATAGAAAAGGCTTTTGAAATCTTGTTTGGATCCAGAAACCCTTACTCTATGGAGTTGATTCAATATTAAAAAATTAATCTTCTCTTCTGATTGTCTTATTACATTTATTCATGCTTATTTATCCTTCCATGTGTTTCAAAAAGGGTCTGATGCAAGTTCCCTTTTCTCCGGAGGAGAGAATGGACAATTACAAAGAGCCAAGCCCCTTTCCTCCCAGGCAAGGTGATGGTGAGCTTTCCTGAAGAAGTATGTAGATAGGACCTCAGAGCTCTCGCAGAGATAACACTGAGAAATCAGAGAGCTGTAGGCAGATAAGTAAGCTATTGACACAGATCACATTCAAAATCCATTTCTAAAAAAGGTTTTATTTGTTTATTTGAAAGAGAGTGGTGGTGGGGAGAGACTCTCAAGCAGACCCTGCACTGAGTGCAGAGCCCTAAATGGGGCTCGATCTCATGACCCTGAGATCATGACCTGAGCCAAAACCAAGAGTCAGACGCTTAACCGAGTGAGCCACCCAAGCACCCCTCCAAATCCATTTCTTAAAGGATGCTGAATATTTTGAAATGGATGCAGAGATCGGTTCCTGTAGGAAAAAAAATGTAAGAAATGAACATCAGTCTATTTTTAGGAACAGGGCAATTAATTTGCAAGTTTAAGGAGAGCTGTGGATATAGTGTTGCCATTTGTGCCTGACATTAGGAAAGTGTGTTCTGTGTTATCTCAAGGGAGAAGAGTGTGTCATCTTTGACTGGGTGCTATTGTCGTCAGATGTTCTAGCCTCCTTGGAATAAAGAGTGTTCTTTCTGAACCAGGGGATGATCTCTGGTTGAGGGAGAAGGCTTTGTCCTTGACCTTGGCTTTGTCGTAGTCAAAAATCTTAGTTATGCCTCAATTGAAGAAAGAGACATTTTCTAATCCAGCAGATGAGACAAAGCTCCGTGGATCCTAGTAGCAATGATGGCAGGACAGAGATTGGAGAATAATTTCAGTGGCCTGGAATAGCAGACTGAAACTAACATGATGAAGTTAGAACTTCACAGATTTAAAAAAAGCAGCGGTCCAAATATAGAACGTGAACTGTTTCTGGGAAAAGATCTGGGAGTAATCCGATAGAACAGCTGAAGAGATCAGGAGAATTCAGAGACGCTCGGGGGCCTGGCTGGAGCGAGGAGATGTTGGGGGCGCTGGAGCCGCAGTCGGCCACCGAGCGCGGCCTTGCCGCCCGCCGCACACCTGCCTCGGGGGATAGGTGGTGAGCCGCGGTGTGGGCGGAGCAGCCCTCCCGGAGGTTAGCAGAGTCCAGAGCAAACAAAACACAGAAAGGAGGCGCAGAGAGAGGCAAGGGGGACATGAGAGTTGTTCCTACAGAGGTGGGACTGACTAGTGGCAGGTGGCATCAGGGACCAGAAGGGTTCCCTGTCTCGCACCTCCCGGGCCTGCACCGTGTGCTCCACCAGGCGTCCCCTGAGCCCCCGAACGTCAGCCCACCACCCTCTTCCCTCCGTTCCCGTCTCCACGCTGTGCTGCTCTTCTCTTCAAAGCATGGGTCCGCGACCCGAACAAGGACACCTCTGTTTCTGGGCTGTGGTTGTCTCAGCGGGACTTCGCATAGGGTGCTGGGCTGTGGCCTCGGCCTGCAGGCTTCACCCCCTGGGCCCGTTCCTTTCCAGGTGTAACGTCAGGCGTGTTCGGCAGTCTCTCCGGACTCCATCCCCTCATGTATAAATAGGGGGGTGTGTGCGTGTGTGTGAGAGAGAATTGTACCTCCTCACAGGGAGGTCGTGAGCATTCAGTGTAAGTGGGAACTTGCCCCAGATCCCAGCTCGTCAAGAACAGAAGGGCCGTCAGGAGAGGTAGGGGCTCGGGGCCCCGGAGATGCTGGAAGAGGGGCTGCTGGCCCCCGGTTTGGGTGTGGGGTGCAGAGCATCTCCGCTTAGGGTGGAATGGTGGTCTTCAAGGTGCTCTGTCACCCCTGAGGCAGGAGGTGACCTGATGAGGTGACAAAGGTCATCACTGGGCAGGAAGTGCAGATCCCCTGAGTTGGGTGCCAGGTGGGACTCCCTTGGGTGTCCATAAAGAAGCAGATCTGGGGAGCTGGAGAAGCAGACTTGGCAAACGAGTGAGCACCGGCTTGGCTTTGGGGGTCATGAGGCAGGAAGCACAAGGTGCCTTAGTTATCATTCTGGGCAATAGGTTCACTGTCTTCTATGGTGTGAGTGGGGCAGACTCTCTCCTATAGACTCACAAAACTGGAAATTCCCCCAAACAGGGAGCAGGTTGGTTGCTGGGTAACTGGACAATGTGGCAGAAGTCCCTGGTCCCCCACCGCTGAACACACCTCTTCCCAGGGAGCTCCAGGCGCCAGGAGAACAGCCTCGCTCTTCGGGCCTGGGTCACGCTGAGTTTGCCCCAGTCCCCAGCCTCTGCCTTTGCTATTTCTTCCTCTCCTCGTCGTCCTGGTTGGTAATGTGCAGTGTGTCACTTTGTGGGCCACAGTTGAGGGCTGGCATGAGGTGGCACAGTCCTCATTGCAACCTTATTGGTCTTGGAACACTGTTAAGGGTCCTAGGGTAGTAACAAAAATGGCGGCTGCCATGTTTGAGGACACACCAGGTGCCCAGCACTGCGACTGACCATCTACTAGGCTCTTTCTTTTCATCCTCACATCCTGGAGGAAGGTAGTTTTCCATTTGCAAGTGGGTTAACTGAGGCCGGTAAATGTTAGGCACCTTCCTTTGCTCCTCTCCGCTCCGTTTCCCTCCTTCTCCATCCTCTTCTCTCCTTTTTTTTTTTCTCTTTTTGGTGTCTTCTTCTTCTAGCTTAAAAATGTTTCTTTTCTTTCCACACTCTTTCCCAGATACCTTGGGAAACACTCCCTCCTTCACTTACTTCCTGTTTTCCCTTTTAATTTGTTTAGTTCATTTTTGGACCCCCCCCCAAAAAAGATTCTTGGTATTATTAATAAATGCGTGGATATTGCTAACAACGTATCTGTGTACAGGGAAGGAAAGTTCTAGATCTGAGGGGATAATAGACAATTGGGGCAGTCAGGATCTAAAGTCCTGGAAGTCATTCTAGAAGATCCACAGAAGTTTTCAGGTCTCTCCTTATCCACCTCTAATGGAACTGGCTTTATTCTCTAGCACTAGAATTCAGGGAGCAGCAACATTCAATGATAGGTTGTGAGCTATGATCTGGAAGGCAGACAAATAATTCACTAAGAAAAGCACATGCCCTCAAGGAACTCTCAACCCAATTTTACTCATTATTTAAAATCCTTTCTTTGTATTCTCTCCGTATTTCACACTCATCCCCCACCTCCTCCACGAAATGGTTTTTCTTTTTGTAAGCGTGTACTATTTCAGCTGCATTTTGGGTGGAAATAGGTTTTTTTTGCAGGTGGTTTTGGAACCTAGCCACGCTTTATAAGAATAATTCTCTAGGGAAATGTCTTTTTGGTAAAGCTGATTTAGGCACAAATGGAGCGCCGTCCCTTTGCACGGTGGCGGGGGGCGGGGGCTGGGGGGCGGGGGGGTGGGATGGTGGTGCAACCTCCCCTCCCTCCAGGGCGCTCCAGCCCTGCTCTAAATCAGCAGACCACTGACTGGGGCCATAAGAAATCTGTATCTGGCACCATCTGGTGTTTGGGGGAAAGGAAGTGCTGCTCTCAGTGTTTATTCCCCAGCTCCACCTTATCACGACACCGAGAAAACCCTCAGCTGGAAATGAAACCAGAGAAGCGGATAGAGGTTTCTAAATGGGTCCTGTTATCCCCACTGACTGGTTCACTTTGATCTTTGGGTTTTGGCTCTCCTGTCCTGTCCTCCTGTCCCAGCTCTTCCCTGCCCCCTTTCCTGGCTCCTGCTGCTCTGTCTGCACACCTTCCCTTCCCACGTTGGGCCCCTCCGTCCCTAGACGTCAGGGGGAGGTCTGGGGTGGGGTACTTGTGCGGAGGGCTCAGGGACAGGGCTCCTGGCAAGCCAGCTTCACCACCGAAACCAGGTGAGGGCTGAGAATGGCTTTGCCAACCCTGGTGAGCGTGCTTGTGACGATTCTTAGTACAGCACGGAAAGCGTGTACAGAAGAAGGGAGGGAAGCGAGGAGGTGAGTGCTAGGTTCTTCTATGTTTGGAAGACTCGCAAAAGGACAAGCAACCCTAGATACTTCAGAGCAGACACCACTGGCTGAGGATCCCTGGCATTCTTGGTGGAGAAAAGAAAATAAGCAGTCGGGAGGTCCATTTTAGGTAAAAAGGAGTCATGAAAAGAAGACTGGTCCCCAAGGCCACACGGATTGACGATCTGTGTTCAGCAGGAAGCCCACAGGGAGGTGGGGCTCTTTGATAGGCTCTGCTCTTTCGCACTTCCTTTCAGCTTTGATCTCTCTGGTACCATCAGGGATGGGGCCGCGGACGTATGGGAGCCAGATGAGACCATAGGAAGACGACAGTAGGAATGTGTGGTTCTCTTCGAGGAAGGAGCCTCAGGCACACGAGGGAGGAGACTGGCTGGTTACCGATGAGACAGCTGGCATGCACTGAGGCATCTTGTTTTTGGAAACTGTCTTTGTGGTTGATAAACCAGTGGCCCCTTATATCATCGCTGGCATCTAGCCCTTTCCTCTGAGCACCTGTGAATACTCAGAAAATGTAGGATTCAGCCGGCAAGTTGGTTATTTGACCACTGTTCACCAGATACTCTTCTCTGGCTCACAGATTATTATTATTATTATTATTGTTATTATTTAAATATTTTATTTATTTACTTGACAGAAAGAGAGAGAGATCACAAGGAGGCAGAGAGGCAGGCAGAGAGAGAGGGGGAAGCAGGCTCCCCGCTGAGCAGAGAGCCTGATGTGGGGCTCGATCCCAGGACCCTGAGTTCATGACCTGTGGCTCACAGATTATTGAGGCAGAATGAGTGGAAAGGGTGACAAGAAAGAAGACAGGGCCTCTTCCTTGAGAAGCCCCTACTTGTAACGAGGAGAAAATGCTTATGCGTAGGAATCAACGAAGGCAAGACCTGAGACAGTAAATCATGAGATCCGATACGTTTACGCAGACTGGAATTGTAGACAAACAAGGGAGGTGAAGGCCCCAGCAAGTTGGGTGGCTGGGGACAGTTGCATGAACAAGCTGAGGTTTGACTTGGTTCTAGAAAAGGAGGATGTCAGATTGGCAGAGAGGAGGGAGGATAGAGACAGGAGAACAGGGAAGGGACCTGTTTAACAGGCCAAGGAGGAGGGGACGTGGGGAGTTAGACAGGAGCAAGCCAGATTGGGAACACACAATCCCCTTGTGGGCGCAGCACTGAGTCCGGATTCTAAGGGTGCCGGGGAGCCACCGAAGGTGTTTGGCGTGGAGGAAGTGACCTGGCTTGAGTCCAGTCATATTTGGTATTTGGATAGACTCAACTATTTTTAGAGTTGGAAGAATCCTCAGGGAGCACAAGTCAAGCCCCTCATTTTAAAGGTGGGGAAACTGAGGCCCAAAGAGGCAAGCGGGCTGTTTGGTGAGTCAGTGGGACAGTCAGGTCTCCGATCCCACCCAGTGTCCAGGTGTCCTTCCCTCAATGCTTCAGGGTCCCATGCTCTCTGGAACATTGCAGTTGCCCCCTTTTGGGGAACCAGGCCCGGCCTGTGCCCCTTCCCTGCCACAGCCCCACCCCCCTCCTCTGTCTGGGATTTGGATAACCTCGGAAGAGAAGAACCTTCTTCCTGACACTGACAGCAGAGTCCAAACAGTGATTGTACCTGGAATGATTGGGGAGTTGAAAATACGGCTGATGACTAATTTATCATACAGCTCGGACATTTGTTCTTTCATCAAATATTAATATTGAGTCCCTACTAGGCAATAAGCACGGTGCGACATGCTGAGAAGATGGCTGGGTTTTTTAGGCTAGCGGGAAGCAAGCAACGAGAATACAGTTTAGGAAGTGCCTTGAGGGAGCTGGAAAACAGGGAGAGGGTACTGAACCCCGTGTGGCCAGGGGCTGAGCAGAGGGATGGGCAGGGACACCAGGAAGTAGTGAGGAAGAACCTTGCAGATAGAGGAAAGTCCAAGTGAATGTGGGGGGCGGGGAGGGAGATGGAGAGGGGGGGTAGAGGTACAAGTAGGGTCTGCACTTGGCTCTGGGTCTGGAGGGTGGCCTGCTGACCCTGGGGTGCCAGGTGAGACCGGAAAGTTCGGTGGGGCAGATGGTGACCACATTTGCAGACCACTGAGGGAGCCTGGAGTTTAACTGCTAGGCAGTAGGGAGCCATTCTTTATTCAGTAAGAATGCACCGAACACTCACTCTGTGCCAGATATTGTTTTAAGCCCAACATTGACTTCAGTCAGTCTTTCAAGCATCTCTTAAAAGACAGACACTATTATTATCCCCACTTGGCAGATGAGGAAACAGAGGCCCAGGGAAGTTAAGTCACTTGCTCAAGGTCACCCAGGTCATAATGGGATGGTCAGGATTTGAAACCAGACAGTCCAGCTCTAGCATTCATGATCTCAGCCGTGGGGCTGTGTGGCCTCCTGTAAGGGTTTGAGGCAGAGAAGTGACATGGTCACATAGAAGTTTTAGAAAGGCCGCTCTGGCCGCAGCGAGGGACGTGTGGGGTGGGGGAGGACATGTGTATGTGAATGGCTGGAGCAGAGGAAGGCATTTGTCATCTGCAGCCAGGCCACAGGGGCTGACCCCGAATCCAGAGGTCACAGAAGCTCCCTGAATGATGCTGCCCACTGTGACCTTCTCAGGTGCTGGAGTCCATGCCCATTTGTGGGGGTTAGAGGGATGGTCAACCGTTCCCTTCCCTCGTACGTTCTTTGGCTGGTCTCATAATTAAATGGACATAAGACAGGTTAACAGCAGAAAAACCAATTTAATTTCCTACATACAGGAGCCCCCACAGACACGAGAGGCTCCAAGCCCTTCAGGCAACTGAGCTAAGGAGAAGGGGGAAGGGGTCTGGGGCGTCGACGGGAGGGAGGCAAGTCACAGGAAGATGGAAGAGCAGATGTTTGGGAAACAAATGTTTGTCATGTCACTCAGGTAAGACTTTCTGATATAAAAAGTTCTCTCGGGTGTTGGCGCTCTTCTCGGTGCAAGGCCTTGATCTCCGTTCTTGTAGGCAGTTAAGGGAGAGAACCTTTCCTGAGTCTGCTGGGTCCTGATTGCCTTCAGCTCAAAACAACTCACTTGTCAAAGCGGCACACTGGGGGGTGCCGTCCTCTGCTGCCCCTCACTGTTTAGTGACAGAGGTCACAGAGGCGAAACCAGAGAAAGGACGGCAAAAGTCAGAATTAGGTGTCGCGGAGCTGAGGTCCTCCTGAGGGCTCCTCTGGAAAGCGCAGGAAGGAGCCCAGTGGGCAGAACGCAGGGGTGGAGGGCAGAGAAGGAAGGCAGGGCAACGGTCTGCAAACCCTCCCCGGGCAAACTGCGGACTGTAGGGAGAGGGGGTCGGAGGCACAGCTCCCAGTCGGAACAGGAGACATCCCACAGTGGCCAGGGGCAGCCAGGGAGCCTAGGCTGTGGGTGCAGCGGTGTGGTGGGAGGGAGCAGCCTGCTCTGCCAAGCTCAGCTCTGCGCTCCGGCTGCGGACAGCTCGGGCCTGGCCTCTCACTCTGGCCTCGCTTCTGGAGCCAAGGCTCTCGGGAGGGCAGCCGGGGTGCAGTGGGCCGGGAGCAGGCTGGAGTCTCTGGAACCAGGGAGGACAGGTCAGTGTCCAGCCTTGGCTTTTCACTTGCGAGGCCTCCTTGTTGTTGCTGTGGGAAGAGAGGGTAAGAAAAAGGGCCGAGTGGACGGGAGCCAGGAGGGTATGGTGCTTCCTCCTCAGCCTAACTTCCCTGACACCTGATACAGCATGTGGCATAGAATCATGCTCAGGAAGCATTGGTGAATGAATGAATGAATGAGTAAATGCTGGCAACACCCATCAGGACGTTGCACAAAGTCGTTTTATGGCTGGGGGTATTGAAGATGGGGGAACAGACAGAAATGAGGGGTGCAAAGGTGAGCTTTGCATTTTGAAAACCCTGGCTGGGGAAGAGTTGGGCGGGCACCATGCCTCCTCCCAAGGAGGACCCTTGCTTCTGAGATGGGCCACTTCCCTCGTAATTTGGAAGTCTCCGAGCCACTCTTCCTTTTAAAACAGAGAGAAGTGACCCGTGTCGCAGGGGAAAAGCTCATCTTGCAAGAAAACCCAGCTGGGCTGCCGAGCTGCTGTGGGGGAGGGCGGCAGGCTGTCCTTGCCCCCTCCCCGCTGTAGGCTGACTCATTCCCTCTGCGACAGACAGATTGTGTCTTGCGTGGGAGCTGCTATGCAGAGCTCAAAGCTGTTCCCTGAGAGTTACAGGAATTGCAACCTGCCGAAGGGAACAATTGATCTAAATATGTGCTCTTAATGACACTTTAGTTTTATTATCATTTTATTAATGGGTTCCTAAGAGGCAACAGCAGGTCCCACTGTCTGTAGAAAATGGTTTGCTTTTCTCCTCGGGGACACTTGGTCTATTGGCTCTGAATTCTAAACCCTGCAGTGCTGGGTCAGGCCTCCATGCCTGGCACGATTCCTGGGCTGCCGCCTGGGGATGAGAATCTCCGGGCGCGCTCCCCCCAGCAGATGGCATCAGCCGGGGATCTGATGACTGAGCAAGACCCTGAAGAGGCATTATGGGCTCATTATTGTCAGGATATGTCAGAACAGCTGACATCTGTCAAGGTTTCCGGGGCAACAAGGAGCAGACATTGTGTGCGTTCTATTTCCAGGTGCCCAGACTGAAAGCTCACCTCCCCAGGAAGAGACCTGGCTGGCGGGGGTCCACCCTTCCCCCCAGATGATTGCTTTGGGTTCTGTTCCCTGGGAGATGTGGGGGAGGTGAGGTTCCTAACCATCTCTCATTTGCAAAGCTCTGGTAGTGTCTGGTGGCCTCTGATAAAGCAGGTGGAGTTCAGATCAATTTTTATTGTGCGAACATGAATGAGAGAGGGCTTTCGGGACAGCAAGATCTCTGCTGGGTATCATCAGGAGTAGGCCTCTCGGAGCACCCAGCCGACTTGTTATTCTAATGCATTTTAACAGCTGTTTGCTGAGTGCCTCTTGGAGGGCTGGGGCAGCAAAGGGAAAGGGAGGCTCAGCTTCCAGGAGCTCCCAGCCTAGCAAATGATTCCCCGAGAACTTGATAAAAGTGCCAAGAGCTCAGCTTCCCCATATATAGAATGGAAGTAGTAAAACCTAATGGTGATCTTGGGGGGATATCAAGAAATTACGCATGCCAATAAAGCATTTTGTACGTTATCTGGCATACGGTAGATGGACATTATTTGTTGGAGTAAGGGAGTAAAGGTGAATCAAAGCAACAGAGGTGGCTCAAGCATGCATATTGTGTCAATACGTACAAAGTCTAAGCTAGCATCTTAACCCATCTCAGGGTGGGGAGAAGTACAGGTTAGGTGGGGGATGGGTGGACGTTTTACCCAAGTCAGGGAGTGTGAAGGCTGGACTGTCAGAATCGGGTCACAGAGGAGTGAGAGGTAGAGTTAGAGACACAGAACCAAAGGGTCATGGGAAGAAGGGGGCTTTGGATGACCGTGGCATCCAGAGTGCCGCGGTAATGAGTGTCGGGCAGGCAGAGCAGGGAGAAGGGAGGGTAGACACAGTAGATGAGTGGACTTCGAGGCAGGAGGCCACCGCCCTGATATCCGCTAGGATGTCCTCTCTGTTGGAGGTGTGTTTGCACAGGCTGGGCTTGTCTCTTCAAGGAGGTGGAGGAAGGAGGTTCCCTCTTGGAGGCATTTCCATTCATCTCTGTCTCCTTGGTCTGAGCGCTTAGTGTTAAGTGGATACATATTGCATTGAATGTTGCTTCTCTTTCCACCACTCCCAGCAACTTTCAGCCCAGTGGTTCAGACCTTGACCAGGGAGCGAGGCTGCCTGTGTGTGCCTGCTCTGCCACTTACTGGCGGTAGCCTTACTAGGCCACCCCTCTGCCTCAGTTTGTCATTTGTTAAATACAAACAATACCTCGTAGGGATGTCATGGGGATTGGATGAGTTAGTACAGGCAAATGCTTAGACTAGCGTCTTACACTTCCTAAATTCTGTATAACTTTTCGGCATTATTATTACTACTTTTACGGTCGACACAAAGATCCATGTGATTCTGGTGGATAACCAAAAAAGAGAGTCCTGGTTTGGAAGGAGGACCTTCGGATCTAATCCTACATGGCTGTATCCTAGTGCCTCGGGCCTGGCACGTAGTAGGTGCTCAGTGAGGGCTGTTATTTTGAATTGTGTAGAGTGGAATTGCAGGGAGGGCGCGACAGGGTGGATGGGCCTGGGACCCTTCGGGCAATTGCCCCAAGGAAGGTGAGGGTCCCTGGGATCGGGACACAGGCATAGCTGGGATCCTTGAGCAGAAGACTAAGGACCCCACTAAGATGTGGGAGGCAGGAGAGCTGAGGATGACAGAAGATCTGAGAATGGCCGACTGGCCAGCTCCAGCCTGTGATGGTAGGATCGGGTTTGGGTCTGTATTCAGCTTTTTCCTTTGGATAGGATCAGGCAGGTGGAGGGAGGGCAGTATTTCATGCCATCAGGTATGTTACATGTAAACTGGAATTGATAATCCCCCAAAGACCTTCTCCTTTTTTTTTTTTTTAAAGATTTTATTTATTTATTTGACAGAGAGCGAGCACAAGTAAGGAAGCAGTAGACAGAGGGAGAAGCAGGTTCCCTGATGAGCAGGGAGCCTGACGCGGGACCTGATCCCAGAACCCTGGGATCATGGCCCGAGCCAAAGGCAGACGCCCAACGAGTGAGCCACCCAGGCGTCCCAGGGATCCTTTCACTTTCAGAGAGGGTCTAGAAAAAAGCCTTGGTTAAGCCAAAGGGTTGAATAGTGGCTGTTGAATTACCGGACAGTCGCCTGGGTACCTAAGGCCCTCCTAGTCTTGAACATCAGGACTCTGAAAGCTGAGCGGAAAGATGGTGTGACAAACTGAGTGCCTGTAAAATGCTTCTAATTTCTATTACTTCTTTGAATCTCCACAGTCCTATCCATCCCCCCCCCCCCCAACCTCTTTAAATTGGAAATGTCACAGAGGGTGGGAATGGGAACTTTGTCTGCTGAGGCTGAGGGTAAGAGTGGGAGCCGGCCTGGAGGGCGGGAGGCCGCATGGGCCAAGCCAGGCTGGGTCAGACCTAGCGCTGAGGAGGAAGACAGGGAGGAGGAAGCGTGTGCTCTACTGTCACATTGGTTGTCGTGTCCTGTCTCCCCTTCATCGACTGGAAGGCTGGCACGGAGAGGAGGGACCCCGAAGAAACAGGTTTCCAGAAGAAATGTCTCTGACATTTCGCCGCACGGACCACTGTGCAAGCGTGGTGGAGTGTACGTAGTGAGAGATACACCGTGGGTGTGCCTTCACCCGCAAGACGAGACCACAGCCTTTCAGGAGGTCATAGAGACTCATTAGGCTTATTTCCTTTTTTTTTTTTCTCCCCACTGATGTGAGATAGACAGCATGCAGCAATTACTCCTGACTATTCATGAGTGATCTCTTCCCAGGAAGTAAAATCCTTTTGCTTTCATCTAAGTGTCATAAATAAATTGAAAGTATTAAGGTGGAAATAGTTAATCCCACTCACAGACAAAGTATTCCCACATCGAATCCTAAACCCTACTAGGAAACACTCTTCTTCAATTTCTTTTCTAGGGTGCATAAACCTATTTTTTCAATATTGACGTATGTAGTGAATGCGTGTGTAGAAGGGAGCAACCCTCTTCTCTCGAGGGAGGGAGCATCGCCCTCCTTCCTTTGGCAAGATGGTTGTGACACATAAGTTTGATTCTTCTTCCCACCGTTGAGTGAGATATGAGGGGAGTGAACTCAGGAAGGTTGAGATTAGGGAAGGAATACAGGTCTCTAGGGAAATCATGACCGAGTTGCATTTGGGGAGCTGACGGACAAGAATGAGGAAGAGTCAGTGAATCGTAATGCCGATGTGATACCTTGAAGAACCAATGTCTCTCCTCCCGTGGAGATGTTCCCACCTTCCTCTTAGTTTTTACTGATGGCCAGCAGTGCTTGACCATGGATGCTAATTTTCATTTGCTTAAAAGTATTAATTGAGCAACATTTGATATTACAGCATGATTTTTCTTATAGACAATTTTTTAGAGCAGTTTTAGGTTCACGGTAAAATGAAGAGGAAGGTACAGAGGTTTCCCATGTATCTCCTCCCCCTACACGTGCACAGTCTCCCCCATTATCAGCGTCCCTGCCAGAGTGGTGTGTTTAGGGTAACTAATGAAATTATGCTGACACATCATAATCACCCCAAGTCCATAGTTTACATTAGGGTTCGCCCTTGGTATTGGTACATTCTGTGGGTTTGGACAAACAAAAATGACATGTAGCCATCATCACAGTATCGTACAGAGTATTTTCACTGCCTTAAAAACTTCCGTGTTCTACCAATTCATCCTTCTTTTTCCCCAGCCCATGGAAACCATTGCTCTTTTACTCTCTCTGTCATTTCGCCTTTTCCAGAAGGAAAATATATATATATATAATTGGAATTATATATATATATTATATATATATAAATTATATATATATAAAATATATATATATATAATTGGAATTATACAGTATATAGCCTTTCCAGATTGGCTTCTTTTACTTAATAATGGTATGTAAGTTTCCTCTGTGTCTTTTCATGGCTTGATAGCTCATTTCTTTTTATCATTGAATAATATTCCATTGTCTGGATGGACCACAGTTTGTTGATCCATTCACCCAATGAAGGACATCTTGGTTGTGTCCAAGTTCTGGCAATTATGAACAAAGAAGCTATAAACATCTCTGGTTTTTGTGTGGATATGAGTTTTTGACACCTTTGGGTAAATACCAAGGAAAGTGTTTACTAGATTATGTGGTAAGACAACCATATTGTCTTCCAAAGTGGCTGTACCATTTTGCATTCCTAGCAGCAATGTATGAAAGTTCTTGTTGCTTCACATCTTTGCCAGCAGTTGCCATTCATGATTTTGGCCATTCTAATAGATGTGTAGTGGTAGCTCATTGTTATTTTAATTTGCATTTTCTTGAAGACATATGACATGGATTGTCTTTTCATACATTTATCTGTACCTGTATATATTCTTTTTCTAGAAATTTTTATTTATTGATTGATTGATTTTAAAGATATTATTTATTTATCAGACAGAGAGAGTGAGCAAGCACACAAGCAGGGGGAGCAACAGAGGGAGAGGGAGAAGCAACCTCTTCACTGAGCTGGGAGTCCAATGCGGGGCTTGATCCCGGACCCTGGGGTCATGACCTGAGCTGAAGGCAGATGGTTAACCAACTGAGCCACCCAGGCACCCCTATACCTGCATATATTCTTTAGTGAAGTGCCTGTTAAGATTTTGGGCCATTTAAAAAAAAATTAACATAAAATGTATTATTTGTTTCAGGGGTACAGGTCTGTGATTCATCAGTCTTACACAATTCATAGCACTCACTATATAGCACATACCCTCCCCCAATGTCCATCACTCAGCCACCCCATCCCTCCCACCTCCCTCCCCTCCAGGAACTCTCAGTTTGTTTCCTGAGATTAAGAGTCTCTTGTGGTTTGTCTCCCTCTCTGGTTTCGCCTTGTTTCATTTTCCCCTTCCTTTCCCTATGATCCTGTCTTGTTTCTCAAATTCCTCATATCAGTGAGATCATATGATAATTGTCTTTCTCTGACTTATTTCGCTTAGCATTATTCCATCCACGTGGTTGCAAATGGCAAGATTTTTTTTGATAGCTGCATAGTATGCCATTGTATATATATATACCACATCTTCTTTAAACATTCATCTGTTGTTGGACATATAGGCTCTTTCTATAGTGTGGCTATTGTGGACATTGCTGCTATAAACAGTGGGGTGCACATGCCCCTTCGGATCACTACATTTGTATCTTTACGGTAAATACCCAGTAGTGCAATTGCTGGGTTGTAAGGTAGCTCTATTTTCAACTTTTTGAGGAACCTCCATACTGTTTTCCAGAGTGGCTGCACCAGCTTGCATTCCCATCAACAGTGTAGGAGGGTTCCCCTTTCTCTGCATCCTCGCCAACACCTGTCGTTTCCTGACTTGTTAATTTTAGCCATTCTGACGGGTGTGAGGTGGTATCTCACTGTGGTTTTGATTTGTATTTTCCTGATGCCGAATGATGTTAAGCACTTTCTCATGTGTCTGTTGGCCATTTGGATGTCTTCTTTGCAGAAATGTCTGTTCATGTCTTCTGCCTCTTTCTCTTTCTTTCTTTCTTTCTCTTTCTTTTTTAAAGATTTTATTTATTTATTTGACAGAGATCACAAGTAGGCAGAGAGGCAGGCAGAGAGAGAGAGGGGGGAAGCAGGCTCCCTGCTGAGCAGAGAGCCGGATGTGGGGCTGGATCCCAGGATGCTGGGATCATGACCTGAGCCGAAGGCGGAGGCTTAACCCACTGAGCCACCCAGGCACCTCTCTTCTGCTCATTTCTTGATTGGATTATTTGTTCTTTGGGTGTGGAGTTTGAGAAGTTCTTTATAGATTTTGGATACTAGCCCTTTATCTGATATGTCATTTGCAAATATCTTCTCCCATTCTGTCAGTTGTCTTTTGGTTCTGTTGACTGTTTCCTTTGCTGTGCAAAAGCTTTTGATTTTGATGAAGTCCCAATAGTTCATTTTTTTTTAAATTAACACATAATGTACTATTTGCCCCAGGGTACATGTCTATGAATCATCAGGCTTACACATTTCACAGCACTTACCATAGCACATACCCTCCCCAATGTCCACCAATAGTTCATTTTTGCCCTTGCTTCCCTTGCCGTTGGCAATGTTTCTAGGAAGAAGTTGCTGCAGTTGAGGTCGAAGAGATTGCTGCCTGTGTTCTCCTCAAGGATTTTGATGGATTCCTGTCTCACATTGAGGTCTTTCATCCATTTTGAGTCTATTTTTATGTGTAGTGTAAGGAAATGGTCCAGTTTCATTCTTCTGCGTATGGCTGTCCAATGTTCCTAACACCATTTGTTGGAGAGACTATCTTTTTTCCATTGAACATTCTTTCCTGCTTTGTCGCAGATTAGTTGACCATAGATTTGAGGGTCCATTTCTGGGCTCTCTATTCTGTTCCATTGATCTACGTGTCTGTTTTTGTGTCAGTACAGCTTTGTAATAGAGCTTGAAGTCTGGAATTGTGATGCCTCCAACTTTGGTTTTCTTTTTCAACATTTTCTTTTTCAACATTCCTCTGGCTATTTGGGGTCTTTGCTGGTTCCATATAAATTTTAGGATTATTTGTTCCATGTCTTTGAAAAAAGTTGATGGTATTTTGATAGGGATTGCATTCAATGTGTGGATTGCTCTAGGTAGCATAAACATTTTCACATTTGTTCTTCCAATCCATGAGCATGGGACGTTTTTCCATTACTTTGTGTCTTCCTCAATTTCTTTCATGAGTACTCTGTAGCTTTCTTAGTACAGATTCTTTGCCTCTTTGGTTAGATTTATTCCTAGGTACCTTATGGTTTTGGGTGCAATTGTAAATGGGATCAACTCCTTAATTTCTTTTTCTTCTGTCTTGTTGTTGGTGTATAGAAATGCAACTGATTTCTATGCATTGATTTTATATCCTGACACTTTACTGAATTCCTATACGAGTTCTAGCAGTTTTGGAGTGGAGTCTTTTGGGTTTTCCACATAAAGTATCATATCATCTGCAAAGAGTGAGAGTTTGACTTCTTTGCTGATTTGGATGCCTTTTATTTCTTTTTGTTTTCTAATTGCTGAGGCTAGGACTTCTAGTATTATGTTGAATAGCAGCGGTGATAGTGAACATCCCTGTCATGTCCTGACTTTAGAGGAAAGGCTCTCAGTTTTTCACCATTGAGAAGGATATTCGCTGTGGGTTTTTCATAGAAGGCTTTTATGATCTTGAGGTATGTACCCTCTATCCCTACACTGTGAAGAGTTTTGATCAAGAAGGGATGCTGTACTTTGTCAAATGCTTTTTTAGCATCTGTTGAGAGTATCATATGGTTCTTGTTCTTTCTTTCATTAATGTATTATATCACATCGATTGATTTGCAGATGTTGAACCAACCTTATTCAGAACGTTCCATCCCAAAGCAACAGAATACAGATTCTTCTCTAGTGCACATGGAATATTCTCCAGAATAGACCACATCCTGGGTCACAAATCAGGTCTCAGCCGGTACCAAAAGGCTTATATAATTGGCTGCTCCCATGTTAGGGTCATAGATATTTAAAATTGTTAGATCTTCTTGTTGGACAGACCCTTTAAGTATGCTATAGTGTCCTTCCTCATCTCTTATTATAGTCATTGGCTTAAAATAGAATTTATCTGATTAAGGATTGCCACCCCAGCTTTCTTTTAATGTCCATTAGCATGGTAAATGGTTTTCCACCCCCTCACTTTAAATCTGGAGGTGTCTTTGGGTCTAAAATGAGTTTCTTGCAGACAGCATATCGATGAATCTTGTTTTTTTTTGTTTTTGTTTTTTTTCCAATCATACTACCATATGTCTTTTGATTGGGGCATTTAGCCCATTTACATTCAGGGTAACTATTGAAAGATATGAATCTAGTGCCATTGTATTGCCTGTAAGGTCACTGTTACTGTATATTGTCTCGGTTCCTTTCTGGTCTGTTACTTTTAGGCTCTCTCTTTGCTTAGAGGACCCCTATAGGGGTCCTATAGCCCTATAGGGCTGTTTCCTATAGGGCTGGTTTGGAGTTTGCAAATTCTTTTAGTTTTTGTTGGCCCTGGAAGCTTTTTATTTCTCCTTCTATTTTCAATGACAGCCTAGCTGGATATAGTATTCTTGGCTGCATATTTTTCTCATTTAGTGCTCTGAATATATCATGCCAGTCCTTTCTGGTCTGCCAGGTCTCTGTGGATAGGTCTGCTACCAATCTAATATTTCTACCATTGTAGGTTACAGACATTTTGTCCTGGGATGTTTTCAGGATTTTCTCTTTATCTCTGAGATTTGTAAGCTTTACTATTAGATGACGGGTTGTTGACCTATTTTTATTGATTTTGAGGAGGGTTCTCTGTGCCTCCTGGATTTTGATGCTTGTTTCCTTCCCCAAATTATAGAAGTTCTCCACCATAATATGTTCCAGTATAGCTTCTGCCCCTCTCTCTCTTCTTCTTCTGAGATCCCAATTATTCTAATATTGCTTCATCTTATGGTATCAGTTATCTCTCGAATTCTCCCCTCGTGATCCAGTAGTTGTTCATTTCTCTTTTTCTCAGCTTCTTTATTCTCTCATCATTTGGTCTTCTATATCACTAATTCTCTCTTCTGCCTCATTTATCCTAGCAGTAAGAGCCTCTATTTTTGATTGCTCCTCATTAATAGCTTTTTTGATTTCAACTTGGTTAGATTTTAGTTCTTTTATTTCTCCGGAAAGGGATTTTATTTCTCCAGAAAGGGATTCTCTAGTCTCTTCTATGCTTTATTCAAGCCCAGCTAGCATCTTCATAATTGTCATTCTAAACTGTAGTTCTGATGACTTACTAACGTCCATATTGATTAGGTCCCCAGTAGTTGGTATTGCCTCTTGTTCTTTTTTTTTTTGAGGTGAGTTTTTCCACCTTGTCATTTTGTCCAGAGAAGAATAAATGAATGAGAGAACAAAATGCTAAAAGGGTAACAACAACCCCAGAAAAATATACACTAACCAAATCAGAAGAGACATGAAACTGGGGGAGAAGAAAGGAAAAAAAATATGATTAGGCTGGTAAATAGAACAGAACCACACACTTGGTTTTGGGTGTATTTTGGTCTGTTAGAAGAAACTGCCTCCCAAAATTTCAAAGAAAGAAAAACTTGTATATATAAAAAAATAAGGGTAAACACAATGAAGGGATGGAATATGAGTGTAAAAATGAAAATTAAAAAAAAAAGATTTAAAAAAGGAATTGATAAGATAAGAAGTTGGTTGAAAAAAGAAGAAAATAGGAAGGAGAGAATGTGATCAGGCTGGAGACTAGAACAAAGCCATACAGTAGATTTAGGGTATATTTTGATCTGTTAGAAGAAACTGTATCCCATAATTTTAAAGAAAGAAAAACTTATATGTATACAAAATATAAGGTTAAATACAATGAAGGGATAGAATATGACTATAAAAATGAAAATTAAAAAAGATTTTTTTAAGGATTTTATTTATTTATTTGACAGAGAGAGAGAGAGATCACAAGTAGGCAGAGAGGCAGGCAGAGAGAGAGGGGGAAGTAGGTTCCCAGCTGAGCAGAGAGCCTGATGCGGGGCTCGATCCCAGGACTCTGAGATCATGACCTGAGCCGAAGGCAGAGGCTTTAACCCACTGAGCCACCCAGGTGCCCCTAAAAAAGATTTTTAAAAAGGTATCGATAAGATAAAATAGGTTAAAATACGTAAGAGGGGAGTGCCTGGGTGGCTCAGTCATTAAGCATCTGCTTTTGGCTTGGGTCATAATCCCGGGGTCCTGGGATCCAGTCCCATATTGGGCTCCTTGCTCGGTGGGAAACCTATTTTTCCCTCTCCCACTTCCCCCTGCTTGTGTTCCCTCTCTCACTGTGTCTCTGTCAAATAAATAAATAAAATCTTTGAGAAAAAATAGGTAAGAGGAAAAACTAAAAAAAAAAAAAAAAAAAAAATAGAAAAAGAAAAAATAATGAAACTTTAAAAAAATTTAACTTTGAAAGATTTAAGAATCATGGGGAAAAAGCCATGAATTCTAGTATTGCATTCTCCTAGCTTTGGGTTCCGCAGTTCTCATTGATCAGTAAACTTGGTCTTGGCTGGACGTTCTTGCTGATCTTCTGCGGGAGGGGCCTGTTGCCAGTGATTCTCAAATGTCTTTGCCCGAGGCGGAATTGCACCGCCCTTGCCAGGGGCCGGGCTAAGCAATCTGCTCGGGTTCGCTCTTGGAGCTTTTGTTACCTGAACGCTTTCCGTACAGCTTTGGAGGACGGGAATGAAAATGGCGGCCTCCCAGTCTCCAGCCTGTAGGAGCCGAGAGCTCGGGGCCCCGCTCCTCAGTGCACCCTCAGAGAAAAGCAGTCAGTCCCTCCCGTCTCCCTGGTCTCCGGCCGCGCTCCGTGCTCACCTGGCCTGTGATAGAGCGTTTCTATCTCTGGTGCACAGCCCCGTTTGGAGTCTCCAAACCCAGCAGATTCCTGCAGCACGCTCCTGTGCCAGTCTTCCTGGTGGAGGAAGGAGGGGGTCTCCCCAGATCTGCCACTTGTGGGGTCCCTGCTTGAAGAGTAGTGGCCTGACTGTGCCACGGACCGCGGTTCATGGCAGCCCCGAGCTGAGAGCCCCCTTCTCGGCTCCGTCTTGAAGCCGGCTTTCCCGCTCTGATACCCGGGAGCTCTGCCGCACTCAGGCACCCCTGGTCTTCGTGTCACCCCGAGGGTCCTGAGACCACACTCACCCAGCGAGGGCTCCACCCCGTGCTCAGCCACTGGAGTGATGTCCCTTTGCGGAAGACTTCTCAAAGTTCTGATTTCGTGCCCTGCTGCTCTCTCACTTGCCGGTAAGTGGCTGATGGAGGCTCCTTCCCTCCGGGGTCTATCTTCCCAAATATCGCCTCAGATTCACTTCTCCGCACATCTACCTTCCAGAAAGTGGTGGGTTTTCTGTTCCTAGTATTGCTGCTGTTCTTCTCTTCAATCTCCTGTTGAGTTTGTAGGTGTGTAGAATGGTTTGATAACTATTTAGCTGAATTCCTGGGACCCGACGAAATTTAGGTCTGCTCCTCCGCCATTTTGCTCCTCCCTCTTTGGGCCATTTTTAATCAAGTTGTTTTCTTATTGTTGAGTTTTATGACTTTTTTGTATATTTTGGGTACCAGTTCTTTATCAGATCTTTTGCAAATATTTTCTCCCAGTCTGTGGCTTGTCTTTTTATTCTCTTGACACAGAACAGATATTATTAATTTTAATGATGTCTAACCTCTTAATTATTTGATGTAATTGCCTTTCGTGTATTATGTCTTATTATTATGTAAATTTCATGTAATCGTCTTTCATGTATTATGTCTATGGTGTTATATCTAAAAGGGGATCCCCATACCTAAGGTCATTAAGTTTTCTCCTATGTTAAATTCTAGGAGTTTTATTTATAGTTTTGCATTTAAATTTAGGTTTATGATCCATTTTGAGTTAATTTTTGTGAAGGAGGTAAGGTCTGTGTCTAGATTAATTTTTTTTTCATTGTATGTCCACTTGTTCCAGCATTATTTGTTGAAAAGTTAATCTTTGCTTTATTGTATTTCCTTTTCTCCTTTGTCAAAAATCTGTTGACTATATTTATTAGAGGCAATTTCTGGGCTCTTTATTCTGTTCCATTGACCTATTTGTCTATTTTTTCACTAATACATTACTGTCTTTTTTTTTTTAAAGATTTTATTTAAGTAATCGCCATACTCAAAATGAGGCTCAAACTCACAACCCTGAGATCAAAAATCACATACTCTACCAACTGAGTCATCCAGATACCCCATCACTGTCTTAATTACTATAGCTTCATAGTAGCTTCCTGAAGTAGGGTAGCATTAATCCTCCAACTTTGTTTTTCTCCTTCAATATTGTGTTGGCTGTTAGGGTCTTTTGCTCCTCCAAGCAATCAGTTTGTTGACACCCACAAAATAATAAGCTGGGATTTTGATTGGGATTGCATTGACTCTAGATGAAGCTGGGAAGGACTGACATCTTGACAATATTGAATTTTCCTATCCATCAACATGGGACATCTCTCCATTTACTTAATTCTTTGATTTTGTTCATCAGAGTTTTGTGGTTTCTCTCATATATATCGTGCACATATTTTGTTAGGTTTATGTCTAAGTATTTCATTTTTAGGCTTTGCTAATGTAAATGATATTGTGTTTTTGATTTCAAATTCCACTTGGTCCTTGCTGGTATAAAGAAAAGCAACTGACTTACGTATTGTAATTTTGTATCCTGCAACTTTGCTATGATTGCTTATTAGTCTCAGGAGTTTTTTTAGTCAGTTTTTTTTTTTTTTCTGCACAGATAATCATGTCATCTGTGAACAAAGACAGTTTAATTCTTCCTTTCCAATTTGTATGCCATTTATTTCCTTTTCTTATTTCATTAACTAGCATTTCCAGTATAATGTTGAAAAAGGATGATGAAAGGGGACATCTTTGCCTTTTTCTGATCTTAGCAGCAAATCCTCAAATTTCTCACCAGTAGGTATGTTTATCAAGTTGAGGAATTTCTTTCTATTCCTAGCTTTCTGAAGATTTTGTCATGAATGGTGTTGGATTTTGTCAAATGCTTCATCTGCATCTATTGTGATTCTCCTTTTTTAGCCTGTTGATGCGATGGATTACATTAATTGATTTTCAAATATTGAACCAACCTTGCATAACTGGGATAAGTCCCACTTGGCCATGGTGTATAATTCTTTTTATATATTATTGGATTTGATTTGCTAATATTTTGTTGAGGATTTTTCATCTCCGTTTATGAGAGATATTGGCCTGTAGTTTTCTTTTCTTGTAATGTCTTTGTCTGATTTTCAGATAAGGGTAATACCGGTCTCATCAAATGTATTAGAAAGAAATACCTTTATCCTTGGGGCGCCTGGGTGGCTCAGTGGGTTAAAGCCTCTGTCTTGGCTCAGGTCATGATCTCAGGGTCCTGGGATCAAGCCCCGCATCGGGCTCTCTGCTCAGCAGGGAGCCTGCTTCCCCCTCTCTCTCTGCCTGCCTCTCTGCCTACTTGTGATCTCTCTCTCTGTGTCAAATAAATAAATAAAATCTTAAAAAAAAAATACCTTTATCCTTTAAAAGAGTTTCTGGAGAAATGGTATACTTTCTCCTTTAAATGTTTGGTAGAATTCACCAGTGAACCCATATAGGCCTGGTGCTTTCTGTTTTAGGAGGTTATTAGTTGTTAATTCAATTTATTTAATAGATATAGGCCTATTCAGATTGTCTATTAATTCTTGTGTGAGTTTTCGTAGGTTGTGCCTTTCAAGGAATTGTATTATGAATCTAAGTTATCAAATCTGTAGACATAGTGTTGTTCATAGTATGTGGGTTCTGCTAAAAATTGCCCCAAATACAAAGTTATCTTGGTGGTCTTCCTCCTTGGACAGTTTTAAGGTATGCCATTCAAACAATTGTTAGAGAATAAATTACTAGTCTAGAAGACCCACGAAGACCCATGGATGATGACAGTGCAGCTGGAAGGAGGGTTGGGGGAGGGGTAGTAGGGGGATGAGGTCAAGTTATTGAAGGAAAGAATGAAGAGGTCAAGCAAGTTTGAGAGATGTTTGAAGGAAGGAAAAGAAAGTGAGAACCAATGCATGTGCAGAAATGAGAATACAGATGCAAATGATATTTTCACTAATACTTTTTGGTGGAAGAGGGCATCTTGAAGAGGGCTTGTCCTAGGGTGCACACATGACAGAATGAGGGAAGGCCTGCTGAGGCTCTTTTAGAATGAGGAAGTGCTTCTCAACCTTCTCTAATTCATGCTGGATGGTAATGATTGTAACTGTACTGCACATGGAGAATGATAGTAATTGTGCAACACACCGAGGTTAACTGTGAGAGCTATTGGTCACTTCAGGGGTCTAACCTGTGATTCGTGGCCCCCAGACCCAGCCCAGCAACCTTGGAGACTTGGAGGGAATGATATGTCCTGGCACATTAGTGCCCCATTTTGTAGATTGCTGGTAGGAAGCTCTGGTTTGAGGAAGCATCTCGTCTTGCTTAGGAGAGAACGGAGGCCCATAAGCTTCACTGAGGAATAAGGCCTTGGAGCCAGAGATAGGGTCAGTGTTGAGTACAGCATTCGTTCTGCAGGACTCTCTCTGGTTCAGGCCACTACCAGTTAAATGAGGTGCCTACTAAATGCCGTGCTCTGTGCAGTGAACAGAAGGCCCTGTGGAACGTGTCTGCATACCAGGAAGGATGAGGAAAGCTTTTTGTCTGAAATCTGTGAGACAGCCAGCCCAAAGGTGGGGAGCTTCTGCTACTTTTTTGGGGGGAGGACACTGAGGCCTTTGGCTGTCAAGAAGTGGTAGGTATTCATTGACAACGTCAACCGCCCTGACTCCAGCAGCAGCTTGGGGCTGGCACAGCAGACTCCGAGGAAGCCGTAACAGGAGGCAGCAGATTCGGCTATGGCTGAAGTCCCTTTCCAGGGACTCTGGAGAGTGAGTGGCTTGGCAACACTTCTGGGAATTACAGAGACCTCAAAGAAAACTGGCCAATGCCAGGTAGTGGCTGAGAGGACTGTTTGGTGAGCATGTGGCGATATATCTTGGGGACCCCCCAAAATAGATGTGGAAACTTAGAAGGCAGACTGGTGGTCCCATAATAATGAGTAAGGGCAGTGTTAAATAATGTTGTTATGGACTCAATGTTGTACCCCCTTCCCAAACTAATATGTCCAAGTCCTAACCCCTGATGTAATGGTATTTGGAGGGGCCTTCTGGAGGTAATTAGGGTTAGATGAGGTCACGAGGGGCCCTGGTCTAATGGGATTAGTGGCATGTAAGAAGAGACACCAGAGAGCTTGCCGTTTCCACGGGCATGAGCTGAGGAAAGCTCATGTGAGCACACAGTCAGAAGGCAGCAGCCTACAAGCCAAGAGAAGAGGCCTCAGAATTAATCTACCTGACCTTAGACTTCTCAGCCTCCAGAACTATGAGAAATAATTGTCTGTTTTTTAAGCCCCCAGCCCATCGTATTTTGTTCTAGCAGCTCAAGCGGACTAGTAGAGTTGTCACACCTTCCCATCACTCTTGATTTGATTCCCACAGTGATGCAGTCTGGAGAACGTATACATGTTTGGAAGTAGAGCCCACCCCCCAGGAACATTAGTTACCGTGGGCAGGGAGTGCAGAGGGCAGGTCTCGTTTCTAGGCCTTGAGTTGGGCCCGAGTCTGGGTCCTTTACACATGGTGCCACTTGTTTTTCACCGTGGCCTTCACGGTGGACACCAGGGTCTCCATCTTACAGACGAGGAGACTGAGACTCAGTGATCACTAGTAAGCATGTTATTCAGATTGGGATTCCTGCTATTTAATTACATTCAGGATCCTGTTCTCTTGAGCAAAGCTTAAGCTAGGAAGTGGAAGAGCTGATTTTTTATCTAATATCTGTTTAAATTCACATTTCAGACTCTTTTGAAAATTTTTTTATTTATTTAAGTAATCTCTACACCCCATGTGGGGCTTGAACTCATGATCTCAAAGTCAAGAGTCACATGCTCTTCTAACAGAGCCAACCAGGAGCCCCTCAAATTTCATACTCTTTACGACTATAATTCTCTGTACTCTGGGAATACTGTTTTGTGACTATTTTAAGTCTCTCTTTCATTCTTAAAATGTAGATAAACTATAAATATAAATAAATATAAATATAAATATATTTTTGAGGAGGAAATTAGGGTTAGATGTGGTGATAAGGAGGGAGTACTGGTTATATCTATCTATATATATCTATATGTATATATCACCCTTAAAAATATGTAGGTAGATGTTATTGGAAAGTAAGACCTACATTTTCTCAAGTGGAGATGAAATGTCTTCTCTGCCTCTTTAATAAAACTTTTGTTTGGGTGATTTTACAAATCGGGATGGGTCAGGTCAGAGTGTTGAGATAAGTGGACTGGACTCTTCATTACTTCACTTCAGCCAACAGGTCCTGGAAGATTCCATCCCTTGAGGGCTAGAGGAGGCAATTTCAGGGAAGTTAAAGGAGGAACTGGAACAGATGTGAGATCAAGGGCATTTATTGGGTATAACAGCTAAGCGACCTTGGTTGGAAGTGAACATGAGAAAGAACAATCATGAGCCAGATTTGAGTGCAGCCATTTGAGGGATGTTTTGTGGAAATCATCTTCATCTTCATCTTCATCTTCATCTTCATCATCATATTGTTTACTGAGGGTTAAGCACTTTATATAGAGTATTTTACTTAATATTTTCAAGAATGCTGTAAAGTAGGTCCTGTTAACATCCCCATTTAACAGGTAAGGAGAACGAGGCTTGGAGAGATGGTTTTCCCCTACATTGCTGGTGGATCAACTGTGAACAGTGGGGATTCTGATATTACTGAGCATTGCCTACATGGAGGGGTACTGCTCTGTCTGGGAGCAATGTGGGCTTGATTCGGTAAGCAGGGTGATGTTAGTGAGGGTTTGAGCGACAAGAAGTGATGTGTTTAGAACAGTGTTGTGGGGCACCTGGGTGGCTCAGTGGGTTAAAGCCTCTGCCTTTGGCTCAGGTCACCATCTCAGGGTCCTGGGATCGAGCCGTGCATCGGGCTCTCTGCTCAGCAGCAGGGAGCCTGCTTCCCCCTCTCTCTCTGCCTGCCTCTCTGCCTACTTGCGATCTCTCTCTTTCTGTCAAATAAATAAATAAAATCTTAAAAAAAAAAAAAAAAAGAACAGTGTTGTAGACACTTAGCCAACAAGATGTATTGAAGCAGCAATGGTGGTCTGAAGACCAGTTGGGAAGGTGTCTGTGGTCCAGGGGAGAGGAGGTGAATGGCTGAATTGGGTGGTGGCAGGAAGCCTGGCACAGAGGGAATGGATAGAAAGACCATGAGGCTATCAGAGGTCGAGGCCATGGTCCCTGAGTGAATACTGAAGTCAGGGAGGCATGAAGGACTGACTTCAGGTTTCAGACTTGGGCAATGGGAGAATGATGGGCCCTTCAAAAGAAATGCAGGGCACCTGGGTGGCTCAGTGGGTTAAAGCCTCTGCCTTCAGCTCAGGTCATGATCTCAGAGTCCTGGGATCAAGCCCCACATCAGGCTCTCTGCTCAGCGGGGAGCCTGCTAAGAAAAAAAAAAAAAAAAAGAAAGAAATGCAGAGGGAGGTGTGCCTATTTGGTTGTACTTAATGGTCCCAGAGAATATCTGGCTGGACTTGTAGAGCAGTTCTACAGGAAGTCAGGTTTAGGGGTTAGGATTTGGGCATCAGTTGCAAAGCGGTGGCAGGTGTAGCCTTAGAAGTGTCTGCTCCCGGGCTGGGCATCTGAAGCCATGGGGTCCAGCCCTGACTCTTGCCCGTGGGGCTTGGCTTGCTCTCCTCATCTCTCTATCTCAGGCCTGCCAGCTAGCCCATGTTGCCCCTTGCTGTGAATTAGAGAAAAGACACTTTTCTGATATCTGCCACAGAATGTCATGATACCTATCCAAATCCATAGCGATTATGAGCCTAGTCGGTACCACTGGCTAATCTATTGCTCTGTGCATCCAGTTCTGTAGCTGCTCTGGGGCTGCCGAGGCCCCTTAGCCTCTTACTCCATCCAAGGTCACCGAGCGAGGAAAGTTTGGGATGGTAGAAACAGAGCCCATCTCAGGACTTTAGAGATCACCACCACTATGGTTAGAAGACAGAGGAGACAAGCACTCAGAACTTGGATGACCCAGAGCTCTACCCAGTCCTTTGAGTCACGGTTCATTTTCCTGTCTGCTTCCCGAGGCCGTGGCCATTTCACTAGTCCTACACAGCAGTGCTTGATCTTAAAAGCGGCCTTAATGTGTTAGAAAGTGCAAACGTTGTGTGTGTGTGTGTGTGTGTGTGTGTGTGTTTACTTATTCTTTAATGACTATTTTGTTATCACTCCCCTAACTAATGTAAAATGAAATTGCAGTTTCTCAGCCAGGCTTCCGGCCCCCAGGTTAGTTCTCTTTCTGCTGTTCCACGCTCAGATGCTTTTTGGTGTCAGTATAGGTTTTTCTCTGCTTGACTGGTAGATATCTTGAAGAGACCCAAGTACTCCATCTTCTTCTTATTTCTTTTTTAAGTAGGCTCCATGCCCAACATGGAGCCCAACACAGAGCTCGAACTCACAACCCTGAGATCAAGACCCGAGCTGAGATCATGAGTCAGATGCTTGCCTGACTGAGCCACCCCGGAGCCCCAGCATCCCATTATTTGCTTCTTGGCATGATGAGGCAGGCAGACAGGGCTAATAGGTGGTGTTGGTGATGCCATCATCTCCTTGTGCAGAAGGTCACGTGGCCTCACAGAGCTACTTGCTAACCTGTAGGTTACACAAGAAAGGACCGGAAGTAATGAGATGGTGGAATGATAGGGGTAGGAGGGAGGCAGGAAGTTCTGCCTCAGGCAGAGCCATTTTACATAAAGCAGGGTAGTAGAAAATGATTGGGAAAACAGTAATTTACTACCGGTAGGTACTCACAGATTGTGGCGCATTTCTGAACATTTCTTTCTGTTAACTCTAACTTTGGTCTATTACAAAATATCAGGAACACCAAAGACATCTTGGAAGGTAACTGAGTTGGCAACCAGAAGAGCTTTTTGAAAGCAGATAACTTGAGACTAAATCGATTGCTGTTTTGGTAAAGCAAGAGTGGCTGAGTTAGATGAGGAGAAGCCAGTGTTCTGAGGATTTAGGAAATGGCTTAACAGGATTCCTCACTCACTCCCAAAATGATTCTGAGCTAAGTTTAGTGAAATGCTGCCACAGAAAACAACCGCTTCTGCCTGCCTGCCTGAAAGTCTTTGATTAATAATTTTACTACCATCGTGAATGGTGTAGGACACATCCCAGGTTAGATTTTGTTTTATAGGTGATGTTTAGAATATTCAGTTTGTTCCTCTCTGAGATTCTTTTATTCCTTCTTAGTATCTTAGAAGTCAGAAAGTACCCCTTCACACTTCACTGGGGCAGACGACAATGTTAAGGTAAATTTAGCAGCTGGGTGGGAATGGTAATAAGCACCTTTTAAAATTGTAGTGCTTTGAAACACCATAGTAAGGGGTTGCAAAAGGAAAACTGGCACATCAGTGTGACAGTTTATTTTGTAGACCTTTGTCCAAAGCTCTATTTCTGACATTGGCTGGCCTTCTCCCGCTGCTTTCTGTTATTCCTTGGCAGAGATTGTCTGAACATACCCTTTTCTGAGTCAAAATAGCTCAGCTCCGTGATTCTTCATTACTGTTTTTTAGAGTGTCATGGACGTGAGTTCTTTGAGAAGGTCCCGAAAGCCACACACAGTTTCCCCAAGAAAGGCCTGCATATAATTTCCAGGAGTTTCAAGGTACGGACAACAAGCCGGGAACTCTAACTTCTTTCATCTTAAGAACTTAAATTGCCAGTCGTGCTCTCCTTTGTCCTGAACCCCTTTCTTTGCCTTCGTAAAGCAGTGGCTGCATGAAGAGGGGAACGAGGACACATCCGAGAGTGAGGGAGGTCTCTACCGGCTCTGCTTCTAGAATACTGTGCTCAAGAGGGCACATACTGTGCTCAAGAGGGCCCTGAATTCATTCAACAAATAGCGCTTGAGCACATACTGTAGAGTGGGCGTTGTGGCGGGTCGGAAAAGGAACAGTGGCCAGAACATGGCCCCTGCCCTCAAGGGACTCATGTCTACTGGTGGAGATCAGCTTCAAAACAAATGATAAAATACGAGGTCTTGGCTCCTTTATGAGCTCAGATGACGTCACGAGTCCTACCCAGCCACCTCATCGATGCACAATGTGTCTCATAAAAGGAAATGCGTGAAAAATTTCAAAGGCAAAATGAGTCAAAAATACATGTCTTGTCAACAATGAAGGTCTTTGTACAGACTTCTCTAGAAGTTTCTGAGAGTGGGAGCCCTTCTGTTGATTAAGTTTGCTAGATCAAAGGATTTGAATATTTAAGTATTTACTAGAGAGACCCTAATTACCTTCCAGAAAGGGTTGTGTCAGTTTCCCACCTCAGGAAAATTCCCATCTTTTATGAATGATGATACTTGTTCAGTGGTACATTTTGCAAGAAAGAGTAACAATTCTTTCCAGGGACCTCTGTGTGAGTTCTTGATTCCTTCCATGAGAGTCTCACTTGTCTTCTCTGGGAGAACCCCATTGTAAGAATCATCTCACCGTCTGCTGCATCTCCAAAGCCGTTTTCGACATTTCCCGTGTCCTTGTCCTCCCTGCAGCCTGCCCCCAAACTCTCTGTGTCCCAGCGTCTCTCTCTCTCTCTCTCTCTCTCTCCAGCTGCTCTGGGCCTGGGTCTCCTTGGCTCCCACCTGCTTAATCCTGATTCTGTTCTTCAGCAGGACCTCGGGCCTCTGCAGGGGAACTCTAAGTGGCCCCAGATAACTCCTTGTAACCAAGAGCATTCCTGTCTTTCCCCTTGCAGGCAGGGGAGTGGATTTCCCCAGATCAGATTCTGGGCTGGGGAGGGGAAGAAGGCTAGGAGGGGAGGAGAGGGACAGCAAATTTTTCTTTTAGCTGTGTGGGTACCTTCCCAATTTTATTTTGGTTATTTTTGGGTTTTTTTGAATGTGATTAATTATTGGAGCTGGTTTGAAGGGAAGAGCTTTGTGCCCTGGCCTTATGAGGATCTCAGGGGTCAAGGCCACCACTCGCCTATACAGCCTTTTTGAGAGTCACGTGCAGGCCCACCACAGGGGCACCATGAGTCACGGGTGTCACCTTCATGCACATTTAAAAAGGGTACCAGGTACCTCTAGGTGAACTCAGCTCTGAGCCAGAAGGCCTGGCTTGGTAAGAACAGGGCAGGCTGGCCCTCGGCCCCCGCCTACACCATCGACGGTGTGCCTCTGTGCCCTACCCTGCTCCCATTCCTGGCTGCTGCTCTCAGGGCATCCCCGTCAGTGGCCTGTCGTGTGCTCAGGGAGACACAGACACCGCCCAAGGGCTGAGCAGAGGCCTTGGTGCCTGCAAACCCGGCTTCCCAGCCCTTGCTTACTCCCCACTCCTGCTTCTTGCCCAGCGATCTCGCCTGTGTCCTGGAACAGCCCTCCTGGGGGATTTTGCTGTAGCATGTCTTATTATAGTTAGAGCATATTTTGTGTTTAGCTTTGGTTGGTAGTTTTTCATTCTGGGTGCAGCTGGCCTGGCCCCTCAGAGCCTGAGAACTTGGGGCAAGGCCTTGTCTCATTGGCTTAATCTTGCCGGGGGTCATGCTGTAGGACTTCACAGAGCAGATCTGAATTCTCAGCTGCCTAACCCAAGAGATTTTTATTTCTGACTCACAGAGCAGTCCAATGACTGTGTTCAATATGATGACTTAGGGGCCAGGGTCCTTCTCTCTCCCTCCTTTGCTCTCTTAACCGGAGGCAGGAGAAGAGGAGGCAGAGGGCCTCATTTTGACCCGTAAATGGCCCACATCACTGCTGCTCGCCTTCCGTCAGTAGGAACTGGTTGCGTCAGGCCTAGATGCAGGATTCCCTGCGAAACACATCCTGGGCTGGGTAGCTGGTCCTCAGGAACCACTTTACACCGTGGAAGAGGAGCACTGAACTTTGGTGGGCAGTAGGCTCTGTCTGCTGCTGAGCCGGGGCGGAGCGGAGAATGGCTTCACTCCCTGCTGGTGGTTACCCTTCTGTTCTGTGGGGAGAAGCCCTTATGCTTTATTGAGCAGCGGGCTCTGCTCAGAGATGACCTTTACTAAGGCTTCGAGAGAGAAGGGAACGAGAGAGCTGTAACCCTTCTTGGATCAGACTTACCTCTGTTCCTGCTCTACCTGGGGAGTGCAGACCCCTCCCTAGTCTGTCTTTGCTCTGGAAGCAAAGTCACAGATAAATTTACCTGGGAACCATTCAGGACTTCCTTCCCGCATTCCCCCCTCCAGGGTTTTTTTCTTTCCTCCCTCCCTCCCTCCCTCCCTCCCTCCCTTCCTTCCTTCCTTCCTTCCTTCCTTCCTTCCTTCCTTCCTTCCTTCCTTCCTTCCTTCCTTCCTTCCTTCCTTCCTTCCTTCCTATTTTGGCTAGAGGATGACTAGGGAGAGAAAGAACTTCTAATAAAGGCAGTTTCTTCTCTTCCTGTGTGTGCTGAGGTGGCTGGGGTGGGAGGGTAGCTCTCAGAACTCTGGAGAGGAATTAATGAAGTCTGACAAAGGACTGTGGAGCCGGATCCGGAAGGGGACAGCCCACTTTCCTGTGGAGCCTTCCTTCCCTCAGCGATGTCAGCCGCGACTGCCGTTGCCTTGGCAACAGCATCACCGAGTGCCAAGGGCACACGGGCTGATTTCAGGGGTCTCTTCTTCATGATGAGGAGCTCAAAATGAATCTTACTGTCCCCCAAATGCAACTTAATCATAGGGAGATATGCTGTCCAATACTCAGTGCGGTCTGCGGGTGAAGACGGCTCCAGGGAGTGGGTGATACTGGAATAATCTGAAGGACGCGTGGGGGACCAAGAACTCTTTCTTTTTACACAAAAGCTTTATGTTTTAGAAAAAGGAAGCTGCTGGTCTGCCTTCTGATAGTACTCTTCCCTTCTGCCCGTTTCACATGAAAAGTCTCACCAAATCATGTGGTCGGTCCATTACCCAAGAGTCCTGCTGTTGGACTGGAGGGTTCTGGAAATATGGCAGAGGTGCCAGCCCGGGAGAGAAGGGGGGGACCCTACCTCTTGGCTACCCATCATCAGCAAATACATTGTTTTTCTTCCCATGCTCCCTTTCTGAGTGGCTGAGAAGTTCAAATGCACCAGTCGCAGACACTAGTGAGTGAAGGTGAGGCAGAATTTTGTGGTGGCCCAGGTATTTGTATCACAGTGTATTTGTATTTGTATCACAGTGACCCAGTGGCTCTGTGCTTCCTCCCTGTGTCAGCTTGACTCAGGTACTTAACCTCACTGAGCTTCAGTTTCTTTGTAAAATGGTAACAGTACCCGCCCCATGGCATTGTGGTGAATAAATAACACACATGAAATGCTTAGCACAGTGTCTGGCACATAGTAGGTACTCAATGAAGGATGGTTGTTTCTCTTATTTAGAACATTTCTTAAAGGGTGCCCAGTCTAGGGCTGACCCTAGCACATATTAAGCCTTTGCACAAATTAGAAAAAAGTGCCTCGACTGCAGACAGATTGAAATAAGGTGCTTCCTCCTCCAGCCTGCGGCAGCCCTGGGCAAGCTCCCGGGGGCCCGTGGCTCGGGCCGAGGAGCAGAACCCTCACCTCAGCACGCGCCAGCCCTGGCTTAGACCTCCCCCTTCTCTTGGTTCTCAGTGATTTGCCTGGAAGGTCTCTCAGAAGACTTATGTCTTATGGAAACCTAAAGAAAAATTTCAAAGTAAATAAGCGAGGGGATAGAAGATGGGACAGCTTTAACCACAGGACGTCAAGTGTGAGGTGAGCACTGCCGGTCTGTTCTCTGGGGGCTCGCGGTGATATCCTGTCATGAGCTGCCCGCAACGTCAGCTCGGTGGTTTTCTTTGTTCCTTGTTGTTGTTGTTATTACTATTATTTGGGTTGGCTGTGGGAAGCTGGCTCTGGAGGAGTTGGAGCCTTCTTGCAGGTGCTGTAGGACTTAGGAGAGTTTCATGTTGGCTCTGAAGGTCTGCTCAGTCCCCTGCTGAAATGCAGCCGTGATGGCCATTCGAGCCAGTCCCTCAGTCCATATTTGCAGGGCCCCCATCGGACACCACAGCCTGGGATGAGGCTTGGTTGTAACACGTTGGACAGAGCCCCCATCCTCAGGGGGCTCACCTTCTAGTGGGGGAGCAGAAAGAAATCCAGTGGTCATCTGGTCTTGTACACCGATGTATTTGGTCATCGCAAGTGCCGGACATTTAATAGGAGAGGTTATAAAAGCTTTGGATGTTGCTGACTTTCTCCAGAGAGGATTTATTTCTGCTCTGACTGGCTATTATCCTGGGGGCATATTGCCTTAATTGTGTTTGGGATTGAGGTGGTTCAGAGCTGTGTTTCAGTTTCGTGAGGACTGTTTATTTCTTACTCACTTTTACTTCTTGGAGATAACCCTTCAAGGGTGTGTTGGCAGAATAATGCCCCCTTCCCAAGATGTCCACATCCTTTTTTTTTTTTTTTTAAGTGGGCTTTACCCCCAACGTAGGACTTGAACTCACAACCCTGAGATCAAGAGTCACATGCTCTACCGACAGAGCCAGACAGGTGCCCCAAGATGCTGACATCCTCGTGCTGGGAAACCGTGAATGTGTTGGGTTCCGTGGCAAAGGGGAATGAAGGTTTCATATGGAGCTAAAGTTGCTAATCGGCTGCCCTTAAAACAGAGAGATTATCCTGGATTCTCTGGGTTGTTCCAGCGGAGTCACAGGGGCCTTTCCAGTGGAAAAGGGAGGCAGAAGAGGAGAGCGAAGTGATGCTCAGTGAGAGAGACTCGACCTGCTCTTGTTGGTGCTGAAGATGGGGACAGGGCCACACGCCAAGGACTATGAGCAGCTTCTAGGAGCTGGAAAAAGCAAGAGCACAGAGTCTCCCCTAGGGCCTCCGGAGGGAAGGCAGTCCTGCTGGCCCCTTGATTTGAGCCTAGCGAGACCCATTTATCAGACTTCTAACCTACAAAACTGTAAGATACTAAATTTGTGTTGTTTAAAGCCATTACCTTGGTGATAGTTGCAACAGGAGACGAAGGCAAGAGGTCCTAGCTGAAGTGTTGCATGTTTCCCAGAGCATCCTCTCGGCGGGTTCCGACTCCACATTTGTCTCCCTAGTGCTGTGACACTGCTGTGAGCTTAGCCTTCTAGCTCAGCCTCTTGCCAGTGGCTGGTGCTTCTTGCTTGCAAGTCCGCAGCTGCCTGGAGAGCAAGAGCGGCCCAGAGTTCAGAATCATTTCTCCGCACTTCTTTTCTCGCAAGGATCTGATCCCTCAGCTTGGGCTGCTTTGGTAGCCCTGAACTCCGATCTACATCTACGGATCTACAGATCTACGTCTCTCAGGCCACTGATACTGATCACTGGTACCGAGCTCAGCATTTGGCCCCATGCTGCTCGCGGATCAGTAGCTATCCCTGGCAATAAGCAAAGGGTAGCCGTTGTGCTGATGTTATCATTAACTGAGTTTAAGCAACCTGGGTGAGGGTCCCAGCTCAGCCTCATGGCCTTGGGCGTGTCATTAAGCTTCTCGCTCTGGCTCTTGTTTCTTTCCTGTGTCTAATGAGGTTTTCAGATGAGATGGCCTCCCAGTTCTCCTCCATGTCTTGGATCTCTAATTTTGGAGTCTGTGTGTGAGGAGAGCACTGTGCTGGTTGGTTTGGCAGGGGTCACACAGGGGGAATCCTTCCCCAGACGGTGCTTCTCATATGGGCGAAATGAGGTCTATTTATGTAGAAGAAAATCAGAGGACCGAAGAGCATATTATCAAACGACAAGACAGCTCAGAGAGGCAGAGAGCAAGGACTTCAATTTGGTTCTAATGAAACGGCACAGCCCAGTGTTATGAGCACTTATCTCTAGAAAAATAACCACCTTAGGCCTTAATACTTTCTTGTCAGCACAGTTTGGTTAATTAATCCGTGATTAATCAGAAAAGTTAATTGAATTTGTAGAACTTCAGAAACTAACATCGTGATGGATTTAGAATCCCAGTGGAGCTGCAAACCATCCAGCCTTGGTTATTTGCAAGGGCTGTGATTTAGACTTGACAATGAGGGGCTTTTTTTTTTTTTTTGTAAGCAGGGTGGCAGTTAAATGGATGGCAGTTGTGTTCAGATTAAATAGGATGGAATTGGGTGGTATTTTGCAGGCTCTGCAATTCAATTTGTTTTCTGGGAAGGGAGTCAAGAAAAAAGCAATAAAAGCCCAGGGTTATATAAGCATTAGACCAAAGCTGGGACTCCCCCCCGGGGGAAGGGGTCTGACTTTTATTCTTTGTCTCCCTTGTCCCTAGGATGATGCCTTGCACATACTTGATGATTAACTAGCTAACTCGCAACAGACTAGCCAATGACTGACTGCAAACCAGTTAACCGAATGAATAAATAAATGATTCTTCCACCCAGCATGCAGTAACTGTTCAATAAATCACCCATCTAGGTCTCATGGAAGGTACGGGGACTAGAATGAAAAGATCCCCCAGCCCGGGGAGAGCTCCCAGCCCCTTTGGAGTGCGGGTCCCCAACGAACAATCACATACAATTTGCTGTAGTAGCAGGTTAGTGGAAAGAGTGGGAAGGGCTGGGAGACCCCAGAGGGAGAGACAGAGTGAAGGGTCAGAGGGATTTTGGGAGGATTTCACAGGAGAAGTGATATTCGAGCTGGGTCTTCAAGTATGAATAGAGGTTTGCCAGGCAGAAGATTGGGGAAACCACATTCCACAAAGGGTGGTGGGGGTGAAGGATGGAGAGCTTCTTGTGGATGACATGTGGCTTCTTGGGAGGTGATGGGACTAGATGGGTGGCTTGGAGTAAGGTTGGGAAAAGTCTAGAATGCCAGTTAAGGGGAATAAGGTTGGGAAAAGTCTGGAATGCCAGTTAAGGGAACCTTGATTTTATTTGGCTCAAATGGGGAGTCTTTGAAGGATTTTCAGTATGTGAATGACATGGTGAGATTCATGTTTTAGGAAGGAATTCTTGTAAGTAGATGGTAGATGGGCAGGCGGAGAGAGGGACTCTTGGCAGAGATCCTTGTGGCTTGATGGTGGGTAGCAGTCTTCACGGTGAGAGGCGGCAGAGAAGGAGACTACAGGGTGGGGATAGGAAGGCAAAAGTTCTGCTCAAGTGAGTTACCTTCCTGAGCATCCTTAATTTTCCTTATCGGTAAATTAGGAAAAAATAATTTCTATCTCATGGGCTATTTTGAGGTTTTGATGAGAAATTGCATGCAACAACTTTCGTATGTATTGCCTGGCACTGAAAAAGCACTTAGTAAATATTGGTTGTTTATTATTTACCTGAGGAGAGATGACAAGGGCCCTGGCTAAGGAAGCAGCCATAGGGATGGAGAGGAGGGAAGAAAATCAGAGAGAGCTGGGAGGTAGGCTGGAATGCTGAGTCATGTTGCCTTGCCCTAGCTGGGAGAGGCAATTTTATGCTGACTTGCTGCAGCAGAGTCTGCTCTGCAGGCCTCATTATAAACCTCGGATGAGGCCCTTCGGTGCTTGAATTGGGCTATCCTGGACTCAGGCAGAGCGGGCAGGACTGAGTTAGTTGCCAGCAAGCGAGGCACTTCTCTGGTTGAAGGTAGATGCATCTGAACATCTGCCGTGTTGCTCCTGCCCCTCCAGGAGCCCAGGCACGTCCTGCCCCTGCACCTTGGCGCATGAAGACTAGCTCCGTGTGCCAGAGCGGGAGTGCCCCGGGGCCCTCCGTGCAGGGCAGCGGACGCACTCAGCATCGCGATGGAGGCTGGGACGTGGAGAGCAGCTTCTGTGAGCCCCGCGTGGCTGCTACTCACAGGGAAATATGGAGGGCGCCAGGAAGGACCCCTGCCCACCCTTGCTCTTGGCTTGAAGCCCCACCGTTAGGTATTGAATTGTTTGGATTTGAAGGCTCTTTGTCTCCTACTGAATGCACATACCTCAGGGGAAAGTGCTATCAGGAAGGGAAGGGCTAACAACCATAACAGAAATAATAATAATGGTAACAAACAATATTTATGGAGAACTACTCAGTGTGATAGGTGCCTTCTATTCATTGCCTTATTTAATTGTTCTGACAGTCCTATTAGGTGAATATTTTTGTTCACACCTATTAGGTGAATCTGAGTACATGGAAGCTTAGAGAAATTCAGAAACTTGATTAAAAACACAGCGTACAAAAACAAAACAAAACAAAACACAGCGTACATCTTTGAGAGCCATGACAGAATGAGTGAGAACAGGCACAGGAGGGACAGAGAGGTGGGTGCCGGGTGTGGGATTTTGTAGATGTCCCTGCAGGAGAGAGCTCAGGAGGAATCAAAGGGTAGAGGAGAAGCTAAATTTTGGCCAGGACTGGCCCTGTTGGCCTCATAATCACTGAATTCATAGATTGGCTTTTTGTTCCTGGTTCCGTCAGCTCTTATCTTCATTTGGAGGATCAGAGATAATCATAGCATTCCTGACAGGTTGGGTTAGAGTTAAGAACTCCAGATAGAAGAACCTACAGATTCAGTTTTATCCAAGTTTATCCAGCTGTGGGCAGACAGGGCCACATAGACCCCTCATGGCCAGGACTGGGGACTAGAGGTCTTTGTGTCCCCCGTGCAAGGCACAGAGAATGACAAGCAGTAGGTGCTCAATAGATGCTCCCTGAAGAAATGCCACCTAAGGTGTCCCCACTGGAACTCAGCCTTGCTCTCTTTAGAGCTTTACAAACCCCTCTGGCTGCTCTCCCTGGTTCCAGGGATAAAGGAATTACAGACCTCTCTGCTTGTGAATTCAGGAGGGACCAGAGGAAGACCAAATACAATTGAGCTTCATTATCTAGTGATGATTGCTTACCCAGCTCATCTGGACCATTTAAAATTTTAATCCTAAATTCTAAGTTTCCAATCAGGAAGTAGACAGGGAGGATATAGGTGGAGAAGGAGCCTCGCCTGTTCTTCAGGGTCCTGGTGACACATGTCCTAGACACAGGGTGGGAATGGCTTGATGGTCTCTTAGGGACATGTCATGCAATGAGTGATCAGCATAAAATAGAAGGTAACACTGGGAGCCAATGCAGAATAGGAGAAAGCACCGGAAGCAAGCAGATCCTGGTTTGCCACTAGCTGTATGACCTTGGACATCATGTTCCTTCTTTGGGCCTCCATTTGCTCATCTGAAAGACTGGAACATTGGATTAGATGAGTGATTGTCAAGCTGCATTGAGAAATATGGAGTTTTGAGGTCCTCTGGGGTGGGTCTTCTTTGGTCTATTTAAAATATTGTATTTTATCTAAGATATCAACTGACAGAAGAGCACGAGTGCCTAACACTTGGAGGGGCCCATTCGACATGACTCTACATCCTTGTAAAAGCTCTTTGAAACTATCCCTAACTGGATACTGAAAGTTTGAGCTATAGATCACTAGACAGAGAGTACCACTGGAGGTTTACCACAAAGGTGAGGTATCCCCAGACTATTCCTACTATCACTTTTCAAGATGTAGTGCTGCCTTTGGTTAAGACTTGTGGCTCCAGGGAGCTCCCAGTAAAATGCAAATATTTGTGTGGTATTCTCCCAGAATTATTAGTCTCCTGGATGACCTCTATAGCTCAAATTCGTAGACGTTTTTAATCTAAAACCTTCACTCGTCCATACCACCACTTCAAGCATTATTTTTCCCCATGTAAAATTTCCATATGAAAGCCTGGATGCTGACATTTAAAATACACCCGTCCATTTGTTCCTCTCTCCAACGATTCAAGGCAAATTTTGGAAGAGGTTTTGTTTTCAGGAGTATCAGAGAAGGAGGAGAGGTGTTATGTCTAAGAGAGCCCAGCCTCCTTTGCAGTGTTAGTCAGGCTGACCCGGAGGTGAGGTCAAGCTTAAGTAAACTAGAACCTTTCTAGTTCTTACTCCAGTAAGCCCAGTTAGTGTGTTTTGAGGACTTCAAAAACTGGAGAATGTTAGGTATGAGGCATGGAGTAAGAAAGAAATTGCTTCTAGTAAGTAAATTATCTGATGTGGGATGATTGCCTGCTTCCATTCCAATTTCCAGGGACCTGAATTCATACAACTTGTGCATTTCAGGTGAAGCCTGGAATAGCTTCTGTGGGCAGAGAAATGCTTGGCTGAGCTTCCAAGTTTGACACTAGATTGCTGGCTTTGCCGGAATTAGACTTCTAGGGGGTATGAAAATAAATTTAAGTTTGGATATGTTATGAACAACACATGGTTCCAGTTTTAAGTTCGAGGCCCATCATTTAGTGCCACACTCTTGCAAAGATGCTTAATGAATTAAGACAGATATTTAGGGAAAACAATAGATAAATTTGAGGGACATGTTGGGATTTTTGTAGGTTTTCACCTTCAGGTTTCTTAAGAGATAGTATTTTGAAATGAAGTATATTCACTTTGTTAAAGACTGGGAGAAAATTGAGCAAGTGAAGTGGTTTTGTCCCCATATCTAAATCACAGGTGAATTTTTTCGTATTCTTTATTTCCTAAGCTTTATATCATATAGGTATATTGTCTTATAACAAAAAAATTTTGAAAACCTGTTTACTGGACAGTAATGAGCCTGAAAATGCCAGTGGTTGCATTGACAATCTACTCCAGCTCTAGTACCTGTTACATTCTGGCTTCTGTTCTCCCTGCTGTACTGAAATGGAATCACCCGTCCTCTGCAAAACAAAGAGCACTTTTTAGTCTCTGCAGTCTTTGACTGTGTACACCATTTTCTTCCTGAAATTCTCTACCTTCCAAGGTAATCACTATTTCTTGGGCTTCCTAGCCTTATGTTTTTCATGGAAGCCTCTTCACTCACCCACCTAAACTTCAGTGTTTCTCTCCTTGCTCCATACCCACATAGCGAGAGACCTCCCTGAGAGCCAGCTTCAGCTTCCACGGATGAGTACTGATTCTTTCCAGCCAGACTTCCCTCTGCTGTTCTAGTCCTGCCGAGCTCTCTGTGGGGCAACTCCACTAGCTGTACATGAGCATTGGAAGTTCGTTACTTTAAATCCCTGGACAGACATGCACCTTCTCCAGTGTTCCTTATCCTCTTATGTGGTACGGCACGTAATTGTCCTTAGTTGTCCTCTTCCAGCCTGGCTTCTTCATTAACTTTTACTTCCTCCCTTTCCCAGCGGTCAGCCACAACCTCCTGGGGCCTCCATCTCTCTAAAGTCTCCTGGACCCACCACCACATCTCCATGACCTTGGATTAGTTCTCCACTGCTTCTGGCTAGGTTACTATAAACATTCTTCCTGCCTTCAGTCTCCAGTACAGCTTCATACTGCTGGTTGAGTCATGTTTCTCAAAGTCAGTTTCCCTACTGATTATGTCACTCTGCATAAAAACCATCTAGTAGATTTTTCAGGATGTGCTCCTTGGTAAAGCCTTTCAAGGTCTGACTTTTGCTTATCTCGGCAGCCTTATATCTCTTCACTTGGCCACATATCTATCCTTTGCTCCAATAATACTACCTAGCCAAGACCCCAGCTTCCAGTGATTTTTTTTTTTTTTTGTGCCTCTTTTTGTCCAACTTGCTGTCCTGTCTTTGAGTGTTCTCAAATCTTCTTGAGGTCGCCATGTTTAATATCCTACATTTTAAAAATAGCAAATTTATACCATTTATATTTAATAAAACTTTCCTTTTTTTTGGGAAACTGCCCATATATATTAATCACATAAATGAGTGAGAACACACACAAAAGAATGAATGGGAAAATATGTTTTATGTTATAAAAACATGATTTATACTCAACTTTCTGACCACAATTACAGAGTAAGGCAAAGTGCACAGCTCCAAAGAAAGTAAAGGATTTTAATCATAAATTTTAATATTGAAAAAACAAGTAATTTGAGACTATTTTGTTCTTTATAAAACCACCAGTAACCATCCTCATGCTTTTAATGGACTGGGTGATGATGCATCTAATTAGTCATCACAAGAGTGTAACAGAAGTAATGTCCAAGTTGTGGGTCAGATATGAATAATTAAGGAAGACATCAGCAGGATGATTTCCTTGTGGCCTGGCCTAATTTTCTTCAGATATATGTTCATATATCTGATTGACTGAGAATTGACTTGATTAAGAATTAGACTTATGTTCTCTCTCTTGCTCACCCTCTCTCTTTCAAATAAATAAGCTCACCCTCTCTTTCAAATAAATAAATAAAATCTTTAAAAAGGGAACTAGACTTAATTTTTAATTAATCAGAATTTTTTTTCTTAAGCTCAATCATTGAAGGCAAGCAAATTGTTTAAATATTCCAATATCGTTTCATGTATCATTATTAGAATTAATGTAATGACCTATTCCTAGAAAAATAACAAATAGTTATCATCCTGCCCTCATAATTGAAGGGATAGGTGGGTTTGAAAAGTCTAAAAGGTCTCTGACTTTGTAAATAATTTTGGCACATTACATAGTACTTTTGAGGGGTTGAACTGTGAGAATTAATTTTGGCCAAAACAAAATTAAGATGAACATTCCATTGTCATTGTTGATCTCATAAGTGGGGAGAAGAGACTTGTTAAAGATTCAACATAGTTTCCTCCTCATGGTCATTTAGTGGTAAAGCTCATTGAGATTCACTGAAGAAAGTCTGTCCTATGCTGAAATAAGTGTTGAGTCAATGTGTGGAATGTGTGGATGTTTTTAGTGCTGATATCCAGTTACTATTCTAGGTCTATTGCTAGGACTATTTTATTATTGTGTGTTGTTAGGCAAATTCTTAACTTCTTTGAGCCTCAATTTCTTCCTCTGTAAAAGGAAAGGAACGCTAGCAATCATACTGTCATCATAGGGCCCCTGGAGGCGGGGATGGGTTTACATATGGAAGCCGCTGGTACAGTGCCTAGCACATGGAGGTCCTCACTCACTCAGGCCAGCCCCCACTAACACAGACATGCAGACGTGTGCACAAAACACACGGACTCAGACACAGAAGGAACAGTGTGGCTTCCGTACAGACAGGAAAATTGTCCATAGAGACAAATCCTAGAGAAAGGAAGCCATACGGAAGAAAAAACTGCTCTGGCAGGCCGGTGGAATAGTTCATAGAAACTGCTTTAAAGCAAGACTCATCATTTTTGGTGATCATTAATATGTTTCCTTTTATATGTTCATTGGTTGCTGGCCAGTAAGGACATCTTCTAAGAGTTTGGATTAAAATGTATAATTGCGTTTCTTCTAATTACTCATTCCCACCTAGCCTTGTAAGAATATTTTGTGACCTTGTTTCTCAGAATTATGCCCATAGGGCTATAATTTAAAGCATTTTTACTGCATGGTGAATGATGCAACGTTAATTGTTTTTGAAGAGGAAAGGGTGTGGGTGGGGAGCAGTCTGAGGCTGAGGGGATCAGGGCAAAGAAAGACTGAAGATAAAATTAGTACAAATATCTGGCACCATTTTCTAAATTAAGTTACAGCATTTAGACTCTTTTTCAGATATTCAACTTTCCTTTGAAATCTTAGGTTGCTTTCCTACTATTATAGAGGGAAGGTTCCTGAGGTTCCCTGGGGCAGGCTCTGCTAGAATTAGCGGACAAGATGGATCAATGTTTGCCAGCCTGAGACTTCTCAGTGATAGCTCTGGGCCCTGGCGGGGACCCAGTACCAAATTAGGGTGCAGGCAGGGCCTGAGGCTGATCATACTGCGAGCACCCTCGGATGCTGTTTTCCAGAGCACATTTGGGCTGGAGAGATAGTGGCGTCTGAGCACTGATGTGCAAATCTCAGCTCTGATTAGATAAATAGCGTCGTGCAAGTCACTTCACCTTTCTGTTTCTCGTTTTCTACATCTGAAATGATGATGAGCCCTTGCTTAGCAGACAGCATTGTTTTGAAGCTGAAGTGATAGAATTTATGCCAAGATACTTGGAAAATTAGGGAGCACAGTACAAAATGCAAAACACTTCAGGCTAAAATTGACATTGTGGGCTGCTTGAAGGAGAAAGCAGGGTTGGAAATCTGACTGCAAGAAGGAGAGGGACAGGTGCAGGGATGTGGCAAGCAGAGAGGCGACACCAGGTGTGGCCAAGAACTCCGACGTGGGGTCGCGTCCTGATGCTACCTGATGCTGTGTGCATGACATGACATTCTGTGTATGTACGTACGTATGTATGTATGTATGCATTTGTATTTAACCTCTCTTAGTCTCAGTTTCCTCATCTTTAAATGGGGATTATAAAATATTTATCACCTGGGTTGTTATGAAGATGAAGCAAACAAAAAATACAGTCCATGTGCACGCCATATTATCATCCTTTAGAGAATGTTGGTGACAGATAAACGGGCATGGCAGCTCTTCCAGCTTTGTACTGTGGGATGACCGCATGGACAAGATTTTCCCTGAGTTCTTCACACCCTAAATGGTGTGGGGAGAATGGGGAAAACACAGACACTGATGGTTTCCCAATTTGTCATATTGTAGGTGTTGTCTTGTTGACAGTGCAGAAGTCCCATGGATGTTAGCCCCTTCAGAAGGGGGTTTGACTCTATTGATTGACAATGTTTTTCTAGGCCAGCCTTATTGGTGAGGTGGTCCAAAAATATTGCTATTCAGTTATTCATCCATTTGTTCAGTCGACAGACTTTTACTGAGCACCTACTATGTGCAAGATGATGAGTTAGGCCAGGAGATAAGGATGCAGTGGTGAGTAGGACAAATAAATTTCCTGTCCCAAAGTAGCATATGCTCTAGTGGGTAAGACAAAACAATTATATATGTATTTGTTCTTTGTAAATTTATTATTTCATTTTATTTTTTTAAAAGATTTTATTTATTTGAGAGAGAGAGCATGAGCCAAGAGAAAGCATGAGCAGTGGGGATGGGGCAGAGGGAGAAGCAGACTCCCTGCTGAGCAGGGACTCTGACCTGGAGCTCCATCCCAGGACCCTGGGATCATGACCTGAGCTGAAGGCAGATGCTTAACCGACTGAGCCACCCAGGTGCCCCAGCAATTATGTATTTAGTGTATTGTAGGTGGTGACCAAGTGTTGGGAGGAAAAAGAAAGTATTAGAAGGTGACAGCAATGTCTTTGGAGGACTCAGGGTAGAGACAGTGGCCACTGTCCCCTGCTCTGACTGCCCTCGTGGCTGTATTTCATCATTTGGGGAACTGTTTGGAGACATAAAATGAGAGAATGACCACATATCCATTCCATCTTTAAGGGGGTACGATGAGGTCGGGCAGTTATGATCCTGGGATAAACAGAAGAGGCAGAGGTGACAATCTCCTCCTGCCTGTACCCCTGACCCTTGTTCTGGCTCATTGCATGTATATATATATGTGTGTGTGTGTGTGTGTGTGTGTGTGTGTGTGTGTGTGTGTGTGTGCTTGTGTGTGTTTGTGTGTGTGTGTGTGTGTGTGTGTGTGTGAATGGGGCTGGGGTGGGATACAGAGACAATGGTTAGGCATACACAAGGTCTAGCTCAGAATACTTGAAATGCACACCTCGTTTGGCAAGACTCTCTGTGACTCGGGTATATTATCTTTACAGCTCACAGTTTCATGGGACATTTGTGTAGATGAAATTGATCAGCAGCAGGAGGAAGATAGCTGTTGCCTAGGCAACCAGCTGATGACTCATCCTGGCGTTGAAGCAGCAAAAGCCATGAGACTGCAGTAATTTTCCAGATGCTTAACCTGTCCTCCTCCTCCTCTGTCTTTCTTTGTTTTCCTCTCTTCGTCCTTCATTTCTTTCTGTACACCCACGTCCCCGGGTCCTCCCAAGGTTGACATTGCGCAGGCTCTGGGCGGGGTGTGGGGATGGAGGTCCTGAGCTCCCCGGAGCAATAATGCAGACCTCGTCCCACCAGTAATATGTGGCTTCCCCTGCTGTTGCTCCTTATCTCTCACAACCAGGAAATGGCCAGACGGCAACTATCGTGGCCGCAGAGTCTCCAAGATGCTGCTTGTTGCCCTTGATCAGAGAAACCTCAAGTGAGTCCAGCACTTTGTTTGAATCGAAACCAAACTGAGCACATCTATTTATCTGAGATCGGCAGAGTGTCCCTTTGAGGAGAAGCAGTTATCCTCTGGGCTTCGCAAGCAAGGTTGTGAAAGCGATGTTTACAGGGGACGAGGGGTCACTGCTGGCAACTTTCTCTATGCTGGGTTTTCCCATCCTCTTATCTCGCTTTTTCCACTCATGATCTGGTGTCTGATGTTCCAGGCCCTCCTTAATTACCCATCACAATCCTCTCTAAAATGCAAAGTATAGAAGCTTAAGCCATTCCCCTTCCAAGAGCATTTTCATTTTAATAAGGTTTTCAGAAGCACAATAGTTTAAGACTCAGGGGAAAAACATCATGAGCTTTTCAGATATAGACATCGACAGTGGGGATTGGGTCGTGGGCTATGTCTGTAAGAGGGTCGTATGTGCTGCTGTTGCTGCTGATGTTGACATAAAACATTTTTATGTTGGATGCAAGTTGGTGCCTCAATTCTGTATTCCACCCGCATCCATGCATATGTACTCTATCCACACGGACACACACACACACATCCCACCTGGAGCAGCAGCAGCTGATGAGGAGGCAATAACAGATACTCACTGATGAAGGTCGTCTGCACACTTTCACTTACTGGATGTATGTCAAGCAGCCGCCATGTGCAGAACATGGGAGTGGGCAGTGGGATCAGGGTGTCCACATTCTCTCAAAATAGCTTACAGTCAGAAGGGAATAAAGTCAAGTAGACACATGCTTAGAGTTTACCTTCTGGGTCCCTTTACTCTCTGTGACTTTTTAACTAATGCAGTTGGCTCAGGTCTATTTCTCTTTGGTGCTCCCTCTGTGCCACCACACTGTCACACCACCTTGGGGTGACCCACTTGCAGAGCCACCGGGGACATAGGCAGACGCTCCTTCTCCTCATCCTGCATTGAAGAAAGCTGTCCTCTGGTCTCAGGCACACGTCAGACCCCTCTGCCTCGGACACCCTCATGGTCCGAGGAAATTGACTAGCTCCGGGAATGCGTGGATACAGTGAAGTATGAGACGGATGAGACCTGAGAGGTGTGTACTCGGCCATTCATCCCATGCAAGCTCTGCTGCTGAAGTGTCCCCGATGGCAGTCACCCACCGGGCTTGAGTGTGCAGAGATGGAGGCCACTTTTCTCACAAGGCAGCGCAGTACTTTTTTTTTTTTTTAAAGATTTTATTTATTTATTTGACAGAGAGAAAGAGATCACAAGTAGGCAGAGGGGCAGGCAGAGAGAGATGGGGAAGCAGACTCCCCGCTGAGCAGAGAGCCCGATGTGGGGCTCCATCCCAGGACCCCGAGATCATGACCTGAGGTGAAGGCAGAGGGTTTAACCTACTGAGCCACCCAGGCGCCCCAGCCCAGTACATTTTTGAATGGATTGTATTGTTCACTTATTTATTCATTTATTGAGCGGTTCTTTTATTCAGTAAGGATTAATTGGGTGCCCATTGTATGTTCGACCCTGGAGATGCAATGGTGAGCAAAGCAGTCCCACCATCATGGGGCTTATAGTCTCCGGGTTGGCAGGATTAATGGTACAAGCTAACAGCTCTGTGATTGCCAACAGGGAAGACGGCAATGGAGAGGAGTCCAGGGAGCTCTGGGGCCATGGGCTGGGGCAGTTGAGGGTGCGGGGCCAGGGAGTGGGGGTTCTGGGATGGCTTCCTCGAGAAAGTGAGGCAGGGGCAGAGTCCTGTTCGCTGGGCAGGATGTAGTGGTGGCCAGGGGAAGAGGGGATAGGTGGTGCAGGAAAGCAGCTGGAGGTGGGAGGGACCACAGCCAGTTTGAGAAAAGGAAAGGTGGCCAGTGTGTCTTGATATGGAGTGAGGGAGAGAGGAGTGAGGTGGGAGAGGGAGAGGGAGAGCAGGTGGAATTCGGGGTTTCTGGGAACTTGCAGCTCAGGTGAGGAGCAGTGATGGTTCCCTCCCTCCTCCTCCCCTTCTTCCTTCTTCCCTTCCTCTGCCTTTCCTCCTTCCCTTCCCACATCCCCTGCCCTCCTTCTCTTTCCCTCCTCCCCCCCTTTTTTTTGGTGTGTGGAATTGTTACCTAATTTGGTCTTTCTCAGAAACTCCATCTGCTGAGGAGCAAGAATTTCAGTTTCAAAACTTAGTGTGAAATAAAAATATAGTCTTTTTTTGAGTAAACATGCTTAGATTTGGCTACCCTTACCTGCAACTCTTCAGGCTGGCTTCTAAGAGTATTGGGGGTGGACTTTGGCTTGCTTGATACTTGTAGAAGAAGTGACAAAAGGGACCTTGGAGCCCTAAAGCGACCTGCAATGTCCTCTGCCTCTTTTGGTCTCTGCAGCAGTGCCCGTGTCTCCCTGGCCACCATAAGCTCTGCTGATGTTGGAGGCTCTGGTTGGCTGCCTGTGCACCTTGTAGCCGGGCCTCTCTCCTTCCCTCCCCTTCCTCTCTCTTTCTCTCCATCCCTCCCTGCCGTTGTTTAGAGCCCAGCAATTGCCTCCTGGAAGATTCAGCCTGACCCCAGCTCTTGCTGTGTTTCTGTTTTGTTCCTCCAAATGGCCTTTGCAAGGGGAAACTTCTCTGTGCTGTGGAGAACCCTGTGATGTGGACAGCCAGTCTTGATTCTAAATTAAGCCAAAAGAGAGGATAAAGGAATTCAGAAAACTCTCCCCTGCATGGCTGTTGGTTTGCTGCAAGACTCCATTTCGAAATTAAAAATGTAGATAGCAGCTCCCTCCCCTCTCTTGGTATTCTTCCTTTTCGGTCCTAATCTTTACCCAGTAGATAGATGCTTTGCCATCTAGGGATACTTGAACTTCTTTGGGAAGGTAAAAGATAAAAGTGTGTGGGGGTGTGTGTATGTTTCAAAATAGGATGCCGGTTACTACACTATTTTAAGGATTTGGGGTTCTCTTTCTTAAGATCATTAGGGAATCACTGATGCCTTTTTAGCAAAGGAGTGATAGAGTCAGATTTGCATTTTCACAGAGGTCCTGGTTGTTGCTATAGAAGTGGATGGGATAGCAAAGTCCCTGTAGGCAGATGGGTCAGCACGTACTGGGTGGTGGCTAAGACGATAAACAGAGACAGACTTGAGAAAAGTTTTAGGAGTTTGGGCGTCAGCCTAAGAAGATGAACCAAATATAGGCTAGAGGAATGGTATGAAGAAAGAGCCTCCATTTCTGCTTTATGTGACTGGAGACATTTGGGGACTATTTACTTAAAAGGAGGATACGTAATAGGAGACCCAGTTTTAGAGAATGGGGAAGATATTGAGTGCCTTTGAGAAGTACAAATGGAGATGACAAGTAAGTGGGTATTGAGTATGGAACTCAGGGAAGAGTCCCTCCAGTGTGAGTGAACACCGATGGCCAGAAGGGAGAAGCCGGGAGGAGAAAAGGAGACCTAGGGTTTAAGGAACTCCGGCAGCGAAGGAAAGGAGAGAGATGTGGTAGTAGATGAAGGGGTTTCATTGTCGTTGAAGAGACGAGGTCCTCCTGAGAGGGGATAAGGGGGATTGGTTGGGCAGGAGCCCTCAGGGGTGGTCAAGCTGTTGTTGCTGCAGAAACAGAGATGGAGGGACTGGGGCAAATGGGGTAAGTGTGGAATTTTGGTTCGTCATCCCTAGCCGTAACTTTTCTTGCCTTTTTACCTCTGGTCTCTTTTTCCTCTGACTCCTTCTCCAATCTGCAGACACCCAACATCTGCTGACTTGGCCACTGACTTCTCTCATTTCCCTGCTTCTCCCCACGCCCCAGTAAATTACTATCCTGAATTTGAGAAAGTAACACACCCTAGTGAGTTAACAAATGAATGGATCACTCCTTAGAGGTAAGCCACTTGTTATTTGGACAAAAATTTAAAACAAAACAAAAACAACAAAAAAATTTATCTTAATTTTCTGTAGCAAATTAGAGCCTTCCTTTTGCGTCCCCTTTTTCCTTTTCCCTAAGCCAGGCATGCTAAAGTTTCTTTTCAGTTGCCCTTTTGATAAAGATTAAGAGACTCTGGGAGGGAGAAAAAGGTCCTGCACATGGCAAGGCTTCAGGGATCTGGGTAAGGTCAGGTAAGAACGGCCAAGACCATTGTCAGTGTTGTTAGCGTTAGAGAGTGGAGGAGTTAATTATATGAAAAGAATAAATATTTGAAAAGCATAGTAATTTCAAAGCATCTAAAGCAATTACTTCGTTTTGGTCTGGGAGGAAACATTAAAATGAAAAAGTGCAAATTAAAAAATGCAAATGGCTAACGCTAATAATGACAGTTTGTATTGTAAGAAAACACTAAAAACAATATACGAGTACCTTCCATAACCATGGAGAATATAACGAGAACGTAGGACAGTCATTTAATTAGAATCTTGGAAAGAGGGGAGGGAAATAACGCATTTGTCAATTTTTTCTAATGGAACAGGATTGATATTTAAAGAGATAATGGCTGAGCATTTTTTCAAAACCGATGAGAGACATTAATCCATCATTTTAAGAAACCCAATATATTCTGAACAGAATATATAAAAAGAAATCCGTGTGTGGCATATTATAGTAAGAAAGACCAAAGAAATACCTTGGGTTACCTTGAAAAAAACAGGCCAACAGCTGCTTTCCTACTTGCAACAGTGGGGGCCCAAATACAGAGGACTGATATGTCCGAAATGTTGAGAGAAGAAAAGTAGTAACATATACAAGGAGAATAAAGACATTTCCAGACAAAATGAAACAGAGAACTTGTCACCAGCATATCAGCAGTAAAGGAAATACTAAAGGGTAAACTTCAGGCAAAAAGGAAGATGATGCCAGATGAAAGGTTGGAAATGCAGGAACAATTTAAGATGAATAAAAATGTTAATATGTAGGTAAATGGAGATGCATATCTCTATACATGAATATTGTATAAAGCAATCATCATCCTCATCATCATGTCTTCTGGAATTTAAAAATACATACAAAATTAAATACAGGACAGCAGGACCATGCAAGTGGGTATTAGATAAAGGTTAGAGAATGGAGTTAAAAATGTTTAAGGTCTTTGCATTGTCAAGATGTTGGTAAGTGTATTAATTTAACATTAACTGAAATTTGATAAGCCTACATGCATCCGATAATTTCAAGGGCAACAGTGAGAGAATTCAAAAACAGTATATAGTTTACAAACCACTGGATGGGAGAAAACAGAATGATTAAAATATAATCAATTCAAATGCAGCAGAAAATAAGAAAAATGTAGAATAGGCAGAACAAATAGGGAGCATTTAATGACAGACAAGTGCTCATGTATCACTAATTATGTTAAGTATAAATGGAGCAAGTATGCTAATTAAAATTAGCAGTTTTTTAAAAAGGAAACCATATACTCTTTTTTATTTTTATTTTTTATTGTTATTTTTTCCCCCCAAATACTTTTATTTTATTTTTTCAGTGTTACAAGATTCATTGTTTATGTACCACACCCAGTGCTCCATGCAATAGGTGCCCTCCTCAATACCCACCACCAGGCTCGCCCATCCCCCTACCCCCTCCCCTCCAAAACCCTCAGTTTGTTGCTCAGAGTCCACAGTCTCTCATGGTTCATCTCCCCCTCCGATTTCCCCCAATTCACCCTTCCTTTCCTTCTCACAATGTCCTCCATGTTTTTCCTTATGCTCCACACGTAAGTGAGACCATATGATAATTGACTCCGCTTGACTTATTTCACTCAACATAATCTCTTCCAGTCC
>CM052893.1:12055582-12071446 GCA_028534135.1 Potos flavus | reverse complement strand
ACTCTGATTTTTTTTTGTTAGAGTTAAAGCCTCTTGCCTCTTTCGAACCCACGGGGGAGGCGGTGTGAAGTTGGCAAGGCATTTTTTGGGCGATTAATCCAGTTTGAATCCTGGCTCTTCCACTTTAAATGAGCTACTTCCCCCACGAGGGACTTCATTTCCTTTTCTGGAAAAATAAGCTATCTCCTAAAGGTTCTAACAAGGCTAAATAGGACGGGCACATGCCGTGTCCTTGACCTACAGAAGATGCTCAGGGAGTGTTAGTCCTCTCCCCTGGGGGCCGTGTTTCCTGCCTGGCAGCTGAGCATTTGTGGGATTTTGTCATGGCTGTCCCACTAAGGGGGCTCCAGCAACACACCTAAGGGCTATGCTCCGTGAGTGTCCCCAGCATCAGGTGACGCCAGCCCAGAGGGTCCCTTCACAGCTTTTGTCAGCGAGGGGACAGAACTCCGTGGGTCATCCCCATGTGGGAATCCCTGCTTAGACAATACTATTTGTGCCGTGCCTACCCTTGCCCGGTATTGTGGGTAGGAGCAGTGAACTACGTCCGCCTAGCTGTCTAGAACAGGGGCTCTGCCCTGAAGGGTTCACAGCACGGACGCGAGAGTAACACAGACACTTGAGAGATCATACACGCCGAAGCTCAGACACAGACACACAACTCCACACTGGCCCCCATTGTAGGGCTATGACCTCCTTGCCCCGAAAGGCTCTTCTTCTGTCAATGCAGCAAAGGGTGACAGTGTCTCTCTGGCAGCAGCCTCTCAGGCTGAATTAAACAGACTTAGACAAACCGATAAAGACAATCAAAGCCCTCAGTATTTCTTAGCAATCTTTGTGCCACGTGCTGTGCCTTCAGCATAACCTGACAGAGGTGAGTATTATCAGTGACAGTTTATGGATGAAGAGACTGATGGTCTGAGAGGCAACCTGAGGTCACACAAGCAGGATTAGATTTCAAACCCAGGTCTTCCTGACTGTGAAAACACAGGTTCCTTTGGGTCATGCTTCACTGCCTCTCACAGGATGCTCCAAGTGCGGAGAATTTTCCCTAGGGACATTCTGACACGTCTCGGCGTGGGGACTGAACTCTGTTAGAACAGTTCGAATGGCACCCACAGCATCGTGTGTGTGGACAGCCTCAGCAAGCCCGTGCTGACGGCCACCTCTGCCAGGTGGCTGCGCTGTCTGATGTCAGGTCCCCCGGCTCCTCCCGTGTCCAAGCCACAGACACTGCCCCCCTCTCCCAGCTTCGGGTCACGTCCTGGTGTCTGAGCAGTGGAGGCTGCTTGGAGGGTGCTGTGACCTCTCAGTCCCCGCGGTCCCCAGACTGAGCTTCCTTCTGGGAAGGGCCACTGTGGTCACCACCCGACACGGGGGGGTCGTGTGCTGAGAAAGGGAAGGGAGTCGGGATTTCAGGTCCTGAGTCCAAGTTCTGGTTCTTTCCTCTAGTGGCTAGTCCAGGCCTTAAAACCGGGTGATCGGACTACCTCTGAGCCCAGGTCTTGAGAGCCTGAAATAAAGCTCCCCAGTGACAGTTGTAGAGGGCTGCCCGCCCGCTGAGTGCTATTGATACGCAGGCCTGTTCCAGGGGACGTGTAGAGTTTTACTTCTTTAATGTGTAGGTTTTTAAAATCCCCACTGAAAATAGATCCCAAACTAGAGCGTTGGCAGAGGATGAGAGGAAGGGCTGAGCGTCGTCTCTAGAAGCCATAAAGCTGCAGTCAGAGCTGTTGGCTGCAAGGAGAGCCCCAGAGCATGCGGAGTAGCTGGGAGAACGCCCTCCTCGCGCCCCGCGGACCGAAGCGGTCCGAGTGGCCGGAAGTGACCACTGCTCCGAGTAGCGTGGGTGGCGGGGAGAGTCGGGGCGGCACATCCTATCATTCCTTCCCAGCCTGGGGCTGCCATTTCCTCACTTCCCTTGGCTGGAATCAGTGGGGCTGTGCAGAAGCCCAAAGACTGAGCCAGCTGGGTAGTGGAGAAGAGCAGTAAGAAAAGGAAGAAAGGAAAAAAAGCAAGCGAAATGTTACTCTACTGTGGAATAGGAGACTCTCCTTGGACCCTTGGCTCCTCCTTCACCAATCCCAAGCAAAATAATGGGATAGCTGATTCTGTAGCTGGGACAGACTCCTGGCTTGCCAGTCGGGAAATGGGGGGCACTTTCCAGGCCAGGCCAGGGTAGATGGAGGATGCAGAGGGAACCCCGGGTCATGTCGTTGGGTTGATCCTGGTCTTCCCTCAGGGTAGAGTTTCCATCTTGGAGCTGGGTTGCCCTGCCCTGGTTAGTCTAGGGGATCTGCAACCACATCACTTTTCTGCTTATGTTAGGAACATATTTTGTATGGATTGGACCCTCTTGCCTTGATCTCCTTGGGACGGAAGATGGGCCACCTGAAGATGAAAAGATAGTTGAGGTTCAGAACTTGAAATCCAAAGTGGAGCTCTTGGGGATGCCAAGAGGATCTGGATGGGTTTGGGTCTTCTAGTTCAGCCCTCAGCCAACCTAAAGGAACTGCTCAGAGTCTGGTCCTACCCAGGAAAATCCGATTCTAGAACATGAAGAGCAAATAATCGGGACTCATGCCACTACTTTCTAATCAGGGGCCTGTGTTAGCCATTGTCAATCAATCGCAGCACTTTTTGAAACTGAGCCCAGTTTCCCCAGCATTAGAATCTTTTCAACAGAGAATGCTATGAAAATTTACCCATTGTCAGGAGCTGTCACTTGAAATTCATTTATTCATTCATTCATGTGACAAATATTTATAGAGCTTTTACCTTATGCCAAACAATATAATAGGCACCAGGGCATAATGCTGGGAAAAATCAGAAAATATTCCTGCTCTTTAGAGCTTCCAGTTTAGTGGGAGAGCTAGATGTTACTCCAATAGTCACGCCAACATTTTCAAGTGTGACAAGTGTGTCCAACGAGAAACATCTAATGTTCACAAATGAAGATTGTGCCTGGCCAGAGGAATCAGGAAAGAAGTGAAGGTCGAGCTGAGATCTGAATGATGAATAGGGGTTAGCCGAGCTGAGGGTAGGGGGTAGAAGAGCACTTCAGGAGTAGGGAAGAGCTTGTGCTCAGCCTGCGGTGGGAGGGAGCACAGGGAGCTGAGAGTGTGCAGGGGGCCGAGTACAAGATGAAGTTAGAGAGGCAGATGGGGTCTGGGTCCTGCTGGGTTTCTGAAGCCCAGGGAATGGGGTTTTGTTTTTATTCTGAGAGCGGTGAGAGCAGTAGATACGATGCATGTTTTGTAAAGGTTGCTCTGGATAGAGTTGAGTGTGGAGAATAGATTCAGGAACTCATTGGGAATATGAGTAGACGAGTGTCCTGGGTCATGATGTGACTCATGGCATTTTGCGTTGTGGGTTGTGGTCAGAAAATTGTGGAAATCACTGATGCGGAGGCTTCTAAGGAAACAGGTGTGTTCTGGGGTTCTGAGCCAATGGGAAGGGACTCAGTACTGAATGGGGAGGGGCTAACACTTACCAGAAGACCCTTAAATCATTCCTTCCAATCTGGGGGCTTTGGCCAGGGATGGCAGAAGGCTTTCTAGGATGGCTTCTCATCTCCAGGCCCAGAGGCAAAGAAGCATCCCAAGCATCTAAGTCAGTGCCAGAGCCAGAATATAAATCCTCCCCCCCCCCCCACCTCTCTCCACCCCCAATCCCACGCATGCTCCTTGCTGAAAGGAAAGAGACAGGAGAAAGCACATTTGCTCCTGAGGCCTCACGACTGCCCCCAGGGGCCCATCCATGCAGAACAGGTGCCTCTGCTAAGGTTTCATGGGTTGGCAATGACTACAGCAGGCTTAACACCTCATTTTACCTTCACAAAGTCCCTCTCCCAAGTTTTTCCAGACCAATGAAGAGGTTCCCATTTCTAAAGATTGCTCGGATGGAAAGCTGCCTAGTCCTACCGTTCCTACACGCACGGTGTTGGGCAAAGACTGTAATGGAAGCTTTTACCTGTGGGTCAGGCTCAGAACCTGGGGCTTCTGAGAACATCAGAGCTCAGACATTTGGGATGCTGAGCGTGTTGTAGGCACCCTACATTTAGTAATTGGACATATGAGCTGTGGAGAGCTGGTTCTCTTGGTTGCCACAGAAACCACAGTGAGCTGGATTTAGCATTAAATTATAGGGTACACGCAGAGATGGAGTTAAACATTTGTCTACTACTGCTTTTTTCTTTCCTTCTCAAACGGAACCTTCCCAGCAAGTGGTAGCAACACCTGTGAAGCTAAATGCGGGCCGAACAACATGTTGTGCCAAAGGAGTGGGGATTCTGGAAGCTTCATAAACGGCGAGGACCTAGATCTCCACCAGAGGCAGGATTCTTGTCTGAGCATCTCCCTCCCAGACTCTTGGTCCTGCCAATTCTAGAGGAGTATCTCAGGGGCGATAGAGAAGAGAATTGGATAGAGTCTAAAACTATAGCTTCCCATATGGTTGCCCCTAGCAACAAATGGCTACCGAGCCCTTGAGGTGTGGCTAGCTCAAGTTGGGGTGTCTCGTAAAACACAGGGCAGATTTCAAAGACTTAGCATGCTAAAACACATGCAAAATATCTCATTAATTTGTGATATCGATTGCATGTCGAAACGATAATATTTTGGATCTCTTGGGTTCAATGAAAGAAATTATGAAAATTAATCCCATCTGTTTCCTTTTACTATTTTTAATGTTGCTACAAGAAAATCTGAAATGACATGTGTGGCTCACATGACATTTCTATTGGACAGTGAGGGTTCGGGGACTCTTGTTCTAATGCTGGATTGATTTGCCATCGACTGACGGTGTTTAATCTTGAGACACTTAAGATTCTTTACCTGCAAGGTATGAGGTATCTCTTTCTCCCTCACGGCTTTATTAGGAGGATTTGACTGGATGCCAGAGAGGATTCTGTAGTGCGCTGTGCAGATCCCCCCCTTCAGGGTCAAGGTCCCCTGCTGCCGGCGTGTTGTCTGCTGCGGACTCATAGCCAAGTCCTCGTCAGGAGTTGCTTGCTGCTGAGGGGAGGTGGGTTGTGCTCTTTCAGGTGGGTCTGTAAAGCCCAGCTGGTTCATCCCGGAACAAGCACAGGCAGGGTCAGAGAGCTCAAGGAAGCTACACAAGCAAGTGGCTCAGACCTCACGTCACCATCACTACTGTTGCCGCTCCCCCAGCTGCACAGGCCCTCACTTAGGAACAGCCTAGGGAGGAGAAGAAAGGTCAAGTGTGGGTCCCAGATGGCTTGACTCTCTATGGGGGTGCAAGCTGAGATGGATTGCTCTGAACTACAGCCCCACTTGCCAGGGGCCCATGAAGAGAGAGGTGAGAGGTAAGCCTCGCAGTAGGCAGGGCTTGGAGTGGTAGTCTTGGCCGTCCATTCTGTGTGGAAGGAGTATGGGCTGAAATAAGAATATCCAGACTCATGAGAAACAGTGAATGGTGTGGCTGCTGGTAAGGGACCCGCCGAGAAAGATATGGAAAGATTTAGGGCATGGGGGACTGGGGCAGAGGCATGTGGATGGACTTCTGGGAGGCGGCATAAAGGGTTAGGGTCGTTGCATTTCATGTTAATACCACCAGGATGCAGCCGCAGCGGGGAGAGGCCCTTGAATGACTAAGTAGACAAAGTGACTCCGCCCGTTGACGTCCGAGAGCCCCTGTTCTTTAGCCACCTCAGTGTTTGAGCAGTGGCTGCGTGCATGGAGTGGTGGCCCCGTGGTGGCAGGGATCAAGGCAATCCGTGTGGTGTATACTGCAGATACTAGATAAACAACCGCTAGAGGAGGCTGGAACCAAGGGGTGGGAGTGGTCCTGCTTACCATCCATCCCGGTGACCCACCTGTGGGATCTGTGTGCCCCCCATCCCTGCAGATGCAGATCCTGTGGGTCTAAAGGGGCTGGTTCCCGGGGACGGGGGAGTGCTTTCATCAGAGTATAGAACGGGGCCATCCGAGCTCTTCTAACTCTCGGTACCAGATTAGCAGGCAAGGAAAGAAGTTGCTGCTTGGGCAGGGGCCCCTGACCCCAGTGGTCAGGAGGAAGGAGCACTGTATGGAAAGGGGAAGGAACAGAATATGTTTGGCACTCAGGGCGCCCCTGGGGCATCTCTCCCCGGCCTGACACGAGGTAAATGGGCAAGTGCAGCAGCCACGTCAGAGAACGGCGTGGTGTGGTGACCAGGGGCTTGGTCTCCTTAGGGATGAGGGTCTGGGTCACTCCGCCAAGTAAGCTGCCTAGAATGACAGAGACGTTGGGTCAAGGTGAGAGGATGAATCCAGAATGGATAGAAGAGGACACAGATGGGGAGATTCAGTGGCAGCCTCAAGATCAGATGTGGTAATGGTAGTTCGTAGTAGTTCATGAGAACTGCCAATAGAACTGCCAGAAGGGTGTAGAAGTTTCTCCCAGAAGGGTCACACTTCTCACATGAAGTAAGTGCTCTGGGTGGCGCCGAGCTTCCCTCTTCGGGGTGCTGTGGAAAGCTGCCCAGAGTTCGTGTTTGGGACCAAGGTACTTGTTCCCCCAGGTGCTAAGAGTGTTGGCTGTAAGGACTCACATCTGAGCCCCCTCTAGGAACTAAGCTCATCTGAAGGTGGCCCGAGGTCACAGCTCCTCCCACGGGAAGCCCACATCCACTGACGGGTGCCTTCGTAGGGAAGTCCGGCTTCTGAGCTTCCTGGGCGACTCAATGTCTCCCTCCGCCTACTTGTGCTTCTCTCACTCCCTTAAAGGTGTTAGTGCTGAGTGCACCCCCAGTAAACGTCCCGTGGACAAAGATCTGTCTCAGAGTGTGCCAACCTGGGAGTGAGGCTCCCCGTTACTGCCCAGTGCCGTGCACACTGAGCTTGGCCCCAAGCTTGGGTTCTGCCTGGGTTGGGATAGTAACTGAGCTTCCCTGGTGACCCAGCTTCTCCGTGTGTAAAATGGTGACTCTGGGGAAGGAGCTGGGACCAGGTACCCTAAGATCCCTTCCAACTTTGCATGTGTGTGAAATGGATGGGGAAGGATGAGAGGTACATGAAGATCCGGGAGGACCTTTGGGATCTTTGAGCTTTTCTCCACCTCATGGGTGAGGGGACGGGAATCAGAAAGGTTCAGTGCGTTTCCCGTGGCTGCCCTGCCTGAACATGAGCAGGACTGGGATTTGGACTCGGGCCTCTGTTTGCCACCGTGTGGGGTTTACCCCCTTCGTCCCCACTGATGTCAGTCGCTATGGCAACAATGGAGGAGTGGGTAGCGGAGAGGACTTTCAAGGTTGGTTGGAGGGTCCTGATCAGCCAGCTGCCCCTGTGACACTTCATTCAAAACCCTAACCCATGTTGCCAGGAGGTCATAGCCTTTGTCCTCGGACAGTGCTTCCTGTGCAGGTGAATCACTGGAGATCTTGTTAAAGCATCAGAAACACCTAGCAACATAAAACTGACCTCATAGATTCAGCTTCAGCAGGGATAGCATGGGGATCTCTAATGCGAACAAGTCCTCCAGATAATTAAGGTCGCCAGCAATGTATAGCAGTGACCTTCACAGTGGCAGGTCTTCATGAGGAAGCAGAGTGGGCAGCACGTGACCGCTGCCTGAAGAAGAGACAGGCATCCGTGTAGCCTGGGCGTCTGTGGGGACACAGCTGCTGGAGATGCCCTGCGCCTTCCCCATGGGGCAGGCACACACGAGCACAGGAAGAACCCCTGGGACTTGGAAAAAAACTTGCCTTAAAGGGTTATAGTTTTATTAAGACAATCGAAAGATAGAAACAAAATATGTGGTAATTTATAAAATGTATTTCCGAAGTACTAATGTTTATAACAATTAGAGAGCTTCATCTCGAGCTGATGGAGGTTGACAAGCCACCTGTGAGGTGCATATGAGGCCATGTCGGGGTCCTCACTGTCGTGGCACCGCGGAGACAGATTGTAGATTCAGGGTCCTGTTTAGAAAGCATTGTTCCGTTCCCTGAGCTTGGCTCCCGGGCTTGTCCAAGATGCCAGTCTAGGGGGCATCAACATTCTGCTAAATGGCTTCCTTAGTCTGTTTAGGGTGTGAAAGCCTAAATGGTTCTTCAGTGATGTTGTGTGGAACAAAACGGACCTGCCTCCCCTTAAGTGTCTCCAGATGGTTCACCTGCTAGCCAGCCTGCTCCTCAAAAGACACTCTTTATATCCCTCACTGCTCATCCCCAGCTGCCTGGCCGATGGGCATCCTCGGGGCCTGGCAAAGGAGAAGGTTCTGCTGCCTCAGCGCAGAGTGAGTGATGGAACGTCTCCCCCACCCTGCCAAGGGCACATGCCAGCAGACACCTGGAGAGGCTGGCTGCCTCTCTCCAAAGTCAGAAGAAAGGCAGGTGAACCCTGCAGGGAGGTGCCATGGGCAGGATGCCCCGCCCGGCCTCGCACTTGCAAGTGGGGGGAGGAGCCTCATCCTCCAGCCCAGGGTTGAGGGGGGATCACACCCCCATGTGACACTGCAGGTGGGGCAGCACGTGGGGCCTGCGTGCATTAACCTGGCTGGAATTTGCTGGGGACAGAGTGCCGGCTCCATGCTCTCAGGAGAGAATCCGCCCCAGGCCTGTGGACGAAGCTCCGTGGCGGGACGTGCAAGCAGAGTCCAAGGCCGTGGGTCTCGCTCATGTCCAGCTTAAAAAATTTGCTTAAACTTAATTTTTTCACTTTTTCCCGTTTTACTGAAAAATAAGTGAGATATATACTATTGCGTAAGTTTAAGGTAGATACAATTTCAGATCTTATGCTTCCGTCTTTAATCCATTTCGAGTTAATTTTGGTGAGTGGTGTAAGACAGGGTTCTCATCCTGTTCTTTGCATGAGGGTAGCCGGCTTTCCCAGCACCGTCGATTGAAGAGACCGTCTCTTCCCCATCGAGTGTGCTTGACTTACAGTCATCTTTAAAGAACTGTGGAGGTCTCGATGTTTCTTTCTCTCTCTTCCTGGCATTTCCAAGGCAGCTCCCCTCCCAGGACTCCCTGGAACTCCCCCCAAATTGTTGTGGCTTATATTTCAGTCTGGATCCCTGTCACCTTCCTTCAAGATTTCTGTCCTTCATTCTCCTCTTGCTTTATCAGCAGCTTGTTTTGAGAAATAAATTGCCTAAGTAATCAAACAGCTGTTGACTGCAGACCTCATTTTTGCCACACACCACCCTGGGGACTAAGTGGGGAGCAAGATGGGCCTGAAGGCCACGCGAAGTTTGTTGAGTGAATGAATGTAGTGATAATGGCTGACCTCCCTCGAGTGCTGACTGAGTGAGGTCTAAGGACCTTCTTATCTCAGTTAATCTTTCCCTGTTCCTATCAGTAAGCACTTTTATTATGCCCATCTTACAGATGACAGAAGTGAGACACTGAGTGGCTTATGGGAGGCTGTGGAGTCTCCTTTGGTGGAAATTGTGGCATTTGGCCTTTTCCTATCTCCCAGCTGTGAAGGGACAGCTGCAACATTCTTTAGGGGGGTGGGGTGGAAGTGGGCGGGGGTAGGATGAGAGAAAAGAGAAGTAGAATTCATGACTGGATCTTTTCTCTTTTATTTTAAGAGATGAACATTCAGAAGCTTTGGGGGAAACTATGACAGTTGTAAAATCATTGTTATCTCATATATTTATTGGAGTGATCAGAAATAAAAGTGCTAAATTAATAATGGCTGATGTGATTTTGGGGGTGGGAGCTGTGAGTAGGGAAGAGAGACTACCAGAGGACCTGGGAAGCTTGTGTCCTTTTCAGTCATTCTGGGGGAGATGGGGCCCCCAGGAGACCAGTAGGTGGTGACAGCTGAAAAATTGATTTTCTTTTAGATATAATTGACACATTGTGTAAGTTTAAGGTGTACAACGTGGATTTGACCCATGTGTATATTGCAACATGATTGCTGCTGAAGATTTCAAGAGGCCAGGAGAGTGATCAATTTCCAAAATCTTTAAGAAGAAAGTAGCATGTGTGGAGCTCATCTCCAGATGGTTAGCTGGTGGCAAGTCCTCCTGGATGCAAAAATTCAGCCACTGAGCCTCCTTACATGGGACCTAGGCTCTGCGAGGGGAGAGGAGAGATGACATTTGAAGACAAACGGCTGCACTACAAAGCCTGAGGCAGGAGAGAGGGGGTGTAGCTGGGGCCAGCACGGATGAGATCAGCAGCACAGCTGGGAAGAAAATTCTGCAAAATTTCTACTGCAGGCGAACAGAAAGAAATGTGAATTGTGTGAATTCAATCCAACCTTTAGTTGGTGCGAGGGAAGTCCATTTTGGAATAAAATGGGGCCAGCGTGTGACCTGGGACATGCCTCTTTACCGTTCAGATCCACAGCTGAACTAGAAGTCCTTTTTTTAATTTTATTTATTTGTCAGAGAGAGAGAGTGCACAAGCAAGGGGAGAGGCAGACAGAGCAGGCAGAGAGAGAAGCAGGCTCCCCACTGAGCAAGGAGCCCCATGTGGGACTCGATCCCAGGACCCTGGGATCAGGGCCTGAGCTGAAGGCAGATGCTTAACAACTGAGCCACCCAGGCTTTCCTGAATTAGAAGTCTTGAAGGCTTCTTTCCATTCTGAGTCGGAGGGGAGAAAGCACACAGTAGGGAAGGAGAAAGGGGCTCTGCCAGGGTTCTCCCGCGGAAGGTGACTGGTTCACGGTCTGACGTGGGGTATGGGGACCAATTTTATAGGTTCCATGTTGTCCCCTTGTTGTGGGGAATCTGACCACTTCAGACCCTGAACTGCTTAAGAATAACAGCACTGCGGGTTTTCAGGTGAGGAGCAAGGACGTTCAGAGACAGCAGGTGGCGCTCTTTCTCCTAGAACAGATTGGTGTCTGCGGCTTGGTGGGGAGGATCTCTGCAGTCTGCAGGCGTCCGAGGGACCACAGCAAAATGTCTGGTCAGGACTGCTCCTCAGGCATGACTGTGCCCTCACTTGGACACTCCCTGCTGGCCTTGGGCTAGAGCACTGACGAAGATGAATGTGCACAGCCCCCCTCCCTGACGTTAACACCAGTTTCTGTGTTTGCCCTGGAGAATCTTCAGTATCACAAATGCTGGCTGTGCATGTCTGGGCTTTAGATCCCGACAGGGAAGGGCCACGGCATCGCTGGGTGTGGTAATCATACTCATCACACGGGCACACGGGCAGCTGAGGGCTCCATGTCCTCCTGCCATGTTGGGTGAGACAGTGTCCTTTGGGAAACATAAGGGAGGCAGGATTCTGGGAGAAAGCATCCCTTCCCTGGAGGAGCTGGGTTTTACCTGGGAAATGTTGCCATTTTTCAGAGAAGAAAAATCTGAAATTGGATCTTCTTTGAAGACATAGTAAACAGAAACAAGCAAGCAAGCAAACAAGAAAACAACAAAATAATCTTATAATTAAGTCAAAAGATCAGTGGGTTGGAACTTGGGAATCTGGCAAGGACACTAGTCAGCAGTGTGCCTTTGGGCAGGTTACTTATCTCTGGTCCTGTCTCACTTTGATCATCAGTAGTAATTAATTGCTGATGTCTCTTTTTGTTAAAGTGTGTGTGTGTGTGTGTGTGTGTGTGTGTGTGTGTGTGTGATGCATTCTTGGGGACTGAGGAATCCCTTCACTCTGATTTCCATTTCAACCATTAAAGCGCATGAGAAAAGAGCCATGCCACCTTCATCATTCTGGGACTTGAGGTCGTTCCTTCAGAAGCATCATAACCAACAGACATGTGCTTCTGATCTTCATTTACTTTCTGAAACAGCCATGTGCCTCCCATCAAAGCCCCATCTTCTGGCTTCTCAGGGGCAGCTTCAACAAACTGAGTTCCAATGGGAAGAGCGAGAGCTCTTCCTTTCCTCCTGGGGCATTGGCAGCATGTGGTAGAGGTGAGGGGAGAGGAGACAGGGCGGGTGACAGGTAGTGGTGTGGGGAATGCAGTGTTACACCCTTGCTCAGTAGGCTTGCGACTCATCAATCACTGTCAGCCATCAGAAAATAACTGAGCACCTACTGTGTGCCAGCTTGGCGCTGGGGATGTAGCTGGAACCTACATTGTCTTTGTTCTGGAGGAGCTCACTAACTTGCCAAGATGAAGTAGAGTCTATGTTTTCCCTTCAGCTTGAACAAGCAAATTTAGGCTCTAAGGGGCTCACAGACGTGCCCTGCTCAAAGGGTTCTCCCTGCCCACACTCCCTGACCCCGCAAAAGGCTTGGCAGGACACAGTCAGTAGTGAAGAGGGTGCTTTGCAGACTGAGGGACACAGCTTTGCGTTGCTTTGCCCTGGTATCCAGATGGTCACCAGGCTGCCCCGCTGGGGATTTTGTTTGGCAGGAACGTGCTCGGATTCCTGAACTGCATGTTTTGAGAACGAGATGGGGCCAAGGGCTCAAAGTCCCTGGAATAAAGCAGCTCTTCTGCACGCTCAGCAGCAGCAGGCTGTAAATGCTCCCCGCTGGGAGGCATGTCCCCAAGACAGCCACTGCGCCTCTGGTGGCATGCTGCTCGGTGTCTGGGGCGTGGCCCCTCTGGGTGAACGTGGCCGGCCCCGCTGGGCCTGAGCTCCGGCGGCACGGTGAGCTGCTGACTCATCGCAGCAGCCATTTGCCTTGAGCAACTGGAACAGCTCTGGGGATTCTTTCCTTTTTTAAAAGAATATGTAATGTAACTTTGGAGACAGCAGAGGAGGGCCATGAGACGATGCTTCAAAACTTGATCCTAAACGGAAGCCCTAACAAAGCATTTCCATCAGAATTCTTGAGCAGAAATGCTTTTACCAGCGCTGGAAGGGTGCAGCCCCTCTGGGGCAGCCATTCAATCAGTCAGTGTCTATGTAGCAAACATCTCTCATTGCCCTTAGATAGTAAGGGGGGATCAGGAAGTGGAATGGCCCGTCGCCCTCGGGGGGCTATCAGACGGCTGACACTTAGCCTTGCTTCAGGCCGGCTTATGCAGTTTCACAGCAAGCCTGCAAAATAGCTCTGTCATTTTACCTGTTCGATCAGGTGGGGAGCTGGCATGGGAACCTACGGAAATTCAGAGAGCTCTTTACCATCATGCCAGCCTGTTCCTTGGGAGGCAGAACAGAGGTGCTCATGGCTACTGGTGGATAATACGGGACGACAGGACTAAATCATGATATAACATAAGCATTTGCATGAGTTTGGAATAAAGCCCCGTAGATCTATGGGCCTGGGTCGGCTGAAGCGTCCTGATGTGCTTACGGGTACTGAGCCCATGAAGGAACTCTTTGAGAAGGCTGAGGGTCAGAATGAGAGCTGGTCGGGTAGGGAAGGAAGCTAGGAGCAGCATCAGGAGACCTGAGGGTCTCAGGCCGTGGTGTGCCTGGAATGACTCTAGGCGCTGGGGAAGACACGAAAAGATAATTACCTTTTTTTGTTTTGTTTTGTTTTTGCCTTTTGGGAATTTAGTCTAGTTGGATTTACATGGTCAATCAATTTAGGAGCTACTAGCAAAATGGAAGAAAGAGAGGAATTCTAAGAGGTACACAGGGCCCATGACTGTCCTGTCCCATCCTCAGGGGCTCAACGTTTGCATTAGGGAGAAGTCCATGGGCAGTTTTGTCAGTTGATAATTGCAAAGACTCAGAGGTGCTGCCGAACACTGGGAGTGGGGCTGACCAGAAAGACTGGAGCCTCTCTGGTTTCCAAGATGGTGGATCCTCTTGGGCAGCTGTTGGAGCAACTTCTCTTGTGAAACTCAAGAAACATTTTTACCTCTTGGCTGGTAGACAGGTTTTTCCAGGGGCGCAAATATGCTAGCACTTTGACCCAATTCCCAGTATTTCCTACACTTTCCAGATTTGGACCCATGGATTCGTATTCCAGTGTTTCTTTCCTCCCTTCCCCTACTGTTTAGCTATGCAGACATTGATGCAGTCTACCTGCTTCTGCCCATAGCTACTAACTTGTTGTAGTCTGTGTCAGGGACTCTATAACCTTTCTCTAGCTGGCTGACATCTCATAGGGACTCTGGGAGCCTAAAAATTGTGAGCAAGAGATGAATAAGATCAGGTCAAGGTATCTTAGACAAAAAGTGACGCATGAGTCTAGGAAGACTTCTGGGATGGCCAAGAAGAAAGTAACTTATCTCCTCGTGCATGAAAGCAATTGCTCGGGCCCTGAGCTGTGGAAATAGGATAATTAAAGGGGTGGTGGTGGGGTAGGTACAGGAGAGCAATGGGTCACAAGTCTGAGCCCAGGCCAGCGTGGCCATAAATGACCCACAACCATGTTAACCTCTCTTGAGCTAAAGGGAATATGGAGGGTTTAGTTATAATTCTCAAGTAATATTCTTATATTCGGAGGCCACTGTTCAGAGAAAGAAAGTTCTTTTTAAATCCTAAATACCTGGCTGTTCCTGACTAGTACTGCAAGAGACCTGGTAAAAAGCAGGTGTCGCAGTTGTAGCCTAAAGGGGAAGCCATGGTCCTGGGGACCTGCTGTTTCAGAACAAAACCACCAGCTCTTGCGTGCTGGTGAGGTCGCATTCTCTCCCTGTGGTTAGATTAGCTGGGGAGCTTTCTCTTTGGGGCTCTCCTTAGCCTATTTCCTGGTGCATCCAGTGAGAGAGTGAGAACACTATCCCCAGATCGCTAAGACTTGGTTCTAGGAATGAGCCTGAAATAGAGATACTTACAAAATTGTTAATTTCTCCGGGGTAGGATTGGGTCTCATTCATTTCTTTATCCTTCGCGCCTAGAACAATGCCTGAAACATCAGAGTGAGTCAATAAATGTTCATGGAGCCATTTTAAACAATTTGTGCTTTGGGATTGGCCATGTGGAAGATACAAGAGCTAAGAAGATTGTGCCTTATCTCCTTTGCCTCTGAATATTTTCTCAGATAATGACATATTGGCAGATCTGTGGCGATTCTCAAGGAAGCTGGAAAACAGTGCTGCCAAATATGGAGGAGGATGAGCTATCCCAGAAATGGAAGGACAGGAGTTCCCTTTAGGAGAACTTAGTGAAGTTTTGGTTTCTGCAAGGACTGCGTGGTGTAAAGAGATGGGTTGCTCAAAGAACATTGGCAGGAACTTTGGAAAACAGTGTGAAGATTCCTCAAGAAATTAAAAATAGAGTTACCCTATGACCCTGCAATTGCACTACTGGGTATTTACCCCAAAGATGCAGATGCCGTACAGAGAAGGGCCACATGTACCCCAATGTTCATAGCAGCAATGGCCACAATCGCCAAACTGTGGAAAGAGCCAAGATGCCCTTCAACAGATGAATGGATAAAGAAGATTTGGTCCATATATACAATGGAATATTATGCCTCCATTAGAAAGGATGAATACCCAACTTTTATTTTCACATGGACTGGACTGGAAGAGATCATGTTGAGTGAAATAAGTCAAGCGGAGAAAGTCAATTATCATATAGTCTCACTTATGTGTGGAGCATAAGGAGAAACATGGAGGACATTGTGAGAGGGAAGGGAGGGATGAATTGGAGGAAATCGGAGGGGTGAAGAACCATGAGAGACTGTGAACTCAGAACAAGGGACTGAGGGTTTTGGAGGGGAGGGGGTGGGGGGATGGGCGAGCCTGGTGGTGGGTATTGAGGAGGGCACGGATTGCATGGAGCGCTGGGTGTGGTACATAAGCGGTGACTCTTGTAACACTGAAAAAATAAAATAAAAGTATTTGGGGAAAAAAATAAAATAAAATACTCATACTATGTGGTAGGCAAAAAAACCCCAAAAAACAAAAACAAAAATTTTTTGTGTATAGGGCAACAATTTCTCTCAGTTGTATACCTGAGAGTGGAATAGCTGTGAGATAAGGTATATGTAGCCTCAAACTTAGTAGATAATTGCAGAATTTCTTTTTCTTTCTTTCTTTCTTTCTTTCTTTCTTTCTTTCTTTCTTTCTTTCTTTCTTTCTTTCTTTCTT
>CM052893.1:11957677-12055082 GCA_028534135.1 Potos flavus | reverse complement strand
CTCAAGACCTTCCTCTAATGATCTTTTTGGAAGCTGTAATTCACACTCCATTATCAAGAGAGCACTGGCAGGTCCAACTCTCAAGCCCCAGATTTTCTCCACAACTTGATACTATGCCTGTTGGACAGCCCACAAACTCTCAGACTCAGTTCACTGTACTTATTCTCTAAATCTGCTTTCCTTGCGTGGATACCAGGAATGACACCAGTTGCCAGAGCTAGAAATCTGAGAATCATCTCTGTTTCACTAATCACTACCATCCAAGGAGGAGCAAAGTCATTATTTGCATGTCTGAATACCTCTTGAATCTGTCCCAGCCTCTTCGTACTAAGTGCCTTTCAATATCAAAGTCTGGGGGTGGAGGAAGCATTGCTGAGATTATGGGGGTGGGGGTCAGGGTGTGAGGGGTGAGAGTCAGGTGGGGGAGGATAGTCTCTTACCCAGGAGCCCCCACTCCTCTCCTCATCCCTCATCTGGATTAATGTAATAGCCTTAATCTTGTCCTTCTCCACTCCATCTCCAAATTGCAGCTCAAGGAATGTTTCTAAAGTGCATTTCTTAGGAAAACATTGTTATGAATCTCTTGACAAAAGGTGTAATGAAGGGCATGGAGAACTTAGTCATAGCAGATAATGAAACAGTTTTAGCACTGGTACATGAATATGAAGACAAATCAATGCAGTAACAGAGAAAGTCTAGAAATAAACCTAAGTATATAATGGGCATTATTTATGTAGATAAAGATGGCATTTCAAACCCGGGGGGGGCGGGTAAGTAAGGATTAGTGGATAGTTGTTCTTGTCTCCTGGCTTGGACTTCAGGGCTGGTCTCGGTGTTTGCCATGGCTGCACCAGAAATGGTATATGGGGATATTTGCTCCTTGGGGACTGCATGGCTTTCCTAGAGTGTTCCTTGGGACCAGGGTACACATAATTTTGCTCACAGTCCACTAGAAGGAATATGGCCACATATAGCTGCAAAGGTGGCTGAAAATATAGTCACTAGTTAAGTGGCCATGTGCCCAGCAGGAAGGAAAGAATGGATTTAGAGGGACAATAGCATTCTGCCTCCTTCAATTATCCCATAAATATCAATGCAACACCTACTACATGCCAAGCACATTCTAGGCATTAGGGATACAATGAACAAAACAGGCAAAAGATCCATGCCCTCATGGTTACCTTCAAGGGCAGAGCAGGAGTGGGATGAAGGCATACCCAAATTGAAAAAAAAATATATATGTCAGATGATACTAAGTGAAATAGCCAGAAATAAAGCAGAGAAGCTGTATGGGGAGTTCAGGGAAACAGGAGTGGCCTGTTGTAATTTTAAGTAGGGTAGTAAGAGAAGGGTCTTCTGAGAAGCAGACATTTGAAGCCCAGAAGAAGGTGAGGGAGTGAGCCGTGTGGATCCGGGTGGGAGAAGAGCCATCGGGTAGTAGTGAGAGGATGTGCAAGCGCCCCAGGCAGGGTGATGCTTCGAGCACTAGAGGAAGGACAAGAAGGTCCCTGTGTCTGGAGCTGAGCAAGTGAGGGCAGAGTAGTAGGAAATGAGGCCAGAGGGATATTGTGGGGCAAGGTGGAGGAGGAGCTGGCAGGTTAGGCAGAGCCTTGAAGGCCACTGTCAGGGGCTACTGGAGGGTTTTGAGCCAAGGTCTGGCATGCTCTGACTTACATTTGAAAGGGTACTATTTTATAATTCAATCCCGAAGTGCAAGAATAGAAGTTAAGAGGTGATTACCATAATCTAGTTGATTGCCAGTTGAAAAAGGGGCAGAGAGGGGAGCCTGAGTGGCTCAGTCGGTGAAGCGTCTGCCTTTGGCTCAGGTCATGATGCCAGGGTCCTGGGATCGAGTCCCACATTAGGCTCCCTGTTCAGCGGGGAGCCTGCTTCTCCCTCTCCCTCTGCTGCTCCCCCTGCTTGTGCTCTTTCTCTCTGTCAAATAAATATATATTTATAGTTATTAATATGTTACTATATTAATATTAATATATTAATAAGAACATACAACATATATAACATATAAATATTAAAATAGTAATATTAATATAGAATACATGAATATTAACATATCAAAATGTAATATATTGATATTAACATATTAACTTATTAATATTATTAATATATAAATATATATTTATATATATATAATGGAATATTACTTAGCCATAGAAAAGAATGAAATCTTGTCATTTGCAACAGCATGGATAGAGCTAGAGAGTGTAATACTGAGTGAAATAAGTCAGTCAGAGAAAGTTGGTACCATTTGATTTCACTCCTATGTGGAAGTTAAGAAACAGTACAAATGAACAAATGAAGAAAAAGGAGACAAAAAACCCCCAGACTCTTAAATACAGAGAACAAAGTGATGGTTCCCAGAGGGAAGGTGGGTGGGCAGAGATGGGTGAAGTACGTGATGAATACTAAGTGTGCCCTTGTCTTGAGGAGCATGGAGTACTTTGTAGAATTGTTGAATCATTATATTGTATACCTGAAACTAACATAACACTGTATGTTAATTACACTTCCACAACAAAAAAAAAGAAAAATATATACCCACCTATATCTCTCTCCTCTTATTTTTTTTAATTTGCATCAAGGAAACCTGGGTTCAAATTCTCACTTTCTAGGTTTGTGACGTTGGACAAATTATTTAACTTTGAGGTCGTCATCATCGTATCTGTAAAATGGGGACTATAATGCTTACCTTTCAGATTTGTTTGTGGATTGGAGAAGTAGTACATATAAAGCAGGGTGCTTCATTTGAGTATCAGAAAAAGCCTTTATTGTAATGGAAGGAATTATTATATTCCTTCCTTTACAGATATAGCTCAAATTCACATGGGCCTCAGTGAGATCCGCAGTGAACTTCAGACTTTTGCTTCCTAACCGATTGCTTTCCCTAGTTTGCCATCTCCCCACGTTGTCTCCAGGCTTAGTGAAAACGGTGTCCAGTTGCAAGCAGCTGGATATGGATGATACCCCTGGACTTCTGGGGTAGGCAGCTTGGATTTTACCTCAGTGGAATCCTAACATGACAGCCAATTAGTGAACATCATTAATGAGCTCTTTGCTATGTGCTCAGTATCGCCTGGAGTCACTTTAAGGGCCACAGGTAAGGATGAAATCTTTTTCCTTGCTCTTAATAAGAAGACTACCTGTTTGCACTGACAAGGCTGACGTCTGTAGAATGATAGTGAATGTGACAAGCCAGGGAACACAAGGTGATGAGAGGGCCGTGGACAGACTGTAAGGCCTGCTCTTCCAAGGAGCTGAACCGATGGGGGACGGGGAGGCTGGGCTTCCTGGAGGAGGTGGCGTGAGAAGAGTGTCTTGAGGAATGTATAGGATCTGGTTTGTGGGGAGGACGGAGGGGGCAGTCCAGAAGAGGGGATGGACAGGAGAAGTAGAGAAGCAGCTGCTCTGCCAAATCTCTATTTTTCATGCACTTGAGGTAATGGCAATTATCATGGTTTAAAAATAACCAGAGGCCGCGGGTGTCAGCAGCAATGGCTTTCTGTGCGACAGCCAGGTTACAAGATTAGAGCCTGAAGGCCTGCCGAGTCTATTCAAACTGATTGCTGTGTCTGGGGCCCCACGTCAGCAGGGCTCCGCACGTCCTCTGTCCTGCTGTGCTCAGCGTGGGGAGGCTGTTGAAGGCTGAGAACTGAGAAAAGAACACATGCCGGGAGAGGGAGCACGGGGAAGCCGGGGGACAGAAGGAGAGACAGACACCGGCCCAGCTGCAGAAAGGAGCAGGTGCTCTTGGATGACTGTTGGTTGAGCTTGGAGCTACGGCTCGGTGTCAGCCACCTCTTGCTGGGAGGCCGAGGGAGGAGGTGGGGTGAGGTGCTTGTGTCCAGCATGGCTGGCGCCAGGATCCCCAGCAGCCCTCCTCCCGGTACCCTCTCGGGCGCTGGGACTGTGAAACGCTCTTAACGATGTGGTGAGCTTGGCTTCAGTGATAGTCTGAACTCCAACGAGGTCATTCCTACAAAGCCCGTGGAGAAAGAGATCATTCCAGACGGAGGAGGAGGGACTCATTATGCTCCCACTCAAACAAGGGTATGAAATCCAAACAGTTTTTCTGAAAACAATCCCTTCAAATAGTCATGACCTGCTGCAGAACTCTCTTACGTGTCGCTGACAGGATTGCACAGAGGATAACGGCTTTAGCATTATTTAGTATTTAGTATATTTAGTATTTTGGCATCATGTATGTACTTTTTGACCTAACAATTCCAGTTTTGGGGGTTCATTTGAAGGAAATAACCGTGGAGGTGGACAAAGATATATTGATGCAGTCATTATTCACAAGGTTTATTAAAGCATTACTTTGTTTCCTGTTATAATAACCATTTTTATTTGTAAAAATCCAGATATAAAATGTATTCTTTTCAGTCTTTCCAAGCTTTCCTTTTTATAAAAACAAAAAGGCCCATAGAAACCTTTCCTGCTGTCATTCCCATAGACGATGTGTTTCAGGCAGCCCCCCAGACCCCCCATAGAGCTACCTGCTTCATTCTGGAACATCTTGTTTCCCCTATATGGGGAAACATTACTTCCAAATAGTGGAAAGTTGTAAACTAACGGCTTAAGAACAGGGATTTGATTAAATAAGTCACAAGAAGTTCCCATGAGGAAGTACAAAGCAAACCTCAAAAATAGGGCTTTGGAGCGGGGGTCAGCAAGCCGCAGCCCACAGGCCGAATCTGGTGAGCTGCCTGATTTTTTATGGTCCTTCAGCTGGGAATGGTTTTACATTTTAAATGGTTATATAAGCACTTACATAATAGTCTCAATTTTGCTTCTTGGCCTGCAAAGCCTAAAATAGTCTATAGCCCTTTAAGAAAGAGTTTGCTGACCACCACTATGGAAGGATACTTAATGAGACACGAAATTTTCATTATATACGTAGTAGAGGATACAGTGTTAGTGTCTAAGTTATCTATTACTGAGTAACTGTCCCAGCATTTAGTCCCTTGAGACCATAACCGTTCGACCTGCTCATGATTCTTGGGATCAAGAATTTGGACAGGTCAGAGCAAGGATGTCTGGAGTCTCAAAGAGATCGTTAGAATGATTGGGGGGCTATCTGGGATGGTTCTGTGGGTAACATATGTCCAGGGTCGCAATGCTCTCCACTGGGCACCTTAGTTCCCCATATGGCCTTTCCGTGTGGCTAGCTTGGGCGTTCTCACTGTGTGGTAGGTTAGGGGTCGTTGGGCTTTTTACAGGGCAACTGGTTTCCCCCAGAGCAAAAGCAGAAGACGTCAATCTTTCACCGACTAGGCATATTTTCATCACTGCTGCATTCCATTGATCAGTGATGATCACAAGGTCAGCCCAGATGCAAGGGGTTTGGGAGAACGTTCTACCTTTTGATGGGAGGAGCGGCATAATGCATGGCGTGGGGACAACAGTGGTACCTGTCTTTAGAGACTGTCACAGTGGGTAAAAAACAGTACATACACCCAGATACATATGCACATTCATGGGCTTCTAGTGATGACCATGAGAGCAATGTTCAGGGGATACTAACATGTAAAAAGAACAGCCTTACCTACTTTAGAAATCTGCAGTAGATGTCTGTTATATTCATGCTTACCCATCATCTTTTGAACAACTTTCTAGATTTGCGCAGATGAGCCAATGTGTAAGACAGAACTCATATTTCCTTGCAACTAGAATGCGTGCATGTGAAGGTATCACTTAAAAAAAACAAAAACAAAAACCCCAAAACAAACAGATTAAGAAAAGTTGAGCTCTGGAGCCAGACTGTTCAGATCTCAACTCTGTCATGGACCGTCCGTAACTTCAGACTCGTGGTAGAATTTTTATGTGCTACGGTGCCCTCATCTAGAAGAAGGGGTAATCATAAAATAATCCCCTAGGGTTGTTGTAAAGCTCCAGTGAGTTAGTTCTTGTAAAGAGCCTAGAACAGTGTCTGGCACACAGCAAGTGCTCAGTAAGTGTTAGGAGAGGGCCTGGACTCTCCCCATCAGACATCAGCATAAAACTTCAGTGCAGATGTGGGGCGGTGTGGGGCTCAGAGTTGTTGGCCCAGGTGGCTGCATAGGCATACAGCTTTTCCCTGGTCACAAGATCCAAGTGGAAATGGTGGAAGGGACACTTACAGTAAATCCCAGTTCCAGGCATTTATACTCAGCAGGTGGTTTCTCCACTGGATCAGTTCTCTGTGGTTTGGGGCATTATTCCTGGAAGCCGCAACTCTTAATATGTTTTTTTCAGCTAGTTCAGTGACTATGGGAATATCAGGGATATTCCTCCAAGGTATTCTCTTCTACATGGCATGTCAACACATGCGAATCCTATCACACATAAAGTCTTCAGTTATTAATATTATTATTAGTATTGTGTAATGTGCCTTTCTATAGATCAAGGGGTGCTAACTTGGATTCCTGCCTAAGCATCTTGGGCCTGGAATCAGATCTGTTCTGCTCAAATTTGCACCTCTCTAGTTCTCCAAAACTGGGCATGTGACATGGCCTTGTCTTATCACATTTCCAGAATTACCTGATAATGACCAGAACTTCCTTTTGTCTAGAATGTTTTGCATTTTTTCCCTTGCGTGACATAAAATTTATGTAATTTTTGTATTCGTCTGATGCATTTAGCTGAAACGAGTGAGTAGATCTAAGAGATGCCTTTGATGTTTAGATTGGGAACATACCAGCATCCATCTGGAAAATTTTCAGTAGTTACTGGTAGGTATTGTTAAAATATGCTAAGAATCTAGAAGGAGAAAACGCAAACATTTCTGCACTAGAGGTGAAGCTTGGGTAGCGCACTGAATCCAGCCTTGATGACATGTGTGATGGTTTTTGTAAGGGGAGAGGGCTGAAACTGGGAGAAGATTATAGAAGATTTAAATAGGAGAGGAACTTTTTTTCTGGGAAGGATGGGACGTTGTATAAATTGAATGTACACCTTTGAGCTGTGTGGGAATAAATTGTCAATGCTCATGATGTTGCAAGAGTCATGACATCAGTATAATTTCTTAAGATTCCATGAGACAACAAAATACTACTATTTCTGTATTAGTCCAGGAATACCCAGAGGGGTTCAAGATGCCAGTAACAATGAGTAACAACTCGTTTCAAGGAGATGAGTCCATTAGGCCTTCTAAAGATGTTTGTTGGCTGCAAGATGGCATTGGCTCTGTGGATGGGGACAGGGAGATATGCACTTGGGCAGCCAGCAGATCAGAGAGTGGTATTGACTGGGGTCTGGGCTCAGAACAATGGAGAGTGGGTTGAGGGAGGGCAAAGCACAGCACTACAGTGAACGAGAAAGGCCCTAAAAACAATAGAGAGCTAGTTAGAGATACAGTTCATGTATTCAATTCACATTTTGCTGAGATCGCTCCTGCTCAGATATTACACAGAGGTCTGTGTGGCTTTTCTGTTGTCTTCCGATTGAGAGCATTTCTATGGAACTTTGCTTCGAAGTGAGAAGAATTGGGACCAAGAAATCAGAATTTTTAAACTTGAGTTCTTAGATTCGTTTTTTATCTGTATGTCCTCAAGCCTGTTGGTTCACCTTGTTATGTCAAAAAAAAATTACATCTGGAAAATAAGAAAATACTACTCATCTTATACCTGGGGCTCTTCGATTATGATATGAGATGGCATTGGAGTATTATTATTAATTTTATACAGTGTGATAAGGATAAATGCCATGTGCTTGTAATCTACTAAAATACTTCGGTAAAAAAAGGTAGATGTATTACAGGATGCTCGTATTGTGAAATCCAAGAGATGGATATTCAGGTTAATAACAGTACTTCTCTGTGTGTTTAAAATTTATAAAACTAAAAGTTAGAAAAAATATCCATCTTACTTAACACACAGGATTGCTATGAAGATCACACGAGAAAATGGTGGAAAATATTTTGTAAGTGGTGGAGCACTGAACAGGTGTGAGTTATAGTTCTTCTCATTGTTCTTAGGGTGATAAACAGTTATTCCAGCTCCCTCTTGTCTGGACGAGTGTGTATTGCGTCTCTCTTTTCCTACTTTCCTCACCTATTCCAGAGGCTCAAGGGAATGTTTTCTGGTAATATTTTTCTTCATTGTGCACAACGGAGACAACAAAATCTACAAAGATCACTGGGGAAAGGAAGGGCCTGGGTTCCATTCCTCTCTCTATGTGGGGAGTGGTTTCTCAGATGGCCAGCTGATTATAACATATCGTGCCTCCATTTCCACTCACCAGCTTGCCAGCTTCTGGAAAGACCTCCATGCTTGATTCTAACAACTAATGCTTTGGGTCTAAGAGAGAAGGAAATGATGCAGGGCTAATTACTGAGGTTTTGTGGGATTACTTTTCAGCCATTGTTCTGTCATTTCCCTCAGAACTTTAAATGCTTTGGAAAAAGAGCATTTGGGCAAGTGTCTTGGTACAATATGCCTGTAGGGACATTTGTTCTCTTCCTTTTCCCCAAACTCCAAGGGTTAGTCCTAAGAGTGGAATACAGCTCCATTTTCCCCTTCGATTTTTTTTTTTTAAGATTTTATTTATTTATTTGACAGAGAGAGACACAGCGAGAGAGGGAACACGAGCAGGGGCAGAGGGAGAGGGAGAAGCAGGCTTCCCACTAAGCAGGGAGCCCGATGCGGGGCTTGATCCCAGGACCCTGGGATCACGACCTGAGTTGAAGGCAGACACTTAATGACTGAGCCACCTAGGCGCCCCGTTCCCCTTCAATTTTAATGAAAATAAATTAATGAGCAATATGCTATCCTTTGTAATTTCGTTCTCTTTTCATATAGGCATAAATTTTTCTGAGCGGTTGGGAGCACCGTGCTTGGTAAGAAAAGACACTTTATATTTAGCTATTTGAATATTAATGCTGCCATACCATCCCGCCTATGGATGATGTATCGGTGACACCAGATATTAAATTGTTTGCTCTCTTGTACTTTAAATGAAACTATGACTTGGAGAGAACAAATTCTCTAGGCTGGCTAGAAGCCCGGCCTCTCTTTCTTTCTAAACCACTAGTACAGTGGGACCGTGGGTAACCTTGAAAAATCATTTTGCTTCTTGCAGCTTCTCTCTCTACCTTTGTGAAATTAGAGCAATGTGTGTTCAACCCGTTTCTTTCCTTGGGGGATATGACTAATGGGAAGGATATTTACAGAATACTGTGGTTGCTTTAGAGAAGATGTTCTATTCAAGGCAATAATAGAAAATCTTCCAAATCATGAGATCTCTGGGTGGTATGTTATTTGCATACAAAATATTCATATTATTGTTTTATATTTTGCAAATCAGATCTTTCTAGCACAACTGGGATTAAATTGGATGGACTTTTTTTTTTTTTTTTTTAATTCTCGGAAGCCATGCTGTTGTTTTGTTTGAAGAATAAAAACATAAATCCTAAACCAGTGATATAGTAATAATAAATAAGATGGACAAAATATATGAAATAATTAAGGGGGTTGGAGAGAAAAATTTTATTAGAAAAACAGAAAGGCTCTTCAGTTGATCATTCCTAGCAGAAAATCCCTGTGAGTAACTAAGCATCAAGCACCCTCCTCAATGAGGTTCCACAGTCCGCTTGTTAGGGTGGAAACATGCAATCGGTATGAGAAAGCCTCCAGACTTCGATTACCAAAATGGAATGCACTTTATAGCCAAAACTGATGACTTAATGTGAAACAAACCATAACCCTTAGTAATCAAGTACACTTTGTCTGATATCAGACGATTACTTTGAGGAGATATTTTTGGGGCAAATTCTCTAAGTGTGATGAATCTTAATTATCAACCTCTTCAAAAGTCTCCTTGTAATTCTGTAGGGTGACAGTATTCAGCCCCATGGTCCTGAGCTGAGAAGTCACAGAATTAGGAAGCTCAGGGCTGCAGGGATCCCTAGATTACTAGACAGACCTCTCTCTTCTACAGAAGATGAAAACAAGGCTCACAAAGGCCCTCATTAAAATATATTTAATGTAGTGTGCAAAGGATTTGTTCACTAGTTCAACAAATAGTTATTGAATACCCACTATGTTTCAAGCAAGCATCTATTGATTACCTCCTCTCTGCCAGGGGATGGATAATAGTTCTCAAACAGAATGGGGAGGAATAGGAGAGATTATATACAAACAAATAATTAATGGGTGGTAAGCCATATTCAAAGAGCTATGGAAAATAGAGCATCTCACTGTTTCTCACATAAGAAATAGCTTAGCATTTCTTAAACTTTATTATATATTCTGATCTACAATATTGGGGGCCTTGGGAAAAATTTCTTGGTGATATAAGGTTAGGAACTGGTGCATATTTTTTTCTTGGAGATTTACAATGTACAATGTACAGAAGTTCTGCAGTTAAAAAAAATGCTTCTCAAATTTGAGCATGGACACCATCCCTTGACCCAACACTCTTCCCATCTTTCCTTTAATCCTCTGCCCCCTTCCCCTCTTCTCCTTCTTTACTTTCTCCTCCCTCCTCTCTCTCCTCTTCTTCTTTCTCCTTCCTACTTTTCTGGCAGAACATTTTTTACATCTCACAGAACTCTCAAGTTCTATAGGACATTGTTTAGGAAGCTCTGAAAAGTGTATTAGCCATTTCTCAGTTAATCAGAAAGCTCCATTAGCCAAGAGATCATATTCTCAAAAGTCTCCACTAATGGAGGTTTCAATGTAGTTCCAAACCATGGTTGGAATCAGTAATAATTAACAGTAATAACCAGTAATAACAGTAATTAACAGTAACAAATTAACAAGTTTTCCTCATCACATATGTAGAATGATGAAACAATAATTAATATAATTTTGAAGACTTTGATTATTAACCAGAAATGAAGTCATTTGGAGATGTAATATAACAAACAATTGCTTCTTGTTTTCCTCCAATTAATCTAATATGCCTGGCACAAGAAATAACCCAGAAGGTATAAGATTTCAGAGCAAATACATATTTGAGGAAGTGTTCCCAGTTGCCAATAAATGCAGGCTGAAGCTCTGAATATAAAAACAATCCATTGTGATGGAAATTAGAGTAATAGTGAATGTTGTATTACTTCCTTCTTGAGATTTCATCAATATCAACATCACAAATCATGCCTTGGGGCAGTCAGATTACGTATCTCTCTTTTTTTCTTGAAATCTTATTTAGTTCAGAATGACTGCAATGTAACACATCTTTGCATAGTCTTTTACTGAATTTATTATCTATCTTATCTGTAAGTTGCCTTGTATATTTGATATGTATGATATATATAATATATATATAATATGTATTATATATGCATGATTTCTGTTTTTTTGCTTAAAATTCTGCATTGTGGCAGTGATATAAACGTAATCTGGATGTGGCGTTTGGGGCGCAGGCTGAGTGATACGCTTCCGTGTTATTTGTCAAGTCAGTTTCTCTGGGAAGACCAGAAATAAAACTGGTTGGATTTTGTTTCTTACATTCCCTCGCCCTACTGCCTTTTCTTTTCTAACCTCTTGTAATCCTTGGCAACAACTGTGGGTAGCCAATACAAATCTAATAACCAATAATGGACGCCCTAACAAAGTGCTGTGGCCACAGACTCTAGTGTTTGTTCGAATCTCAGCTCTGCTGTCACTTCCTCCAGGAAGATTGATGTAAGAGGCTTCTGGAGGGTCCACAGCGCCCTTGTATGGCCGTCTTTCCCCGGGTCTCTGTTCCCTTTGTTTATCACAGTCTGTCTCTCTCATCTCTTACAGTAAAAAGTTTCCATATAAATTTTACTGGAGCTGAGTTTTCCTCTTTATGACAGTACTTCCCTGGTCATATTGACGTTGCGTGTTTGTCTATATCCCTCTCTAGACGGGTATACGTTAGCCGAGGGCAGCAGCCGTATCCGTCTGGCTCATTATGGAGCTCCTGGCAGGTAGCAGAGCAGACAGTCAATAAATGTATCGGGTGCAATTGAGTTGGACTGACCCCTATTCAGTTCAAAACCTGCTGCCCCTCTTCATGGAAATTGCTGGGCTGGCACTGCCTAGTTCATCCATCCAATGAGATGTCAGTTAAGCAACTTGCCCATCAGACCTCAGATTGTGTTTCTGGACTTAGACCACTATATTGGATGTCCCCACAGAGGCTGAATCTCTTCTAGAGACAGATGGTCCATAATGTTCTCCCTCTCTCCACGAAGACATGGGTATGAATTTGCAAATCCAGGCCAATTCCACTCCTCCAAGATGCCTTCCTTGGAATGTTTGAAGCAAACCTTGTTTCTACAGCTGCATCCTCTCTGCCTTCAGGGACTTAAGTCCCCGGGAAACAGGCACAGTTGTGTGCTAGATTGCCACTCACTATCTTGGACCCAAGTCATTCTGTGTGTGAACTAACTATTGTGTCTTCCCTGACAGTAAACCCAGAATGAGTGAGTGGCTGTAAGTCCAACAACCCTCTACTTTCCTTGATTTCTCATCTGTCAGTTATGAGTTCACCTTATTTTTTCTTAATCTTTTAATTTAATTTATTTTTTTATTATGTTCAATTAGCCAATATATAGTACATGATTAGTTTTTGATATAGTGTTCAACAATTCTTTAGTTTCATATAACACCCAGTGCTCATCACCACACGTGCCTTCCTTAGTACCCATCACCTAGGTGCCCCACTTCTTAATCTTTTCATATTTTTATCCTGTATCCAACATTCTTCAATCTTTTGGAGTTGGTAAGTTTTCATGTATTTTTATTTGTCCTCAATTTACCCCTTTCATGCTTCAGGGACGTTTTCTGTACTCTAGACATTATTCTGGCTGCAATCCTGTTCTTACTATAAAGTATACTATGAGCTTGAAGAAGTATATATTAACCTCCTTGGAAATTGGTTTAGGTAGTTGCTTTCTGACTCAGCTCAGAAACCCTTAGAGTATCGTGCCAGTATTTGATTAATGGCAGTGATTTCCTGTCTTCTTCATTTGTGACCTGTATCTTAATCACCTCTTGGATTAAGAGCTATAATAATTATAATGCTTTAAATGTTACTACTTTAAATGTTACTACTACTATTTAATGCTTTAAATGTTACTGCTTTTTATTATTCCTTTGTGCCAACCACTGCGCTGAGCACATTTCATGCATTATTTCGTGTAGTCTTCATAAGACACTGTCAGCTCAGTCGTCTCTCCATCTCAGAGGCAAGGAAACTACAATTCGTGGAGGTTAGGTAACTTGCATAAAGTTTCAGGTTGGTAAGTGGCAGACCCAGGATTCATATTCAGATATGTCTGATCTACAATGTAATTCTTTTAACTACTTACTTTATCTCAGCAAAGTCTGGTACTGGAAACTTCCTGGGAAGAGTTTTCTTGGGTTCCCCATCTCTACTCACCTTTGGCCAACCTCCAAAGAGTTATTAATCTCTTTCTGCCCAGCATTAAGTGACTTGCAATGACCGTGAGACTTTCAGTGTCCATATTATCTGTTACCATGACATGCTTATCAAGTGATCCTCTCTGTTAATGGCAGCCCTCTCTTTCCAGTGGTGGGCCAAGAAAATTCAGGGTCACCTCTTTCTCTCACACCCCATATTTGATCCATTAAGATATCCTGTTGGCTCCATTTTCAGAATGTGTCTAGAATGGGATCACTTCTCATCACTTGCACCTCCTGCCAGACTGGTCTAGTCACCATCGTTAACCTGGATTATTGCAAGAGCCTCTGGGCTTCCTCACTCGTCCCAGTTAGCCTTTTGCAAACTCAGCAGTGATCTTGCAAATCACATGTTAGAATGTGTTGCTCCTCTGCTCCCCAAATCCTTCTCTTTCTGACTAAAAGCCCAGTCCTTCCAACAGCTTGCAAGGGTCTTCACAATCCACCCACGCCCCCTTCCCCTACGTCTACCCACCCTCACGGGATTTCTCTACACTCCCCTCATCAGGCTGGCGCAGGCTCTTCAAGCACAGGGAGATGCCCTCGCCCCCACGCTTGTGCACTGACTCTTCGCTCTTCCTAGAAGTTTCTCTCCAGATAGCTCCACGGCTGTACTCTCATCTCCTTCAAGTTTTTGCTCAAATATCACCTTCTCAGTAACCACTGTATTTAAAATTGCAACTTTGCTGAACTTCTCACTCTCTTACTCAGCTCCATCTCCCTCCGTATCTTTATCAACTGACAACTGCTGCACAATTTTCTTATACCTCATGTTTATTTCCTGTTATCTGTCTCCTCACTGGAATGTAGGCTTTGGGAGGGCAGGGCTTTTGTGTTTTGTGTACTAATATATCCTTTGCATCCCAAGAACAGTGCCCTGCTCACTCATTTAACAGCCCTTGAATGAATGAAGTAATGGCTGCTGGATTTTTACACACCAATTGGTTCTCTGCAGCCACAGCTCCAGCAGGATTTGTGAAACAGGACTCAGGGCAGTCCGTGTAATAACGTTTTCTCAGACTTCAGGGTCATGCTGTCTTCATGATTTTAAAGATTTTTAAGATTCCCTTTTCTCCAGTTTTCTGTTTTTTGGTCTGAAAAGTCATTATCTTGTCAAACTTTCCTCTGATTTCAACTCTGTACTGATTGTCATTTTGATGACAACTTTCTGGGACCTTCCTTGTTTTCCATGGGGGCGAAGGTTCCAGATGCGTGTGCCTGGTCATTTTTATAAAGCTCATGATTTCTCTGGTGTGTATACTAATCTCTTCAACAATGCCCAGGACTCTGGTGAAACTGGCCAAGGTTGCATGGGCTTATAGCGTCCAGGATCCATTTACTCAGGTCCTAGATGCCTTTCTCAGACTGTAACTGATGGTTGGACCCATTAATCTGTAAATATAGTACACTTTATGTTTCTGTCAGCTGCTTTTCTGCTTCTTCACACAGCTAGGAAAAAAAATTCTGCAGTTTCTCTCCACCAGTGCATTCTATTGTGAGAAATACTTAGTTGGCCATTGGGAAATTTCAATGTCTATTCCCTCTTCTATAGCATTTATAAAAATGTGAGTTAGTGCTTCCCCTGACCCTGATCCCCCAAAGACAGCACTTTGCAGCTCTGTATCCATAGAAATATTTGAGTATCCTTATTATTTGCTTTGCATTTTTAAACTAGTTCCTCATACATGGCCTCCTATCCTGTAGCAATTCATTAAAAATGTTGTTTGAAGTACAGTTTTGAAAGTTTTTGAGAGTCTAAATCAGGTGGTTCTCCAGGCCCTACTTTATTCTTATAACTTAATTTTTTCAAATGGGTCTAGTAAAATTTAAGCGTGAAATAGTAATGATAGATAATTCATATGTTTGTACAGCACTTTACAGTTTATAATGCTTTGTGGGAAGGTCATGGTTTCGGAGCAGACAGATATAGATTTGAAACTCACCTTCAGTATTTGCAGGCTTTGAAACTCTGAGCATTTTACCTCACCTCTCTGAACCTACTTTCTTTCATCTTTGCAAGCGTGGCAAGCCCACCCTGTAGGCTTATTATATCATGAAGATGGAGGGACAGGACTTTTGGAGGGCCAGAAGGTGCCTGATTCAGAGCACAGGGTGCGCGTTCAGTTGATGTGGGCTCCTTTCCTTCCCTCCTTTCACCAAAACTCTCCTTTACGATCTACCCTGCCTCTACGCACTGTTCTAGTTACCAGGATTCCACATGGAAAAGAAAGTTCTTACCCTCATGGAGCTTACATGTTAGAGGTGGTGACAGAAAATAAGAACAAAGAAAGGAACACACATGCAAGTGGACATACAGCAGCAGGTTTGCTAAAAGGAAAAGTAGCCCGGTGATAGGGTGGGGATTAGGCCGAGGATGAGATGGCGGAGGGCAAGGGAGTCTATTGTAGACAGAGGACCAGACAGCATGGTCCAGTGAGTAGGACACATTTGAATCCATGTGTCTTGACTCTAGTCAATGGCTTGCATTGACGTATTTCGTAAAGCTGCCCTTGCATTTCCCCTAGGTGACCTTCTTAGGCGTGGGAGTCACCTAAGAACTGGCTGGCACTTAGTTCTCAGTCCCAATTATCTCTACTATGTGTTTACCAACAACAAAAAAATTTTTTTTTAAATGAAGGACAGAGGGACATGAATTTAGACATGAATTTTATTCTAATATTCTTCTATTCCTTTGATAAAAATATTATCCCCAAACTTAACTATCTTTATGATACCAAAGGGAGTAGAAAAGTCTAAACACTCAAGGTGGCTCTTTGGAAGAATACTCTTGGTAAGTTCTGTTGAATTAGTTCTAAAATATAGGTCAGGTCAGCTGTATAAATATCTAAAACAATGCTCAGGCACTAAATGCTACTCATAAAAAATTAAGAGGAATTTAGAGTGGTTTTAAAAGTTTAGTGCAAATGGCAAGTTGAAAACTAAGCCATGTGGTAACATAAATTTCATTTCTATATTTAATGTTGAAAAGTTACAGAAATCCATTGCCAATGATTGTGGAAAATTTAGGTTTGGGCTATAAATACTGAAATTCTAGTTATTCAAATGAGGTCAAGAATGTTCTTAAAATTATTATTAAATTATCAAAAAAGGATTGAGAATATTCTAAAAAGTTTTTTGGGGGGGAATGTTATTACTTGGTTTTATTGCAGTACTCGAGTAGGTGATTTCAGATATTTTATATCCCAATTATTTTTTTTCCTTAGTGGTTTGAAAGTTCTGCATTTGACCACCTGTCTTGATGGAATGAAGTCAACTAAGTTGGATATTCCTGTGTTTTATCATTTTAGTGTATTTGTGAAGATCAGGTAAATAAGAATTAAAAAGGTAGTGATTAAAAATTCGAGGTCTTTGGAACAAGAATTATTTTCTGTTTACTTATTAATAGGTTAAGTAAATTAGAAAAAAAAGATTTGGGAAAATGGTGATTTTTTTAAAAAGATTTTATTTATTTATTTGAAAGAGAGAATGAGAGAAGCAGACTCCCTGCTGAGCAGGAAGCCTAGTGTGGGACTTGATCCCAAGATCCAGAGATCATGACTTCAGCTGAAAGTAGACGCTTGACTGACTGAGCCACACAGGCACCCCAGGAAAATGGTGATTTTAAGAGAAAAATAAATTCTCAAGGTCCTTGTATGCTAATGATGATTTGCTGATTGAAATTACTTATTCCTTAAAGCAATTTCTAAAAGGACTATTAGTAGATTATACCTTGTCAATCTCATATACCCTTTTCTATGTATGTGAAAATAATGAAACCGTATTTCTTTAAAAAAATAATTTGCCATTCAGACTTGTTACTAACCAGGTGGGTCTTCTGGTTTTGTGCATTTTGGAGATTACACTAGGATGAATATCCTTGTTTGTGAAGAAACACTGCTCAATCATTCAGTTTCTGTGGTTTCCAGGAAAAATTAAACGTTTGCAGAAAAAAAGTCAATATCCTTGATGGTGCCAGTGTACTTGTAGCATTTCTGCAGACTTGGGGAAGAGAAATATAGTTCATCTCTCTAGCTTCTGCTTAATTTAAATCTAATACCATATGTTTGGTGACAATTTTCTTCACTCATTGTGTCTTTTAACTCCAGATTCCTGCCTTTTAATGATTTGCTTGAAAAGGATGAAAAATCACACACAATTTGCCTTTGAGAGCCTACATTTATTCTTATTCTCAATAGCATATCTTTTTTTTTTTTTTTTTAAAGAACAGAGCCCAAACTTAGTGTCTTGGCTATGGCAAAGTTGTTTTAAGTCCAACCTTTTAGATCTTTCTGTTTCTGAGAACAGTCATTTCCGAGGCATCAGAAATAACAAATCCAGACAGATCATTTATTTAACATTTCTAGCAGATGTTTTTTTAATGATAACTTTACTGGCCAGGTATTGAATATAAATTCTCTTCCTATTAAAATATCTATTTTAAAATCATCTGATTTCCCCACGGTGTATGCCCTTGCAGACAACGAAGAAAATCGTTTAGCTTAACTTCTCAACTTTCTGCTGGGTAGAGGTGTCCAGCAGAGCAATCAGACTGCTCCTCTGGGGAAAGCGAGGGCCTTATGCCTGGAGACACCAGGCAGGGGCTGCAAGGCCATCTGTCGGGGACACTGAGGACAGGGGTTCCGTCTGGAGAGAAAGGCTGTCTTGGAAAGGCAGTATTACCGGCAGCCACAAGATTTTATATCCAGCTACCGTGATACTGTAGTGCCAGTGTAACTAAATCCATTAGCCATTTTTTCAAGCAAGAGCTCTTCCAGAAATTCTTTGCTAGAGCAAGAGCACTCTGTTTGGCTGTGGGTTAGACACCCAGGTTCTGCTCTGTTCATTCACTAACTAGCTACACAACCATCAGCACGCGGATTCTTTATCTATGCATCACCCCATTTGTTAATCTAATTAATTTAGGGTCCATTCTAATGGGGTGAGAGGATTCCTGATGTGGCCCCTTTACTCCTCACATCCGCTGGTTGTCTCAGAGTCTGCTGCTGTGTGGTCTTCATTAACCTCACTTAGGTTTGCAGACAGATGACTAGACAAGAGTATCCGGCTTCTTCATCATGTCTGTCTGCTCTTTTTGCACTAAAGCAGTATAGTTTCAAAAAGAGCTGAATTATTAGTTTGGTAGTATAATAAGAAAGGGTTGAATTAACTACTATAAAGTGACTTTTCAAACACCTAAGTGTTTACTGAGTACTTACAATGTGCAGGCTGCTAGGTGTTTAGTGCTTGTGCCAGAGTCATTGTGTTAAAATAACAGATTTGGGAGACACCTGGGTGGCTCAGTTGGTTAAGCATCTGCCTTTGGCTCAGGTCATGATCCTGGAGTCCTGGGATCGAGCCCCACATTGGGCTCTCTGCTCAGCAGGAAGCCTTCTTCACCCTCTCCCTCGGCCCTTCTCCTTGCTCCTTCTGTCTCTCGTTTACTCTCTCTCTCTCAAATAAATAAATAAAATGTTAAGAAAATAAAATTATTAAAAAAATATTTAAAAAAACAGATTTGCGTCTCATTGTAAAGTGCCTACAGTCTACTTGGAGATACAAGTTCATGTAGAGGGAAATAGGTCTAACGGTGGAAGGGCTGCTTCCTTACTTCATTTTGTTACAGCTCACATGTCCACTCTTAAAGAAGCTATCACTGATCACTCTAAATCAAGTAATACCAATATATATTTTATCCCTTTTCCCTGTCTTATCTTTTTCTACATGGAACTCAGCGCTACCTGATAATTTATATCTATTAGTTTGTGTTCTGTTATTTGCTTATTGCTTTTCCACTCTCCTAGAGTTACATTTTATGAGGCTAAGGATTTTGGCTATTAATTGTTATATCCTGGATGTCTAAAACAGTACCTGGCACAATTAATATTTGTTGAACAAAGAAATGAATGGTGTATGAGTACACGTCCAGGGAAAACAAACTTTTTTTTTTTTTCAGCTGGAAACACAGAAAATTCTGACCAAAACCCCCAAGAAGATAAATTATTATGGGTACTTGCCCACCTCTTAAGGATGGGTGAGAAATTCTGGGTAGTGGCCAAGTAGTGATGCGGGAAAATTCTTGATTTTAAGAATTAACCCTCTCCAGGATACTTAAGACAGAACTCGAGATAGGGTAACAAAAAAAATACATGATTGGGTTTGCCAACTCAACCTTCCCAGACCCTAACAATATGCACTGATTGGTCTGTCCATACAGGTTTAGAGAGGCATCTACGTAGGAAACCTACAAAACAGGAAGTGGTTTGGAGGGAGAGGTGGGAAAGGTCATTATCAGCTGAGAGCGGGTGAATGGAACCCACACCTTCACAAGGAGGTTCCCCAGGCCCTCTGGGGTGCAAGACTGATCCCACACGCCAGCACACCATTCTTCCTAGAACAAGGCGGGCAACTTGGGGACTATATTTTGGGGCCACATCACTGGACTTGAAAGTGGGTTCTAGGATTGGATCCTTTATTTTCATGAAGCTATGGATAAACATTAAATTTACTTTAATTTCTGGAATTTAAAAAATTATGTAATTTCGGTAGTTAATAAAATCCAGAAACCATGACATCAGCCCCTCATTGAAACTGGAGCTGGATGGTTTCATTGGTTTTTGTTCAGAGTGTCTTATGTTGGTAAAGTTGGTAAAGCAGGAGCGAGGGTCTTTTGACTCTCTGGATGTCCTTCACAGACTGAAACACAGTAAAGACTCTCAAGAAATTTTCCGGTGCTGTAGGAGCGATGGATTTTGTTAAATGTCATAGAGAGACTGAGAAGGTGTAAGAGAAAAGGCTGTAGAGATATAGAGGTAGAGAATGGGTAGGTTCACTTGGGTTGCTCTTAGCAAACTGTTCAAGCTCTCCGTCTCCTTGGCCACAGAGGCATGCGGTGTTTGACTCTACCTGTTACACGGTCCAGCTGTTTCAGGAAAATACCACTTATGCTTTCCACTGAGCAGTCCTGTTGCTCTTTCTAGGTGATACCGAGCAGCACCGTATCCTCTTGCAGGCATCACTTCACTCTACAGCTGGGTGGTGTTAATGAGCCCAATCATGTGGGTTCAGTTCTGCTTCATTGACCTCGCATGAAGAACTTGACTCTCTTCAGTGGGCAAGACCCTCAAGCTTGCTCTGGGCCTTCATGCATTTGTGCTGCTGCTCCTAAGGGGAGGAAGCTGGAATACTACTTGTCTCCAGAAGAGAAGCAAGGGATGTCCTCTTTAGTCCAAAGAGGAGACCAATAAATTATTAGTTATTTGAATTTGAAAATGTAGCTTTAAGCAAGAGGGAATGTATTTGTGAGAAGAGCACTGGGCTAGAAGTTTGTGATCCTGCCCTCCCTCTGGTTTGACCATTATGGTTGTGTTTGTGGGAACGCAGGTCTGTCACAAAACCTCTAAGTCCTTGTTCGCTCTTCTTTAAAACGAGGAAGCTGGTTAGGGCTTCTCAGCCTTTTCAACCAAATTGCCTTTATTTATTTATTTATTTATTTTATTTTATTTTATTTTTTTCCCAAATTGCCTTTAATAGAAAAGAGTAAAAACATCTGGATAAAACTGTTGTATCTGGGGGCATCTGGGTGGCTCAGAGGGTTAAAGCCTCTGCCTTCGGCTCAGGTCATGATCTCAGGGTCCTGGGATCGAGCCCCACATCGGGCTCTCTGCTCAGCAGGGAGTCTGCTTCCCCTTCTCTCTCTGCCTGCCTCTCTGCCTACTTGTGATCTCTCTCCCCATCAAATAAATAAATAAATAAAAATCTTAAAAAAAAAAAAAAAAGAAAAAGCCTTTAAAAAAAATTGTTGTATCTGATGGTACCAAATTGTTCAGGAGTTCTCTTTTGCCTACGGGATGTTACAAACTCTTCCACTTGACATTATAAGCTGCTTCTGATTTAACCTTCAGTGCTGCTGTGACATTACTCCCCTTCATGAATGTACCTTTCCATGCACGCCCATGGTTTTCTGCCTTTGTGCTTTTGGAATGTCCCTGTTCTTTTCCCTCTACTTCTACATACTGTGCATATTTTAAGGTCTGGTTCAAATGCCATTTCCTCTGCAAATTTTCTTTGATTCCCTTAGAAAGGATCTCTTCTCTTTAGTTTAACTATGCCTCTTTTGTGGCACACACTCTCTACTTTGTTTTTGTATTTGTTGCCTTATCTCCTCTGCTAGTTTGTGTTTTTCTTTGGGATAAGAATGACTTCTTTTCCATTTTGCTATTTCCCCACTAGTTCCACATCTAGCACAGAATCTTGTGCATATTGTATTTCCATTAAATTTTGTTGAATGAATGAATGAATGAATAAATAAATAAATAAAGCCTTCATGGGTTAGGCAAGAGAGTATTGGTGGAACAACAAAGATCCATCTGAATCGTTGGAAAAATAACTTAGAGAAATTGCCTTGTTAATCTTTCATGAATACTACAATCTTTAAGAAAATTATATATATGTATTATTTACTTAACCTTTCACAATTTATAAATTCTTTTTTCATATATGATTATATGTCTTTCCTAAGGTAGCATTTGTGGGTACATACATTTGTGGGTACACCTGGAGTTAGCGCAGACTTCAGAAGTTAAGATCCCAGTTTCCAACAAGACTGCCTTCACTTAAGATGCTAGCTGAAAATTTGGGAGCCCCAGGCCACCTGCACTTGTAACTAACTGGCTAGTTAGTAAGTTAGTAATTGGGAATCCTATGACCCCCTCAGGTTTGACATTCACTAAAATGACTCCCAGAATTCAGGAAAGTGCCACAATTACAATTATAGTTTCATTATAAAGGATACAAATCAGGACCAGCCAAATGAAGACACATAGAGTAGGTCTGGTAGGGTTTCAAATGCAGGGCTCCCTTTGTCCTCTTCCGTGGAGTCAGGACATATCTCCCTCAGCACACTGATGTGTGTTACCAGCCAGGAGGCTCTTCTGAGTTCACATTTTTTTACTGAGGCTTCATTAGGTAGACACAACCAATTAAATCATAAGGCATGTGATTAGACTTAATCTCCAATGCCCTTCCTTCTCCAGTGGCTGGAAGGTTGGGCTGATAACATGTGGCTCAAAGCCCTAACCCTCTAATTACATGGTTGGTCTTTCTGGCAAGATCAGCCCCTCGCCTGAGTCATCTCCTTAGCAGAAACTCAGAGATGGTCCAGGGGGCCCATGGATAACAGAGACTCTTACCAATTGAGAAATTCCAAGGGCTTAAGGAACATTCGGTCCCAGCAACCTGGGACAAAGACCAGAAATATTCTTTATTATACAGCAGTAGGAAATAGAATATTATCCTCATTTTACAGGTGGCACTGAGGAAGAAATGACTTGATTAGTAATGGAGTTACTATCCATTACTGCATAGTAATGGAGCCAGAGGTCCAATCCTAAACCTTTGACTTCAAGTGTCTTTCCACTGCACCATGATTGCTCCCCTGCAGGAAGGGTAATTTTGCATTATCATTGTCATTTTATCCTTCAAACTCCTTGAGTAGCTGGATATGACCTGAATGTTCCTTTGGAAACCATGATCACTGTTCCCAGTGGTTATCAAGAGCTCCTCCTCCTTTGGTCTGGCGCCCATCGATGCAGAAAGTGTGAAGTTGGCAGCCCATTGACCAGGAGGCCCGTTGTATGACAGGTACACACAGTTTTGGAGACTTTGAAGGTGAAATCCAAGCAGAGCTTCCCTCTTTGTTGAGCCATGGGAAGCAGTGGAGCAAAGGGGTCATAAATGTTCAATTTTCGTGCCTTCTTTGTGTAGGAGAATCTCCATTCAAGATTAGAGCATCTGTTATTGGAAGGCTATCTGTCTATCTAATCTATCCATCTAATCCCCCTCCCCCAGCTCTCACCCCAAATCATCTATCCGTGGCCCAGTTTCCAACAGCCCTGCAGACTGAGTGTGGCTGTGGCCTACTTTTTGTAGCAGGGAAGGAGGAGTCGGTAAGGTGGAAGATCCCAGGCATGGTTGAAATACAAATTGATGATTTTTTTTTGACATCGTTGTCTTCTCCGTTCCCCCCTTCCTTATCCCCTCACCCCCAGTGCTTCCTAGTCCTTTTTTTCCTTTCCCAGTTTTCAGGTGCCTTTTTACTTCTGTGCCTACGTGAGTCATCATCCTCAGTATGTAACACTTCCTCTGTGTCAGGTACAATTCTATGTGTGTTGTATCTACTAACACTGTGATCCTCACTGTTATTATCCCATTTTACATATGAAGAGACTGAAGCAAAGAGATGTTTGGTGAACTTTCTGGGGCCTCTCAGCTGGTTAGTGGTCGACCTGGGTTTCAAACCTTGGCATCCATATGAGACAGAGAAACTGAAGGACTTCATAAAAAATCTTTTTGCTCCTTCGCCTGCTTCTATTCTTTCTAGGGCCTGACCCCCACTTTACACATGCCTCATCATGCAGAGAGCATATGTCCTCCTTGTGAGGGGCAAGGAGGGACAAGGATTTCTTTGAATAGATAACATCTAAGAAAGGATCAGGTGGAAATGAGCAGATGAAGGCGTCATATGTGCATTCCAGACCACCAGTGCTGGATATCTAGGTACCAAGCCCCCCTGAGTCCAAGAAATAACACCTGGGCCCTTGTCTTTGTTTAACTGGTTCCTACATGCCTGTGAGGACACATGCACTGGACCACAAACCTCCATAAAAACCCTGGGCCCTAAACAAAGAAGAGACTCCCTCTGCTTTCCTTTCCAGAGTCTCCCAGACACTCTGTACCTTACTCTCTCTCTACCTTCAGTAATCTCTACTTTTACCACCTGGCTGCCGGCTTGAGTTTGCTTTCTATCCTGCCTGCAGCCGGGACCCTCTCGCTGATCCCGTGGGACCCCCTCTGGGTCCCCGGACTCACCTGCTGGCGTCACAGATACCCAAGTCTGTACTCTCAGCCATCCCACTAAGCTGCCTTGATTAAACAAAAAGAACTTTACTTTTGAAAGTCCATGTGATTTGGGGTTAAATTGCTGTCTTTGTTCCTTAAGGCTTGTGTGACCTCGGTCAAGCTGTGTAAACTGCCAGAATCTCAGTTGTTTATTTTATAGACAGCGTAAACCAACCCTTCTTCGATTTGGTAGCACCAGGGCAGAATGAGAAACAGTGCCCTGTGCGTGAATAGTATGCTCTCCACTCACGTCCATTTCTCCTTCCCCTTTAACAGAGGACTGGAAGGACCTCTAGAAGGGATCACCGCATTCCTTTTGAGACCTGTGCTCAGCCTTGGGCATGCAGTCAGGTTGCCATCTTCCAGACAAGTAACCCCCCTCGTCCCCCCCAAAAAACCAGCCTTCTGAAGCTGCCTGCGCCCAGCAAGGAGCTGGCTCTGGCTCCTTATCACACCTCCACAGCTGTGCCCAAGTCACTGCAGAGGAGGAACTGGCTTGTTTCTTTTGACAATGATTTTCAAGAAAGTGAGCCGCGATGCCTGGGAAACCCAGATATGTCAAGTTACAGTACAGAAATCTGTTTCAGTTTCCCTGGGGCTATTTTTCTTTCTTTCTGTCTATGGCGCTTACAGTCTCTGCAACAGACAGGTTGTGGGCGAGAGCCTGTGACGTGGGTTTTTTCATCTGGGAATCTCAGTAGAGATCAAGGCGGGTCACTGGCGTTTCCACGCTGGTTTCGACGGTACTGAGCACAGTGACCAGTGGTTGCAAGGCCTTTGACTGGAAATTTACCTCTTTGGGTTTTACTGCCTCTAAAGAGACTTTCTTGTCCCTCAAGGCTGAGCTCAAGTTATACCTTGACTGTTGAGTTTCCTTGGTCTACCCAACACAAACAATTGTCAGTTTCTTTGATTAATTCTCTTCGTTCTACTTGATCTTCAGTGTTTCACTGACTGTCTCTGAGGACTAACAGGGAGTTCCTTGAGGGCAGGATCATGGCCTTATTCCTTTCTTTGTTGAGTGCCTAGATCCTTGCTCGGCCCTTACCAAATTCTGATACATGATTGTTGAATTAAATGGTTGTACATGCTTGCCTGCTTTTGTGACGTTGCATAGATCAGTATCATTTCAGAAATGCCTCCTGTCTGGGAAATCACTGAAGGCATGTGGGCCATGGGTCTTAAGGAGTTTCCTTGACCTCCTTTTTATCTTTCTCTCCAAATAGCAAGGCAGTTCAGCAGAGTAGAAGAGAAATAGGTTGGGAGCAGAGAGAGAACTGCTTTAGAATTGTAATTCTGCCATTTATTCCTGCCCTGACCCTGGGCACGTGCATCACCATCTCCAAGCCTCATTTTATAGCTGCGAAGTGGGGCAGTGGGCAGCCAGAGCCGCTGAGAGCCCATATAGCAGGTGTGTGGATCAGAGAAGGGAGCCCGCTGTAGCCTGTGGGGCCTAAGGTTGGCGAGCTGAGTGTGGGCTGGATTTCAGCCTCTACTTGCTCCCTTGGCTGGTACACCAGCAAACCATTCAAGGAAGTTTTGTTTTGTTTTTTTTTAAATTTAATTTTTAAATTTTTTTAATGTACTCTCAACACCAATATGGGGCTCAAACTCATGACCCCAAGATCAAGAGTCGCACGCTCTACCGACTGAACCAGCCAGGTGCCCCTCAAGGCAGCTTTTGAAGGACCTCCCTCACGTGGCTGGCATGATAAAGGTCATGTGGGTAAAGAGCATGCAGAAAGCAGGACGTGAAATTGCTTTACTTTTTGGTGACCCAAGCAGAAATAATACCATGCCATCTAGACTGTGCATCTACCTTCCCCTGAGCACCTCCAGCCCCACCAACCCCAAGCCCTCGCTCCGTCCCATACTGTGGGAAGGTCCTGGGCCACCCGAGATCAGCAGCAGTTTGTCACTGGAGTCCCATGTCTCCTCTGTGGGTGTTGCGCCCCACGCCTACCCCACTTCGGGAGCCCCGCCCCACCATTCCTTCTCCTTCCTCTTGGCTCTCCCTCCAAGAAATGCTGTTTCTGGAAAGAAGTCGATCTCAATAGTTTGAGACTTTGAGCTTTTCCTTCTTTCTAATTGTGGATTAGCAGCCTTTCTCTGGTGTTGGAGGTAGCTCTGGCATTACTGAACATATGTGGTAGCTATTTGGGAAACGTGGATACGTTCCTGGATCACAAAGTCCTTGCTTCTTCTGAGGCAGAAGGCAGATCTGAAAATGAACCCTAGAGGGGCTAGTATCCTATTGGCTGGAACATATTCTCCTGGATAGATAGATACATGATGCTTTGATAATCACATCTTTACCAGACCCTTAAATAAGCCAGTGAACTTTAAGCTGAGCAGTGCGCACACCAACATTCCCTCTGTGTCCCTGACTCCATCCCATTACGAGCCTTACACAGGCCTGTTTGTTTCTCTGATCTCTCCTGCTTATCTCTAGAGAACAGTCAGGATTGCTTATGTCTTTGTCGCTGAAGCTCTTGTTTTCAGACCAAGTAGAGAGAGTGGGAGGAGAGCAGAGTGTAATTTCATCCTGGATCCCTCATGTGCCCTGAATCCCAAACAGGAGCCACACAGAAGCACACTGGGCCAGGTTTCAGGACACTAGAATCTCCCAAACTTCCCCAGAATCATGGCTGGAGGCACAAGGGGGTTGTCAAGGGAGGACAAGATTGCAAAGCTTCCTCGACAGTGATTCTGACACAGAGAAAGTGCTGGCATCTTATTTTATTTAATTAATTTATTTATTTTTTAAATATTTTATTTATTTACTTGACAGAGAGAGATACGGCAAGAGAGGGAACAGAAGCAGGGGCAGTGGTAGAGGGGGAAGCAGGCTTCCCGCTTGAGCAGGGGACCCAATGCAGGGTTTGGTCCCAGGGCCCTGGGATCATGACCTGAGCCACCCACGTGCCCAAGGGCTGGCATTTTAGATGTTAAGTGTCCCCCCAGGAGACAAGGCAAACCATGAATAAAGACACGAAATGTTTATTGTCCTGTAGCTGGCTGTTTTCATGTATCTCAGCTAAATTTTTAATTTTTAATTTTTTAATTTTTATTTATTTATTTATTTTTAAAAAGATTTTATTTATTTATTTGTCAGAGAGAGAGTGAGAGAGAGATCACAAGTAGGCAGAGAAGCAGGCAGAGGCAGAGGGAGAAGCAGGCTCCCGGCCGAGCAAGGAGCCCGATGTGGGACTCGATCCCAGGACCCTGGGAACATGACCTGAGCCGAAGGCAGCTGCTTAACCAACTGAGCCACCCAGGCGTCCCTAAATTTATTTTTTAAATGCTGCATTTTAATGTTCGCCTCTTGTCAGTATGGCAGGGTGACTGGACACTAGGTCGTCAAGGTAGATGATCTGGGTTTGAATCTTGTCTCCACCAACAATGTAGCTATGCCAATGTGGGCAAATTACTTTGGTTTCTTTTCAGCAAAATGTAGGTAGTAGGGGTATGTACTTTACCAGATTATGATGAGGGTTCAAGGAAATAGTGCATGCAAAATGCTTGGCACAATGCCTGGCATATTGTACAAGTGCCCATAATTGTCAGCTGGCTGTTACTATGAGACAGAAGAGTGACAACCCAAGGGTTCTCTGTCAGCCTGGGGAGGGTTCATCTGAAACATATTTTTATGTCAAACATATTGATGAAGTTTTAGAATATAAGTGAGGTCCGGAGCCAAAGACCAAGAAAGAATTCTTAAGACGTCTCTGGTGCAAAAAAGTGATTTTATTAAAGCAGGGGGACAGAACCCATGGACAGAAAGAGAGCGGAGGCACCGGGGCTGTGACAGGTGTCGATTATATACTATGGGGTGGGAGGAGGTAGGGAAAAAGGGAGGTTTCAAAAGAACTTTCATATGCTAAAGAGGACCTACAAGATACCCAGAGACCTTTCTATTGTCAAGTTAAGGTTGTTTTTCCCCTCTAGCAAGGCATTAACATTCAGGTAGTTGAGAGATTCCTGGAAGAATGTCACACTCCTTCCCCCCAGACGTGGGGGGTGGGGGAGGTTGCGGGGTGTCAGCTTCTGCTTTGTCCTCAGCCAGTCTTCTGCTCCCTCATCAGTGTGAATTGGAATTTGGGAGAGGCTTTCCTTGCTTTGCTGCAGCGCCATGTTGTGGAATTCCTGTCATCGGATCTGAATGCAAGGTCCCGGATGTGAGTTCTGATTCTGTCGTTATGAGGCTGGAGTCTCGGGCCCTTCACATAAGGGGGTCGTGCCTTTCGTTCCCTAATCCGCACAACCAAAGGATCAGGTGAGATCAACTCGGTGATCCTTTCCAACTAGGAAGCCTGTGATTCTTTGTTCCCACTCAGCCTCTCTGGCTCCAGGAAGAGGTTGAGTCTGGACTCTGACCCAGATGGCTGCTTGGCCTGTTGGCGAGCAGCGGGGAGGCCTGGGTTGCTGCCATTCCTGCCTTCGATCACTCATATTTTCTCAGCAAATCGAGCCTCTGAAATGTAAGGGTTCTGTCAGCTTGGACATCACATCCTTGCCTGGACAGGCGGCATTACAACCCTGGGCAACTTCAGAGAAGCCCGAGGCCTCGGTGGGTCTCTATTGCTGTCCACTACCTCTCTACCTCTAGAGTTTCCTAGCTCTGGTGTGGTCCACAGGGTTAGAAAATGAGACACCTAGCCTGACTCCAAAGCTGTTGGGCAGTCTGCTTTGCTGTGTTAGTAATGCTGAACCACCATTCTCAAGGCTCTGATGATTAGTCCATGGACGTCTGCTAATCTAGGGGAATGGTCCATGGGAAAATTAGTCCATGTCCAGTAACTTCCTATAACACGGCAATAAGACATCATATAAGTGAGAGCAGTGAAACAGACACAGCCCACGGGGCCCTAGAGTCACTCATGGTGGAAATTCCTCCTCTCTGGGGTCAAATGGCCCCCAAAGAAGTCAGGGCCACACTTGGACATGTGGTGAGGGAACAGTGGTTTTTTTCCTTGTGTTAGGACACAGAGGACGTTACTAGTGAGGGAGGCACGTGGCACTGACTTGTGTCACCCTGAGCTCCCTCCCCAGGGCCATTCCAGGAGAGCTTGGCTCAGTTTCCTCCAAGAAGCCATCATGGCAGTTGGGCTGCCCTGGCTCTGCCACAGGTGGGCGCCCCCTGGATGGGCAGAGTGCAGTGTGAGGGATATTGGGGACCATTGTCACAGGTTCCATGCAATTAGAGTTTTTCAGGGGCTCTTACAATCACCTCTGGCAGGTTCCAACAGCATTGTGCACATTGGCCTTTGGGGCCATAGGGTCAGTGGGTCTGAGACAACACTCCCTAGGGTGATTCTTGTTGGCTCCTTAAACCTTGAGAGGTACAAAGGAGCCTTCAGGTGGCTCTTCTAAAGAAGAAAAAGGTTGGGGGCACAGGTTGCTCCCAGAACCTACGGATACGTGGCTTCTCAGCGTGCTCATCACACGTGTGTGACCCCGGTGCTAGCTCTGATTTCAGACACGACTTACCTCCAACCATTTACGTGGAAATCCAGCGCCTCTCCTGAGATTTCTGCCTTTTCACGAAAGGCTTATGTTTTGTCATTATTTCTAGCTCTGAGCTTTTGCTGCCAGTGAATGAGTTTAGTTTCTAGATCATGCCGTGCGTACAGTTTCTGTTCCACACTGGTCAGCGTGGCTAAGGGAACTCAACTGACTTCTTGGACCACACATCCACGTGCCTGTATGCGCACACTTACACACACACACACACACACACACACAGAGTCTTCGTGCATCTAGCAGACTTCACTGAAGGACTGAAGGCTGGGAGAAAAGGCAGAAAAGTGTGACATTTCAAGCAACAAAACAATTTCAGATTCCTTACGAAATGCCTTTGCATTCAACGAAAGTCCCTTTGGACCGTCCATCCTCCTAGTTGGCCATCCCCTCCCTCCCCTTGCTTCCTGTTTATTTTTTGGTTTGTTTACTCTAGCTCCTCATGTCCTCAGGGTTTCATCTTCTTTTACTGGTGATTCCCCAAAGACAGTTCCACTTCTTTCTTTCTTTTTTTGGGTTTCTTTTCTTTTGTTTTTTTTTTTAAGTTCTTATTTAAGATGGCTCCATTTCTAAGGGGATTCTGATGCCAGATATTCAGATCACTCCCACACATTCCAATACAACATTGAGAGGAGTCTTCACCCAGAGCTGGTTTCTGATCTGTGATTTCTGATCTGGACAGTGAAATAGTGGTCAGTAAAGTCATACATGCTTCAGTCCATTTCATCTCCAGACCACCATGTCATAGCCTTTCAAGGAGCTCATGACCTTGTCTCTTCATGGCTGGAGTTCGTTACCCCTGGAATCTCACTAATTCTGAGCTGGTGTTTGCTTAGCCCTCTGTGACAGGCTAACCCATAGCCCTTCTGCAGTTCTGCCGGCTGCTTTATTCCCATGGGTGGGGCTCAGCACTCACTTCCCCTTCATGTTCTTCCTTGCCTTCAGTTAGGGGAAGCCCATACCGACCCTTTCTTCCATCACGTTCCCTTCTCTGGGTTCTCTACCTGCACAGACACTGGAGGCAGGGGGATGCATGTCCGTGGTCCCTGGTGAGTGGCTAGATGTCTGAGGACTCTCAGGCCAGCCAACTTGTCATTTTTCTGGGTCTCCCCTCCTGAAAGAAGTACTCCTACATGGGCTGTTTTTTCATGAAAACTGCCTTTTATCTTCAATTCCTCAATCGGTAGGAACTTGCTGCGAGTCCTCTAAATTTAATACTGTGTATTAATTGCTGTAAACTATTATATTCTACCTAATACTGAAGTCTCTGTGATAGCTGTATTCCTGCTTTACATCGAATCTGATCAGGGACTTCTTGTTTTGGGTGAGTATAATTTAAATGTTCATTTGTGCTATGTGATGTTTATGTAGTTTCTAGAAACTTAGCCACAAGCTCTCATTTTGGCCCTGGAGGACAATCTCATTGGTTTTTACATTGCTCAGAAACCAGTGACTAAGTTAACCTGAACACTTAAAATAGCCTAATGTCCTCCCCGAAGTAGTGCAGAGTGGATCTGAGTCATCGCAGGGTAAGTCCACGTCTCAAGTGTTGCTGTGGTCAGAAAAGAGGTAGATCCACAACTTTGTTGCATCAGAGTAGCCCCTGAACTTCAGAGTCAGCAGAGACTGCAACAGAGCTAGGCTTGACAGCAGGGCCACTGGGTGACCCCATGTGGCGCTGTCCGGGTGCCCAGGCCTGTGTTCCATCCTGAAGATGGGGAGAGAGATGGATTTCCAAAATCCGTGATGAGGTAGCTCTGGGGCGGGGAAACCCATCACCTCAAATAGCCCAGGCAGAAACCGCCGCAGCAGAACAAAAGTTCCCTGGTCTTGCCAGCTGTCTGCATGGGGTTGAGAGCTGGGCCAGAGGCATGTGTGTGGGGGCTGCTGACAAGGAGCAGAGGGTGAAGGTCCACACTCCCTGTCAAAGGGGCTGGCAGGGGAAGTATTGGGGCTGCTGGCTGTGGGGGAGAGAGGAGGACGCGGGGCTGTATGCTGAGCATGAGGCTGGGTGAGGAGGGCGTCCGGGAAGGACTCCGATGCACAGCGAGGTCACAGGGACACAGGGTGTCATCCCCAGGCCACTCATGTGGAATCTGCCTTGGGCCACAGATTTGGGTAACACACGGAATATACTCACCTGACCGGGGGGGAGGGGGCCTGCAAGGGGAGACTCGAAGGCACTAAGTCAGATTTTAGTTCTGATGATTTCAGCTTCACTGTCGCTTCCTTGAGGAGTCTTCCCCGGACTCCTCACAGTGAATTAGGTACTCTGGACACTATGAACAGCTGTAATTTCCCTTATTGCTACAATCAGTCAATTCTACAACCATCTGTTTATCATCCAGTCCTCATCTGCACAGAATGAAGACATAAATAAGCTACGGACGGGGACTTAAGCTGGGACTTAATCTGGGTCTTGGATGATCCAAGGGCTGTACTCTTAACAGCTTAGTTATGGTCTTCCAGTTCTTTCGAAATGGTTTGGAAGCTGTTTCTTAGGAAAAGCATCCTAGTACAGAAGCCAACAGCAGAGCTAAGCTGGCATCTGTGTCTGGCAGACCTGAAAGGGGGGCAGTTCCTTTCTCTTACATTAAAGAGTGAGTGTAATTTTAAAAACTCAGAGAAGGCGGTCCTTCCTGATAAGGACCTGTCATATCTTTCAGCTCATATCAGGAATTCTATTAACTTGAATAAAGACTTTTTCTTTCACAAGAGAATGCTTTCAGCATCATTCTGAAATAAAGGAGGCAACTCACGGCTTGTGACTTATCAGCTCTAATTTGTAACTTGAGTTGAGTTGTGAACACGTTGAATTGGAGGTGGAGATGTTGCCTGGACTTCAGGACATATGAGCAATAATAAAGTTAGCTAATGTGTGTTCTGTGCTGCCTCAGGGCCTGGCCCAGGGCACACATATGTTGCCTTTTGTGATACTTCAAATGCTTTATGGAGTACTTCCCGGTTTGGCTCCCATTTTAAAGATCAGGAAACTGAGGCATCAGGTGTGAAGGGCATTAGCCATGGTGTGAACCCAAGCAGGCTGACCATCTTGTTAACCAATATGTGGGCCCAGAGCTTAGGACGGGCCATGGAAAGTTTTAATATGGTTGATAATGAGAGACATTACTAAGAAGTGGAAAGAGCCCATTATGTCAGTAGGTTCTTGATATTACTCTATTTCAACCCCTGGCGTGGAAAACTGTGGTGGTGTTTACCTTCATGGTGCTTTTCTGGTCTAGTTTATGAAGTTTAGAAAAGTGTGGGAAATCCTGCCATTTGTTTGTTTGTTTGTTTGTTTTTAATTTTTTTTAAATTAACATATAGTGTATTATTTGTTTCAGGGGTACAGGTCTGCGAATCATCAGTCTTACACAATTCACAGCACTCACCATAGCACATACCCTCCCCAATGTCCATCACCCAGACACCCTACCCCTCCCCACCGGCAGCCCTGTTTGTTTCCTGAGATTAAGAGTCTCTTGTAAGTCCTGCCATTTATCTCAAACACTTACAAAACCTCATGCCACTCACCCTCACAGTCAAATTTGTCGTCTAGTTCCCACCTCCAGTTTCAGACTGCCTCCGGTGGGATTCTCTGTTGGCAGCTATGATTTCTGGGATTCCATTTCCAGTGCTCTCTCTGAGGCTTTGCAGGTGGCTGATGTCCTGGTGGGTTGGGGCTTGACTAAAGTGGACACGATGTGTCATTTAATGGTCAACTCCTATATCCAAAAAGTTGTGAGGGTTTGATTACCTAGAAGGAAGGGAGGGAGGGAAATTGTCTTGAAAGGGCCCCAGCATTGTCCCAAGTTCACCTGCTGGTGGGGGTTTGTGGCATCATATAAAGCCCATGGCATTTGGGGGTCAGTGGTATCCCGTTAACCGAAGAGGCTGTGCTGTCTTCAGCAGGACAGATTGCTGAGGTGGATCTCTCCTCAGTCAAGAAGAAAGGGATTTTGTGATAGCTGCAATAGCTACCAGAGTCCGTGATAGCAACCCGATGGCTCTGTACTTATGCTAAAAATAAAAGTATTGTTAAACACTAAGGGACTTCAAAGCTCCATAAGAGTGGAGTGCACTTGTGGGGAAGGGCCATTTTCTGTCACGCACTGGAGAGTTTAAAGAGGGACTGAGCACAGGGTGTGTCGCACGGAGGCTGGTTTGCTGTCTGTCACACAAAGGGAGACGAAAGGTCTTGTGGAGGTTGCTTCTTGATGCCGAAGAGCACTGTGGGCGAAGACTTGCCGCCTCAGAATCCTGACCTTTATTTGTAAAGTTCTTCCCTCCGTGCATCATTTAGCAAAATCCTACCCATTTGCCAAAAAGAAAACAAAGCAAACAAAAAAACAAACTCTTTACTGCTTATTTTCTTTCTCCGTCTTCACCATCAGATTGTCTCCTAAAGGCAGGGACTGTGACTCTCACTGGGTTTCCAGGGCCTAACTAGCATGGCGCACTTAAGAATTGTCTTGAATGAAGGAGCTGTCCTTTATTGCAAGGGTGGTTTGGTATTTGCAAATCAATCAACCTGATACATCACATTAATAAGAGAAAGGGTAAGAGCCATAGGATCATTTCAGTAGGTGCAGAAAAAAACATTTCACAAAGTACAGCATCCATTCATGATAAAAACCCTCAACAAAGTAGGTTTAGAGGGAACATAACCCAACATAATAAAGGCCATCTATGAAAAACCCATAGCTAACATCATCCTGAATGGGGAAAAACAGAGCTTTTCCCCTAAGGTCAGAAATGAGACAGAGATGTCCACTCTCACCACTGTTATTCAACATAGTACTGGAAGTCTTGGCCTCAGCAATAAGACAACAAAAAGAAATAAAAGTCATCCAAATCAGTAAGGAACAAGTAAAACTTTCATTATTTTCAGATGACATGATACTATATATAGAAAACCTGAAAGACTACCAAATAATTGCTAGAACTGATACACAAATTCAGTAAAGTCACAGGATACAAGATTAATGTACAGAAATCTGTTGCATTTTTATGCACCAATGATGAAGAAAGAAAAATGAAGGGATTAATTTCATTTACAATTGCACCAAAACCCATAAGATATCTAGGAATAGGGCACCTGGGTGGCTCAGTGGGTTAAAGCCACCCCCCCCCCCCCGCCTGCCTCTCTGCCTACTTGTGATCTCTCTCTCTCTGTCAAATAAATAAATAAAATCTTTTTTTTTTTTTTAAAGATTTTATTTATTTAACAGAGAGAGACACAGCAAGAGAAGGAACACAAGCAGGGGGAGTGGGAGAGGGAGAAGCAGGCTTCCCGATGAGCAGGGAGCCCGATGCGGGGCTCGATCCCAGGACCCTGAGATCATGACCTGAGCCGAAGGCAGACGCTTAACGGCTGAGCCACCCAGGCGCCCCTAAATAAAATCTTAAAAAAAAAAAAAAAAGTTTAAGAAAAAAAAAATACCTAGGAATAAACCTAACCAAAGAGGTGAAAGACCTTTACTCTGAAAACTATAGAGCACTGATGAAAGAAGTTGAAGGAGACACAAAGAACTGGAAAGACATTCCATGCTCATGGGTTGGAAGAACGAATATTGTTAAAACATCTATACTACCCAAAACAATCTACACATTTAATGGAATCCCTACCAAAATACCAATAGCATTTTTCACAGAACTAGAACAAATAATCCTAAAATTTGTATGGAACTACAAAGACCTTGCATAGCCAAAGCAATCCTGAAAAAGAAAAGTAAAGTATCAGAAAGGCATCGCAATCCCAGATTTTAAGTTACATTACAAAGCTGTAGTAATCTAAATGGTGTGGTACTGGTACAAAAATAGACACATAGATCGTAGAACAGAAGACTCAGAAATGAACCCACAATTATATGGTCAATTAATCGTCAATAAAGCAGGGAAAAATATGCAATGGGAAAAAGTCTCTTCAGTAAATGGTGTTGGGAAAACTGGACAACTACATGCAAAAGAATGAGACCGGACCACATTCTTACACCATACACAGAAATAAACTCGGACTTGAATAAAGACCTAAATGTGAGACCCAAAACCATAAACATTTCGGAAAAGAGCACAGGCAGTAATTTCTCTATTAGTCATAGCAACTTTTTTCTAGATAGGTCCCCTGAGGTAAGGGAAACAAAAGCAAAAATAAACTATTGGGACTACATCAAAATAAAAAGCTTCTGCACAGTGAAAGAAATAAACAACAAAACTAAAAGGCAACTTATTGGATGGGAGAATATATTTGCAAATGACATATACAATAAAGGGTTAGTATCCAAAATATATAAAGAACTTAAACAGCTCAACACCCAAAACCCAAATAATCCAATTTTAAAATGGGCAGAAGACATGAACAGACATTTCTCCAAAGAAGAAATCTAGATGGCTAACAGACACATGAAAAGATGCTCAACATCACTTATCATCAGGGAAATGCAAATCAAAGCCACAGTGAGATATCACCTCACACCTGTCAGAATGGCTAAAATCAAAAACATAAGAAACAACAGATGTTGATAAGCATGTGGTGAAAGGGGAACTGTCTTGCACTTTTGGTGGGAATGCAAACTGGTGCAGCTACTCTAGAAAACAGTATGGAGGTTCCTCAAAAAGTTGAAAAGAGAACTACCCTATGACTCAGCAGTTGCACTTCTTGGTATTTACCCAAAGAATACAAAAATACTAATTAAAAGGGAAACATGCACACTGATATTTACAGCAGCATTATCTACAATAGCCAAATTATGGAAACAGCCCAAGTGTCCATCAACTGATGAATGGATAAAGAAGACACACACACACACACACACACACACACACACACAGTGGAATATTATTCAGCCATAAAAAAAGAATGATATCTTGCCATTTGCAACAACATAGATGAAACTAGAGCGTTATGCTAGGTGAAATATGTCAGTCAGAGAAAGACAAATGCCATATGATTTCACTCGTATGTGGAATTTAAGAAACAAAACAAACAAGCAAAGGAAAAAAAGAAAGAGGCAAACCAAGAAACAGACTCTTAACTATAGAGAACAAACTGATGGCTACCAGGGGGGAGAGACTGGGGGATGGGTGAAACAGGTGATGGGGATTCAGGAGGGCACTTGTGATGAGCACTGGGTGATGGATGGAAGTGTTTGAATCCCTATATTGTACACCTGCAAGTAATATTACACTATATGTTAACTATACCGGAATTTCAATAAAAACTTAAATTTAAAAGAAGCCTTCCTCTAAAGCACTGCATCTCCCCTTCTTGCCTGATCAAAAATATCACTCACTCTTGCTGCTTCTCTTTCTTGCATCAAATAAGTGATCCTATTCCCACAAAGCTTGGTCTTGGTCACATTCTACCCCAAAGCCCTCTCTTCCCCCGGCATGGTGGGCAGGGTGACTTCATTGCCAATCATTCTGTTAATGTTATGTGGTAATAGGAACACTTGTCTCAAGGGAATCAAAGAAACCAGAATGGAGATGGTGACTTAGCTTGTCTACTTCTCTGTTTATAATACAGAAGCCTGTTCTCTATGGAGCTGGGTTTCTAACTTGGTTTCCTACAGCCACCAAGAGAATACAGATAACCAGATGAGCCTTTCTACCTGATCCCACCACCATTTCTCCCAATTTACCTTTTCTCCTTTGGATGAAATATCTCTATTCTCACCAATGCAAGCCTCCCTCCAGGGCCCCGGATCCCATCCCCTTCTCAGCTTTGGTTCTACCCTCTCTTGCACCTTTCCTTCTCTTCTGGACTTTCCAATCAACACACAAATATGCTGTGCTATTTCCTGCCTAAAAACAAATTTCTTTGGGTGTCTAGGTGGCTCAGTCAGTTAAGCATCCAACTCTTGATTTCCGCTCAGTTCATGATCTCAAGAGTTGTGAGATCCAGTGCTGAGTTGGGCTCTGTGCTGGGCATGGAGCCTGCTTAAGATTCTCTCTCTCTCAGTTCCTCCCTCTCTAAATAAATAAATAAATAAATAAATAAATAAATAAATGAATGAATGAATAACTAACTAACTAACTAACTAACTAACTAACTAACTAAAACCAAATTTCTCTTGAACATACATGTCTCTTGAACTACTGGCCCATTTCTCTGCACCCCTTATGGCTAAATTCCTCAAAAGAGTTATTTCTATCAATTACCTCCTTTTCCTTTTCTCACTTCTTCTCTTGATCACAGTACAGTTAAGTTTCTTTTTCCTTTACCATTCAAAAAACTGAACTAAAGCCTACTTGTGTCAAGGTCAGCAATGACTGGGATGATGATTTATCTTATTTTGTTCACATCAGTTCTGGTTTATGCCTGTTGTCTTGGCATATTTTAATTATTAAGAGCTTCTTCCTTTGCTCTTAGAAATGTTCTGATTTGGGCAAAGATTATACGGACATTTTACCTACCAAAACCTTCACATCCCAATCCAATGGTGAATTCCCACTTTTACTCCCCTGCCCAGCGTATCTCACTCTTGTTCTGGAAATGCTGCCTTCCCAACCCCAGGGCACTATTCTTTTCTCCACTCTGGGGGGCTGTTTTTCAGTCTCTGTGAGGTCCTTGAACCTCTGTTCTATTTTCAGTCTTTTGATGACCTCATCCAATTTTTAAAATTTGGTGCTATTGATGGCCAGAATTATATATTTGGTGCCTAGGCCCATCCTCTGAACTCCAACTCAGTCTCCATTTGGATTTCTCACAGGCACACCAACCTCAGCACATCAAACGCTAGCTCCTGGTTTTCTCCCCAGGCCTCTTCTCCATCCCAGTCAACGGCAGCCTGCTTTCAGCTCCCGGGGCCCAGATCCTCCCAGTCCTACACCATCCTTGCCCCCTCTCTCTCTCATAGTGCCAATCTAATCCATCAGCAAATCTGTCAGCCTTAAATTCACAATATGTCCAAAATAGAGTCATTCTCTCTGTTGTTACTACTTTTTCTGTGGTCTAGGCCACCATCATATTATATCTTCTTTATTTTTACTACCTGCTCACCGGTCTTCCTGCCTCTACCTTGCCCCTTGCGTCACTCAGAGTCTAGAGGCCACACAGACACAGCCTGGGTGATTCCTGTGATGGCCCGTGAGACCCTCAGTGATCCAGCCTGCTCCCTCTCGGCTTTTAGTCTCCCACTCGACTGCAGCCACGCGGGCCTCCCGGTGCTTCCAGCGCCCCGAGCATGTGCCCATTCCACCTCCCTGTCTTTGCATTTGTTGTTCCCTGTGGCCAGAACGCTCTTCTCTTGGGTTTCCCTGTGGTCTCACTTCCTCCTGTCTCTGTTCAAGTGTTGCCTTCTCACCTTTCCTGACAGCTCTCACTCTGCACGATAAAACCACCCCCACCACCATGACTGCTTCACGAGCACTCTCTATTCCGCCTCACCCTGCTTTATTTTAATCTGTGATATTTAAAGCCACATGAAACTATTTGTTTTCCGTCTGTTCTGCCATAAGATCAGCTCATGAACACAGGGACTTTATCTTCCTTTGTTCTAGGCTTTATCCCCAGCACCTAAAACGGTCACAGCGTGTGATACACATTTATTGAATGAAAGAATCCACACATTGATTTCTAGCCTTACAAAATGAGATCGATGACACATTTTCCAAGTTTCCTGATGTCCAAGAGTTGGTACCCATTGGCACTCATGAGAGATAAACATAAGATATTGAAAAAAAAAAAAAAAAAGAAAAGGACTATATAGACTCTTTGATTTAAAAAGATGATGACACTACCAAAATGTCCCCCAACAGAAAATTAAAAATAAAATTTTATCATACTCATATGGGGAATATTATGTAACTATAAAAATGATTTTCAAAGGGTATTTAGTGGCCTGGGAAAGTGCTACAATATAGTACTAACAGAAAAAGAAAAAAAGATACCAACTATAGGGTCTCAGATATGTAAACACAAATGTATGTTGTGGGAAGAAAAATACTGAAAGAAAATCCCCCAAACATGAATAGTGGTGATTTCTAGGTGGTAGGATTATGGCAGTTTAAATTATCTTTATATTTTGTACCCTTCCTAAAATATTAATCATGAATATTTACTGTTTTGCCATCTTAAAAAATAACTTCTTATCTACTTCTAAAGTGATTGCGTTCCAGGCTCATTGAAGAAGGATACTCCCTTTGAGTTTGGGGAAGTATGGTAAAGGATTGAATTAGCTAGTCCTACACATTCTTTCCAACTCTAGTAAAGCCAAAATTGTGCATTTGGAAGTCGACTCTCTGGGGCTGATGATCCTTGGCCTGAGAAAACACACTTTGGTGGTTCTTGGTGACAATATTATCTTTGTTTGTTAAGATAAGCTCATTAGGGCTCCTAGTTGATAGCATCTTTTCTTTTTTTTTTTTTAATGTTGATCTATGTAGCTGGAGTTTGTTATTTTTCACTGCTGTATAATATTCTGTGAATAGGTGTACTATTATTTATTCCTCCATTCTATGGCTGATGACATTTGTGTTATTTCCAGTGTTTGCTGTTACAAACAAGGCTGCTATGAATATTCTTGAATATAACTCCTAGAACACGTGTCCATGAGTTTCTCTAGGTATAACCTTGGGAGTAAAATTCCGAGTCATTGGATACATACATGTTTAACTTTACTAGGTCATGCCAAACTACTTTCCAGAGTACTTGTGTAAATTTATATATCTAGAAACAGTGAATGAGCATTCTCCTTTCCTCTTTATATTTACCAACACTTTGTATTGTTCAACTTTTTTTTGTTTTTACCTATCTGGAAGGAGAGACTTGGTATATCGTTTAGTTTAAATCTGCTTCATCCTATTTACTAATGAGGTTAAGGCTGAACATGTTTTCATTTAACTTATGGGTTATTTACATTTCCTCTTCTACAAAATACCCATTCATAGATTTTGCCCATTTTTGTTTTTTCTTTCTTTTTTTTTTTGGTTGGAGGTGGGTTTTGTCCTATAGGAGATCTATTTTTCTGCACAATAATCTTTTTTTGTTATATGTGTAGCAAATATTTCTCCCAAATGGTGGTTTGTGTTTTTGTCTTCTTTATATGTTTTACATGAACAAAAGTTGTTAATTTTAATGTAATTACATTTATCAATTTTTTTTTTAGGGTTTCAGCTTTTGTGCTTTGCTTTAGGCATAAAGATCTCTATTTTATTCTAAAAGTTTTACACTTTTTTTCACATTTACTTTTTTTTTTCCTTTTTAGAGAGGGAGAGAGAGAGATGGGGGAGGGGGAGAGGGAGAGGGAGGAGAGAATCTTAAGCAGGCTCCATGCCCAGCGCACACTGGGTTCCATCCCACAGCCCTGAGATCATGACCTGAGCTGAAATCAAGAGTTGGATGCTTGACAGACTGAGCCACCCAGGTGCCCCTCACATATAAGTTTTTAATCCACCTGGAATTTTTATTGTTATGAAATAGGGATTTTATTTCATTTGCCGTGATCTAGCTAAGCAATAGTTCCAGAATAATTTATTAAATTGTCCATTCTTTCCCCACTGATCTGCAGTGCCCTGTTGGTCCCAGATGAAGCGAGTCCATTTCTAGGCTCTTTGTTCTGCTCGGTGGGTGGCTTTGTCTATCCCTTCCCCAACAGCCCACTGTCTTAATTACCTATGTTTAAACCAAGGGTTCATCTCCATCTTCTATCATATGTCTCTTTCTCCTCCTCCTTACCTTTCTCCATCTAATGCAGTAGTCTTGTCTACTCTTGACACTTGGTTTCTAATTAGAAGTGCGTTGCAGTGCCTGTAGCCAGCCAAAAGCCAAAGTCAATGTGTCACTTCTCTCCCTTTCTCAATTACTCTTTGTCTTTAGAGTTTTGAAAATCACCCAGTGAGTAGAAATGGTACTAGAGAAAAGAAAACTGCCTTCAGTAATTTCTAGAAGTAGGGATTTTTTTCTTTTCTTTTTGATCGTTCTGCTTACTCTTTGGGCCCTGTGTCGCTTGTCTATTCATGATCTCAGTGCATGTACTATATGAGCTGATCTGTAAAATGGGCTCAAAACCCTCAGGCTGAAAGTGTCGGCACAGGGGCACACCTTAAACGTGTAACTTCCTGTGGTTGCTCAGTTTCGTGTTCTGCTTCTTGGACAAAGCAGGTCTGGTGATTACACAGGAGAGCTTAAGGAATGGGAGAAATCCTAACCCTCGGGAAAGGGTTCAGGATGAGTCCCTGGAGACTGAGAAATGAATTTCACTTTGTGAGACCTTGCAAGTGTCCCTGCTGTGCCCTCCTCCACCCTTTCTTCCTGCACAGGTCCTCCCCTTCAGATGTTTCACAAGCTTGCAGGGGACCAGGGGCTGGGTCACAGCTCCTCCTACTCTTTCCTCATTGCTGAGATCTGTCCTTCGGTAGACAGGGGGAGCGGTGCTGCAGTGAAAGGCCCTGTGGCTTTCCCTGGTGGCCCCTGTGGGTGTGACCAAGTGAACGGGTACTTGTACGTGTGAGTATATGTCATCATGGTGGGAAAAGAACAATAATTCTCTGTGATCATTGTGGTGGGTTTCCCTCTCACTGCACGCAACCTCTTCTATTTTAACCTATGTTGCCCCAGCCCGTGGGTCCCTTGCAAATGTCACTACGTTCTCCCCTGCCTCCCCTTCATTCTCTTCTGTGACCTTTTTAGGACATCCTGTGGCAGGGCTTTCATTTATGGGGGTTGGATGACTGATGCATGTGCCTCTCCCCTCCACTCTCGGAGGGACTAAAAACCATGTTGCTGAAGTCTGGCATATTTTACCTACAAGAAGCACGTTTCTTCAGAAAATATTCTACTTCTTAATTTCCCACATAAAATGGTATGGAAATCTTTCTCTCTCTCCTTTTTGTTCTTTCCTTCATATTAACACCCCAAAAGGGGAGGCAGATGGAAATGAAATCAAATCTGCAGCCAGCTGGGTGAAACAGGTTAAGTTTGCCATCCTCTATCGAGAATTCTTCTAGGGTCCATTCAGATTCTGTTTAGGTACTAATCCCAGCTATGGGTGCAGTGAGGTGAAGAAAAATATTTTATTCACCCAGTTTTCTTTTACGGAAAGCACTGTGTTTGTTGGGAAGAAATCCTTTGATCAGTTGTTTGGGTTGAAGTGTGAGACTTCAGAGCATGCTCTCAAGCAGGAAAATTCGCTGTTTAGGTGCATGAGGTGAAGAGAACATAGTTTGTTCTTGACAGGGAGGGAGTGCTGAGAGAGAGAGGAAGAGGGGCAAGAATGACTTGACTGGAGACTGTGATGGGCCATGCGTGGCCGTCCCACCATCCCTGACCCCTGCCACAAAATCCGTGAGCTTGCTGATCTCATGCCTGCTCCATGTGAGCAGAATGCTGGCGTCTGAGGGGCTGCATTTCTTGTCAGCACTGACGAGGAGCTGACACAGAAACAGTCTGTGCAAAGGCAGACACCAGAGGCAGAAAATACCACAAGAAAGCGAGTCTCCAGGAATTTGCAGAAACTGTGGGGAGAGTTTTGAGTTTATAAAAGCTATGGAATTTGAGTCTTCAACTGTTTGACCTCCATGTCCGAGGGACAGAGAGGCCCCTTGTGACTGAAGGGCTGCATCAGGAAAGGGACTTGGTTCCTCAGGAAGGACTGCCAAGCTCCTTATCTGGCAGAGGACAGCCCGGCCACTTCACAACAGCCAGATGGAACCTCTGGTCCTTCTGTGCTACGTATTTTGCTTTGCCGACTCTTGCAACTTTTGACAATTGGTGCTGTCAATGTTTATGTGAGCTCTACAAACACTGGGTGGTTAAGGATGTCCTGGACTATGGCTGAGGGAATCCCTTGATGTCAGAAAACCTAATAAATATTTTGGTAGCGGTGAATCTATACACAAGACAATGTGCTGTCTCTGAAAACCAGACCCAGTGGCCTTCAGCAAATCAAGGTATGCTTTACTTGTAAGAGAAACTTCTGTGCAAATTTCATTTTGAATATTGTGCCATTAGAGACTCATCTATACGTTAAATTTAAGAACCAATGTGTAGATAACTTCCCATAAATATGGCAGAGAGAACGGACATATCCAAACACATAGAAATGCCAAGAATAAGATATAATATTATACGATATGGCATGAGAGAAATTAATTTCTGAATTTAAAAACATGGAGGGGAAATGTGTGGACAGTGCCTACAGAAGCAGGATGTAAACCTTAAGTGGGGAGGAAGGTTGGGATTTTCAAAGAGAAGATGATGTCTCAAGCTCCTACGACGTGAAGAGTTGAAAATGACCTCCTTGCACAAAGCCAGGTATCACAAATGCACCATCCATAAGATAGGTTGGAAAATCTCTGCCTGACAGTCTGGGGACAAGCATGTGAGTGGTGACATATTCTGGGGTATGGGTTGGAAAAGGGAAAACTAAGAGAAATGAGGATCCCAAACTTGAATTGAGAGGTGTGCAACCCTAATTTACACTATTTGCAGAGTGCTAAAACTTTAATCAAGGAAGCAACAATCAGAACAAACTCCCCACCAATCCAAAAATAGTGAAACCAGTGAGATCCCAGGAAAGGCCAATGGAACACTGATCCATGAGGAGCAAGAGAGGATGCTCCTTCAGGAGAAAACTTCTGCCAGAAGCTTCACTTCCATACATACAACATGAAATATCGAAGGAGTCCCATGGCCATGAGACAGGAAAAAAGCAGGAAGGAGAGGGAGAGAGAGAGATAACAAACAACAAATGAGAAGACCAAATCTCAAGGAAATGCAGAAAATAGAGCAATCTCAGAAGGAGTTATTCTTAAAACAACAATGGTTAAAAGAGTAAAAGAAATAAGGGATGGAAATCATAAGGAAGGAAGGGATATAGTTTTCAATGACTCAAATAAAAAATTGAGAATAATAATTAAAACTTCTCAATAGGCAGATTAAACATTAAATTAAACACATCTGAGAAGAAAATCAACAAATGGGAACTTAATTTTAAAGAGATTAACTTGAATGCAGCACGGGGAAGAAAAATGTGGTAAATGCAGATGAAAGGATAAGAGACATGGAGGGTAGAATGAAGCGGTCGGGCATACTTCTCACAGGAGCTCCAACAGAGGAACCAGAGGCGGTACAGAAGTATCCAAAATGATGATGTCTGAGAATTTAACAGAACTAATGAGAGAGATGAATTTTCAGATTGAAAGGATGTTTAAGTTGAAGAAGAATAAATTAAAAAATTATAAATACCCAGACACATTGTAGTGGAACTGAAGAACATCGAAGACCAAAAATTTTTTTGTAATTATTTATTTACTTGAGAGAGAGAGAGAGTGAGCACACAAGCAGGGGTAGCAGCACAGGCAGAGGGAGAAGCAGCTCCCTGCTGAGCAGAGAGCATGATGTGGGACTCAATCCCAGGGCCCTGGGATCATAACCTGAGCTGAAGGCAGACCCTTAACCAACTGAGCTACCCAGGCGCCCCAAAGACCAAAAATTTTTAAAAGCTATCAGAGAGAAAAGGCAAATTAGAAAGTAACCAATTTCCAGACAATAGACTTTTTATAACAACAATAAACACCGGACGATATCATGGAATAATGTCTTCAAAGTGTTAAGAAAAAGCATAAGTCATTCCGAAATTCCACAGTGACACAAATTTGAGGCAAAATAATGACATTTTCAGACATACAAGGACTTAATTTCCTACTTAGCTCAGTGAAAGGACTAATAAGTATGTACTTCTAGGGAAAGAAAATTAAAGCAGAGGGAAGGACTAGGATGCGAGAATCAACTGAGGATAAAGAAATTGATGATATGCTGGTGATTTCAAAATAAGCGTAGATGTAAAAAAGATTAATTATTTTTGGGAGGAATGGTGAAAAACTAGATGGAGCTAAAATGTTACAAAATGGTAGCATAGGAGTTGGGAGTTTTAAGATCTGAATTAATGAATTCTAAAATTTTTGTATAGGGAAATTGCTAAAATTTAGATTGTCTTAAAATATGCATATTAAATAATACAAACAAGCTTCCTTTCCACCATGGGTAAAAGATTTAAACAGACATGTCACAAAATAAGATATAAGGATGACAAGCACATTGAAAGAAGCTTGATCATTAGCTGCTAAGGAAATGCAAATTAAAACCAGAATGAAATATTGTTACCTACCTATTTGAGTGACCAATATTACAAAGAATCATCACATCACATATTGGCAAGGATGTGGACAAATTGAAACTCTCATACATTGATGGTGAGAATGTAAAATGGTAGTTTAGCAATTTCTCAAAAGTTAAGAATATACCCATAATATAATATTATCCAGCCATTCCACTTCTAGATAGCTACCCAAGACAAATAAATACATGTTTTTATAAATACTTATGCATGAGTATTCATAGAAACTTTATTTTTAATGGTTCCAAACTGGAAACAACTCAAATGTGCCTCAACAGCTAAGTGGTTAAATAAACTGTGGTATATCCATACAGTGGAATACTACTTAGCAATAAAGAGGAGCAAACTATTGATATGTACTAGAGCATGGGTGAAGTAGTTTGGGGATATGGAAGCAGGGAAGGGAGAGAGGAGAAAATTACATATGAACAAGATTTTAGGAGTAATGGATATGTTCATTTTCTTGATTGTCCTTTCACAGCGACCTGCATATGTCAAAGTTATTAAATTATACACTTTAAATATGGGCAGTTTTAGTTGTATGTTATATCCCAATTAATACATTATATAATTTTTGAAACAAAAATGTACATTTTAGAATTGAAGAACGACCACTAAAAGAAAAGGAATAGAATATGTGACTTTCAAATCAGTGGTGGGAAAGGAATGAATTCTTCTATTGGGTGAGGAAAAAAAAGAAGTAGACAAAAACATGGGTAGAAGAAAAGTAAGCCAGGAATAGCAAGCTTTTTGGTAAAAAGCGAAATGGTCATTTCTTTCACTTTGCAGGCCATTTGGCCTCTGATGCACTTATTCAACTCCGTCATTAAAACGCAAAAGCAACTATAATAATGCATAAACAATGGAGCGTGTTGTGTTCCAATACAACTTTATATGCAAAAGCAGGTTCTGGGTTAGATTTATCCCAAGGGCCATAATTGGCCAACCCCTTGTATAAATAAATTCAAATTTGTCAGTAATTACAATGTAAAGGAAGAAAACCTATCTATTTAAAATGTAGACTGTAATATTCAGCTGCATGTCATTTATAAACACACTTAAAACATGATAAAGACAGGTTGAAGGAAAAGTAATGGCAAAGATATGCCCTTAGCATAGTAAATCAAAGTCAAGAAGGCCATAGCAATCTAGAAAAACCAATATTTACAGATCCAGGGACTATTCTAAGTGCCCAGCTGTCCTATGTTTAGGAAGCGCTGAGCGGGGATCCAACCCAAGATGGGCGTCTTCAAAGCCCATATTCTTAAACACCCCTGTATTTTAACTGCCAGACAAAATTGAATTTGAGGAAAAAGTGATTTTACTGAATAAAAGGAGAGAAAAACACCTAAAAAGTAACAACTGTGAACCAGTATGCATCTAATAACATCAGCACAGACATACACCCATAGCTACATCCACGCATAGGTAGACACAGGGAGAACATAACATGGAACGATGGACAAATCCAGAATCTTAGTAAGAAATTTTAAGACTTCTCTTCCCGTTCATGTGGTAAAGCACGAAGAGGAAATATATATGAAGACATATCAGTACAAAAAATAGCTTTGATCTCATATATTTAATTTTCCCCTCAATGTGTAAGAAATATGTCTCCCTTTCAAGTCCATACAGGATACTTATAAAAACCAACCACAGTACAAGAGAAACCTATAATAGAAACAGTTACTAATATTCTCATATGCCTCTAAGAGCAGGAAGAAATATGAAGATAAAGATGATGATGATATTCTAATGGAGTTGGCCAAAAATCCCTCGTGAAATACTGAGAAACAAATCTGACAAAATGTTTGGAGAGTCAGCATGGCATAGTGGGTAAGCACGAGGACTCTGGGATCAGGTGGTCTGCACTCAAATCCTGGCTGCTGTGTTTTCTATATGTGCGATTTTTTTTTAAAAGATTTATTTATTTATTTGACAGAGAGAGAGAGAGAGATCACAAGTAGGCAGAGAGGCGGGCAGAGAGAGAGGGGGAAGCAGGCTCCCCACCAAGCAGAGAGCTGGATGCAGGGCTTGATCCCAGGACCCTGAAATGATGACCTGAACCGAAGGCTGAGGCTTTAACCCACTGAGCCACCCAGGTGCCCCTATATGTGCGATTGTTAAAGGAAGTCATTGAGAGGTTGACCCATGAGCTGGGCTTGGGCAATGGAAGACTCCTCACTCCCTCCCCTAACCTTGAAATGTGTGTTCTGCCTGCAGTTCTCGTATTAGAAGCTGTTTCAGTGTCCCAGCCTTGGGAGAACAACGTGTTATTGAGACCATATATAGTGAATACGGGACTAAACCTGGTTAAGACCCCTGTGTAAACTTTTAAGATTCTGTTGAGTGGGTGTGGACTTGTCTTTTGGCCATCCAAGACGGCCTCGTACGTATAAGGTCCTTTGCTTGTTAAAACTGCCACCTACGAATCTGGAGTGGCCTGCCTCTTTCTTTGGTCTCCCCTGCCCTCCATGTATGGGAACCAGTTTCGAATTTCACTTGGGGAGCTCCCGTGGTTGTGAACCAACAGTGACCTTGATAAAATTAGCTAATCTCTCTGTACTTGACTTCTCATATGTAACATAACAAAGAATGAGGGAAATAACGGTTCTATCTCATACAGGTATTATGAAAATGAGTGAATATTTTATAAAGGACTTAGAATAGTGGTGTGGTATATATACAGGTTTGTTAAGTGAAAACCTAAACGTGAGAAAAACCCATGGAAGAAATACTGAAGAACATAAAAGCAAACCTAAATTGAGGACAGCAGACCAAGATCCAACATTGTAAATACACCAATTCTGTTATAAATATGCCAGTTCTCCCCAAACCAAGGAAGGCATTCAAAGTAGCTCTAATGAAAAAAATACCATCCATCTTTTGTTTGTTTTATTTGGCCAAGCAGAGTCTAAAATTCATATGTAATAATAAATGGTCAAGAACTACCAAGACCATTTTAAAAATTAACGTGGAAAACAGACCTAATAGACCACACAAGTAAAATGTGATGTAAGTATGAGATTAAGCAAAGAACCCACACAAACAGAGCAGACAGCCTAGAAACAAAGCCAGTCACATAAGAGATCATGATATGGGATAGAGATAGTACTACAAATCCGTGGGAGGAAGGATCCACATTTTTTTGTCTATTCATATAGTTTCTGGCCATAATCCACAGAAAAAATATAGTTTATCCCATAGCTAGTAACCATCTAATGTTTATGTATGTCTATGTGTTTTATGAAATACCATTTACTCTTATTACATGCAATGTAGCCTGATATTTTCCATAGGATTTAATTTTCTGAAAAATGGTGGCTAGGACCCATTAAATTGTTTTCATGTCTCATTAACAGATTGCAAATCTAGTCTGAAAAATGTTATATTAGCTAATAAATGTATGGGAGAAAACTAGCTTTTTGTATTGAAAAATATAAAACTATATACCAACCTCACATTATACTCAAATCCAGATTCCAGATAGATTAAATGACCAAGTGTGGAAAACCTTTCAGATGAAAATATGATTTGATATTTTGAAGGAAATATTCTTAAGTTACAAAAGGGAAAACGACAAAGGAAAATATTGATTAGTTTGACTACTTCAATTTAAAGCTTCCCATTTGAAAAAAAATAAATAAATAAAACTTCCCATTTGCTTCTCTATGACTGAGAAAATATATTCGCAGGATTCATATCCAGAATGTTAAAGGAATTTTTAAAGGCCAGTAGGAAAAATCTAAGAACCTAATTGAAAAATGGGCAAAACATATTAATAGGCCATTCATAGAAAAGGGAGTTTGGAAGGCTCACAAATGTGTGAAAAATGCTCAGACTTTCTAGGAATCAGAAAAGTGCAAGTTTCAGTGCTATTTCATAGCCATCAGATTGGCAAAAATATCGAGAATACCAAGTTTTAGGAGAATAAGGGGAATAAGAATTCCTGTACTCTGCCATTGGGAGCAAAATGGAAAACATGGACAATAAAAGTACAGCTGAGCTGCAAAGTAGTGCTTGCCCCTGCTGAGGGGGATGGGAAATAAGTGAGAGCGGGGAGGATACTGAAGAGACTGCACCGTATAATTTTTAAAAAATATCTGGAGGAATTAAGGTACAATGTTACTTTTTAACTCTGAGCAGCAGGTACATTGAAAATTGTTATTTTACTCTCTGTACTTTAAGTTGAAAGTATTTTTTATTTAAAAAAAAGGTGTGTAAAGAAAGACGTGATTATGAAATTTACTTTTTTTAACAAAGTCATTAGCCACAATTCAAACCCCCAGGGGCCTCATTCCAATGCAAGTTGACATTAAAGTTCTTAACAGTAGTAGTGGGGGCTGATTCTGATAAACATCCTTGCCCTTCAAGGTTGAGAACTGTACGTCTACACTCTGGTTAGGTTTGTATAAGTTATCTCAGGAGAACTTCATGATGAGTGTCCCAGAAAATCTCAGGCCTCTAGGCGTTCTCAAGGTTGGGCAGGGGCGGAGTGGGAGAGATGTGTTAGAACCAGCAGGCGTGTTGAAGATGACACATGTGGGTTGAGAGCCACTGCTCCAGGTTGACTTTTCTCAATTCGACTTTGATTCCGTCACATTTCATTTATGGCTGTAATATCCTGTCTTGACTCTAATCAGCTCCGGAGAGTGAGCTCCTTCAGTGATTGTTTATTGAACAACTATTTGGTGCCGGCACTGTAGTCAGTTCTGAAGGCATAAGAATGAACAAACAGTTGTCCTGAGGAATTTATAATCTATTTGAAAGAGAAGCTTCGAGTAGAGGGTGGCCTATTTCCTCTGTAGGTTAGTTAATCAGAGTAATGTTTCAATCATGGATCATTTGAGATGGAGTTTTGATCCCCGTTACAGAGGTGCTGTATTTACCTTTCAGGGCGTAAATAGTAAGATCAACATTGCAACCACGAACGCTTTAGTCCTTAGTATAATCTTTGTGGAGCTCGGAGAGCCTGCGGGTTGTACAGGGCCATCTATAATAACCTTTCAGAATTTCCCTAAGAAGGTTTGAGTTTGGCTTGAAACAAATGTCTTCAGACTTTCAGATCCCATCAGGGCTGCCATGTTCAGCTGAGCAGGTTGTACATTATACAAGAGTGTCCAACTCAGGAGGCAAGAAGAAGCTGAAACTCAGCCCAAACACTCCTCCTTCAGCCCTGTATTTGTGGGGCTGCTGCTGCACAGAAGGGCATTGTTTTCTAATTTGTCCAGAGGGGATGCCTTTTTATAATTTGCATGAAGGAGGCCTATAGGCTTGCAGGTAGCATTAGCTGACCATAGCATTTCCCCAGTTGAGTACAACCCACAGAACTTCCGTATGTTTCCTGCAAAGGTACCACTCGAAACACTAGGGACCATCTCTTTATCTCAAGGAAGAAATGACTCAGAGAATACATTTCTGAAACTTTAAAATGTTAGGACCAGAAGGATTTTAGAAAACATGATGCTTAAACCTTAATTTTCTATGTGTAGAAAGACTTTGATTTTTAGGATTTAATGGGAAGATGGAAATCATTATGTGTAGCTTTCTCACTTCATTGATGATGAAATCAGCATGCAGAGAGGTAGAGCGACTAGGAATCACAGTCTTACGGGTCTTCTAGCTCCTGGTGCAGGGAGCCTTCAATGCTACTCTGTCCACGGCTGCACACATCTGGTTCGTGGCAGAGTTAAGTCTAGAATGCAAGTCTTGGATACAAGTCACGTGGCATCAAAACAGTTTTCTAACTCAAATGCAGGAGACCTGGGCTCTGCCACCAAACCCTGATTTCTGGTCCTGTCTTCTCCATGTGATGTCCCGCTAGTACTAGAGAGTTCGGGTACATTCCAGTCTGTGTGCGTCCCCTCCGAAGCTCTCTTCAAGCAGCCATTCCGTTTTCTCTCAGATTTCTCCTTATCCTGTCCCACTTCTGAGTCTGGCACAGGAACTGTGGTTGGCGTGACTGCACTTTCACATGTCATCCAACAGCAAACGCTGAGAAAAATCACTTTCTCTTCTGATGTAACCTCCACTCCTTGATCTAGGGCAAGGGGAGGGGGCCGGCTGAACATCTCAGTCTCACTCTGTGTCTGTCAGGTCACGGGCAGGGCTTACCTGTGACGATGGCGCATCTCTTGGAGAAAGCTGTTCTGGAAGGAATTGTATCTAGCCTTGGTGTTATCATTTCTTCGCAATTTCCGAGAACTCTGGGGTGCTGCCCTTCTTCACAGAACGAATGGGGCACAGGTAACCATTCCTCTTGGAGTTCCTCTGTCTGAGGTAGACAGGACGTTGGCTGGGACACCTGACGGGATCTGAGTTCTAGAGGGGACTGTATGGGATGGGGGTTCTGGTGGATTATACTGAGCCCTGGCTTTGCCACATAGCGGGATGAGCTCGATTTTCTTTTACAAGGCTCTTGGGAGGATCAAACAAGGTAAAGGACATGAAGTGCTTGGATTGTCCGTTAAACAGTCCGGTGGCCCTCCTGGGGATTCCTGGCAATGAGCACTGGGGCTGGGGAGAGGAGGGCCCTCCTGCAAACTGGGAGAAAATAATTTATAGTGTTAAGCTGAAATCTGCTACCCTATATTTTCAATTCTTTGGCCTTAGCTATAGCCTAAAGGTATTATCTCTCCACTTAAGTAGACCTGCCCCAGGCGATGCAGTCAAGAGACACTGTCGTAATAGGTCCACGATGTCTACAGAAGTTAAATCAGAGTTTCAGACTTGGTAGAAACCATAAAGTTCCTCTAATAAACAGTCTTCTAGATATCCTTTAAGGCTTACATTTGGGGAAGGTTCAGTAGAATGTGCATGGTGGTAAGGAAAGTGAATCCCAGACAGACAGATAGCAGTGGGATCTACAAAACATAAGGACGTTAAAAACATTAAAAAATTTTTTAATTCCAGTACAGTTAATATACAGTGTTATATTAGCTTCAGGTGTACAATCTAGTGATTCCACAATTCTGTACATTACTCAATGCTCACCCTGATTAAGTGTACCCTTAATTCCATTCACCTATTTTACCCATCCTCCCACCCACCTCCCCTCTGGTAACATCAGTTTATTCTCAATAGTTAAGAGTCTGTTTTCTGGAAAAAAAAAACAAAAAGAGTCTGTTTTCTGGTTTGTCTGTCTTTTTTTGTGTGTATTCTTTTGTTTTGTTTCTTAAATTCCACATATGAGTGAAGTCATATGGTATTTGTCTTTCTCTGACTGAACTATTTCACTTGGTGTTATACTCTCTAGATCCATTCAAGTTGTTTCAAATGGCAAGGTTTCAATATTTTTTTTTATGGCTAAGTAATACATATCTTATTATATTTTCTTTATCCATTCCTCTATCAATGGACACTTGAGTTGCTTCCATATGTTGGCTATTGTAAATAATGCTACAATAAACATAGGGAAGCATATATCTTTTCAAATTAGGGTTTTTGTTTTCTTTGGGTAAATACTCAATGGTGAAATTACTGGATTCTATTTTCAATTTTTTTGAGGAACATCCATACTGTTTTCTACAGTGGCTGTGCCAGTTTGCATTCCCACCAACAGTGCATGAGGGTTTCTTTTACTCCACATTCTCACCAACACTTGTTTCTAGTCTTGTTGATTTTAGCCTTTCTGACAGGTGTGAGCTGATATCTCATCGTAGTTTTGATTTGCATTTTCCTGATGATTAGTGATGTTGAGCATCTTTTCATGTGTCTGCTGGCCATCTTATGTCTTTGGAGAAATGTCTGTTCAGGTCTTCTGCCCGTTTTAAAATTAGATTATTTGGTTTTTTGATGTTGAGCTGTATAAGTTCTTTATATATTTTGGATATAAACCCGTTATCAGATATATCATTTGCAAATATGTTCTCCCATTTAGTAGGTTTTCTTTTAGTTTCGTTGGTTATTTCCTTGGCTGTGCGGAAGTTTTGTTTTGTTTTGTTTTGGATGTAGTCCTAATAGTTTATGTTTGCTTTTGTTTCCCTTGCCTTAGGAGACAAATCTAGAAAAGGGTTACTATGGCTGATGTCAAAGAAATTACTGCCTATCCTCTCTTCCAGGATTTTTATGGTTTCAGGTCTCACATTTAGGCCTTTAATCCATTTTGAGTTCATGGTGTAAGAAAGTGGTCCAGTTTCATTCTTTTGCATGTTGCCGTGCAGTTTTCCCAACACCATTTGTTGAAGAGACTTTTTCCCATTGCATATTCTGGCCTCCTTTGTTGAAGATTAATTGACCATATAATCGTGAGTTTATTTCTGGGCTCTCTATTCCCTTCTATTGATCTATGTATCTATTTTTGTGGCAGTACCATACTGTTTTGATTATTACAGATTTGTAATATAACTCGAAGTCTGGAATTGGGATGCCTCAGCTTTGCTTTTCTTTTTCAAGATTGCTTTGGCTATTTGGGGTCTTTTGTGGTTTCATACAAATTTTAGGATTGTTTGTTCAAGTTCTGTGAAAAATGTTATTGGTATTTTGATTGGGATTGCATTAAATATGTAGAATATTTTGGGTAGTATAGACATTTTAACAATATTTGTTCTTTCAACCCACGAACATGGAATATCTTTCCATTTATTTGTGTTCTCTTTGTTTTCTTTCTCCAGCGTTTTGCAACTTTTAGAGCATAGGTCTTTCATCTCCTTGGTTAAGCCTATTCTTAGGTGTTTTATTATTTTTGGTACAGTTGTAAATGGGATTGTTTTCTTATTTTGTCTTTCTGCTACTTCATTATTGATATATAGAAATGCAACAGATTTCTGTAAAAATATAGGAACATTAAAAAATCCTTGAAACATGGGGTGCCTGGGTGGCTCAGTCAGTTAAGTGTCTGCCTTCCAGGGTCCTGGGATTGAGCACGGCAAAAGCCTCTCTGCTCAGTGGAGAGCTCAGTGGGGAGCTGCTTCTCCCTCGCTCTCTGCCCCTCCCCCCACTCGTTCTCTCTCTCTCTCAACTAAATAAATAAATCTTAAAAAAATCCTTAAAACAATGTACGGAGGGCCCATCTGTTGCATAGCCATTATGCAAGGCACCACTCTAGGTGCTATATCTACAGTATTAACACGATAGAAGTACTTCATGGAGGAAGCATACCTCTGAATGGGTATAAAATCAAGAATCAAATAAGCGAGCAAGATAATTTGAGAAAGTGACAACATCATGAGGAAATGAATAAGGCGATGAGATAGACAGTCACTCTAAGTTTATCTGTGACTTCGAAATAGTAAAATATATCAGATGTTTTTTCTTTATGAGTTATTCTTTGAGGATATGGTTTTGGTGTCCTTTCTCTATCCAGAGGTAACAAAGATATTCTGTTGTATTTTCTTTCTTTCTTTCTCTCTCTCTCTCTCCTTTCTTCCTTTCTTTTTCTCTCTCTCTCTCTCTTTCTTTCTTTCTTTCTTTCTTCTTTCTTTCTTCTTTCTTTCTTTCTTTCTTTCTTTCTTTCTTTCTTTCTTTCTTTCGTCTTTCTTTCAGTTTATGTATTTGTTGTTAAAATCTAGGCATTTAATTCATCAGGAATCTATTTTTGTACATGTGTAACATAGGAAACATTTTCTCTGTAAAATAGGCAAAACTTTCCAACAATACAAGTGAATAATATATTTTATCCTCATTTGGTCATAGTTTCTGTGTATATGTATACAGGTATACAAATATACATATATATATGTCATAATCATAATTCTGAGCTTTTTATTATTATACTTGGTCTTCCTTAAATTAGTACTAAAGTGTATTTTATTAACACAGCTTTGTCTTATGCCTTAATACCGGACAGGGAAATTTGTCCCTCTCTGTTTTTCTTTTTTCAAATTTCTTCAGCTATCTGTGAATATCTTTGTATCATACAAGTTAAAAAATGAGACTAGAAAATTTCTTCCCAAAATTATTTGGATATTTCTATTAGAATTACATTGAATACTAGATAAATTTTGGGGAAAATTGACATCTTTACAATGCTTGTCATCTACTTCATAAATATTGACATACGTCTTCTGTGCCCTTTAATAAAATCACGTCTTTTTATATTAAAGCAAGAAGGATATATGATGGAGCAGAGTGCAGAGTTATCATGAATTTTAAAGATAAGTCATGGGACTTCAAGGGATGGTCCCGTTTGCCATGTATGGCGGCCCCTTTTCATCAAGACTTTCTCACCCCAGGGAGGTGTCTCTTTCCTCTGTGCTAGAAAAGAAAGATTTAGGGGCACTGCCCATACACTTTTCCCTGCAAGATGGTTCTCTTCTGCCTGTGTGGCTAAGTGTATGGGTGCTGGAACCAGATTACTTGTATTCAAATCCCTGATTAATCACTTACTAGCTGTCTGGCTTGGGGCAGGTGCCCCGACCTCCCCTAATTTTTAGTTTTGTCGGGGATAAAACGGAGAATCAAATAAGATAATGCATGAGAAATGCTTAGCAGAGTGCCAGATCTGGAGTAAGTGCTTATTAAATGCTAGCTGCTAATCTAAACAATTTTAAGCTATACTCACTATAATCTGGCGTATGAAACTCTGTGTGTGTGCGCCCATAAAGGCAGCTGCAGTCTAGAACTATTCTTTGTTCTGTCCAAAATATATAACTATTAAAAAATCAAATGCGGGAGGGTAGATAGTCTCAGTAGAACTGAAATAAGCTATAAAAGAATAAAGAATAGCCTGATGCAATATTACTTATTTAATAGAAAGGAGATAAAGAGATTTGCAGTGAGAATTAGGAATCGTTTGGTACTAAGTATTATATCTGGAGTGACATTAGGGATCCAGAGGCTGAGAGAGAGACTCAGGGTTAGTACTTGGTAGAGTTTTCACTACTCTTGACTTGGGGCAAGGGCAGAAGCAACAGGAAGGAAAGGTTGAACAGTGTTACATTTAAAAAGCTGAACTGTAGTTGGGGAGGAAACCACAACTTTGAAGATGACATTCTCTTGAAGGAATTGGTGAATGTAACAGTGTGAACAGAGATGATGCTGTTAGGGAGGTGACTGCCAGGCAGGGAGCTTGTCCTGTGAATTATCTCTGAAGTGAATGATGGCTCCCAGATATCCAAGTCTTAGGAGAAGTTGACTCTATTGCCACTGGGACTCTGAATAAACATGGAGGGTTAAATAAAATACTAATTAGTAGTAGCTGCAGTGGGGCAGTGGTGGTGGTGGGGGGGACAACTCAGTCTATCCCCAGACATGACTTTCCTTTTAATTTTGGTATCAATAGTGATTTTTCTTATTGCTAAAACATGAAAGTAGATAATTTATGTTTAATGTTTATTTATGAAGCTCTTTTAATGAAATAGCATCTTTATTGAAAAAGCATAATTAGTAGAGATTCTAGAAAATACCAGGAAATAGTCTAATTATAGATCGAATTGCTAATGTGATTAGTTCCTAGTAGAAGTAATAAGATTGGGAGCATAGTCAGGAATACGTAACCAGTTTCTAGGGGACATGCCTTTATAAATTCAAATTGTTGGAAGGAGGTTAAATATATTTGGTTGACACCTTGGGTATTATATTTATTGTTAAACTTGTCACTGGATCATTCCCATCAGCATGCAAACTTGATATATTTCTCCCATCTAACAATCAAAATAAATAAAACACCCTCTCCATCCAATTTCCTCCTTAAGGTACATTCCTTCTTTTCAAGCCTCTATTGTGACATTTGTGAGGCAACTGTAGTCTAAAATATCTTTTCTTAAAGAATTGTATATATTGGCTGCCTCCCGTTCTTCTCCCAGGCCCTCTTGAACCCTCATCAGTAAGGTTTTGCTCCTACTGACCCACTGAAACTTCTTTCCTCGTGGTCATCTGCGGCTCTCATGTGTTAAACCCAACTTCATTTCTAAGTCCTCATTTTCTGACCTATATCCAGCATTTGAAAAAATTGCTCACCATCTTCTTATAGATACTCTCCTATCTTGGTTTCCAGGACACCACATGACTCTGGTCTTCCTTCTGTCTTTCTGACTACTTCTCAACTTCTCTTACTGGTTCCTCCTCATCTTCCCATCCTATAGATTTCAGAGCGTCCTAAGCCTCAGTCATTGGTCTTCTTCTGCCTGCCTGGAATGGTCTTCCCTTAGCTGCATGGCTGGCTTCCCCATTTCTTTCAGCTCTTTGCTCTAAAGTTGTCTTCTCAGTGAGGCTTTTCCAGCTTCCCTGTCTAAAATCTCAGCTACCCTTTCCCCAATATTTCATTCTCTCCTTCCATGCTTTATTTTTTCTCTGTAGCACTTACCACTTTCTGGTGTCTAATATATTTTTACTTGTTTAATTCTGTTTATTGTCTTGCTTTCTGGCCTTAATGTTTGCACTTTGAAGTCACAGATTTGGTTTTGTTTACTCTTGTAGCCCCACTTCTTGGGAAAAAAATGACTGACATGTTGTAGGCCTCAGTAAATATTTGTTGCATATTTTGTTCCTCTCTGTGAATGTAACTCAATGAATTGTGGACAAAGATAAACATTTCTGAGAATTCTGTTCTACTCCTGTTCTTTCCAAACACACATTTAAGGAAGGTGCTTTCATCCTCTCAAGGTGAATGATTCTGGCTGTTCTTAGCCACAGAACCACTGTAATCTTTAGCCACTGTAATCTTTAGCCAGAACTTTCAAATACTGAAAAATGATAGCACTAATAGTAGCTACATGTATATCTTAATCGGTCATTTACTGGGTACCTACTTAGTGCCTAGAATTGGCTATTAGCTGCCTTGTTACTATCAAAGGAGGCAATCAACTCTGTTGTTTATCCACTGAGAGACCCCGGGCAGTCACTAAATCTCTCCGAGCCTCAGTTTCCAATCTGTGAATAGAGACAGTGGTATGCCACATTCTTCTGAGCTGTTGAAGTCTATGTGAAAGTTCAGTATATGCATAATTGCACACTGCTTGATATTTTCACTAAAGAAATATGACTTCATTAGAAATAATTATAGGTATGATAACTTATAATAAATATTATAAATACTGTTATTCTAGTATTAACATGTTTTGCCATGTATGCTTTTGTAAGCATTGCAGATATTGCTGCCCATTATTTCGCACGGAGGGGAAGAAATGGAAGTAGTACTTGTTAGAAGAGACAAGAACAAGAAGAACATAATTGTTTTCCGGTTTTAATGAGATATAATTGACATATATCATGGTGTAAGTTTAAAGTGTACAGATAATGGTTTGACTCATAGGTACTGTGAAGTGACCACTATGGCAAGTTTAGTTGGCATCCACCATCTCATATAGATACAATAAAAAGAAAAAAGAGAAAAAAGTTTTTTGTGATGAGAATATCATTTTAACATGTAGGAGAATGACTCCATATAGATGCAGAGACACTAACATCAACGATTTATCTTTTACAATATCTTATTGCAAACAAAACACTTTCTCATATTTTACTTCATTTTGAAATGTATTTGCTAGTCGGGATTGATATGATATTTTTTCCATTTTTTTAGAGGGGAAGCTGGGGGTTATGTAAGTGACTTGTCCAAGGTGATACAGAAGCTTAGCGGTCAAGCTGAGACGGTTTCTGATGCCTTACCCAGTTCTCTTTGGACTGCCTGATGTTCCTATGCTACTAATTCTGTCAGCTGGGTGAGAGCCTCACCACATTTCACTGATTGGCTTCTACTCATTGCAATGTTGGTGTTCTTGGCCAGAATTCAGGCTACCTCAGCCTCTAATACACCTTCTCCTATTGCTTTGGGAAGGTCCTCCAAGGCCAGCAATGAGATGTGGAAAACCAGAGAAGTCTTTAAGCTCTTTTTCACAGGCACTCAGTGGGATGGTAAAATGCCCATGGTTCCATGGGTGCCTGACAAAGGAACGACCTTGAGATGGAAAATGCCAGTCCAATCAACAAGCCTTCTTCAAGGGGCTCTCATGTGCTTGACACTGAGGGGGGTACAGGCAAGACTGGGTCACTGATTTTGGTTGGATGGCTGTCAAACTCATCAAAATTCTCTTACCTATTCTCTGATTCCATTACCACTCTGCTTAAAGACTTCAGTGGCTCCCCCAAATACCTTGAGGTGAAAATCCACATGTGTTGGTTTAATAGGTGAAGTCCTTTGCCATCTGGCCTCTTCCTACCTCTGCTTCTTGCATCTCACTCCACGGCAGCTTGCCCCATCAGCATCTATGTATTTGCTTTCTCCATCCTCTTCATGCCATTGGACTTTTCTTTTGTCCAGAATGCTGGAGCACCCTTCCTTCCTTAGCTAGAAATTCCTACTCATCCTTTGAGACTTTTATGAGTGATCAGTCCTCTTTGACTTTTTTCTTTCTGCCCCACCCTTACCCACTAGGGGAGATGCCCCTTCTCTGTGCTCCCAGAGAATGCTTTGCTGTGTTTAGTTACTGAATAATTACTCTGGGGTATAGCTCTTTTTTTGATTTACCCATTGTTCCCAGTCCTATCACTGGGCTTGGAACTGCTAGATGCTTAGTAAAATGTCTATTGCATGAATGAGTAAAATATGAGTGAATTGTTGAATATGAGGTAATGATCGCAAAACAATTTTAATTCTTGTGTGTAATCTATGACATGAAATCTGGAGCTCACATACAATGAAAATTCAGGGGCATAACCTTAATTGTCATATTGGTCCCCAAGCCTCTCAAGACTAGTGAGATGGATAAAATACCTTCAGGGTCTCAAGGAGCATCCTAGTTAGCCTCACCTGGTGAACATGCCGAGGGTCTCCGTCATAGAGAAGAACTAGTGTTTCTCCAGAGGCATGAGGCAAAGGCCACAGAAAGTAACAGAACCATCGGGGTATATGGGTATCAGAGGAAACTTGCCTTTGCCATGTGTACCCCCCAGATTACAGCACACAAGAACACATTAAATTGGAATGCTGTAAACCAGAGTCCCATGGTGAAGCATCACAAAGAGAGAACCACAATATGACACTTATGTGGTAGAGAATGGAACAAAAATCAGCTTTTCCATTCATACAGTAGTTCCCTCAGAGCAATGTGGTGTCTTGAACAGCCCACCTTACCAAGATGGCTCTTCTCCTTCTGGTTAGGTGGCTGCCCTGGTGGTCCCTCACCCAGGGGAAATCCCTAGCTCAAAAAGAGGGGCCCAAGAACCGTAAAGTCTCTCTCCCATGGAAAGTCTAATGAGTAAGATTTCAAGTTGGCAAACAGCAGAGGCCGAGAAGGATGGGGGTGAGGAGCAGATCAGAATTTTCCTCTTCTGCCTTCATCTCTCCTCCACACGATGCTTTCAAAATAGAAGCTATTTCCTCTCTGCTCCACCACCTGCCCCAGCCTCAGCTTCAAGGTGGTCTACCACAAACATTCTGTACTGACGGTGGAGGAGCTGCCAATCTTCCTGTCAGGCACTATGCCAAGCAGAGGAAGATTCAGCCCCTGCCAGACCCCCCCCCCCAAAAAAAAAAAATGCCTTTGATGCTCAGCTGGTCAGCATGAAGAGGGAATGGAGCTGGTGAGAAGCTCTGGAAAAAACACATGGCCTCCTGAGGTCTGGATGTAAATGGGGGTAGGGATGATCTGGGGATTCTGCTTGGGAGATCCTTGAGTGTGGGAACTTGTTCATCTTGACCTCTGAACCTGCAATGAGCATAACAGCTGGTACCTGACAGGGACTCGAAAATGTGGAATAAATGGATAAAGGAAAGAGGAAATACGGTATTATTCCCCAGAGGGTAACTGAGTGCTTTCCAGGTAGGGGAAACTAAATAGAAATACTTTTCATTTTGTCTTTCTTCCATAGGGGGTCAAAAAACCAAAACAAAACAGGAGTGTTCAGCTATTTCCCTTAAATAACAACAGAGAGTTTGCAGCATAAGAAATTGGATAACTGCTTTGTAGACACCATTTACTACCACACAGAGGTTATATTTTAAGTCATGATTAAGACCTAACTGGGGTAGGGGACAACTTCTTCAGAGGTCACAGTCTGGGTAGTGAGTTATGGTCTCGGTTGTTGCCATGGGCAGGGAAACTGCACAGATAGGTGGGATAGAGCATCCCAACCACGATTTGACTGAAGGGAACAGTGTTCTGGGCAGAGGGAATAGCATGTGAGAAGGCCCTGAGGAATGAGAGAACAACGTTTAACATGTGATGTAATAAATGAGGAAGCAGCAATAGGACTTAGATAATGACACTAGAAGTTCTAAGCAAAATGAGAAATGTAATAATTCTATTCTTATGAATCTGCAACCATGTAATCATGAATCAACTTTTAAGAAGAGGTTCCCGAAAATCATGGCTTGAGTTTAAGTTTACAGCTTTTGAAGCTGCCTCGACCTCTGCCTCTGGACCCTTCCTCTCCTCCCACCTTAAATACAGTTTCAGAAAGGTATTGCATTCTTTGATTCCTTCTGGAATAAACAAATCTCCAGATTGCCTCGGTCTTACAGAGAGAAGGAAAAGAGGAGTTTGCCTTGTGGCCCTGTTACTTGCTGAATCTATGGATTTCCAGTGTTCCTGGTTGGCGTTCCTTTTTTAAAAAAATATATTAATTAATTCCTTTTTTTTTTGGATTTGGTCTTTGATACATTAGTCATTTTGGACACCAATCATTTGTCCGTTCCATAGTGGGTAGTAGGGACTTTCCTTCCTTTTATCCTGGATTTTGGCCCAGCCGGACAGTTGTGTGGATGCTGAGTAGCCAAGCTCTGTGACCAGATTTATTAGCGATCAAATGTGGGACTGTACCTACAAAGGGGAAAATTAATGGTCCCAGCTGTGGTGACATGGGAAGGGCAGAGAATAAGCCATTGAATATAGGCTGACATAATTCATCTTGGTCCAGAGACTTGAACTTTTTAAAATGTCTAGCTTTTCTCTTATTATTTACTACCTGCCTTCAACTAACTCTTTAAACTGCTTGCTCTCCCCTTGTCCGTTTGAAAACCATTCCCCTTACTAGAGAAAAGAGAAGATAATTGAAGCCGAACTGTTCTTTTTCTGTCAACTACATTATATTTTAAAAACTAGGGGTGCCTGGGTGGCTCAGTCGGTTGGGCGTCTGACTCTTGATTTTGGCTCAGGTCATGATCTCAGGGTCATGAGATTGAGCCCTGTGACAGGCTCCATGCTCAGCTGGGAGTCTCCTTATCCCTCTCCCTCTGCTCCTCTCCCTGCTTGCTCTCTTCTCTCTTTCTCTCTCAAATAAATAAATAAATAAAATCTTAAAAAAAAAAAAAAAACCAACCAAAAACCCTGGAAAATGCTGCCATGCTTACTAGTGGGCTTTAAGAAAGTGGTACACAAAATAAGATTATAATGACTTATATTATAGGAAGTTACAGAAAGGTGACCAGAGTAGATTTTTGGATGGGGACCGAATCTAACAGGAAAATGATATCCTCTTTGTCACTAGCAGCTCAGAACTATGCCCAGGGGGAATCACAGCCTTATGGTCTCAGAGTTGGAAATAGGGCTGCCAGATGTTGCAAATAAAAATACAGGCTGCCCAGTTAGATTTAAATTTCAGATAAATATCAAATAATTTTTTTGTATAAGTATGTTCCAGGCAATATTTAGTATATACTTACACTAAGCAATATTTGTTGTTTATTTCCAATTCAAATATAACTGGGAATCCTGAGTTTTATCTGGCAACCCTGGTTTCAGGAGATCTCAAAAGCATTCAACCCAATCTTGATACAGAAACATGCTCTTCAGAGAGGCAGCAGAGCCCACACTTCACTCAACCTCTCTATTCAAAAACCAACAGATCATGCAGGAACACAGTATGCCTGGCCAGTGTTTTGTGTTCAAATGGAAGATCTGAAAAAAAAAAAGTGAAAAGGAAGGCTGAGTATCTAGGTAAATTGAGAAAAACTCTCATCCAGTTGTTGAATCATTTAAGCAAAAGCAAGTATTTTCTTCTCTCATTACTGAATCAAGTAGGCAATTATCCTCACATAACTTTAAAATGTTCTTTTAGGAACTTCCACTCCCAAGTACATCAGGTTTTGCATAATATTAACACTATATTAATAACACCCACTAATATATATTGAGTGCTTAGTACATGCCACGAACGATTCTATACTTTGCATGTGCTAACTCATTTAATTCTTGCAACAGCTCCATATGGTAATTAGTATTATCACTTCTATTTTTTCTATAGAGGAAAACTGAAGCACAGAGAGGTTAGGTGCATTAAGTAACTTGCTGAAATTCACACAATTACTAAGTGATCAAGCTGGCTATGAATACCACAGTCTGGTTGGCTTTTAACCACTACAATATATTAATGCTTAGAGAGAGACCTATATAAACAAAATCATATTACATTAAAAGTAGGAAAAACTGAGTATTTTGGGGTTTGAAACTATACATTTGTTTCTGCAACTTTAAGAAACTCCTGAAGAAGACAAATGGGTTTGCTAGTTGTTTCTGGTAGTTTCCACCCATTCACCCTGGTGGATCCAGTGGAGCGTATAAATTACAAGTAATCCCTCCCCAGTTAGATAAGGTCAGTCTGCATTCTTGAGGTTCTTCAGGCTTTGTTCCAAACAGTCTCGGTTTTTTCAACCATTCCTGTTGAGCTATGAAGAATAATTGGTTCCTGCTTGAGTTCTCGGGCATAAACCTGTCTGTAGAGATTTTCTTATCATAAGACTCTAGCTCAAATGAAAAATTTTGGTCTTTTACAAGATATTATAAGAATATTAGCTCTCATGGAAATTGGCAATGGAAATTCTGTCCTTATGACTTCCCATGGTGATTCTATGTGCACTGTTCTTGCTGTACCAGTTATTGGCTGTGAAGAGTAAAAATTAGAGAAATATTTTCTTTTGTTTTAGGTCTGCTACATTTTTTCTGAGGATTTAAGTTTGGGACTTCTACGGTAAAAGCCAAATGAGGGTGCATCCTCTAATTCTTCCCCCCTTTGTCCTTCTAGAAAACAAAACTTTTCAGGGTACCAGGATGGCTTAGTCAGTTATGGGTCTACCTTTGGCTCAGGTCATGATCCCAGAGGTTCCGGATCCCATGTTGGGCTCCCTTGATGAGTTGTGCTCATTCTCTCCATGTGAGCACCACTCACATGAGTGAGGAGCACCACTCCTCTTGCTTGTGCGCATGCTCTCTCTGTCAAATAAATAAATAAAATCTTAAAAAATGAAGCAAAACTCTCTCTCTTTCTCTCTTTTAAAGATTTTATTTATTTGTCAGAAAGAGATAGAGAGCACAAGCAGGGGAAACACCAGGCAGAGGGAGTAGCAGGCTCCTTGCTCAGCAAGGAGCCCGACAGGGGACTGGATCCCAGGAACCAGGGACCTGGGATCATGAGCTGAGTGGAAGGCAGACGCTTAACTGACTGAGCCACCCAAGCACCCCAAGAAGCAAAATTTTTCACTGAACAAGTTGTTTTAACTTCTACATAGGTAGCCTAGCATTAGCATTTATAGAAATGTGGAGGGAAAAGATAAATTGAGAAAAGGAGCCTGGGTTACCTGACATTAGACAGAGCAGGCAGTGACTGGAGAAAGTTTGCTTCATGTGACTAAGTTTAGCCGCTGACAAATGTCTCATGGTGGTCTGGGTCTAAGGACAAATGGTTTTGAAAGTATTCATCACTACTAGTGACGAAATTTCACTGTAGGTTTGGTTACTTTCAATAAACCACATAGACCCACTGTGGATTAGACTGGGGTGAAACGTGCACGCATGCGTGAACGGAGGTGGGGTGGAGAGAGAGAGAGAGAGAGAGAGAGAGAGAGAGAGAGAGAGAGAGAGAGAGAGAGAGGAAACATAAAAAAATAGTTGTGGTGTGATTTGCCTCCTCACCACTGCTCCCTCAGGCTTCAGCTATGGTGCTAGTGCTAGTGTTGTCAGTAATCTTCCCATGGCTTTGTGCTACTTTGTAAAAAAACAATCCCAGATTGTTACTCCTTTCCACTGAGGTGGATTCTGGGAGTATAATGATTCTCCTTCACAGATGATACTAAGAAACGAATGGATATCACTTATTTAACCCAATATCTGTGCTTCTGGGAATTTGCCTAAAGAAATGACTGGACAGCTGCACAGGAATATATAAGAAAGGATGTTTCCTGCAGTCTTGGTAATAATTCCTTCCTCCCCAATTAAAATGATCTAAATGTCCATCAATAGGAGATGAGTTAAATAACATTTCGTTACATGCATTTAAGAGATTCTCCATGGCCATTAAAAATGATAGAGTTCTATATTTGTGGACCTGGAGTATGTTCATGTATATTTCAGGTGAAAAGAAAAGAGGCTAAGGACCAGTATCTCTCTCTCTCTATCATCCATCTATCTATCTATCTATCTATCTATCTATCTATCATCTATCTATATCTATCTATCTATCTATATCTATCTATCTATCTATCTATCTATCTATCTATCTATCTATCTATCTATCATCTATCTCCTAAATGCATAGGAAATATTCTGGAAAGAATGACATTGAAATACTGAGAATGGGTATCTCTGGATAGTAGAATTTTAGATGATTTCAACTTCATTTTAACTTCTCGTTTCTGTTTTCCAAACAATTTTCTAGAATTAATATTCATTAAACTGTTCATATAATAAGGAAACAGAAATAGTCCATATAACTTTATCGTTGTTTCTAGAAATAACATTTCCACAGTGCAGCCACCCCTAACTAACTAGAAAAGACATAAAGAATTTTTCCAACAATATCTAGTCTAAACATGGAACTGAGATGGATCCGCCTTAATGGGAAGGTTATACTTGCTCCGATGAATTTTATGCTCCTGAGTCAAAGATCAGTTGGCTATATTTGTATGGATCTATTTCTGGGCTCTCTGTTTTACTCTACTGATAGAATGATGTATTCTTTTGTGAATACCATATTGTCTGGATTAGTGTAGTCATGGAATTTTCAGGAATTGTTATAGCAGGTATCCTAGAAAGTGTGACCCATGCACTACCCAAGACTCAAACTTCTGCCTCTGAAAAGTGTTGTAGGCAGTCCCACAGTGTAATTTGGGAATTATTCCTGACTAAACATGTTCTGTTGTTTGCAACTAAGAACTCACATGGAGAGAATGACCTCCATAGGTAGCCAGTGTATGCTTCTGATGGGAAGTTGTCAAATGTAGTTAGCTCTTTGTTAGTATTCTTTTAAGGTACTATGTAATGGAAGAAAGAAATGAAAGACCTGTGTCTAAGTCTTGGCTAACTATGTGGTACTAGGAATCATCTAACTTTGCCGAATCTCTCTTTATTCTTTTGAAAATGGGGATAATTTCTGTCTCATAAGGTTATTTTGGAGAAGTAAGAGAGAGTAACCAAAAGTATTTAGCAGATAACAGCAAGCCCTTACTTAATGCTATTTATATTTACTATCTGTCAAACATGGGATGATATTCTTTACTCCAAAAGTATCTAAGAGATAAACTATGTCCCATTATTTGATTGGATGGATGTACCAGCTTAGGAAGAATGATAACAGAGACAATCATTAAACATTTTAAGGAAACACAAAGACTTTCAGTATGAGTAAGCTGATTTTTTTTAGTAGTACAAGCTCTATGATTCAAAAATAATAATTAAATATTAGTATAACATCCAAACAAAAGAAAGGATCGATGTATCTTATAACCAAGGTGGACCCATGTACGTTGCATGTTTACACTAAATATTGTTAGAAGAAGTCTCTATATCTGTTCTAGTTAGTTAGGCATGGCTCCACAGTGGAAGTGGTATTTCTACAAATCCTTGTTCCATATAAAATAGCAGTCCCCACCCCATTCCCAAAATCTCTTGTCACCTGCTTTATTTTAATTCATAGCTCTTATCATCACCACTTGACATTCATTTTTATATATTTTGCACATTGTTCTTCTCTCTCTACTAGAATATGATGCCCAAAAGAGCTGAGACTCTGTCTCACTCTTGAGTCCTCAGCACCTAATATAGGAATAAAATAAGTATTCATTAATTGAATAAATAAATACAAACTAACTTTCTTGTTATTTTATTCTTTCTTTTAAGAATTAAAAACAGAAGTCCCGTTCAATTTAACTCAGATCTAGCTACTTGACCCTGGCATTGTCCTAGTATGACAAAGAATATAAGGGGGAAAAGGCTGAAGGGTTTGGGGACTACAACAGACGTTAAACATAATCCGGCCAATTCACCATCTTTTTACAAATGGGAAAACAAATTACAGTGATGGGCCTTCTCCCTCCACATTGATCTCTTCCAAATCTGAACTTGTAGAGGTAGTTTGATTGGTTCAGTTAATGTTGATCATGGGTTGGAAATGGAAATCTGGGTTCTACCTTGAGAAAAGGAGTGTAATATGGGAACTTCCATAGACATAGGAAGCCATACTGCCACTATTATGACAAATGTGCACAACAGACATTAATGTGGAAAGGGAAAAAAAATCCCACATTAATATTTTAAACAATTAACTCCATTACAGGCATAATGCAAATAACTAATTCACTCTCTTCTCCCCATTGAAAGGGACATAAAAGTCTTCTCCATTTTGATAATTGCTTCCTTGAATTTCTTTCTTTCTTTTTTTTTTTTTAAGTAGGCTCTACACCGAATGTGGAGCCTATTATGGGGCTTGAACTTACAACCCTGAGATCAAGACCTGAGCTGAGATCAAGAGTCGGATGCTTAACTAACTGAGCCACCCAGGCACCTCTGCTTCCTTGAATTTCTGTATGTGCACTTTTTGGGATGGGGCAGTTCCTGCCAGAAGTGCCTTTCAAACTGCTCTCAATGCAGTCACTTCTACGAACTGTTTATTAATGGGATTAACATTTCCTCACACTAACGTTTTAAGCACAAAATAAGCAAAGTTTACGTATTCATGCAACTCCTTTCATGCCAGTTATGCAAATGTAATTACCTTTAGCAAATTTGTTTTGGCTGAGAAAAATCCAGATGCTGGAGAAATGTCTAAAGGTGTTTTTTTAAGTGTTAGGATTATCAGCTGACTCTATCAGTGGGAGGATGTTTCCATCTTTGGTTTTGACAGTAAACCCAGACATTAACGAGCTTGGCAGTTCCAATAGGGAATAAAAATACTAAGATATAAAGAAATTCTTATAGCAGGAAGAATATAAAAGACATGAAGAAGAAAGAAGGAACAAAGAAAGAAGGGCAGGCTCTGGGAGAACAGAGGTGGGCACAGGTGCGGTGACTCTCATTACTGTAGACTATTGGTAGAGACCCAGAGCGTCATCAAAAGAAGGGAAAAGTAAGTTGTAAACTCAACCTAAAGCAGCAAAGGAGACTATAAAACCTCTACAGGTATTATAGGGAAGTTGGCATTAATGCACCTTTACATTTATGACTCATAATCAAAGATATTAAAATATCATAAATAAGGAAAGGTGCAATGAAAATGAAGATAACTCTTAAAAGGAAGATGCTGACCAACACTTTGAATTTGTCAAAAGCCACTTAAGTCATGTCCTTTACAGAATGGCAGAAGTAAATGTGCTAGAATTGTGCGGATTTCCCACGCTGCTTTATAATTGTTGTTGATCTTTGCTTTGACTTTCACTGCGCCCTGCTAAGGATGTGACAGACTAGGCATTGGTCTCATGGTGTTGCCCATCACTGTAGTTTGTTTTCCCGTTTGTAAAAAGATGGTGGATTGGCTGGGTTATGTTTAACATGTAGTCATGTTGGGGACATGTAGTCCCCAAACCCTTAGGCCTTTTCCCTCTTGTATTCTTTTCATACTAGGACAATATCAGTATCAAGTAGCTAGATCTGAATTAAATTGAACAGGGTTTCTGTTTTTAGTTCCTAGAAGAAAGAATAAAATGACAAGAAAGTTAGTTTGTATTTATTTATTCAATTAATGAATACTTATTTTATTCCTATATTAGGTGCTGAGGATTCAAGAGTGAGACAGAGTCTCAGCTCTTATGGGCATCATATTCTAGTAGAGAGAGAAGAACAACGTGCAGAATATGTAAAAATATGTCAAGTGGTGATGATAAGAGCTATGAGTTAAAATAAAGCAGATGACAAGAGATTTGGGGAATGGGGTGGGGACTGCTACTTTATATGGAGTGCTTATGGTAGGCTTCTGATAAGGCAACATTTGATCAATTCGATTTTACAGTCAACTTCGGGGCCCTATTTAGATTCAATCCTGTATTCATATCTCTTAAGGTAATGCATGTGATCTCGGAATCCTGCTGGGTTCTGCACGATAGGCTTTATTGGACATGCCACTAACACTATATAAATTGATTGAGCCTCTATCATCAAGGATTCAATTTTTTTTCACTCTGCTCTGTCCAAAAAAATTGGAAAAATGTTCAAGAAAGATTAAAATAAAAAGTCATTTTGGTAATTAGATAATCAGGTAATCATTAATACTCATTATTCCATCATAAAGAGGTCTTGTATTTGTGACTGATTCTTTGGGATCAGATGAAAATGTCCTCTAGCTTGAGGTTAAAGGTGTCTAGGGACATGCATCCTTCTTCCTTTTAATATTTCAGATATGGGGAGAAGACCAGGTATGGGGAAGCAGAGATTCATAGGTTTGGCTGGCTCCAAAAAAATCAGTCATTATTATTCAAACAAATAAAATCATAACCTCTGATGAAAACCACACGCTGCTTCTTTGTCGACGAGCTTCTCTGGCAGACCTGGCTGCAGGCCCAGAGTCTTTGTGATGGCTTCCGTGTTTGCCTTTTGATTATAATGGCTGCCATTTGTGGAGTCCCTGTTATGATCCAGACATGTTGCATGTTGTTTCTAATTCTGATGTCTGCGAAGCGGGGAGGATTGTGATTCTCCTTTATGGAACACATCTTGCAGTGGCTGATCTGGAATAAGGATAAGGCCTTCTGACCTGGTTTTATAGCTCATGGTTCCCAGTGCGGCATGTGGCTTCTCACGGAGAGGCTCCTTCAGATGGCTGCTGGCCTCTGGGGTTGGGCCTCCGTGCTGGACAGTGCACGAATCTTTCCAGGCGGACTGAGTTTGAGTAACATCCAATTAAGGAAATCTGTAAATGCTTTGAATGCTGCACCACCGAGGATTTTAAGTTTATGGCGGATTTTGTGGCCAGAGTGGCAGCTTTCTGAAAAACTAAAACCAATACCAAAACAACTTTGCTTCTTGACTTTAATATCCTGGCAAAGTGGTTAACTTGATATCATAGAGGCTAGGTACCTTTCTTCTTCCCAGCCTAGCCTTTCCTGGATAGTTGGTTACTTTGACTCTATGGCTTGTTCAGGGGAGATTCCACACTGACCTGTGGACAGTGAACAATGTAATGGAGACTACTTTTATGCCATTCGTGTGTGGTGGTCAGTGTGCAACATTTCCTGTGTCACCTAGAGCCTGCGGATTCGTGGCCCTGAATAGTACATGTCTATGTAGGGCAGAGCGGTGGTTTTTAGCCTGCTGATTGCTACAACCCTTTTAGAAATTTCTTTGAGTTCTTTTTTGGTGGTTGTGTACCTTTTATCAAGAAACAAAGGCAACTATGAACTCACCCAATGAGAAAGTTCCTGCCTATTAATACCACGTACTTTCACTAACAAAGGATACGTAAAATAGCTATAAATGATACGGAAGCTTGAAATGTCAGAAACCGGCTCTTATTAGATTTTGTCCTCACTCTGTCAGCTTGACCATGAACTTGGTAACTTCCTGGCAGAATTCTCATAAATGTTTTGGTGTACTTCTTTAGTCTTTTCCCCCCTTCTTTGCATGTTTTATATAGTTGATATTCTATTGAACATAACTGGTTTTAATTATGCGTACAAGTCAGAGCTGCAAACTTTTTCTATAAAGTGAAAGGCAGCAAATATCTTAGGCTTTAATACCGTGCAACTCATCGACTCTGCTATCATAGTGTATAAACAGCCATCAATGATACATTGATGTATTCCAATAAAACTTTATTTACAAAACATGAGATGGGTGTGTTGTACTGATCCCCGGGTTATGCTATTGAAGTAAACTTACTATTAATAATATCTGTCAGTTACAGATAACATCTATCTAGCATAGTTCATTAGATGTCACTAACTACAAAAAAAAAAAACAAACAACAAACCTCAGGAACTCAAATTACTAATTTTATAGGTTTGACTATTTACTCAAAGTCCAAGGTAAGGAAATAGCTATTTTTAGTCTATGTAATTCTGTGTTTTGGAGTGAAAAAATTATCTTTGCCCAGTATCTCATGTAAAATTAAAAAAATAACCTCATATAAAAGCTAAGCAATTCCTTATTAGTGATTTCTGGAACTAAGCAGCATCAGTTACTGTATTAATTGGTTACTGAATAAGATACTTTTTGTAAATTGTGAGAAAAGGATATACAAGTTTATTGGAAAATAAGCAGAAGTAGGGTAGTAATCAGGGAGAAAAGTACCACAGAGCCAAGATTTGTCCGCAGGCTGGGGAATTCAACTGAAAAATGTATAATTCAGCTGGATTTCCACCTAGCATCAAGTTCTCTGTCTCCACCTGTGTTGAATTCACCATCAAATTACCTCCAACCCCTCCTCCTCCTGGGCAGGCTCTAGCCTGGACACCGGTATGTGCAGTACCTATCCCTATCATACCTACATTTTTAGTACCACCATCCCTAGACAGAATCCTTGTTCTAGATTGGTGTTTCTGAAATGCAGTTGGTTTAAGTCTTCTATGACAAAGGGTTCTGTAACTGAAAAATGTTTAGGAAATGTTGGGTTAGCCAATTTTTACTGCAGGACTTTTCAGAGCTTTTAATATGATGATACACACTGTGATTTCATAAGTTGCACAAAAATTTCCAAGCTTATTAGAAATGGACCCCCTCTTCTTGTTTCACAGAATAACTTAGAGAACTAATGTTTTGTATAAAATACTTTGAGAGGGATGCCTGGGTGGCTCAGTTGGTTAAGCGGCTGCCTTCGGCTCAGGTCATGATCCTGGGGTCCTGGGATCGAGTCCCACATCGGGCTCCTTGCTCGGCAGGGAGCCTGCTTCTCCCTCTGCCTCTGCCTGCCTATCTGCCTACTTGTGATCTCTCTCTCACTCTCTCTCTGACAAATAAATAAATAAAATCTTTAAAAAAAAAAAAAATACTTTGAGAAATCCTTGTAGACCTGCCTTTCTTGTTGTTCTTCAGAATTTAGCTTCTCTGTGTATTCCTTTAGGGCCCTTCTCTGCTTCACAGGTTGACAGTCTGTGATGTAATGTACTAACCATAGTTCAGTGTTAACGCCCAAGAGTGAGGCTATATGCCTTATTTACCCCAGGATTATTTGTGGCCCCTGGACATTCAATGTTCCATTTCAAGTCATTGCTCAAACTACTTTAGCACTTGTTATGTTGCAATGGATTATGATATATATCTATATGTATATAGACAGAGATCACTCACCAGAATATGACTCATGCCTTGTTCTTTTCTTTTCTCCTGTTTCTAAGACAGTATCTTATACCTAGTAAGAACTATCTTTTTTGAATGAATAAATAATAACATCATTCATGAGTGAATGATTTTAATGGAGGGATTTTAGATATTATGTCAGAATGATGGGAGAATTGCCTTGGGTCAGGTGGGCTTTTGGTGGCAACTCAAAAATCAAAGTATGTTTATTTACTTATTTTCATAGTACTCACTGGCAGCACTGGCCAAATACAAGACTTTAAAACTTTTAGTAGGGGTCAGTCTTTCTGACTTTGGGGAAGGGAAGAATTTATTAAGGTGCAAAAAACAACAACCATGTAATAAAACATTGATAAATTTGATTACATTAAAATTAGTATTTTTTTTTTTTTGTTATCGAAGACATGATAAAGAAAGTGAAAAGACAAGCTACAAACCAGGAGAAAATATTTGCAACACCTGCAATTGACAAAGAATTAGTATAGTGAATATATAGAGAATTTTTACATACTGATACTAAAATGACAAACTATCCAAAAATAGAATATTATACAAACATGCATTCTACAGAAGACATTTTTTTGTGGATTATCTGTTATGTATGATGAAATATAAATTAATTTTTTTCAGATGAACCAAAATATTTAGACTAAAAAGTAAAAAGAAAAGATATATTGTATTTCCTTATTTGTACCCTTCATACTTCTATCTTCTTCCCTCAGAAATGAATGCTTTCCTTCAAAAATGGATTCTACCATCCATTGTGTGGTCACACATATATAACTGGTACTGATGTTCTAGAGTACTAGACTTTGCAGGTATAAATGTTTATGTTTGCTTGTGCTTGTGTACTCTTACGCATTTACATTTATTCTGAATATATTAATCGAGCACCTTCTCTGCATCAGGCATTGCCCTAGACTTTGAGGAATGAAAAAGACAAAAAATTTCTGGAAGGAGATGGAAAATGTTAGAAATCAGCAAGTAAATTATGAGGTTATACTACATGGTGCTAAGTACCATGCATGGAAATAGAGCAGCAAGGAGAAATCAAATGATACCAGAATTGGCATGTGGGTGCAGTTTTCAATTGGGTGGTCAGGAAAAGCCATAATGAGAAAGCAATGGGAGTGAGCCATGCTTATGTCTGTGGGAAGAGAATATCAGGCAGAGTAAATAGCAAGTAAAAAGGCTCAGAGGTAGGAGCCTGGCTGACATGTCTGAGAAACAGCAGACGGGTCATTGTGACTGCAGTGGAGGGATAAGGGAGAAAGAGTAGCAGGAGATGATGTTAGAGAATGAGTGAGAGGAAGGCACAGGTCATGGAAGCATTTGTAAGCCCTTATAAAGACTTCGGGTGCATATATATTTATAATTTTATATCCTCTTAATGAATTGACCCCTTTTTCATTATATAGTCACCATCTTTGCCTCTTACAGTTTTTGACCTAAAGTTTTTTTGGTTTAAGTATAGTTACCTCTGTCCTCTTTTGGTTTCCAGTTGCATGGACCATATTCTTTCATTCCCTTACTCTGAGCTGATATGTATCCTTAAAGCTGAGGCAAGGCAGCACATAGTTGGTCATTTTTTTTTTAAAATCCATTCAGTCATTCTATGCCTTTTGATTTGAGAATTTAATCCATTTACATTTGGTAAATGTAAATGGATTAATGGGTAAGGACTTACCAATGCCAACTTTTTTTTTTCCTGGTTGTTTTGTAGTTCCCTTGTTTCTTTCCTCATCTCTTTCTGTATTTCTTTTTCTTTTCTTTTCTTTCTCTTTTTTTAAGTAGGCTCCACACCCAGCATGGAGTCCAATGTGGGGCTTGAACTGAGATAAAGACCTGAGCTGAGCTCAAGAGTCAGACACTTAACTGACTGAGCCACCCAGGCACCCTTCTTTCTATATTTTTTTGTGAGTTAATGATTTTTCTGTAATGGTATCTTTGATTCTGATCTCTTTATCTTTTGTGTGTCTAGTGTAGGTTTTAGCTTTGTGGTTACCATAAGACTTGCATAAAACATATTACAGATGTAACAATCTACTGTAAACTGATAGCAACTTACTTCAATTGCATATTAAAACTCTATCTTTTTATGCTTTTATGTCATAATTTGCCTCTTTTTTATATTGTGTATCTATTAACAAATTATGATAGCTGTATTTATTTTTAATACTTTTGTCTGTTAACCTTTACACTAGAGTTAAGTAATTAACACACATTGGAGAAAGAGCCTACAGTACAGTAATAGCAGGGGACTTCAATGCTCGGTTTCAACAATGGATAGATTATTGAGATAGAAAATCAATATGGAAACATTGGACTTGAACTACCCTTTAGACCAAATGGACCTAAGAGACATATACAGATTATTCCATTCAACAATAGAAGAATACACATTCCTCTCAAGAACGTGCAGACCATTCTTTAGGCTAGATCATATGATAGATCACAAAACAAGTCTTGGCACATTTAGGAAGACTGAAATCATACCAAGAATCTCTTCTGACCACCATAGTATGAAACTAGAAATCAGTAACAGAAGGAAGACTGGAATATTTACAAATATGTGGAAATTAAACAACAAACTTCTGAACAAACAATGGGTCAAAAAAGAAATCAAAAGGCAAATTTAAAAATATCTTGAAACAGCTGAAAATGGAATCACAAAGCTTAAGAGATGGAACAGAAACAGATCAACAGATGCAAATCAATAGATGCTGTAACTCATATTAATAGAATGAAAGATTAAACTCATATGATTATCTCAATAGATGCAGAAAAAGCAGTTGGCAAAATTCAACATCCTTTCATGGTTAAAAATTCTCAACATATTGCATGTAGAAGGAATGTACCTCATCATAGCAAGGTCATTAATAAGCCCACAGTTAACATCATACTTAATGATGAAAAGTGGAAAGCTTTTCTTTCCTTTTCTTTTTTTCTTTTTTTTTTTAACGATTTTATTTATTTATTTGAGAAGGAGAGAGAGAGTCTGAGAGAAAGGGAGAGAGAGTGAGCACACATACATGAGCAGGGGGAGGGAGAAGCAGACTCTCTACTGAGCAGGGAGCCTGACGTGGGGCTCGATCCCAGGACTCTGGGATCATGACCTGAGCTGAGGGAAGACACTTAACTGACTGAGCCACCCAGGCACCCCAGAAAGCTTTTCTTCTAAGATCAGGTACAAGACAAAGATGCCTAATCTTGCCACTTTTATTCAACATAGTATTGGACATACTAGCCAGAACAATTAAGCAAGAAAAAGAAATGAAAGGCATCTAGATCGGAAAGGAAGAAGTAAAATTGTCTCTGCTTGCAGATGATATGATATGATTTATAGAAAATCCTAAAGACTCTGTCAAAAAACTGTGACAACTAACAAATTCAGTAAAGTTGCAGGGTACAAAATTAGTTGTGTTTCTAAACACTAACAATGAAATATCTGAAAAAGACATGAAGAAAACAATCCTATTCACAATAGCATCGAAACCAATAAATACTTAGGAATAAATTTGACCGAGGAGGTGAAAGATCTGTATACTGAAAATTATAAGACATTGATGAAAGAAATTGAGGAATACGGATAAATCAAAAGATAGTCTATGCTCGTGGATTGAAAGAATTATTATTATTAAAATGCCCTTACTATCCAAAGTCATTGATAGATTCAATATAATTCCTATCAAAATTCCAATGTCATTTTTCACAGAAATAGAAAAAAACAATCTTAAGATTCATGTGAGATCAGTAAAGATCCTTAATAGCCAAAGCAATCCTGAGAAAAACAAAATTGGAGGCATCACACTTCCTGATTTCAAACTATATTACAATGCTATAGTAATCAAAACTGTATGGTATTGGCATAAAAACAGACATATAGCCCAATGGAACAGAATCAAGAGCCCAGAAATAAACCCATACCTATGTAGTCAATTAATATTTCATAAGTGAGCCTAGACTACTCACTGGGGAAAGAATATTCTCTTCAATAAATGGTGCTGAGAAAATTAGATATTCACATGTAAAAGAATGGAGCTCTATCCTAAACCATGCACAAAATTTCACTCAAAATGGATTAAACATTTAAATCTAATTCTTAGAACCATAAAACTCCTAGAACAAAATATTGGAAAAAAGTTTCTTGACACTGGTTTGGCAATGACTTTTTGGATATGACACTAAAAGCACAAGCAGCAAATTAAAAATTAGTAAGTGGCACTATGTCAAAGTAAAAAGCTTCTGCATAATAAAAGAAACAATCAACAAATGAAAAGGCAGGCTACGGAATTGGAGAAAATATTTGTAAGCCATCTATCTGATAAGGGGTTAGTATAAAAAAAATAAGGAACTGACACAACCCATTAATTAGCAAAAAAAATCCAAATAATCCAATTAAAAATAGGCTGAATATGGTTTGTCTCCCTCTCTGGTCCCATCTTGTGTCAGTTTTTCCCTCCCTACCCCCCACGATCCCCTACCCTACCTCTCAAATTCCTCATATCAGAGAGATCATATGATAATAGTCTTTCTCTGATTGACTTATTTCACTTAGCATAATACCCTCTAGTTCCATCCACATTGTTGCAAATGGCAAGATTTTTTTTTGGTGGGAGGTGGGGGGGAGGGATAGGGTGGCTGGATTATGGACATTGGGGAGGGTATGTGCTATGGTGAGTACTGTGAACTGTGTAAGACTGATGATTCACAGACCTGTACCCCTGAAGCAAATAATACATTATATGTTAATAATAATAATAAAAAATAGACTGAATAGACACTCTTCCAAAGACATACAAACGGCCAACAGTAAATGAAAAGGTGCTTAACATCACTAAACATGATGGGAAATGAATATCAAAACCACAATGAGATATCCTCTCACACCTGTTAGAAGGGCCATTATCAAAAAGACAGTATATATCCAAAGGAAATGAAGTCACTATTTTGAAGAGAGATCTGTACCTCATGCTCATTGAAGTATTATTCTCAACAGCCAAGACATGGAAACAACCGAGGTGTCCATTGATGGATGAATGGATAGAGAAAATGTGGGGTATGTATAGAATGGACTAGTACTCAGTTATAAAAAATAACGAAATCCTGCCTTTTGCAACACTGGTTGTTGTTAAGCAATGTCCACATAGTAGCAGATTAGGTCCATTTTATACTAGGTTTCTACTTTCTTATTACTTAATCTTTCCCCACCAGAGACTCTAGTCATGCTTTGTAGAAACTGGAAGTGAATAATTCATTCTGAGAGGTTAAGAAATTCCATTTGAATATGCTAAGTAAATATTCAGCCATTGGTCAAATTGTCTATTTGATTGAAACTGTAAGAGAAAACCACAGGCACAATTCCTGGCTTTGTGTTTGTAGATGGTCAATCTTCACTTAACGTACCATCTGCCTAAATTTGGTCTTTTGAAAAGAATTCATTTATTCAAAAACTATTTGATGACTGTACTACTACATAGCAGACATTCTTCTTCTTCTTTTTTTTTTTTTAAGATTTTATTTATTTATTTGACAGAGAGAGATCACAAGTAGGCAGAGAGGCAGGCAGAGAGAGAGGGGGAAGCAGGCTCGCTGCTGAGCAGAGAGCCCGACACGGGACTCGATCCCAGGACCCTGACATCATGACCTGAGCCAAAGGCAGAGGCTTTAACCCACTGAGCCACCCAGGCACCCCAACAGACAGTCTTCTAATGCCAGGGACCCAGGAAAGATCAAGTTCCCCACTCTCAAGGAGGCTGCCATCTAGTGGGAGATGCAGAAATATAATTGAGTAGGGCAATAAAATAAGATTAGTGATAGAACAGTGGTGGAGACAAACCGCCAAGGGAGCACAAAGGATGGCACAACTTAATTTTATCTAGAAGATTCAGGAAAACTTGTAGGAAGGGGAGCAGTTTACAAGTAGAGAGCTGGGACGGACATTCTAGGTAAAGGAAGCAATATGTGGGGGTGTAAGAGCGGATAGGGTATTTGGTTGAGCACATACATGTTTGTTGAGGCTGGGGGTTTGGGAGCGTGTGTGAGGGGTGGAAAGTGAGCTAAAAGGAAAAGCCGTGTTAGATCTTGAACAACCGTGTATAAGACAATAAGAAATTTGAAATGAATTCTGTAGGCAGTGGAAATTAGCTAAGAGGTTTTCAATACTCTTAGAGAACTAGAACAATACTCTGGCAGTACCGTGAATAATAGATTGGAAAGGGAGAAGAACTGACACTGGGAAAGCAGTTGGTCTACTGCAGTGGTCCCAACAAGGGATGATGAAGGCCTGCCTAGAGCAGTGTGGAAAGAGAGGAACAGGCCTACTGAAGAGGTACTTAGAAGGTTTACGTAGTACAGCTTTGTTGAGGATGACATATGAGTGGATAGCAATGAGTCTAAGATGACCCCAGGTTCCATGTTTGGAAACTGGATAGAAAATAGCGTATTTGGGGCGCCTGAGATAACTAAAAAGCTACTCTGAGGTCTAGAATGAAGTCTGGCTGGGAAATTAAATGCCATTAATGAAAAATCTCTTAGAGGTTAGCCTGTAATTTTCATGGAAGTATAGTAATTCATTTTTGTTTCCCTAATAGCCGTGGCAAAACCTTTTAGCTACACATATGTTGAATAAGAATATTAGTCTCATATACCCAATCGCCATGGCAAACCTTTTAGATGCTTGTACAAACACATATTTAATAAATACATTTTATAGACACCTATGTAAAACAAAATCAGATAAAACAACAACACATTGAGTGCCAGGAAGGTGCAACTGATATAATCCGACCCTGCTAGAAGACCACGAGTTAAAGCTACATTTGGGGAAGACTATATGGTAACATGTAGCAAGAACTAAAAGAGGATCATAGCGGTGCTTGGGTGGCTCAGTCGTTAAGAGTCTGCCTTCGGCTCAGGTCATGATCCTGGGGTCCTGGGATCGAGCCCCGCATCAGGCTCCCTGCTCAGTGGGAAGCCTGCTTCTCCCTCTCCCACTCCCCGTTTGTGCTCCCTCTCTCGCTGTGTCTCTCTCTGTCAAATAAATAAAATTTAAAAAATAAATAAATAAAAGAGGATCATATGCGTTTGCCAAGTGATTCAACTTCTGGCTATTGAGGGGAAGTGATTCAGTGTGTATTAACGAAAACTTATCCTACAGTTGTGATCTACAGAACAGTGTTATGGGGAATGGTTTAATGTGTAAGTGCATATATTTACTCAGACGAGAAACATGAAGGTTATGAAGAGCCATGGGAAGATATCTACACCGATGCTAAAATGGTATTTATAATTGTCACAAGTATGGAAACATATGTCTACCAATAGAGATTTACTGGAAAAAACATTTAAAAATGAAAACTGTTAGAATGATATGATTATAGATAATTTTCTCTTTTTTTTTTTTTCAAAAGAAAGCTCATGTCAGGACAACTTGTCAAAAGGTTTTTATTTTTATTTTATTTTTTAAAAAGATTTTATGTTTATTCGTGTGTGAGAGAGAGAGAGTGAGCGTGTGCACAAGAAGAGGGGAGGGTCAGAGGGAGAGGGAGAAGCAGACTCCCCGCTGATCAGGGAGCCTGACGTGGGGCTTGATCTCAGAACCCTGGCATCATGATCTGAGCCTTAACCAATGGAGGTACCCAGGTGCCCCTCCAAGGTTTTTAAAAGGTATATCCTAAGTTGCAATAAAGCAAACACGTGCATATAGACATGTTCCAAACACTTATTTAACTGTTTCTTGGGTATGGGAGGGGGTATAAAAGATGGGAGTCACTTGAATGAGGGTGGAGGAGAGAAATGAAAAGAAAAAGAGAGCTGAGAAGCTCAGAGTGGCAGCAGTGTTCCTGTGCCCCGCCCCCCATAGTTGCTCTGGATGGCATGAGGGGCTCGTGAGCCATAGTGGTAGAATCCTCACGTCACAGCGGATGTGACATGGGACAGGTGGGGGAGCAGGGCCACAGTGACCACCGCACCCCATTTCCTTACACTGTCCCCGTGGTGGGCCACGGTACCGCTGTGGCCTCGGGGCATGTCTGCAGTGGAAGATTTGAATTTCGGCTGGTGGCAGGAGATGAGACAACCACGTTCCTTCATGCTCACATTTGGTTTCATTGACACATTAACCACAGGAGCGGCGGCAAAGGCCACAAGGTGTGGGGTTAGTATGAGCGGAGGCAAAGGAACTTATTCTTAAAGAAAAAAAGCATCAGTACTGCGCAGACTTTCCACGATTCCACGCCCACCCTGAAAGCCCCCTCTCACCACAGGAAGTACGCTGACCACTGGAGGAATAAAGAGGCTTCTCAGAGCAGCCGCTCCTCACCTTCTGCTCGCATAGCTCAGCAGGACCTCAGCCATGAGACCTCTCCTCCTAGCCCTGCTCGGGGTCTGCCTCCTCTCTGACTTCATCGCGGAAGGTAAGTCGGAAGGTTCTGTCTGAGAGAGGCGTGCAGGCAGGTGGGCACACACATCTGGGGTTTGACGCAGGTTTGGACTGGAGTAAACTGCTTTCTCCGGGAGTGAGCCTCTGACTTCCCGTGTGCAAAATGGGAATGGTAACTTTGAGTTCAGGGGACTTCATAGATTCTGAAGACGGACGGAACTTGCTTACAATCTAGCTCCTACTTTTCATAATTGTGTGATTTGGGGTAAATTTCTCAACCTCTCTGGACCTATACTTACTTAGAAGCTGAACATAATGACACATACTCTCACCTGGGATTAAAATGAAAAAAAACAAAAACAAAAACAACCTAACAATTTAGGAATTCTTAAGAATTTCCTCACTAGTAGTAATTTTTTTAAAAGATTTTATTTATTTATTTGACAGAGAAAGACACAGCGAGAGAGGGAACACAAGTGGGGGGAGTGGGAGAGGGAGAAGCAGGCTTCCCACCCAGCGGGAGCCCGATGCGGGGCTTGATCCTAGGACCCTGGGATCCTGATCCAAGACAAAGGCAGATGCTTAACAACTGAGCCACCCAGGTGCCCCAGTAATAATTTCTTGATTAATGTTAGCTGTGGAATGGTGGTGATGATTATTTGTGCCTTTGTAGCTTTTGCCTATTTAATATCGATCTTGATAAATTCTCAAAGTTTTTGGAAGTTTAGTCACAATGTGGGGATGAGTTGGAGGTTGTATACTCTGAAGAAAATCAATAATTCTATTTAAAAAAAATGATTGGGAGCTCATGCCTTCATCCCGGGAAATCAATATGACCTTCAAGTTTATGGGAGAGTCTATTATCACTGATATGAATATTGTTCCCATTAATGATAAACTTCTTTAATTTATAAGAGACCATATGTTAAGTGCTAACAAATAGATCAATGCCTCATACACATTCAGATAAACCTGCAAGGAAACCCAGATGAGACTTAGCTATACTGAGCCTCACCTGACTGTTCTACACATATTTTCTTAAAGGATCATTTTTTTTTTTTCCAACTGATTGAAGTATACTTCTCCTTGTGGCTCTGACAATAAAAGAGAATATCCTTCAAGTATAATTAATGTTTCAGTTAACTCTCCTTTCAACCTCCTGATTTATAGCCTTACTACTTAGAATAGGATATCTGAATCTGATCATGGATCCCTAAGGGTGTCCATGAATAGAGGTGACAAAGTCTGGAATTCCCTGACATTGTGGGCAAAATAAATATTGATGAAACCAACTTTAAGGCGAGTAAAATTAGGCCAAATATTGCAATGCGGCCAGCATTTTGCTGAGAAAATAGGTCTGCTGTTTGGTGGAAACCCAAGTATGGGTGGGGACAACGACCCTTTGTTGGAGACGGAGGGGTTGTAGACACTTGGGTCACTTCCCAAGCTTCCTCCTTGAATGACCTCTATGAGTCCTACTGGGGCTTAGCCTCTACGTACAACTGCGGACAAAGCAATCTCTCCTCTGATTCAGCTTTGCGACAGGTGTGAAGGTGATGTCTTCACCAATAACACTGCTAAGAATAAGGAGGTTTGGGGGTTTAGGGTCTAGTAGGATTCTCTGGGGCCTGGGAGTCCATGCTGGGTACTTCTCAGAGAAAAATATTGTTTCCTAAGTAGTGAGAGAAATACAAGAAAAGATCCCTGTCTTTCACTGGGCTCAAAGACAGTCGAGCATTAAACATAAATTGGCAAAGATGGGGGGTAAAGAAGTGTGGACGGGCTACTGGGAATGCTGGAAAGGAGGGACAAAGCGGGGCACAGCTAGCTAACAAACACCTTATATTTAGTTTCATGTTTTAAAAAAAGTCTTCTGATATCAGCAACACCGTAGATCAAACTTGGTCATCATCAACTATTACTTTAGATGCTTTTTAGCTGAGCATTTCCCTGAGAAACAAATACCAGTCATTTTACTTAGGAGAAAATCAGCACTTCGAAACCTTGATTAGATTCTACCAAACCTTTAATATTAACTCTCCCAAGTTATTTCCCCTTCTCCAATGTAAGATTGCTCTCTGAACTGAAGTTTAGAAATCCTTTGCGGGGGTGGGGTGGGGTGGATTTCTATTGAGGATGAAGAGTTTAAGGACTATATCCTTTATATAACTCACACCTTAACATTTAAAATAACATGTGCTTCTTCCCACATTTAATGTTGCCTTCCCCAAATTACTCTCTATCACATCACTCTTTGTTATTTTATTTATAGCACTGTAACGTTCATACTGTTTGAAAAGATAATTTATTTTTGTGTGTCTGCTTGGTTTTCTTTACCAGGTGTGGGGAGTGAAGTCCTAGAAAAGAGCATCTGTGTGAGTCTAACGACCAGGAAACTGCCAGTTAAAAACATCAAGACCTACACTATCAAGGAGGGCTCCATGAAAGCAGTAATGTGAGTTTGTCTCCCCCAAAAGCTGGACTTGATGGGACCTAGTGTATAGAAATGCTGCCCTCCTCAGGAAGTTGGCATGGGGGAAGACCTCGAGGGAACCAATAGCCCCTTTGTTTTTCCAGTTAACCATGTCTTTATGTAGCACCAACTAACAATTATTGAAAAAATTTGACAATCAAATAAAGAATATCATCGTCCTTTCTGATTTAGTTTAGCAGAAGAATCTGCCTGGGAAATGGATGAATATGGTGCTCAGTTCCGAGGGTTAGGTTTAGAGATGGCTGGTTTGGCTCAGGATTTGACCATATAGCTACACTTGTGTGGGATGCTTCTCTACCCCTCCTTTCCCTTCTCCTCCGTTCCCTTTCCTTAGGGTGTGTTAGAGTGAAATAGAGTGCCATGTTTTATCAGTTACCATATCTCAAGGAAATGTGTGAAAAACTAGCCTACCTAGTACCATTCTCTTTCCAGGATCTCGTTTTCAGAATAGCAGCTCTTCCCAACACATAATTGCAATTTTACCCAAAGAAATTAAATAAAGAAATCACCTTTGTCCAGAAAACAAGATGAGCGTGTTTAGATGTGAAAAGGAAGAGATATGTAATATTGAACTAGATGACCTCAAATGTCCAGTGTAGTTACAACATTTGGAAGCTTGGAGGGAAAAAGGTGTCTGAGAATTATGATAAACAAAGGAGCTGGGTATTACCTGGATGTATTTCTCTTTTGTGTTAAAATAGATGGCAGGAGAAAGGTTTTCATTTATGGTGTCAAGGTTTGAAGACTAACTTCTGCACAAAATCTCTTATATCTGGTCTGATCTTAACTCCTGGTTCCAAGGCTGTGAGGATGTGGCTAACTCTATCTTTTCCTTGCATTGCAGCTTTATTACCAGACGTGGCCTTAAAGTCTGTGCTGACCCACAAGCCGACTGGGTGAAAAAGGCAGTAGATAGTGTGGACAAGTCTACCAGAAGAAACATGAAAGAGACCAAGCCTACAGGAGCCCAATATTCCACCAATACAGCTGTAACCCTGACCTCATAGTGGCCTTCTGGGCCCTCACTTCCTCACTAGCCAGCCAGCTCATTTCCCTTTATAAAACTCCTGGACTAACTAGATTACGTTCACTTTTTATAAAAGTGCTGTAAGAGCCAACTTATTTTCTTGTATTTTTATTTTTCATGTCTTTCATATTCATTTAGATGTTTAACTAATAAATATTTATTATTAAGAATAATCTCAAAGTCTAATCACTACATATTGGGAAAGGTAATATATCATTTATGTTCTGTCTCTATCCTAACTGTACCTCCCTTTGATGGTATTCATGACGGGAGAAATTTTGGCTGGTGTTTATCAGAGATGAAACCTATAGTCATCATTCTTAGGTTTCAGCTTGCAAGTGACAATTGTGACAATGTGACAAGTGACAATTGGACAATGGCAACAATTTAAGATCGATTTCAACCTGTCTTCATAATAGAGTTCTATTTATGAAATAGGGGAGAAAATAAGCCAACTGTCATTGTGTTTCCATTCTGAAGGTCCACTACTCAAAAGTGGCTTGACTCATGTTTGATCTCTAGCAAATTCTCTTACCTCTCTGTGTTTCTTTTGGTTTCCTATGAAAGGACACAAACACAGGGCTTGTCAGTTCTGTCATTTGTCAAGGTAGCAAAGGTTAGACTTTTGGCGAAAAGATATTTTATTCAAATAACAGTCAGTTCTCTTTGAAATGGGCAATGACCTTGCTGCCTTTCTGTGATGTCTGTAATTGTCACTGCTTTATCACACTAGGCATGCTTGTTGTCAGTAAGCTTTTAAACATCTCAAACCCTGTCAACCTGGAACATTTCTCGAATGTGACCGCAACCTGCAGTAAAGTTTTAATTAAATGTTCATCTAGCCATTCTATAACCCGGACTCATGCTCTGTTATATTTTCATTAAATTGCCAATTTGATTCATGTTTATGCCTATACTATCCAAGTAGGCCATGAGGCATACATCCAGTTCTGACTCTAACTAGTAAGAACTAACTGTGCCTTGATCATCTCAAGGGAAGAGAGAGTACTTACTACTCTCTAGTCCTCAGGGGGCCACTCAGCAATATGAAATGCTTTCAGAGATTAACTGAGGGCAGCTGGTTGGAATCTGCTCACCTCTAGGCATCCAGCTAGTGAGCCAGAGTGGAAACCATTAGAAAGCTGCTCTCTAGCAAAAGGTGGGCCCATCTATCCTTTCCCGCTTCTGTTTGCCCACGATAATTTTCAAAGCTGGTCTTAAAGAAACAAACACTAAGAAGAAAATAATTGCTTTATGAGGGATGACACATGGCAAAGACATAGGAGAGGAAGGGAATGGATTCTTGACTGAGGCGTGTATTTGATTTCCCAAATGTGTCCCAGACCCTAGAGGTTTCCATGAGATGATAATAATGTGACAAATGGAAGAATATGGGTATACACATCTTGTTAACTTACCATATTATCTAAGGGGGTGCTCTATGATGTCAGGGGATTTTAGCCAAGTAGTGTATGTAACTTTTAACTAATTGACTAGATTTTTTGAATTCATTTGTGTAGGACCTGAGTTTGCTAACTGTACTCTGCTGGTTTTTTTTTTAGATTTTAATTCAATTCAAAGAAATAATGTAAGAAGAAGAGATCTCAGAATAATATTTCCTTTTTTTAGGGGCTGCGACCACTATTTGTGCTCTGATGACATCTTGTACTTACATTTAATCTAAAATGTATCAATTTGTATTGAAATTGCTCATTTGCCTCTCCGAGTCCTCCCCTCCTCATCCACACAATTAGACTGGAAACTGCTTGTATGTATTATTCAGAGCCTGGGATAGAACTGTAGGGCATCAGTTAATATTTGTTGGATGAATGGAGGAGGAACACATGTTACCTTATTTCCTTCATTCTACATCTACTCTTTTATAGTTCTAAAATTATATTTAACTCAAAATAAACTTAAAAAAGATTTTAGGGGCGCCTGGGTGGCTCAGTCATTAAGCATCTGCCTTCGGGTCAGGTCATGATCTCAGGGTTTCAGGTCTCGATCTCAGGTCTCAATCTCAGGATCGAGCCCCACATCAGGCTTCCTGCTCAGCAGAGAGCCTGCTTCTTCCTCTCCCACTCCCCCTGGTTGTGTTCCCTCTCTCACCGTGTCTCTCTCTGTCAAATAAATAAACAAAATCTTTAAAAAAAAAAAAGATTTTGTTTATTTGACAGAGAGAGAGAGGGAGAGAAGGGAGGAGCGGGAGGGGGAGAAGTAGGCTCCCTGCTGAGTGAGGACTCTGATTTGGGGCTTGATCTCAGGACCCTGGGATCATGACTTGAGCTGAAGGTAGATGCTTAACAGACTGAGCCATCCAGGCACTCTCAAAATAAACTTTTTTAAAAAGGATGTTCAGTTCAGCAAACATTTTGGGGTACTTTCTTTAGGGCAAACACTGTGTTAAACTCCGGATATATCAAGATAAGGAAAACACCATTTCTGTCCTCAGGAACTCACAGTCTAGTGGATGAAACTATGATGTAAGCAAACCAACTACAGTACAGGGCTTAAAACAGGAAATAATAAAAGCACATTCAAGAAGCAGAGATAACATGGAGAAGAGAATGATTATCTTGAGAATGGTCTCTGAAAGGATTTTTGATTTTATATATAATTATGAATTATTATTATTCATTAAAAAATGCCTGGAAGATGCACCTTTAGTTGGTTTGAGGAAAGATGTTGTTACCTATTTTTCTCTGCACTAGGAAATTCCCCACTGTGATTATAATATTTGTATAGTATTTTATGCTTTTCTAAGTATCTGATGCAACAACATAGTGAATCTAAAACTGTCATTATAATTTAATTGGTGAGAAAAATGAGCCACGCAGAGATTGAATGTCTTGGCTAAGAGCACAGAGTTACTGAGAAACTGTGCCTGATCTCAGACATCGACTTTCCAAGCTATCCCAGCCTCATGAAGGGGAGTGGGGTGTAGGGGTCTCCCCACTGTGGAGGTGACATAGGAGTTCTCAGAGCATGGCCATATCATCTCTAAGTCTCAGAACTTTTAAGGTAAATCAGAAGTATTTGAAGACCCCAGCAAGCACTTCCCATGTGATTTTTTCCTATGCAATTATTTTTAAAATGTTTTTAATTTATCAAAATAACACACAAACGTGGTCGAAAGTTTCAATAGTACAAAAGGACCACCAAGGAAACCCACAGTCTCCTGCCCTGTTCTTTCTCTTTTTTAATCTTCCTCCTCAGTGGACACCTGCTTTCATTCAGTAAATGTTTATTGAGGGTCTACTCTGTGCCAGAAACTGAGGTGTAGCAGTGAGCGGAACAAAGTCCCTCCTCTCACCAAGCTTACCTTGGGGTGAAATGTGTCCTCTCTCTTTCTCCAGGATTCTTTCATCCACATGATCAACAGATGCTTACGTGTGCCTGATGCACGCAGTCTGGATGCTTTGCTGGGCACTGGGATGCAGCGAGGAAACCGGACACGGCCCTTACCTGCAGAGCGCTTCCCCAGCGAAGTAGACAAGCTCGCCGCAACGTCCCGGGGGCGCTGAGAGCGAGACCGGAGAGTGTGCACTTTGGACGTGCAGGCGCAAACCTGCCCAGGCTTCAGCCTGCGGAGGCGAGCGGACCGGCTTGAAAGCAGCCTTCGACCTGAAACCAAAGGATGGGCCAGTTATCCAGAAGGTTTTAGTGCATTCCAGGCAAAAAGAACAGCAGCCGTGAAAATGCCTGAGGGCCAGAGAGATGGGTTAAGGAAATGCACATGGTTTCATACGACGGACCAACCGAGGGACAAAGCGAAGGTTCGAGAGTAATGGGGGTGAGGACGAAGTGAGGTAAAGGGGCGGAGACTTTCCCCAAGACTTCGTCAGCTAGAGCAGGAGTGTGCTACAGGCTGTGGGAAATGACACGGGTTGCCAGATGCAAAGCGAAGTGCAGGCAATGAGATGGGGGCTGGGAAGCTAACTGGAACGGAGCTCTGGACCTGGTGACTTTTGAACTTGACCTGGCATGGTGTGCGACACATTTTCCCTTTTCCTCTCGGGCCTCTTCTGCTTAACCAGTGTGTGCATCAGCGATGCTTGATTGCCAGACTCTGGTGGGTGGTTCACTGTCATGCCAAATGCCTCAGGCCAGCTGGCTTTGTTCCAGGTTCCTTGGCTGTGGGGAGCCAGGGCTGGGATGGGGAAAAACTGCATCTGCAGAATCACCTTATTATTTGCGTTATTTATTGGCTCAGATCGGATCTGTGGGACCAAGATTGGTCCCAACAACCAAGAGGAAGGAAGAGGCAGGGTTGAGAAGCAAAAAACTGGATATTAGTGGGGTTTTAGAGATCCACAGACCAAGCCTTTTCTGATTTACTCAGTTTCCTGCATTTTTGTTGAGCACTTTGCAGAATACAAGGGACATAGGATCTAGTCTGTTGTTACGGAGCCCATGAGCTGGTGGGGAGAAAATGCAGTCCCCAAAGCCATTCCAATGTTCCTGACAGCACAGCTCAGGCCTCCTCTCCTAGAGAGCTTTGTGATGTCCCCAGCCTGGGTGACGGCCGTTGCATGTGCCCACTCAGCCCCTGGGCTTAGCTCTACTGTTGCTCATTTCACTCTGAAATACCAATTACTTTTCTTTGTTTCTTGTCTTACTTCGTAGCTAGGGTAGCAACCATGAGTTTGATCTCTCTGTGTCTAGTGCCTGGCATAGCCCAGGACATCACAGTCTTCCAGTAAGTTTTTGTGGAATATATATGGTATTATATGTATCTACTCCAGCAGTTATCATAAAAAGCTATAGGCATGCGAAAGAGAGAATAGTTAAGTGTCCTGGGGAAGTTAGGAAAAGCTCTGCAGGAGGGGTGCTTTTAAACCCGAGAAGGAGCTTTCCAGGAAGAGAAGCTAGAGCCAGGGGAGAGAGGGCACATGAATCGAGGGATGCTGCTCATTTTTGGGATGTCTGGGATGGAGACTCAGGGGTCACAGAGGCCGGGTAGCTGAGGCTAGACTGAGAAGCCCCAGGTGCCCTGGAAAAGGATAGGAGATTAAATGGAACCCCCCTGGGGCAGGGTGGTCAGCTCTAGGTTGGGAATACTAGCTTGAGGGAGTGCATTAGAGGGTTGGGGGTGGAGGGGATAGTGAGGTGACCAGTGCATCAGGCCAGGCTGGAGGAGGTGGTGGCTTGGATGAGGTCGCTGAAGTGGGTATGGGAGCGAGGCGTGTGAGGCAGGACCGGCTTGGTTAGCAACAGGGGGTGCGGGCTGAACGGGCTGGAGGAAGAGAGGCTGCTCTGAGGATCCCCGCTTGGATAACTGGTTAAGAAAGACCACAACTGATTGTTAAGATTTTAGTCTAATTTCTGGTGTGGTTACTAATAGATCCTGAAAAAGAAAAAAAACACAAAAAGCTCTCAAAACAGTATGAAGAAAAAGGGGATGAGGAGAAGGATGAGACCTAGAAGCGTAAAAAGACTGTATTGGCCTTAATGCTCAAGCCATTCAGACAAAAGCCCAAACTGCATTTCTATTCCTTTTTAACAGACAGTCTCTTTACAAGGATGAAGTAAAAATAACACTGAATATCTGTGAAATTCTCTGTGCCCCTTGGGGAAACAAAGGTATACATAAATGGAATACAGTATCCGCTGGGTGAGTCACCGGTGTTATTTTAAGAGGGATTTGTCACACGGCAGTGGGAGGCAAAGAGGAGCAGAGAGATGAATCTGTAATGAGAGAAGGAGAGAGAGGAGGGACAAGAAAAGGTTCTGAGTGGGAACTGGGAGTGACTGTGAGGTGGTGTTTGAGGACAGAGGGTGAGAAAGGAGGCTGAAGGGACGTTTCTTTTTTCTTTCTTTGGGAGGCGCTAGTTAAAAATTGGGACAGACTGCTGAGGATGGAAGGACAGAGGAGTGAGCTGGAATCTCAGCTGAGAAATAGTTGCCCTCCCCCAGCCTTCCAGAAGAAATTTCAGGCCAATCCAAGTGATGCATGTTGATTTCTGTCACACCGTCTGCCTAGAGTAATTGCTAAGGCTGTGTGATCTGCTTCCTCCCTAAACTCTGATTTATCTCATCAAGGGGAATGCTGAATGAGATATTTGGGGGGAGGGGGAGTTTCACATTCTAGAGTAAGGAAACAAAAGACACATGGCCAGACTGAGGTGGTCTTTATCAGAACCACCGAACCCTGTGTGAGGGACGACTGGTCTCCATTTCCCTGAAGACTGGATGGGGGAGGTCTGCATAGGCAGACCAACCCATCATAAGCAGTGGGGGAAAGACAGGAGCAAGGGTCCTCATGTGATCTCTCCCCCACTTTCTCATTCTCCAGGGTAGATGCTAGAGTGGTGGTTAGGAGCCTTGGTTTTGCCTGGATTTGTATACTGGCTTTACCACTTACTGTATAGGTGAGCACAGGAAAATTTCTCAATTTCTCTGTGCGTTAAGTTGTCTCACTTATAAAATTGGGATAATAATAGTGCTGAAGATTATTGTGAGGGTTGAAGCAGTTCAAACAGGAGTTGGCAAAAGTGAAGGCTCAATAAATGTTAGCTTTTATTATCCCTAATGAGTAGGGTGGGAAATGTTATGGTAAAATGGAAGGAAGATGGAAAAGGAATAGATACATGGAGGATCTACAAGATTTCCTGGAAGCTGACATTTATTGGTTGAGACTTCTATCTCCATCATTTAGGCAAAACTGGATTTAATTTTCCATATTTTCTTAATAATTGCTTCTAGTCATAGATTGTTCTATGGAGTACTTGTACCAGGAGAGTCTTCATTTTTTTTTAAAAAGAGACTATGGTTGAATGCAGTTAGGAAATGATCATACCTTCCCCCTTTCTCTTGGAGAATCATAGCTACAGCTTGTCCAAGTCTCTGAGAAGTGCTGTGAAAGGGGCAGCAGATAAACCTCACTTATCTTGCTGTGTCCTCAAGTTAACCTGAATACAAAACTCCTTTCCATATTCCATTTATTAATATCCCAGGAACACCTACTCAACAAATTCTTCAAGACCTTGGAGATCAAAAATCTACTTAGATCCATAATCTTGAAAGAACAAAGCTACAATCCATTAGAGCATCACCACAACAGAAAGAGGAATCTACTCCAGGTCTGCTTACTTCTTGTCTCTGTAACCTGGTGGAGCCTAGAGTGCCACTTTGGAAAGGTCTGTTATTCTGGAGTATGTGTGTGTGTGTGTGTGTGTGTGTGCGTGTGCGTGCTCATGCACACATGTGAACTGCTCACAGAGTCTTTGTTTCCTTTATGTTGTAATTAACCAGGTACTACCTAAAATTTCTACTTACCAACCCTTGTTGAATATCTACTATGAATGAGATGTCATGCTAAGTACTTTGGGGCCAAAGGGGAATATTTGAAGGATTCTGAGTTTTCCTCTTTTAGTGGCTTTGTGTGTGCCCTTCATTATGCCTGGAGTGTGACACCCTGGCTCCACTTTCCTCCTTCTCCAATCATTAGTGTCCCTCTCAGATGCCACCTCCTCTAAGAAACCTCTCCTGTTCTTCCACCTGGATCTCATCTGTGGCTTCTCTAAACTTCCAGGCTTTTCTTACACCATTCATATTACTCTGCCTCAAATTATAGATATTTGTGAACTTTTTATCCCTCAAAAAAATCGGAAGTTTTGGGTAGCAGGGACTGTGTCTCATTCATCCCTGTATTTCCTGCAGTACCACCAGCAGGGCTCTCCCATAGTCTGTGCTCAACATACAATTGCTGACTTGGAACTGTTAAAAGGAACATAACGTATGGTCCCTGTCACTTGAGTTGTTCAGATCACATTTGTGGAGATAAGACCTACATGGGAGGATATAATGATGACAGAAGGTAGAGGTGACTGGTCATCACCTCGTTAATGGAATGGGCTGACTCAGCTCCTGTTGATTGGTAATGGCTACCTGACTTTCCATATTTGATGAGATCTTGAGGCTATTTTGTGGCTAGTGGGAAGAGTGCCATGGTCAGTTATTGGTGTCTTCTTTGTGTTATGAGCTCACTGGTGGCATGCATTCAGATTATATGGTGATACTGGTATAGTCAACAGTGCATGGAGCTGAGAAGAAGCAGGTTATTATAGGCCGTTGGGGTTGGTTACAGAAAGCTTGTGCCATGGATAGAGATATTTCAACTGGACCATGGAAGAGGAGTGGGATTTAAAAATCAATGGGGAGCAGGGATATAAGAAAAAAGGTGTGGTGGGGTGAGAAATCAAGATATTTTTTGTGGATTGTTTCATTAATTTGCCTCTTCTAGTAGACTATAAACATTCTGAAATCAAGGCCCATTTTCGCGCTACTCATGGCTGTATGCCATTCTCTGGAGGCGTGCCTTGCACCACGCAAATACTCAGCAGATACATGCTAAATGAGCAGGGAGTATGGCCAGGACAGTTAAGATGACAAGCAGGAGACCAAAGAATTAACTTTATCTTGCAATCATTTTGAAGAGTTGATATTATTTAGGGGACAACTTGAGTTCCATGATGTCAGTGGTATCTGAGTGCTTAGCTCACAGCCGAATGAAGGTAATTCATTTAGATCCATTTCCCATGACTGACCTCCTCACAGCATCACACACCCGTACCCGCACCAGTATGAAATGTAAATCTCAACAAAGCATGGATGTTGAGACACATTTCTGGGGCTGTTCAGCTAAGGTGGAATATTCTGGTGCCTCAGGTTCCCAGGGATAGAAGAGTCTCTCCTGTCATAGGAAACAGGCCTTGTGTGAGTTGGGCTGCAGAGACAGGACACAGTCACGAGCAGAGAAAACTGAGCATGAATCCTCTCTTCTGCTCTCATGGCACCACAAGTGGCAGCTCAGTTTGGGAGGAAGATTCATTTCATTCTTCAGGATGATTCCGTGAAAGAGCTGTGCTATTAGGCTTCCATGCCTAACATCAAAATTGGTTGAAAGAAAAAGTGGGTATTTATACACCCAAGTCATTAACTTTCCACCTGGGCAAAATATAGGCCCTCATGTTTAGTTTTCATTGTAAACAGAAGAGGCAAACATTATTAGTGTAGTGTCATGATTGTTTTAATCACTTTTGTGATTATTTTTCTGCCTTGATTGGAATTCTCTCACTTGCATCACAGTATTAAAATTTTGTGGTGTGTTTGGAAGAAGTTGTTTTGGGTTTCAGGGAATCACAATTACTTAAATATTTTGATTGACAACAGCAGAGGAATCTAATAGTTGGGTGGGCTATACCTCATCGAGACCAATAATCCTTTCACATTTGTCAAAGAAACTGCTCTGTGTATGTTTTGATTAACACTTACATTTACATGATTGAATGTGAAAATACTGAAATTTTATATTGCATGTAATAGCTTTGTAATGTTTAGTAAAAAATACATTGGTAATGAACATTAGATTCTAGAGTTGTTTAATGTGGCTGGTCTGATAGCAATTGATCCCTTAGTGGTTATACCAGTGTGTTTAGTTCGTGAAAGTTCTCTTAGCTGTTAACTTATGTATATTTTTTGTATGTGTGTTATAGTTCAATAAAAAATTGAAAGAAGTCATCACTTAGTTCCTTCTTTTTCATCATATTTAAGGCTGGAATTCCTTAGGAATCCACAAGAGTTAAATTTGACAAAATGTAGAGATAGCAAATTGTTTTAATGGTGGAAGGTTTAAGGACACTAGAAGTGGAAGAAGGTAGCTTATTTCTCATCACATTCACCTTGAACAATTAATTTCATGGAGTTGATATAATATTAATCATAATCACCAGTGTGATTTAAATAATGAAGAGCATCATAGCTAAAGATAAAAGATTAAGGGTTTGGAAATCATTTTCCTCCTAACCAATGAAATGTTTCTCCATCTATCTTGTCAAAAGCAAGATCATCAAGCAGAGAAAAATTGCATAAAAATGAAAAGATCCCAAGACACCCTTGATGTATACCCCTGGCATATTATCTTGATGCCTTGAAAGTAAGAAACAATGTCAAATTCTTCTGTTTACAAATGTTCTTTTTAGAACACTTTTACTTGCATTAATTCACTGAAGCTTCAGAGCAAAAGACAGGTGAGATAGGGTAGGAAGGTGGGAATTGTAATGTTTCAAATGAGGAAAAAGAGAAGTAAGACCTAACGCTAGGCTGCACAAACTAGGTAATAACTCAGCCAGAGCTTCCGACTCTGGTCCAGTTCTGTCTTCTGTGTTCTTCGAGTATTCTGCATTAAATATTTATTACATAGATGTGAATAAAGGTTGTCCAAAAAGCACCCACAACCCTTTATTGAGTGCCCATTCCCTAAGAAGTGGAGTGCTGGGTGCACTGGGCAGTGGAAAGAATCCATAAATCCTTTCTAATTAATTGCATCTCTCCCTCCAGCCAGGTCCTTTGCTTTCTCAAGTTTGATAGGGTGGGTTTTTTAAAATATTATTTATTTTATTTATTTATTTTTTATTAACATAAAACTTATTATTTGTTTCAGGGGTACAGGCCTGTGAAGTCTTACGCATCATCAGTCTTACGCAATTCACAGCACTCACCATAGCACATATCCTCCCCAGTGTCCATAACCCAGCCGCCCTATCCCTCCCACCACCCTCCCCTCCAGCAACCCTCAGTTTGTTTCCTGAGATTAAGAGTCTCTTATGGTTTGTCTCCGTCTCTGGTTTCATCTTGTTTCATTTTTCCCTCCCTTCCCCTATGATCCTCGGTCTTGTTTCTCAAATTCCTCATATCAGTGAGATCATATGATACTTGTCTTTCTCTGATTGACTTATTTCGCTTAGCATAATACCCTCTAGTTCCATCCACGTCATTGCAAATGGCAAGATTTCATTTTTTGATGGCTGCATAATGTTCCATTGTGTGTATGTGTGTGTGTGTGTGTGTGTGTGTGTGTGTGTGTGTGTGTGTGTGTGTGTGTATATGCCACATCTTCTTTATCCATCCATCTGTTGATGGACATCTAGGCTCTTTCCATAGTTTGGCTATTGTGGACATTGTTGCTATAAACATTGGGGTACACGTGCCCCTTCGGATGACTACATTTGTATCCTTAGGGTAAATACCCAGTAGGGCAATTGCTGGGTCATAGGGTAGCTCTATTTTCAATTTTTTGAGGAACCTCCGTAATGTTTTCCAGAGTGGCTGCACCAGCTTGCATTCCCACCAACAATGTAGGAGGGTTCCCCTTCCTCTGCATCCTCACCAACACCTGTCATTTCCTGACTGGTTAATTTTAGCCAATCTGACTGGTGGAGGCGGTATCTCACTGTGGTTTTGATTTGTATTTCCCTGATGCTGAGTGATGTTGAGCACCTTTTCATGTGTCTGTTGGCCACTTGGATGTCTTGTTTGGAGAAATGTCTGTTCATGTCTTCTGCCCATTTTGTGATTGGATTATTTGTCCTTTGGGTGTTGAGTTTGATAAGTTCTTTTTTTTTAAGATTTTATTTATTTATTTGAGAGACAGAGAGAGAGAGAGAGAGAGAGAGAGCATGAGAGGGGAGAAGGTCAGAGGGAGAAGCATACTCCCTGTGGACCTGGGAGCCTGATATGGGACTCGATCCTGGGACTCTGGGATTATGACCTGAGCCTAAGGCAGTCACTTAACCAACTGAGCCACCCAGGCACCCGAGTTCCATAAATTCTTTATAGATTTTATAAAGAACTTATAAATAAGTTCTTTATAGCCCTTTATCTGATATGTCATTTGCAAATATCTCGTCCCATTCTGTCGGTTGTCTTTGGTTTTGTTGACTGTTTCCTTTGCTATGCAAAAGCTTTTTATCTTGATGAAGTCCCAATAGGTGATTTTTGCCCTTGCTTCCCTTGCCTTTGGTGATGTTTCTGGGAAGAAGTTGCTGCAGCTGAGGTGGAAGAGGTTGCTGCCTGTGTTCTCCTCAAGGATTTTTATGGATTCCTGTCTCACATTGAGGTCTTTCATCCATTTTGAGTCTATTTTTGTGTGTTGTGTAAGGAAACGGTCCAGTTTCATGCTTCTGCATGTAGCTGTCCAATTTTCCCAACACCATTTGGTGGAGAGACTGTCTTTTTTTCCATTGGACATTCTTTCCTGCTTTGTCAAAGATTAGTTGACCATAGAGTTGAGGGTCCATTTCTGAGCTCTCTATTCTGTTCCATTGATCTATGTGCTATTTTTGTGCCAGTACCATACTGTGTTGATGATTATAGCTTTGTAATAGAGCTTGAAGTCTGGAATTGTGATGCTGCCAGCTTT
>CM052893.1:11933448-11957177 GCA_028534135.1 Potos flavus | reverse complement strand
CTTTGCCTCGTTTCACAGTTCAAGGTAACCCCGAACTGAGAGCTCCGTCCTCGGCTCCGTCTTGAAGCCGGCTTTCCCGCTCTGATACCCGGGAGCTCTGCCGCACTCGGGCACCCCCGGTCTTCCTGTCACCCCGAGGGTCCTGAGACCACACTCACCCAGCGAGGGCTCCACCCCCTGCTCAGCCACCAGAACGACGTCCCTCTGCGGAGCCGACTTCTAAAAGTTCTGATTTCGGGCCCAGCTGCTCTCTCACTTGCCGGTAAGTCCTGATTTTGTACCCAGCTGCCCTCACTTGCGGGTAAGTGACTGCTGGAGGCTCCCTCCCCTCTCCGCGGTATATTGCCTCGGATTCACTTCTCTGCCATCCTACCTTCTGGAAAGTGGTCGCTTTTCTGTTCCTAGTATTGCTTATGTTCTTCGCTTCGCTCTCCTGTTGAGTTTGTAGGTGTTCAGAATGGTTTGATAACTATCTAGCTGAATTCCTGGAACCAGACAAAATTTAGGTCTCTTGCTCTCCGCCATCTTACCTTCCCTCTCGGGTTTCTTTTCTTTTTTTTTTTTAAATTACTACAAGCAAAACTGCAGTAACTCTTGCATTAATATTCTCTCTTAACACGCTGGTAAACAGTCTATGTTCAAAGCTCTGATAATCTGAATGCGGCACAGAAGTCCATGTGTAATAATGGGAGACAAGTATCCTTAATTAGCACAGCTAAAGCAAGGGCCTATGAATAGATGGGTCAATCTCCAAGGATCATGTGAAGGTACAATGATTTCTAACTCTAGCTACTACCAAATAAACATGATGTATTGCTTCATGCACAAATATATAGTGGTTTTATTATCCTATGTTACAAAGGATGCATGAGTGATTTCAGGGTTTGGTTCTGTCTCCCTTATTACTGTTGTCAAGAGGCTTCAGAGCAGATCTTGGGGAGGAACCTTAGACATTGTGTAGGAAATTACTGCAAGGAACTTAAAACTATTTTGTAAAGATAGCTGCAGATTTTGGATGAAAAAGCTTATCTCCTTTTTGCATGTGTTGGTATACAACAGCAAGCCTCGAATTCTAATCAGCTTTTTCCCTCTTGGGCCATGATGGGGTCAAGGTGCATTTTTTAAAAGCATCATGTTCGGTTTGTGCCGAGCCCCAAACTGGGGTTGGGATTGGTTGGCTGTAGGGTACTTACTTTCATGTCTCATGGTAACCATGGTGATGACTCTCAGCCTAGGCCACATGGTTAATTCCTCTCCTTTACCTCCTGGAACTCTGGAGAGATGACTGGGGAGCATATTCTTGCTTGTCTTTCTGAGTAATGGGTGTGCTTTCGGAGGAAGTGCTGTCTTCTATATAACACCATCTCCACATTCAGAACTTACAAAGGGTTGGACACACTGTGGGGCTTGGAGGAGAGGTGGATCATGCTCCCATTACTCAGGGGGCCAGCTTTCCTTTCTGCTCCTTTCTTTTCTCCCTGGCCTTAATTAATATGCTCAGAGCATTCTGGTATGATCACCGTGTCCACAAGTACATCTGTATATTTGGAATATTTCTAAGACACAAAGGAAGAGATAGAAGGAAGAAAACTGCAAAAACAGTCTCTTGCCATTGAGATGAGCTTAGACATAAATAAGTATTTTATTCTTTCCTTGATTACATTTTGTGTGTACAACTTTGAGCAAAAAAAAAAAAACAGTTTAAAAAGATATCGCTATCCTCTGATTACACTAATAAATCACATGGATTGCTATGAAGCTGTGTAATGTATTATGCTCTGGGGGAAGGAAGTTTCTGTGATGAATTGGTGTCATCTATCTTACATGCTCCTACCCTTCTAATCTTGATGTTAGATTGGATTTATGTAAGTGCTTGGAATTTCTAATTTTTCTGAAATGTGTTTATTTCACCTTTTAAGATAAGAAGGTTGACTTCTTTAGAGGCTGGAGCAAATGTGAGAAAGCTAAGATATCACAGCTAAATTTCTTATTTTTGCATAGCTTTTGCTGATGTATACAGACTCAAAGAATTCAAAATCATCGAGATCATTAACTCTGATTTAAGAGAAACAGAATAAATAAAAGTTTGTTCAGTGGGATCTGGTTTAATTGCTTTTCTTGGGAGTCTAGTGATGGTGACTCCATGGCATTGGAGTCAGACAGACTTGGCCTCAAATTCCAGCTTGCGCAACCATCGGGTGTATGACTTTTACTGAATGGTTAAACCTCTGTGAGCTTCACTGGCTTCCCCTATAAATAAGATGCCCTAACTTACATAGTGATTGTGGGAATCAAATAAGTAAAATGATGAACAAAATAGACACGAGACAGGGTCGCTATCTTCAAGGAATTTCCTTTCTAGGCAGAAGGGACTACACACACACACACACACACACACACACACACACACACACGCCCCAATCAAAATGTGTCTGGAAGTAATAAGTACTATAAAGAAAAATGAAGCAGGATGAAAGGATAGGGATGATATGAAGTGGTGCTCTTCTTTAAATAGTGTGTGGCCAGGCGTGTCTTCTTTGATAATATCTGGGAGACCTGAATGAAATGAGAGTGGCCATGAAGATATCTCAGTAAAGAATATTCCAGGCAGGCGGAGGAGTCAATGCAAAGGTCCTGAGGCAGGAATAGGATTGGTATGTTGAAGAGCCCAGGAAGACCTGTGTGGCCGGGAGTGATGAGTGAGAGGAGAGTAATAGAGGGGGAGTCAGGGAGCTCGCAGAGCAAAGCATGCGGGACTGTATTGGCCATAGAACTCAGGATTTTATTGCGAGCAGAATGAGGAGCCAATAGAGGTTTTTGAGCAATCATGATGTTTGTTTTACATTTTGAAAGATCCTTCTGTCAGTTGTATGAAGAATAGATTCTAAAGGGTCAAGGATGGAAAAAAAAATTTTGCCTAGATTATTAAAATAATTTAAATAAGAAATAATGACTAAGGTGATTAGTAGGAGAGGTGGTGAGAAAAATGGTCATATTTGGAGAATTGTTTTCCATTTTTTAAACAACTTTGTTCAGGTGCAATTTACATATACATTTCATCCATTTTAATTGCACAATTCATAGTTTTAGAAAATTTATAGACTTATGCAACCATCACCGCAATCCAGTTTTAGAACATTTCCATCATCCCCAAAAGATCCCCTGTTCCCATTTACATTTAATTCCTGTTCTCCCTCCTGGTCCCAGGCAACCACTAATAAGCTTCCTGGATTCCCTTTCCTGGGCATTTCATATAAAAGGAATCATACAGCATGTAATCTTTTGAGTCTTGGTTCTCTCACTTAGCACTCTCTTTTTGAAAATCTAGGCTGTAGGGTGGAGCAGTAGTCTATTTCTTTTTGTGGCTAAATAGTATTCCATTGCATGAATATACCACATTTCATTTATCTATTCACCAACTGATGGACATTGGATGGTCTTACTTAATGGTGAATATGAATGATGCTTATGTCAATGTTCATGTACAAGCCTTTGTGTGGACATAGGTTTTCATTTCCTTTGGGTAGATACCTAGTGATGGAGTTTCTGGATGTTATTGTAAGCTTATACTCAACATGTAGGAAAGTGAAAAACTGTTTTCCAAAGTGACTGTATCATTATGCATTAATACTCAACAATGTGTGAGGTTTCAGGTTTCTCCATATCCTCACCCAAACTTGTTCTTACCTTTTTTTATCATGGTCATTCTAGTAGACATGACACAGAGTCTTGTGATTTTAATTTGCATGTCCCTAATGACTAATGATGTTGAACATATTTCCATGCATCTATTGACATATAGATATATGTCTTCTCTGAGGAAACATTCAAATATTCTACTCATTTTTTAATTGGCTTATTTGTTTCTTCATCATTGAATTATAAGAATACTTCATATATTTGGGACAAAACATCTTTGTCAAATGTATGCTTTACAAATATTTTCTCCTAATCTGTGGCTTGCCTTTTACTTTTCTTGACATATCTTTTGAAGCATAAAAGATTTAAAATTTGATAAGGTCCAAATTATTTGCTTTTGGTGTCATATCAAAGAACTTTTGTTTCTTCTTAAAGGTAAATCTAGCAGAATTTGATGATGGGTTTGATATTGGGTATAGAAGAAAAGAAGAGTCAAAGATGACTGAAGTTTTTGTTCTGGGCAATCAGAAAAAAATGGAGTTTTCATTTATTGGGTGAAGAGAGGGAAGGAAAAGGTTAGGGAGTGGGAATCCCAAGTTGTTTTAACCAAATTACATTTGAGATCCTTATTAGATGTCCAAGTGAGGGTGTAAAGCAGGCAGTTAAAGTTAGAGACTTAGAGCTCAGCTGTTTGAGATAGAAATACAAGAGTCATTGCAGAAAAAGGGTATTTAAAGCCATGGCCGATAGGATGTTACTTAAGAGATGAATGTGCACAGAAGAGTTCTAAGAACTCCCTCCTGGAGAAGGAGAGAAACCGGAATGGAGATTGAGAGCTGGTGTCAGGTGTGTCAGATGAACCACAAGAGCGGTGTTTTGGGGGACAAGTGAAGAAACCGTTTCAAGGTACAGATAGGTAAGGGCAGTAGGACCGAGAATTGGTTATTGGATTTGGCAACATGAACATCACTGGTGTTCTTGGCAAGAACAGTATTAGTGGAGTCAGGAGGACTAAGGTCTGATTAGAATTGGGAAAGAGAGAATGGAAGGAGAGAAGGTGCAGAGTGTCGTTCAGTGGGAGTTATTGGACTAGAGAAATGTGGGGAGATAGAGATAGTAATGATGGATCCTGGAATCAAAAGGAGGATGGTGAGGACCTTAGGAGGTGATAGCCAGTGGAAAGGTGGTCAAGTCAAGGTGTTTGGGGTCATAGTGGAGTGGGGTCAAAGAATTGTTGGAATCAGGATAGTGGAATGAATGAGATACAAAGGTTGGGTGTGTGGGTCAGAAGACAGCATGACGGATAAATACCATACTTTGATGATTACAGTGTCTAGGCTATGACCATGGGCGTGAGGATCTCAGGTGTAGTGGAAAATATGGGGTGGGGGGAGAGCCGGCCAGTATTTGAAAACATGGTCCATGTGGATATTGAAATCAGCAAGAATTGTAGTGGGAGTAATGACAGGGAGGCAAGCACTGGGCATGAACATTTTCAAGTAATGAAGGTTAGGATCCTTTGATTCTGAAGACACCTGCCACAAAGAGGGGTATTTGGTAATACTGTCTCATGATCTTATCTCCAGAGTCTCTGTAGACAAGGCAGGGGAGAGGGAGAAAATGCAGTTTGGAGGCAACAACAAAACAGGTTCCTTAATCTGTCTCCAGACCAGCTTCATTTGAAGGGCAGGAAACAAAATGGCCATCATGTGCCTGGCACGGGGCAGGTCCTCCAAGAATGTTCATCCCCTTTTCAGAGTCAGCAGCAGGGGCTCTCCAAACCTGCATGTCTTACTTTTTAAATTGTCACTTGACTTAGCTCCAGTCTGTGGTGGCTTGGCATTTGCACTACTTAGAATCTTCTTTTAAGGCATATTCACGTTCTGTTTTAAATGGACCTAAACAATTCTTGGGACGAGGTGAAGCACACATACACACGCTCACATACTCACAGATACACACACACACACACACACACACGCACGCACACACCCTCAGGAATATTGATGAAGCAGCCAAAAACATGTCATTTCAGAGTTGCACACTCTGAAGGTGGGATGGTTGGATAAAGTTAGTTCTCCTTCCGTGGCTATGAACTTGCATTTTCTCTGTATGAAGTTACATAACTGTTCAAGGGCCGCAGACCCACGAGTGAGGCTTCTCTGCTGTCTGATTTGCCTCCAGGCAGCATGAGCTCTTCGGTTCCAGTGTGGTCCCAGGAACAGCCTGCTGGCTCTAGAGCCTTACCTGTGAATGCAGCACCCAGGCCCCTTGCAAAGCCCCTTTCCTGCCAGTATTTCTGGGGATCCCCAAGAGGGCTCTTAAAATGACAGTGAGAGCCCTGCTTCTCTCTGCTGTGGCTTCTTTTGCTGTGCTCAGTGACCCTCGTGGCCAGCAGAGCTGCTGGTCTGGGGAGTTGACAGGTGTGCTCTCAGCTGAGTCCCGTTTCTCTGGCTTGCCTCTGTCACCTGGTGGTGCAGGGGGCTTACCTGGCCCGTGATGCTCTTTGGCCTGAGGAATGAAAATGTGCGCCCCGAGTGTGTGGAGCTGGGGGCGGGGCGGGCTCCACAGGAGAACTGCTCAGCCACGAGATGTTACAGGGGGGTGGTCGTGCAGCGGGTTCACACCCCTTCCTCCTAGGCCCCACGCATGTCTATCCGGCTGGCTGAGTTCATAGGAGTTCCAAGCACCAGTTCTTAAAGAGACATCATGACTCCCTCCCATTCAGAGAGTCCGGGCGTCACAGCAAAGTTCCCAGACGCTGTCCCATGTTCCTGCAATCACACTGCAATGTGACTTCAGTGACAGCTTTCTCCCCATGACCGTCAAAACAAAGGGGTCCACTAGCAATTTCTGCACGTGTCTCAGAGCCAAGGATGGATTTCTCTCTGTTTTTCCTTCTTTCTCTCCATTTCTCACTCCTCTTCTAGGCTCATTGACATTGTCATGAATCACTGGGTGCTTGTGGGGGAGGAGGGGTGCTGTCACCTCCACGAAGGGATTGCCAGGCATCCCACTGTGCCTCTGTTCTATCAGATCCGATGATAGGATTTGATCTAAGCACAAACCCACAAGCAGATGGGAAAAGTTATAATACTAGCATAAGGACTTCTGCAAAGAATGGGTAAAACCTAGGAACACTGTATTTTCTATCACTATCAATTCAACGGGGCTAAACCCAATCTATTCATTCTGATATAGACTATAGAACCTTTTCAATATCAGCTCTCACCATTCTCCCTGTCAGTTCTGTGTATCCCAATATGTCACAGTTATTAGAGTCTATGGTTGTAAATTATTTTTTTTCTCATGAGCACTTACAAATTCCTTTTCCCCCCAAAAACATAAAAAGTAAAACGTGTGATTATAATAGTAAACCTAGAGAACACACAAAAGTAAAAAGGAGAAAACAAAAACCATCTATCGTCTTACCATCCACAGATGTCATGGCATTGCTACTATTTCTATTTTGCTTTCCCTCTGCCCCTGTGATTTTTTAAAAATTGAATTGGGATTATATTTAACTTTGTGCCTTACTCTAAAAAATAGTAAACATTATAAAACAAGATTTCTTTAAGATCTTACTATGATTAATTTGGTTGAAGAAATAAATATAAAATAAAATGAAATTTTCATATAGCTAATATGAACCATCCACTACTACTGAATTTTCCTTTGAGCCAACCCCGGAAGCCTCTTGCAGAGACTAGCCCCTACCTACTCTATAGTCTCCTCGACAGCCACAAGAAAAAGAAAACAAGACAAAAAAAATGCAAGCTGACATTTTCAATTTCTGTCCTGCCTCAGTGTAATGGAAGCCCTTTGCCTTCCCTTCCAGCGAGTGTGTGGCCAGTTGCTATGATTGGTAGGTTCCAGGACCTCAAGATGTTGGGAAGAGGGCCAAATCATAAATGCCACTCAATAATTCTAATTTTGGCAAGATTTTTGTCTCTACCCAAGAGATTTCTGCAAAATGACCCATAGGTAATTTGAACTGAGTAGAACAACTCCTATTTCAAGAGACTTGAGAAAGGGGGATTTATGATGACACGCTGCCTATTTCCCAGGCTGATGTTCACAATGTGTTGTTGGAGAGCAGATTGGTCCTGCTGCTATTTATTTTTTCTTTAGCTAGCTTTATTGGGAGAACAGTATATAACATAGAACACAAAGTATGTGTTAATCAACTGTTATTGGTAAGGCTTTTGGTCAAAAGTAGGCTATCAGTAATTAAATTTTTAGGGAGCCAAAAGTTATACTTGGATTTTTGACAGCGTGGGATGGGTGTCTGTGCCCCTAAACCTTTCATTGTTAGAATCGGTTGTATTTGCCCATAAGCACTAGTCTCAGGCTCTGAGTTTCTGTGGGAAGCAGTGAATCCAAGCCAAGACACTGCTTTCTCTTAGTCATTCCTGCATAGCGGTATACCAGGTTTCTGATGTTATTAATCCTTGGTTTGTTGCATTGTGTCCTGTTGGGATTCCTGTATTGACTTCATTCCTTCGGTCTTCCCATGTAGAGTGCACTCTGCTTTCCTAGTTAGTCTGACTGGTAAACCATTCTGGTCTCTACCCCTCTGCTATCTCACCTTGTAGCTTTTCCAAGTTCTGGCCCTATTCCCACCTCCTACTCAGGAGTCTACATGGGCTCCTGTCCAGTTTTCTTCATTCTCACTATAAAGTCATCTGATCTTAGACATTCATCGTTTCTGTGTTGTGAGAACAGGAAAGCATAACATTGTATGGTAGGTAGTTTATTGAACTTTGGAGACCAACTGCCAAGCTTCAAGTCTTGACTGTGTTGAGTGATGGTGGCACCGTCTTATCCTCTCCCTGTTTCAGGTTCCTCACGTGTGAGGTGAGAATGAGGCAAACGTTCATTCGGTTTAAATGAGCTAATTCATTTAGGACAATCCTGATAGGTAAAAAGTATTAAATAAATGTTTTCATTGTGACTTCAGACTCTATACTCGTTTTATTTCCTATACTGATTCATCAAGGATATTTCCTTAACATTTTGATAATTTTATTCATTCACCTAAGAATACTTGCTGAGTGAGTGTCTATTCTGTATTCGTGCTGCTATTTCATGCCATTGACAAGCTTGCCTTCCATGAGGCAGGACCACTTCATGGAGGAAATTAGCTAACCAACTTGATTTTGGCAAGAAAGACACACATATAAATCTGATGTAGTAAAGAATACAATGATGCAAACTTTTTTTTTTTTTTAAAGATTTTATTTATTTATTTGACAGAGACACAGTGAGAGAGGGAACACAAGTAGGGGGAGTGAGAGAGGGAGAAGCAGGCTTCCCGCCGAGCAGGGAGCCCGATGCGGGGCTTGATCCCAGGACCCTGGGATCACAACCTGAGCTGAAGGCAGGTGCTTAACGACTGAGCCACCCAGGTACCCTGATGCAAACTTTTCTTAAAAACAAAGAATATAGGGGCGCCTGGGTGGCTCAGTGGGTTAAAGCCTCTGCCTTCGGCTCAGGTCATGATCTCAGGGTCCTGGGATCGAGCCCCGCATCAGGCTCTCTGCTCAGCAGGGAGCCTGCTTCCCCCCTCTCTCTGCCTGCCTCTCTGCCTACTTGTGATCTCTCTCTGTCAAATAAAATAAAATCTTAAAAAAAAACCAAAGAATATATATTGATTTTTGAAAAGGTATGATTATATATACAATGCCGATAGGCTAAGTGAAACAAAGCAACATGTATGCTGATTTCTGGAATACGCATTATCCCACTATTAAAAGAAATTTTTTGTTTGCTCTAACACTTCCTCTTTTATACTTAAATGGGGGAACAGAAATGTCAAATTTAGCACTGCCTGGAAAACTGTCCATCCTGTTCAGGAGGAACTGAGGCAAATGATAAGTTAACCATCTGACAGGTAATGCTCTCTGCTTTTCTGAGATTTATAGTCCAGTTTTGCAGCTCCAATTGGAGTGGGTAAAAGTTTGTACTGCGTTCACTTCGGCAGTAGGGAAGTCACTCTTTGGCAAGTCACATGTACCACAGGACTGATGATGGGCTCTGGAGACAAGGACCTCCCCAGGCTCCCTTCCCAAGCCAGCAGCACGAACAGTTAGTGAGTTTGTCATTTTCAAGATTGTCGCAGAGACACAAAGAGCACATCTCAGTCTACAAACATAAGTGTACAAGAAACCTAGCTTTTTTGCTTTCTGAATCTCTAGTCAATGTGAATTTCAGGCCCCATTTCACTAGGATAGGGCAGCGTCTTCTCAGTCACTTTGGAGTCTCCTCTCCCCACTGCCATTACCATCCTGGGGTTTAGTCTAGTTAAGAGATAGAATAAAGCCATTGCGCTGGAGCAAGGGTCCATCCAGTCCTTGTTTTACCCTGGCATCTCTGTCCATGTGACTGTCCCCTCTACTCCCCAGCAATGGGATTATACTGCTGCTTTTGTGCCCCATCTGGGGTCCCGGAACTTCTGCTGGGGCCCAAGCTCCGTCTGCACAGTGTGGTCCTCTTGCTCATCTCAAGACCTAGTTCACACTCACTTCCTGCAAGAGACTTCTCCCTGTCTCTCCAAAGCCCATCTCATCTGTCTTCCCTCTAAGCTTCTACATCATTCATCTGGCACTTGCCATTCAGAGATTGTCTTGTCCTCAAGCTTTTCATGAGTGTCTGTAGGCCTTTGTAGGACAGGGCTCCATCACCTTTAGCTCCAGTTCCTCATTAATATGTCTTCCTCAATTAAATTAGTATTCTATCTTGCAGCTAAGAAGCCCGTGAGCTCACATAGACGAGCAAAGTAAGGAGACACAGGTTAACAGGGAGAAAATGCAGACACGTGTTGCAGGTTATCAAGATTATGCACCAACAAACCAAAAACATGGCGTGTATGTATTTTGTCTTCTGCACTAAGCTATAATTCAAAGGCGGTGTCTCTGTGTTCATGATTTTTTATCTTTACCAGGATCCAGCCTGGTGACTCAGTTGATTGATGCATCTGCTCTATGCTGACCCTATTCTAAGTACCATGAAGAAATAAAAAGGAAATTAAAAAGTAAATAAAAATCCTGACCGAAACAATATTTCTTTTCAAGATGTTGATTGGAAAACCACATACACAGAAATGATGAATAGATAAGCCCAAATAATGGACTCCATCATCTCTACCAGTAACACAGCAAGTTCAATTCAGTTCAGTCTGGGTTGTTTCATTTCTACAAAGTGCACTAGGCCCTAGTTATACAGAGAAAAATAGGACGTGGTTATAAGGTTACATTTGATATGACTGCTTGGAATCTGCTAGCAGGGAGGGCTGTTTTATGGTTATAAATAGAAACACGGATACGCAAGAAACTATTTTCTTAAATCAAATACTCATTTTAAGAGGCACCCCTGGGGCCCAACTTACCCCAGCTGGAGAAGGGAAACATATAAGGTATGGGGCTCTCAGCTAGACCAGAAGACTGATCTATAACCTCTCCAGCCAGGAAGCTCGTCAAACACTAAAACGTACAACATTGTATCAGCTTCAGGTATAATAATATAATGTTGCATGTCAATTATACCTCAGTAAAAATAAAACCAAGCAAATTTTTCAAAGACAAAACCAAAAACAAAACAGATGTCCTTCTTGGGTAGTTAACTAAGGAGCAATTCTATGCATATTGTCGTTTACAGACCCTTATTAAAATCTGAGTCACTGCTGTTTGGATAGGTCTTACACAGAGTACACATATACACTGTTGTGTAAATTGAGACACTTCTGGTAGTAGTAAAAGGGATCACTCTTATTACTAATTACTCCGTGACAACAGCAGACATAAAGCCGGAGTATGGCACCCGAGTCCCGCAATGCTGTTAAAGTGAAGGAAAAGAATTAAGGGCAAACCAAAACATCCCAAACCCCTGAAATCTCTTCTCAATGGACTATCAAACCACAGCTGACCCAGAAGTAGATTCTCTTCCCTTTGCAGTAAGAGGGAAACAGTTTCCCCAGAATAATTTCACAAATTTTTCTGCCACCTACAGGGTTTACCTTTTATGAATTTCCTGAACTGAGGCTTTACTGTTCCCAGATCTGGAATTATCACAATGTTTACTTATCTTTGGGTTGGTGAGAAAAGAACTTTAAAAAACGGTGACTATTAGATGCCAAGAAGACAGTATTATTTCGGTATGTTTGCATGGGACACTGAATTTGTAAGCAATGCTGAGTATTGAATATATACTTAAGTAACTTCCCTGTAGGCTATTTTAATAACATTGTACAATAATTCCTTTTATAAAGTAGGACATACATACTTATTGAAGATAATTTTAAAAAACCAGAAAGATATACAGAAGAAAACAATCACCTCAATCCCATCACCTAGAGAGAAAATATGCTGGTATATTTCTATTTGTATGTTTCAGATAGTTGAAATTATAGTGTATATGTACTTCTTTTTCTACCTGCTATTATACTATTATACTTATTATTATACCACTTTAATTTGATGGTTATTTGATATTCAATAATAATGATGGCTAAATGTTTATTGATGCTTCTATATATCATGTAATTTATCCATGTAACAGTCCTATGAGGTAGGTGATTTTATGAACCCATTTTGCAGATGAAGAAATTGGGCAAATATGGGTTAGGGAACTCACTCAAGGTTTCACTAGAATTAAGTGCAAAATGGGGGTTGAACCAAGTTCGAGCCATCCTAGAGCCCAGTCACTAAACAATAGACTGTACCATTATCAGTCTGGTTTTGGTTTTGCAAACAGAAGCCCCTCAACATTTTTCAATATGAAGGGCTTTAATACTGGGAATGTAAGGTTTATATAACCTGTATATACCTCCCATCGGAAGAGAGCAATAATCAGGAAAGCCCTAGATCTAGCAACACACGTATTTCAGAGATGCCATTACTGCTAAGCTCAGCTGCCTGCCGCACTGGTGAGCTGCTGGCAGCCCCCCCGCCCCCCATCAGCCATTTGCTGATGCTCACACTCATGCCTAGAGCTTCTGCCACCAGCAATGGCCTATCCTTTTCTTCTGACTTGCAAACCACGAAAAGTGCCACCCACTGATGATATCCAGACACCTGCTGCCAAGGAAATCTGAGAAATGTAGTTTCTAGGCTTTCAGCACCTCTAGTGGGGGGAGAGCGTAGCCGGACAGGGAAGGTAATGAGATGCACAGGTAAGATGGGGCCCACCGGTTATGGGACAAATCATAATTGTCCATTTCGGTTATTTCTCTCGTCTATGGCTGCAAATGAGACTGGTAACTTAGATAGCACTGCACATGTCCCCACCTGCATACGTCTTAACTACACACCCCATTTCCGTTCCCTCTGGGAGCTCTGGGGAGCTCACTGATGGTCCTCCTCCCCACTCTTCACTCCCGGCCCCTGCCTTGTTTCCAGCCGCACCGCCACTGGAGGGCAGCACCTGCCCGCCAAGGGTGCCGCTGGCGCCCACGCACCCTCGCGGGCGTCTCCGGGCTAGGGCCCTGGTCCCACAGCTGAGGACTCTTCCATTGCCAAGGCGCGTGTCTCCAGATCCCCTGGAGGCTTCTCCCATGAGGGAAGTCCTCTCCGCGCCGTCTTCAGCTTCTTTCCCGAGCACCGGACAGCTTCCTGGACGGTAGGGCTCCTTTTTGGAAAAACTTCTTCAGCCCCTGTGGGTACCACCCCCTTGAGGATGGCCTGGGTGAGAGGCAGACGCTCCGTCATCCCCCATCTCCGTCATCCCCCATCTCCAGCCCTCAGAGTCCAGGCCAGACGTCCCTCCGGGAAGCTCCTTCCTCAGGGAAAATCAGCTCATGCAAACGGACACCGTTAACTGCCAACTGACATTTCATGACACGTGGATTTATTGTCTGAACATTTAGGTTCTCCAGACCCAGGGCTGCAAGGAAAATTTTGGACATCGCTTTGCCCACGTTCTTCCCGTAGATCCCTAAATAATGGAATTAGTGTATAAAAGAGAATAAACATTTTTAAGGTTGTGGTACATATTGGCAATTTGGTTCCACAGAGTTTTACCGATTTATCCATCCACCAGCTAGTCATAGTGCTCTTCCTTGAACCCTGGCTCCCCGTGACTTCTGCTGAGTGGCATTTTATCTGCTTCTATCTGTCTATTTATCATCTATGTAGATACCGCCCCCATATTTTTATATGTATGAGATATATAAAATTATATACATCTTATACAACATATATCATAATATATGTTTCCCACGGGCTGCTTCAGTCACCCTATTAAAGTGAATCATGTGCCAATTCTCTCTCTCGCATATATCCTTGAAGTTCCAAAACCAAACCTTCTCAAATGTGAGGACAGAAACATCCCCAACATATTTTAGCCAATTACCATAACTGTGGCAATTTTAATTGTTGAGTGAATGCAAGGTATTCTTCCACAAGTTGTAGGGGTGTATCACTAAGGAGTAGGTTGATCTGTGAGGGACCAAAATCCAGAATACCAGTGGTTTAAACCAGATACATTTTTTTCTCTTTGTCATAGCAACAGTCAGGAGTTAAGCAGGATCTCATCTGGTATGAGATTCACTGAACCGAGTTCATTCCCAAGTTTACATTCACGTTCCATCCAGCAGGAAGGAGAAAGGGAAGGCATGCTTCTGCTTTCCAGAAGCTACTTTGCAGAAGTTACACATATCCCTTGCTCTTAGAGCTTGCTGCCCAGTAAGTAGTCATGTGGCCAAGGTCAGCTGCAAAGAGGGTGGGAAATACAGTCTTCTTTCCAAGTGATCATTTTCCAGCTAAACATCAGATGAGTTCTACAGAGAACAGATACCAAGGAACAAGTAGTTGTCCCTGCCCCAAAGGCACAGAAGTATAAGATATAACATTTGCTCTTAAATGACACGTTTTACTGATTTCCTGGAAAGCCTGTACTCTTCTTTTACATAGAAAATACAGTGCCGTGGGTAAGAACCTATTGTTTTTCTTTCTTTTAATTACAGTCTGCTCTTCCTTTGGCATAGATTATAGTTTCAGAGATGTTTCAAATTCATTTTGGACTTCAATGGCTGTAATCTCTCATGCTTTGCTTCCTTTGCTAGCCCAGCCTCTCTCTCTTTCCATTAACTGGTCTGAGAAACACTTAGATGGAGCAGGTGAGATGTGAGTCTGGAAGTTTGCTTCATATTCTTTCCTTGATGAAAGAACAATGCAAATGTACTAAAATATCAGGAAGCAGAGAAAGAAACTAAGAGAGAAGAAAGAGACAGCAGGTCTGTAATGAGCAATGAATATAGCCTCCATCATCCAAATTAAAAAACCCAATTTGGAAAGGCCAACAAGCTTTAATGGAAAGATATCCATCAATAGACTTGGCAATTTATGGAGACAGGATCCCATCGTGGTATTGTATATATCTTGTGCATCTCATCAAGTATACAGCAGCCAGAAATTAAGATAATATAGTTCCATAAATTACTGGCCAAATAAGTTAAGACTGCAGTATGAGTTTTATGGATTAGTGAGCTTACGCGAAGAATAGGCATTAGCTTTAGCCGTGGATCCCAGAAGTCTTAAGTCTGTTTATCCTCCTAAACCACTTGGTGAATTGTCTTTCTGCTGCCCAAGTGGTAGGACCAGAATTCTCTATTGACTTATTTGCCTATCTTTATTTTCAGTTTTCTCATCCCTCTCTTGAACCACATATTCAGGCACCTTACTCTTCTCAAGAAATATTCTCTAAATGAAACAGTTTGTGTATAGTTGATACAGTGATGATGAACTTGAAGTTTAGAGTATTCATGTAGTAAGTTGCAGAGAGAGCACTCATACCCAAGCCCTCAGACTTTAGGGATTCAAACCCTGGAAATTCTTCCAAGGTCAGTGGATCTTCAGGTGTCCCCAATCGGAGTTGTTGCTGTAGGCTTTTAGCCACTGGTTAAGACCGGCTTCCCCCCAGCCCCGCCCCCAGCTTTGGGTGTCTGACCCTCTGACTAAATTATTGTTAAAGGTGTGTAAATTTAGTCGAAGCCTGTCTGGAAGGACATTTAACTTATACCCTCAGCATTCAAGGAACTCTATTTAAGAATATGCAAATGAACAAGAAAAGGATGCACAAATGTCCAGTGAGGGGGTTCCGATGAGTCCTGAAGTTGGGGCAAAGTGGGTTAGCCTGGGACACTAAGACTTAAGACAGCCTGGGGATTGCTGGTGAGGACAAGTCTTTGGAGTCATTTGATGCTCGGTTACAACCGTGCCTCCTCATAATAATGGGAGGAGGATGGGGTAAGGGCTACTTTCTTTATTTTACAGTTGAGTGCCTGCCCAAGGTCATACAGTCAGGGGGGCACTGGGATAAAAATAGAACACAGGTGTCCTGACTTTTAGGCCAGTGCTCTTTCCATTATGTTGCAGCTGCCTGCTTCCAAGAGACCCACATCCGATGCCCAGAAAATGCCATGCAGAAGATAGCTGCAGACTATTCTAAGTTTCAGTCGGGGTTGGGGGGGCAGGGGGTATATGGTGGGTGGAGCCAAGGGAGGACTGTGGGGATGCCATCCTGCCATCCTGGATGTGGAGTCTTTTTTTTATGGCTTATGCCTCTCCAACTGGCATAAAGAAGGCATAGCTGAAGATTAAATGTCCTGAACATTATTAGCCCATTTGGTCTCTTGATACGTTCCCCTAGACTTCTCTGCTACTTTACATTCCCAATCAAATTCTGTTTATTCCATTTCTCACATATTCATGAAGAGATGTCCTCTTCATTGCCTCTCTTCAAGGAGCAGATATTCTCTCGTGTACTTTGGAAGGGAAAAAAATTCCTTTTAGTCCAGAGGTCAAGTCATCAAGAAAAAACTGTGTTGCCATCGCCTACCCCTGCCTTGGGTGACCAACTTGTCTCTGTCTGTCCGGGACTTTCTCAGCCGAAAGTCTCATGTCCTCTCTTTAATCCAGGACAAACGGGGGTTGTTGGCCATCCGTCCACGATGGGATTTTCTGCATTAGCTCCTCTGGCTGCCTTGGGGGCTATGAAGCAGACCCCGCAAAATGCTTTGTCCTCACTAGAAAGACATTCGGTGGCGCCGCCTACATCTAACAAAAGCAGAAGGATTGGTGAACTGGGCTGGATAGCCTCATGCTCTGTAGGACAAGGAGAGGCCCCATGAAGGTGAAGGGCAGATTTCTGGGGCCTGGGCTTCCTGGTGTGATTTGAGAAGCTCCTCATGGTGGAAGAGAGTGGCTCTGGGCGGTCAGAGGTGAGAGGAGGAGAAAGGAGCCACTCACTCTTGCCTGCAGGAAATTGGGACTATCCCATTACCCCAGGGAAAATTCTTGTTTCCAGGGTAGAACATTCTAGTAAAGTCAGGCAGGGAGCAATTACTTATGATGTCAGTTAGCCAAGGGGTAATTGAGAGGAGCTGGCACAAACCAGTTTGTCCTTCATTTCTCTTGGCTGGCTTTCCCTGGTGCAGGTCAGGTGAGGCTCTGTGCAGGCAAAGAGGTTAAAGCACTTGCAGGGTGCTTTCCAAGCAGGGTTCCCTTTCCAAGTGTTCTTGTTTCCTTAGGAAGAAGACATCCCTGTTCATGGTTAGGTAAGGCTGCCTTTCTGACCTGTCACAGGGTATTTGCTGCTGCTAGCTTTGTTGTTTTGGAGCCTGGCTATTTGACATCTCCAGAGGGGAGGACAGGTCAGCAGCACTTCAGATTTCACTGTCTATCCAGGAGTTTGGATAACCGAGGAGATGAATTCGCTGCAGGCGTGCACGGGGCTTATGTAACCTGCAGGCAGTGAGCAGCTCAGCGCAGAGCACGGCAAGCCATGCGGGGGCAGGGAACCAGCCGACAGGCACCGCACTGCAGATCCCAGCCCGGGAGAGCGTGCTTGGAGGCTCAGCGACTACTACTGCAATGCGGAGCCGGCAGCCGGGATGGAGGAGGGAGCCTGGAGCTTCTGGTAGCTGCGCTGGGGCTCCAAGAGCTAATTTGGCAATGCTCAGGGGGTGGGGCTGGGGATGGTGGGGAAAGCTGCCTCACTGGGGCCCCTTTGTGACAATAGGTGGGGGCATGCAGTGTGGGAGGGAGCTGAAGAGACAAAGGAGAGGGGGAAAGCCCAGAGGCCTTGGAACTGTTTCATTGGGGGCTAAGGGATGAAGGCAGCAAACTGCTGTAACTGATTAACAGCATGATTTCTCTTTGAGGGCTTCTCCCCCAAATTCTTCCTTCCTTATAACCGCACTCCTCCCCATCTTTGACTCTCCTAAGCCTCAGCCCACAGCCCACCCCAGCAGCCAGTAATTGGCAGAAGCTCTGCTGGGGTCCTCATGTTTGGGGACAGTCAGCATCTCAGCTGGGGAGGCACCTCCATGTTGCGCCAATCAGGTGGTTGCAATTCTACAATATTTATTTGACTTTATTTTGCACAAGAAACCAGGTTAGGCCCTTCAGAGCATATTCCTGCCCTCTGGATATTGCAGGATAATGGTGAGAAATAGCACAAGGGCCCGGATACAGCGCATATCCACACATGGTACCTGCAAACCTCGAGGGAGATACCAAGTGCTGTACTTTTTTCTGTAGGTTCAAATACTTAACATCTTTTTCCTTAAAAAAAAAAAAAAAGATTTATTTATTTGAGAAAGAGAGAGAGAGAGCCAGTGAGTCGGGGAGGGGCAGAGAGCGAAAATCTTCAAGCAGACTCTCTGCCGAGCACAGAGCCTGACAGGGGGCTCACTCCCAAGACCTTGAGATCATGACCTGAGCTGAAACCAAGAGTTAGACCCTTAACTGACTGAGCCACCCGGGTGCAACACCTCTTTCCTTCCAGCTGATTTGGAGGAACAGAATGTGGGTTATTTTGTCTGATTTCTGCAAATCCGATTAGGTTGTCAATAGGACAAAAGCTATAGGTTCTTATCCAAGTTCACTCTGTTTGCTATGGTGCAGAAAGCTGGCCTTTAAAATCTGATGGATCTGGGTATAAATCTCAGCACTGCCATTTACTTTGTGTTATTGGGTAAGTCAGTTTTCTCAACTGCGAAACTGGTCTTATGTAAAAAGAGGTTAAGAACACAGGCTCTGAAGTTAGACTGTCTGGGTTTAAATGGGCATCTACCACTCATTAACTGCATGACTTTGGGTAAGTTGCTGAACCTCCTGGTGCCTCAGTTTCTTCATCTGGGAAGTGGGCATATTAATACTATATACCTCTTAGCATTGCTATAATGATTAAATATATTAACATATACGCAGAACTTAAAATAGTGGCTAACATAGAACAAGTGTTTTATAATAATGACAACAACAGTAATTTCATCACAAGGTTGCTATGATGTATAAAATTAGACGGTGCTCATAAAAGCACCAGGAAAATACATATGAATACATGTGACTATCTCCTTCTTTCACTTATAATGAGTCAGGAAACAAGAAGAGCTCTTCTGTGCTAATCTTCTGTACCACAGAATGAAGTCTAGCATGAGTAGATAATTTTTCCTTCTTTGCCACTTTTCCTTTAAGAAAACGGAAACTAAAGTTGATATAGAGAATTATTAATACGATATAATAGCTCTTAGCAATATAATTTAAAAAGCTGTGCTAAAGTGCAATTTTCAAAAAGGTAAAAATTATGAGTCACATACAAATACAAAAATGAATAAATTTCAAACATTTTATTTAACCCATCGATTAGGGAATGAGTAAGATGCTGACATCTGTTCGAATCTGAAGAACACACAGACACACAGTCAGGGACACAGCAATGAATTTGCTAATAGATAGAACCTGGGTTCATAGTCTAGAGCGCAGTCAAATATAATGTTTGGGGTTAACTTTTGTAGGGTGGAAGTCAATCAAATCTCTACCGGACAAAACTCACTTGCATTTCTACAGACAAGGATCATTTGCTTTACTTTCAGTTTTCCAGAGCTTAACTCGTCTTCCTACAGAGCTTGTTTAGTGAGTGGAAACAGTAGAAGACGCACCATTCTGTAGAATCCGACAACCCTCAGGGAGAGTCTGCGAGCCGATGTCGGGGCATCACTGGAACAGTATCCAGTAAAGTCCCGAATAATTAAAGATAAATCCAATGATAAAGCACTTTGTGCATTGGAAAGAGGGGAGACTTGTCAGTCGATAGTGTAAAATGAGGTGAACCTACGTTTGTGACGTTACCTTATCCACCAGTTTGGGTCCCCAGGATCAGGGCCACTCTCCTGCAGATGTGAAACAGTTCTGACGTGGTAGGTGACGCCGGGATAGCTGGTACCAGCGGCTACGTGAGCTCCCCATGACTTCCTGGTCCCCTGGCACTGTCTGTCATAAGTCCACGAGCCATGTTAGGCACCATATTCAGCCTCCGTGAAGCAGGAGACTTTTTTTCCAACTCCTTGGGATATAATCATGGGCTAGTAGAAAACACTGAGAACTAGCATGATTAAGACTTCTTAGAAAGTTCTCCTAGGAATCCAAGGCTGAGTTTTCCCTGAGTTCCTAGAGGGGAGCTAGCTGTGTTATTTGAAGCATGGTTTGGGAGCCCCTGAATAACAATCACTTTGAGTGTTGTCCCCAAACTGCTGAACATGACGTTTAAACAGTCAGGGAGTCAAAGTCTTCCTCGTCTCCTTTATTTGGAGGCGAGAGCAGTCAGTTTCTCAGAGGCATCCTGGGGACGAGGCCGGTGAGAGAGAAACGGCAGATGGGGTGGTCCTCAGTTTGTGATGATGGCTGATATGGCATATGTGCTATAGGGCTTCTTTAACTCCTCCTGATTTGGGGGAACCAGGAGAAGTGGAGGAAAACACGGTGGAATCAATCAAATATGATTTATTCACGGGCAAGCAAGGAGACAGTTTCCCTTCTTCTTTTCCTTACTAGGACCATGTAATTGAGTCTAATGGGAAGTGATTGTAGGGAGAGTTCAGAGCCTGTTTTCAGTTGTCCTTGCCCAAAGACAGCAATCAAAATACAGAGGAGCTTTCTCTATCTCACCATAGGAAAGGGACACAGACTCTTGGTAATGAAGGGGAAATGGCTAACGCGTGTTTACCGTGGCTTCTCTGTCCACTGATGGCCACTGGCCTGAATGTGGGGGACGGAGAGCCAGCAGACACACTTTGTGTCCTGGGCTGATGCCACCCTATATTGACTGCCTGCTTTCTGCTGGGAGAGGCTAAGTGCTGCCCTAATGCTCTCTTTTCCCACTGCTGGAAGAGGGGCAGGGGGCCAAGGGATCTTGTTTCTTCCTTCCTTGGCCTCAACCTGAACAAAGATCTTGTTTTTTCCTCCCTTTGCCAGCTAAGTGGCTTTCTCCAAAGTACACCAGGCCGTTGGGACTTTTCTAACCAGAAAGGGCAATTCGGAGCATTGAAATTTGGCAGTGTTAGAGATCCACTCTCATTTTGACCTTCACTCTAAATAATTAGAGCCTTCTCATCTAACTAAACAAAGAAGATCTGGGGCAGGATGGGACAGAATTAGAAATAACCCACCAGGAGATCAGAACTCAGCCGGAGGAGGACAGCGCCATGCTATAACCCAAATGGGAGAAAACTAATCAAACGGAGCCAGACAGATGCCTCCTGATCTGCATTTTTTTTTTTAAAGCAGAAAAATGACTTTCAACAAACTCCTCCAACAGACAAATCAACCTAGGATGAAATTTCCAGTGCACCTCCTTCCCTGCCAGGAATAATAAATTACTCCTAGGCTGAGCAGCTGCTGGGCATCACTTAGGGCTGTTTCCTTCCATCCAGTTCCAGGAGAGCCCCCAAAACCCCTCCTCTCCCTCCCCTCCAGTGCTGCTGAATTTAGATCTTCCAGCATGTGCACAGTCTATATTTAGTGCCTAAGAGTCAGAGCTCAGCATACAATTCATCAAGCCATCAGTCATCCCTCTATCCAAGTGATATGTAGAGAAAAATCCTTCCAAAGACTAGCTTGCTCTCCGCTAGGACGGAAGCCATGCTAAGAATGGGGAAATCACAGGGCCAGAGGGGTTTTCTCCTTACCCAGTAGTGTCGGGAGTGCCTGAGATTGCCAGGCATGCTGCCAAGGAGCAGAGCATGGCTCCCAAGAGTCAGAGGGCAGGGGGAAGAGGAGGGAAGGAAGCGGGACTCAGAGAACGGCCCGCAGGCCCTGCTGCACTTGTTCTCCTATTGAAATTGCAGGCACCTGGGATCTTAAGGCTCTAGCTTAGATGTCACTTCTTCATGGGAGTTGCCTTGAGACCACTCAGAGTGCATTAGGAGCCCCCAGGCCCCAACCCGCCTGCATATAGTATTTCCTCTGCCACACGGTATAGAAACTACCCCCTTGCCCTGTAATGTGCAAATAAATCACCTGGGATGTTGTCAAAGTGAAAGTTCCCATTCTTTGTATCTGGGCCTCAGATCCTGCATTTCTAATGAGCTCTGGGGGGCCAGCTGGTCAGGCAGAGGCGAGACCAGGCTGACCAGCTGGTAGCGAATCCAGACATTTCCTCAGGGGCTGAGCTTGTGAGTTCATGGGTGAAGGCCTTGTAAGAGGGGTGTCAGGAAAAAGAGGAAAGTGACTGGTCTTCATTTACCATCCCTGCCCCCACTCCTCTAACCCACTACCCCCACCATGACTTCAGGCCAGTGGGACTGTACCCAAGTGAGGAGACATCCCAGTACATGGGGAAGAAGGTTTGTGTCCAAGCATTTCAGTTCAGGCCCTGAGCTCCTCCCGCTGTCCCATCTGGAGACCTTCCTTTGATCAGAACAAGCAATATCGCAGAGGTATCTAAATGGGAGGTGTAACCACAGCTGGGGCTGCTGCGAAGGGGCCTGAGTTTTCCCGCTGCCGAGGGGCAGTCCTAATGGTATAGGCCAATGGGGCGGTGGGGGGAGGTTTCAGGATATTGGTAAACTGACAGCAAAGAATGGTGAGAGACAAAATACACCAGACAACTGAGAAGATTTCATTCCGGCTCTTGCAATAGGGAGAGAGTTTGTTCATGAGCAGCGTCTCAAAGGAAAGGACAGTGACCTGGCATTATGGAGACAAATAAATGAGAGTCATGAGAATGGTCTTACCTGATAATGTTTAGAGCATTGGGGGGCATGGTGGTCCTTTGCAGTTAGCCATTTTAGGAACCCAAAAGGGCAGGGGATTTCTGAGAACAAAGGGGTGGGAGAAGTCCTGAACCTTTGTTGTTTTCCAGGAGCATAGGACTCAGGTGAGTTCCAGCCTGTCAGAGTATACGGTGGTGACTGAAGTGTGGATGGTGGTTGCTGGGGGTGGGGGTGGGGTGGGCAAGAGTGAGCCAGGAGGGCCTCAGGACTCAGATAAGCAAGAGGTGTCCATGGACCAGTGCTACTTGAAAGCAGTGGTGTGGAGCTGGCTGGAAACCGCAGCTGAGAGCTCATCGTTAAACATACAGCTGGTTGCTACACCATCGCTAGGTTGAAACTGGCCATGGTGGGAGTATTTATACCATGAAAATTGGCAAACACTGTAAATCAGTGTTCCTTTTCTGCCCACTCATCTACAGAGCTTACACATTTATCAGCAGCCCACTGCCCAGAAGGCCCTGTGGAGGAGGCAACATCTGAAATGGACCTTGAGAATCGGGAAAAGAAGCATGTTGCATCTCTCCTTCCCAAGTTAGTGCCAGAAAAGAGAGGGCACAATCCTTAAACTCCAAAATGGAGTGCCTGGAGTCGAAATAGGAATACATTAAGCATTGTTTTAAGTGAGGACATATGGTCTGGACAAGAATTTTAATCTTCGTTTTGAAATGGGATGAAAGAGTTGTCACAGGAAATTGGTGACATGTAGATACTGTACTTGTGTGCCATTCCAGCATCCAGAGAATTCTATTCAACGGACATTTGAGCATCTACAATATGGTGATCTGTAGTGTCTTCTGAATTGTCAAAGCAAGATTGCTTTATGTTCCTTATTGTTTGACTTGCATGTTTTGTGGCACTATGATTACTTTTTAAAAGCGTGTACAATTATATCTACCACCTTCTTAATGAGAAAGTTGGTATTCTGCCTTATTAAGATGTAGCCAACAACATAGTTTAGTAGGGGCATGAAGAAAAATCCATGTTATGTCATATCAGAGCAGGATAGTCAATACTTCCGGTGCATTTCCCTTTTGAAGTG
>CM052893.1:11904019-11932948 GCA_028534135.1 Potos flavus | reverse complement strand
CTGCACCAGCTTGCATTCCCACCAACAGTGTAGGAGGGTTCCCCTTTCTCCGCATCCTCGCCAACATCTATCGTTTCCTGACCTGCTTATTTTAGCCATTCTGACTGGTGTGAGGTGGTATCTCACTGTGGTTTTGATTTGTAACATAGAGTCTTATATTAGTTTCAAGTGTATGAATCATAGTTCTCTCTCATAAGAAGCATTTAATTGTCCCCCCCTTTTTTTAATGTGTGAACTGCTAAATCAAGAGTGATCAGAGAGAAGAGTAGGATTATGTCAGGACAAACGAATTCCTGCCATGGAAGCAAAAACTGAAACAGATCCTTCAAAGTATGTATCACGTTCAGAACTCTGCTTTGATGAATAAATAGGAGTTAGCTAAAAACATAGGAGGTAGAAGGAATTCCAGTGAAGGGAAGTGCATTTGGTCATGCCATTGCACTATAAAGACTTCATTATTGTTTTAATTGAAACAGGAATAGGCTTGCGATAAAACAAGAAGTGGGAAAGAATAAGGAGGAATAAGGTCAGAATCAGGCAGTAGTCACACCATTGAGAGCCTTATGGTTTAGTCTTACTTGGGAGTTTGAGCTTTACCCTAAAAGCTGTAGGGAACTCTCTAAGGGTTGGAATCAGAGCAGTAGAGGAAGCATGGATCTGGGCTGGAAGAGGATTACACAGAGAGCTGAGTACTGGGGAGGGATGGTAGTGATCCAAGTGAGGGGGCTCTGCATGGAGACTGGCAGGAGGGTTGAAGATTGAATTCTAACTGTGTTAAGGGAGGGTGTCTGCCATCTTGGTGGTGTGATTGATCGATTGATTGGATATGGGGGTTGAGAGAGAAAAGAATAAAAAGATTAGAAGGTTTCTGTGTCTTAAAGACTGAATGGATAGTGTATCATTTGGTAAGATAGGGAATACAAGAGGATTTTGATCAAAATCATTCCACGTGTACCTGGTGAAAAGCATCTTAGGGAAACTCATGAACTTCTTATAATTCCTTATCCTCCTCATAACTTGCTATATATGCTTTCACCTGTAACATGACTTAAGTGGTCTGTCCTCATGACTGTTAATTATGGGTATACAATAATTATGTGTGTAAATCAAATAATATATGACTAAGAATAGACAAATGTGAATACATATACTAGTGAAAACCTCCACAGTAGCTAATCTTGCTCAGCTGAGTGATGAACTAGCTGACTGAGTCATCAGCATGCTCATGTGAATTCCACTGACTGCCTTATAATCTTTTAATATCACTTAAGCTCCTATTTTGTGATGAAAAAACTTTAATTTTATTTTTGATCTTTTATTGATTGATCTTTTAAAATATCAATGGAAAGAAAACACATTACTATTTTTAACAAAATTAACTCACTGGAACCCATTTTTGAACTCTTGGGCTTTTGCAAACCACCATTATAAAAACATTGATATTCCTCACTGTAATAGAGATTTGACATCAAGTTAGTAAATGTGCTTCAGAGCTGTAACATTGAGAACCACTTTCTTGAAAAAGAAAATCCCTCCAGACTTAGATTCACTTTTAATGTAATAGTCCCTGTTTGCTAAGAATCTGATATTGATTTTAAAATATATTAGCTTACTCAATGAGCATGATCAATATTGGCGAAATTTTCAAATCACATGGATCTCTTTACTATTTTTGACTTTTACCCCTACCACTTACAAGCATCACACCAATCCTCTCTTCCTTTTCTGCCTCATTAGAATGTGTGTCTTATTTCCTGTCTGAAGCTGTCTTTTTCAGCTGAGCCTCCAAGTTCTCGTTCCTTCTGTTTCCTCAGGGGCCACATACAATCTCTCTCTACTGTATCTTCAACTTTACCCTTTTTAGCAAATGTGAAAGTATACTCACATCTCTTCTATCTTATGGAAGAGGTCCCACTCAATCCTAAGCCACCTGTACCTATTATCCTGTTTTTTCCTTCTGTTCACAGCCACACTTCTTGAAGCAGTTGTTTAAACTGGCTGTTACCATTTTATCATCTCTAATTAACTCTTGAACTCCTAAGCTTTTCGTTTCCACTACTTCCTTGAAACCACTCTTCTGATGGTTATCTCTCTATCACCAAATCTATAGGCCACTTGAACTATAGTAAAGAGCTTAGATTTTTCTCTGAGGTTGACAGTGAACAGAGGAGTGTAATGTAACTGGTGCTTTATCAAGTTCACTCTGAAAGGTGCAAGCATTAGTCAGGAAGATCAATTAGAATGATATGAAAATATGATTTATGAGATATGGTGGTGGCTTCAACTAGTATGGTAGCAATGCAGATGGTAAAAAATGATCAGATTCTGGGGATGTTTGGAAGGCAGAATTGACAGGATTTGCAGACGGAATGGGGGTTGAATGTGAGAGAAGGATGGGAGTCAAGGGTGATCCCAAGGTTTTGACCTGAAAAAATGGGAGAATACAGGTGAATGCTATTCTTTGAAGTTGGGCCATCACACGGAAAAAAACTCAGACCATCCTGCTATCCCACTGCAGATGGTAAGAACTTAGGATTTTACCCTGAATGATATGAGAAGCATGGAGATTTTAGAGCAGAGGAGTGACACAATCTGATTTACATTTTAGAAGATCACTTTGCTGATGGAGACTATACATTAACAAGGATGAAAGAAAGGGGATTAGTGAGATAGTTTTATAATAATGCAGGTAAGAGGTGATGGTGGATGGAGCCAAGGTAGGAACAGTGGAAGTGGGAAGACGTGATCAGATTCTGACTATAAACTAAGAGGGGAATTGGCATGATTTGATGATGTGACAGATAAGTGAAGAGGAGTCAGGGGTTACTCTAAGGTTTTGGCCCAAGCAACTAGAACAATGCAGTTACCATTTACTGAAATGAGGAAGACTATGAGATAAGCAGATTTGAGGATTGAATGGGAAATTAAGAGTTTAATTTTGAGGCATGATAAATGTGCAATACTTATTAAAAAATCCAGGGGAATATTACCTAGAAATTGTATTTACGAGTCTGGTATTTAGAGAATGGATTAAATTCGAGGTGTAGACGAGGGGATCATCAGCATAGACATGGTATTTAAGTCAATGAGACTGGACGAGGTCGCCAAGGGAGTGGGTACAGATGGGGAAGATACCTGAAGGGTAAGCCCTGGACCTGTGTACACTTGGGTGGGAGAGATACAAGTAGGAACCAACAAAGAGGGTTGAGAGCAGCCAATGAAGTAGATAAGGAACCAAGAATGATGTTTCTGAAAATAAATATTTCAGGAAGGAAATCATGATCCTCATGGTCAAGTGCTATTGTTAGGTCAGGCAACATGAAGTGTGAGAATTAATCCCTGGATTTGGCCACATGTGTGTTGTGGGTGGGGTTTTGACGAGCGCATACAGTGAAGGAAGGTCTGATTGGAGTGAGTCCAAGAGTGGAAGGGAAGATGTTGTGTGCCAACAACTCGTGATGACTGTTGCTATAAAGGAGAGCAGAGAAATAGGACAGTAGCTGAAGGCAGAAGTGGGGTTGAGAGATGAGTTTAAAATAAGATAAACAACAGTATGTTTGTGTGCAGACAGGAACATTCATTATCTAGGAAAGAGACGAAACATTGGAGGGAGCCAAATCTTTGAGAAAGCCCAAGGGGATGGGTCCTAGAGCACAAGTATAAGGGTTGACTTCGCTGGGACTATGGATAGTTCATACACTGTGATGGAAGATGACAGCTCATATAGGTAGAGCTTCTGGTAGATTGGTAGATGGGAACATATGGAAGTTCTTTTTTTGATTGTTTCTAATTTCTATAGGAAATAAGAATGAATGTCATCAGCCAAGAATGAAAGGAATAGTTGGAGATTTAAGGTGAGAGGAGATGGTGTGAAATTCTGGTCCAGGACAGGAGATTGAATGAACTAGAGATATGTAATAGGATGGGAGGGCACCACCAAGGGCCTCAGGGAGGTTAGCAGCTATCCATTGAAAGTGACACTAGTTAGCATGGTTGTGTGTTTTCTCCAGCTGGGCTCAGGTTCAGGGAGAAAAGGATGGACCACAAGCTCTCTTTCTTTTCTCATTTTTTCTTGCAGCAAACAAAACTCTTGAAGCTCTTGGCAATTTATTTCAAACTCCCAGGTGAATCCCAGATGAGAGCTGGGGGTTAAATAGGACCAGCCCTTTCTTTGGAATGTCTGTTCTTCCTGCCAGTCAGCGTTTATCTGGCAGGCCAGCCTTCTACTGCACTGGTATTTTAAGCATCCAAATGTGTTCTAAGCCAGACTGGCAATCCTTCTATGCAGTCCATGCCATCTCCCTTTACCCTAGAGGGGACTAAGGGACCCTTGGAATCCTCGGTCAGCACAGCCTCGTCTGCATCGTAATGGAATCCATTTGCCCAGGAACACTAATAGGTTGGATTCAGAGATTGACAAATTTGGAGTTTTTTTTTAGAGGGAAGAGGGGTCTCAGGGAAGGAGGCAGCTGGGGGAGGAGTAAAGTTTGTATATGATTTGAATAAAATAGACTTCAGAGAAAATGCCCCCCCTAAAAAAACTGTACAAAATAAATGAGATAGGAGATTAGCCTATAACCTAGATATGTAGACATGTATTGATGCCCTCATCTCTGTAGGCTGGGCTTAATTGTTTCATAAAGTAGTTTGGCATTCATATCCATAAAGTACTCGGAATAGTATCTGGCAGATAGAAAACCTCAATACATGTTAGAAAACATAATAATAATGCTCATAAATTATTATTTTATCATTAGGCCTTTCCTAGGGCTTCTTGTTTCTGTGTCTTTTTGCAGACCATGAAGAAAATATTACTTAAACAAATAACAGAAATTAGTAGATTAATTGATATGGTCATATACAAAGATGATATCCACATCTATATAATACAACACAAATGCGATGTGAAGGTAATGTTGGGCAGTGGGAAGACATGGGGCCGACAGCCAGAGACTCCTTAGCTACCTAGGTACCGAGCCAAACCACTTAACTTTAAGAACCTCACTTTTCTGATGTGTGAACTAAAGAAAAGAATACCTACCCTTGAGATGGTTATCAGGGTCCAATAAGTCACTATATATAGTGTAATGTGAATAGTGTTGGGTACAGAGTTTATATCCAACAATGGTAGCTGTGATCGCTGATAATTTTGGTGGATTCCTATGTGGGAAAATCCTTCCTCTTCTTCTCCATGTGCAGAAATCATTACCTTTCAGGACCAACTTGTTGCCAGCCTCTTCCAGAATCCTCTCCAGATTCTCCAGGTCAGATTTAAATGTGCTTTTCTTCTGGGCTCCTATTATACTTGGCCTCATTTCCCCTCCCTCCAATTCATCTTGGAAGTCTTTTTTCTTGCATGTCTGCCTCTCGAGATAGATTTAAGAATTTCTTTTATCCATCTCTGAGTTTTTGTACCATTTAGCACAAAGGCCAAGATGTAGTAGGCATCTAACAAATGTTTATAGAATTCATTGAGAGTTCACTTTAATCTTCAAAGCCAGGAAACTGATCTACATTCTTTCTTCTCCCCAATTTCCCCTATGAGAATTTTGAGAACACTATAGAGTAGTGACTAATTGTGTGGTCTCTGGTCTCTGAAGTCGTTAGACCTCTTCTGGAATCTCATTTCAGCAATTACACAGCATATTGCCCGGCATGTCATAAGTAGCTAATATTGTGCTTTCTATTTATTATGGTTATTGTTATTCCAGCTAGCATCATCATCACTAACACACAATTACATCTTTCCCCTTTGTAATCTCAGTGGGGAAAGCAGACACATGTATAATGCAACTGGAGCGTGGTCCCAGAATGATATTTACTAGCCCTCACTTGATCTTGGAGCCCAAGGATGGCACAACAGGTTCCGGCCAAGAAAAGATCACTCCCCAAGCATGACAGAAAGGAAGCAAACTGTCTGTAGGCAGCTCCAGTTGCTTCCTGCACCAGCTGATCCAAGTAATGAGAACAGATAAAGGCAGGCAAAATATGGATCCCTCTTCCATGCCAGGGATCAGGTAACGTGTTATGAAGATGTACAGCTAAAACTCTACGGACAGGTGTTAGTCACCAGATCTCCAGGGACTGAGCAAGTCTCAGATTTGATGTGGGAAAGTGACTTTATAGGTGTGGTCGTCAGAGGATTGTGTGTTACTAAGCTGCCCCTGGGATCTTCTCTGCCACAACTGGGCTCAAGTTATCAAACATCTAAGCGTAGAGGAACTGCAGCTCCAACACACACGGTAGTGTGGTGTCATGGAGAGACCAGGACTCTCAGTCCTGAACTGATCACGTCCTAGCTCTATGGCTTTTGCAAGTTACTTAATCTCAGGGAGTTTTTGTTTCTCAAGGATGGTTGGGGGTTAGAGATGATATAACACACCCATGCTCACTGACCAGGAGTTTTATTGTTAAGGACTCTAATACTGGCAACCTGATCTTTTTGATGAGAAGAACCATCAAAACTAACCATAAACAACATCAGTTTCAGTTGAAATGTTCTGACTGCTTCTGGTTTTGGCCATGGGCCTCCTAAGACTCTTCTTTCAAAACCTCAAGAGATAGTAAGTTGGCTTTTTTCTATTCTGGGTCCACTTCTGTACCCCAAATCTCAGCTTAGAAAATTCTTGAAATTGTTCTTAGGGGCGTGGGAAGAGTCAATGCCCACTCATTCCTACTGCAGAGAAAATTGCTCAAGAGCACAGGCCCACCGATGGGAGATTAGTGACATCATCTTCCTACACAAAGGACATTATTAATCTCACAGTGACTCACACTGTGTGACTCTCCAGGCACTTGCTGGAGGGGAGGGGTGGGAAGTGATCGACCAAGTTACAGAAGGAGGAGGAGAAGGACTGAGATTTAGGTGAGATATTTTAAATGGGGGAGGTGAGGAACATGGGTGTCACTGGTGGGCAAAACTAAAAGTAGGAGAAACAGGTAAACTGGGAAGGGAGCTAGAAAAGGAGAAGGAAAGAGATGGCAGAGAAGGAGGGAAGCAGAAAAGAGAAAGGGAAAAAGGAGCTTGGGGAGAGGATAGGAAAGGAGCATCATTGTTTAGGACTGAAACTCAAGCCGCGGTGTGACCAATAAAGATTAAATTAGTGAAAAAAAAAAAAAAAAACCAACCCAGGAGTCAAAGAGGTCCCAGAAGGAAGATGTTTAGGAACATCTAAGTCAGGAGTTTTTGAGGATTAGATAAAATCCATGGATGAAAACAGAGAATGTACATTTCAATTCTGCCCATTCTCCAGAGTTTGTGGATTCCCTAAAGCCTGTCCATGGGCTCCCCTCCTCACGTATTCCTCTTTCCATATTCATGTACATTATTTTGAGACAGTGACAGGTCTGGAGCCTTCTCAGGTATATCTGAAAGTCCAAGAGTTTATTAATATTATCTTTTTGGTGTCTTTTCAATTATACAAATATCACTTTTTCAAATCTAGTCATATTTATTTAGTCCATATATATATATATATATATATATATATATATATATAATTTTTTTTTTAATTTCAGGAAGTATTGGTAGATTTTTTTTCTTTTAAATAACTCTCCGTAAATGGTTCAATTGTTTTGGGCCAAACAAAAAAGGATCATGACCTCTAATGAAATTTATCATTTGAGAGTGTAGCATAAGCCCTGACAGTTTTATTTTATTTCTTTTCTGTAATGCAAATGTCTGACCTAAACTTTGATTTCTGAGACATCCATTTCAAAGAAGCATCTACTTCAAAGACCCTGTCTTGAATAAACACATTATCAGACACACAACTAGATAAAGCGCCCGGCCACCTTCCCAGCCATTAGGTTCCTTTGTTTTAAAGATCCTGGTTGATTTCCCTAACTGACCGTTTGGGCCACGTATTTCTCTTCCACACTTTAAATCCACCAATAAAGAGTGAAACTGCAAACCCCTAGGTTCCCAACCTTGACCCCAATAAAACAGAACTCCTGGGCCCCGTGTACTCTTTTTCCTGTTCTCTCTCTCTACCGGCAGCCTTGCCGTGTGGCCCCAGATGTGCGAGGTAGTTTCCAGGTCTTATAAGTAATAAACGTTTATTTTTTCAAAGTTTCCTGATGGCTATTGTGGAGGCTGCCTTGCAATTATAATAAGGAGCACAAGGGTAAGTGCAGCCACACAACCTTGGCTCTTGATAGGCTGAGACCCGCACAAAACAGGGAGCTAGTCTTTTTTAGGCTGGAAGAAAGTGGTCCGTTGGGGTTTCTTTCCGTGATTGGGTTTGTTTTAAGTATATGCAGGGAAGTAAGGGAAATGGAAGGTGGTTGCATGGGCCTCATGAAGGAAAGGAAGTGTCAGAATGCCAGACCACACAGACTGTTGTTCAGGAACTGGGCTCTGTAGGGTGGGGTGTAGCTTGAACCCTCCAGTGTCTCCCCGCTCAGCACAGGCTGACTTCTGCTCTGGCGTTTCACTGTGGTGGCGACTCTGCCCTTCTTTGCTGTTCTCCGTGTTTCCGCCTTCTTGTTCTTCGGTGCATTCTGCCTTGCTGTTTCCTCTAGCCATGGGTTTTGTTTTCTTCTTCCCATTTTTAAGTGCTGACCTCTTTGCGTGCCAGGCTGCCCAAGAGAGCCACTCGTGGGTCCGTGCTCACCATCGTCTCGGACAGATCCGTTTGTGGCCATTCTACAGTGGCCGCTGGGAGGCGTGTGTGCACCCAGCCCCAGTGTCTGTGCCCAGAGGTCACTATCATGAGGTCAGCAACTGAAAGCGGGATGGTTTCTTGTCCAGCGCTGTGGCTACTGGGCTTTGTCTGTTTACAAAGCTATAGTCTCACATCTGCCACATTGTGCGACCCTCCCAACAACCTTTCCTTGCGGAGGGAAAAACTCCAGGTCTCTCACCTAGCAAATGGTAGAGCACCTTCAAGTCCAGCTCTTCTGACTCCAAAGTCTCTCAGGCACCATTCTGGGGATGAGAAGCTGGGGACAAGGCAGGGGGACTATGAGAAGGGCTGATGAGGAAAGGGCATGACTATTTTAGGGGATGAAAAGAGTAGTGGGAGGGGCAATGGCAGAGACTGAAAGTGAATGCCTTTGCTAGATGTCAAACTTAAACACCGATACCAGATCTTGAATATTTCCTCAAGGTGCCAAAAGATGGCCAGAGATACGTTTCTGTCTTTTCCCACTGCTTCCCTAAACCACCCTGTGTGACTGTGACTTGAAGAGCAGAGTGTGGAGGAAGGCATCTTCCAGGAAGCCCGAAATTTGCTTTCCAGTCTGACATTTCAGGGGCTAAAATGCCTTCATAGCTCTTCAAATTGACCTTGAAATTTAATGTTCTTGAGAGAAGCCGGAACATCAAATCCCTAACATCTTATGTGAAATCATTTATCAAATTACTTCTCTTTTTAATTAGAGAAACTAAAACAGCCATAAAGAGGAGTAAAAGACCCTGAAAGATAAACGGGTAAAAACACAGCATTTGCTCCAAGACTCATAACGCCGCTTGGGGCCAGCCGTGGGGGACAGGTACAATAAGCCCTCCAGGTACAAGCCCCAGGTGCCAGGGCATGTGTGCTGCTAATCCTAGAGACGGCTCAGTGACATCAGAGGAAGAGAGTAAAGGCCTCAGCAACATCACCTATGGAAGCGCCCAGGGTGGGGGCAGGGTCCTCTGGGCTGGGAAGCCTGCCTTCTCTCCAGTGCCTTTAGAAATGCCCCTGTCACTCTCACTCCAGAAGTGCGTGCGATATCCTGAATTCTCCAAGGCCATTTGGAGGGCTTACAGTGCTGTAGGTGTCCTTCCCTAAATTCTTTCTTCTCTTCCATAAGACTCATCAGACACTGACTTAGATACTGATAGTGGAACATTCTACGCTAACTCCCACACTTCTCATCAAAAGAGGGACTGCGTGGGACTTTTCTATGGTGCTTATTCTCATGAGTTCACTTGTTAGTGGTTCTCCAAGTGTAATAGGTGTAAGAGGCACTCAGGCAACTTGTTAAATTATGGATTCCCGGGTCTCATCTGTCAGATTCTGAATCAGAAGTTTCAAATGGGGCTCAGGAAGATATGCATTTTAATTAAGTATTTCGGGATTCCTTGATGCAAATGTTTAGATTATGCGAAAGAAACACTGTAGTTTGGCTGGGTCTTAGTTTGTTTTGACTAAGCAGAATAATGGGATTTACTTCATTAGATTGTAAATTTCTTGAGTGCAGAGACCATGTGTCCATATTCCTGCCATAATTCTTAGCATAGTATCTGGCATAGAGTAGGTTAAATTTAGTTTCCCACAATCCTCAGTTCCTATTTGTTAGTATGAGCAGGGGGGCTGAAGAACCAAGTTTGGCTCTGAGTCTCTGGGCTGAAGAAGAGATTGAGGTAAACAGTATGGGGAGCTTTTGGCATGTTGGCCTTGGCATGTAGTAAGAAAATGACCTTAGTTTTCAGAACATCAAATTTTACCTGTGTTGTTATATTTTTATGTGAACTGTAATGCTTTTTATTCTCCAGAAGCAACTCACGTCTTATTTTTTGTGTCTCCTACTGTGCCTTACTTTGGGAAAGACCTAATAATGATGTATGATCTCCATTCATCCCAACCTTATTTGTCAATGTCCTTAGCAAGCATTTTATCTAATGAGTTTTCATTCCGGTTTTTACCAGGCCTCAACATCTTATGTATCAGATGTGGTGTGAAAGATTATACATAGACACATCCTAGTAAACACATTAGCTAAATTCTCAGTGTGCCTTTAGCTGAGGCAATGGTAGAAGAATATACTTGGATGCATCTGACCCCCATGGAGAAAATGATAGATGTTGGGAGGTAGAGAATCTGACCTTTGGTAATAATGCCAATCTAGTGTCAATGGCCAAGACCTAAGTACCTTGGAAAACCTAACTCTTTGAGACACAAACCAAAAGTCACTGATTCTTGAATTATACCCAGGAAAGAGAAATGACATACATACTTCAGACAGCATCTTCACAGAAGTTCCAGAGAAAAATCAAGCAATTTTAGCCAAGTATCTAAGGCAGCCTTAGAGGTGTATGACATTACAGAGCCTGGAACAGGGATACAGGTGGATAGACTGGAAGACATTTTCCTGCAGAAGAAAACAGATCAAACCAGGAAACCATTGGTCCAAAATAAACTTTTATCCTGACAGTGTTCCATTATTTGGCATCACATAAAATGTTATTAATATAAATCCCTGAGAAGCAGTTAAGCCAAATTAAAAAGTTAACATTAGAGTCCCTCATATTGGAAAGGATTTGCTGAACATCTGCTGAAGGAAGTTTTATAGATTCACTTCTCTTTTAATTCCCTACCTATTAAGTGCATTTACAAGGAAGCAGGGTGCTTACTGCTGGAAATGTCAGCACCACCTGCTGCACCTCAATTTTCACAATTAAAAAATTTAGACTCCGACCCACTGTAGGAGGAACCATCTGTTTCAGTGATGTTTTTGTTGGTCTCTAGCTTATCCCATGATAGAGGGCACAGAAGGTGGGGGATTCTTAAGGCTTTTTTTTTTTTTTATTTTAAAAAAGTTTTTATTTTAAATCCAGTTAGTTAATATATAGGACTGTATTAGTTTCAGTGTACAATATAGTGATTCAAAAGTTCCAGACATCACCCAGTGCTCATCACAAGTGTACTCCTTAATCCCCATCACCTGTTTCACCCATCCCCCCACCCACCTGCCCTCTGGTAACCATCAGTTTGTTCTCTATAATTTAGACTCTGTTTCTTGATTTGTCTCTCTCTCTTTTTTTTCCTTTTGCTTATTTGTTTTGTTTCTTAAATTCCCCATATCAGTGAAATCATATGATATTTGTCTTTCTCTGACTTACTTTGCTTAGCATTATACTCTCTAGTTCCATCCATGTTCTTGCAAATAGCAAGACTTCATTCGTTTTTATGGCTGAATAATATTATATATATATTTGTATTTATATATATTATGTATAATATATAAATATTTATAATATATATTTATTGTATATAAATAAATACAAAAATATTAGATATATAAATATATAACAAATAAATATAAATATATAAATAGTTATATATATAAATTATATAAATTATACACTTCTTTTTAATCCATTCATGAATCAATGGACACTTGGGCTGCTTCCAAATCTTGGTGACTATAAATAACGGTGCAATGAGCATAGCGGTGCACATAAACCTTTGAATTAGTGTTTTTGTATTCTTTCAGTAAATATCCAGTAGTAGGAATGCCAGCTGATAAGACAGTCCTATTTCACACTTTTTGAGGAACCTCCATACTATTTTCCACAGTGGCTGCACAAATTTGCATTCCCACCAACAGTGCAAGAGGGTTCCTTTTTCCCCACATCCTCACCAACACCTGTTGTTTCTTGTGTTGGTTTTAGCCATTTTGCTAACAGATATGAGCTATATCTCATTATAGTTCTGATTGGCATTTCCCTGATGGTAAGTCATGATGAGCATCTTTTCATGCATTGGCCATATGGATGTCCTCTTTGGAGAAATATCTATTCGTCTCATCTGCCCATTTTTTATTGGGTTATAGTGTTTTTTTGGTGTTGAGTTGTATAAGTTCTTTACATATTTGAATACTAACCCTTTATCAGATATGTCATTTGCAAATATCTTCTCCCATTCTGCAAGGTACCTTCATTTTGTTGATTGTTCCCTTTTCTATGCAGAAACTTTTTATTTTGATGTAGTTCCAAGTTTATTTTTGCCTTTGTTTCCCTTACCTCAGGAGACATAACTAGAAAAAAGTTGCTACGGTTCATGCAATGAAGTTCCTGCCTATGTTCTCTTCTAGGATTTTCATGGCTTCAGGTCTCACATTTAGGTCTTTAATCTACTTTGAATTTACTTTTGTGTGTGGTGTAAGAAAGTGGTCCAGTTTCCTACTTTTGCATGTTGCTTTCCAGTTTTCCCAACATGATTGGTTGAAGAGACTGTCTTTTTTCCATTGGATATTCTTTCCTGCTTTGTCCAAACTAATTGACCATACAGTGGTGGGCTTATTTTTGGATTTTCTATTTTGTTTCCTCTGATCTGTGTGTCTGTATTTGTTCTAGTACCATCCTTTTTTGATTATTACAGCTTCGTAATATAACTTGAAGTCCAGAATAGTGATGCCTCCAGCTTTGCTTTTCTTTTTCAAGATTGCTTTGGCTATGCAAGGTCTTTTGTCATTCCATACACATTTTAGGATTGTTTGTTCTAGTTCTGTGAAAAAAATGCTTTTGGCATTTTGATAGGGATTGCATCGAATCTGTAGATTGCTTTGGGTAGTATAGACATTTTTTTTTTTTTTTTTTTTTTGGGTAGTATAGACATTTTAACAACGTTTGCTCTTCCAATCCATGAGCATGGAATGTCTCTCTGTTTCTTTGTGTCTTCTTCTATTTCTTTCATCAGTGTTTTATAGTTTTCAGAGTACAGGTCTTTTACCTCTTTGGTTAGGTTTATTCCTAGGTATCTTATTATTTTTGGTGCAATTGAAAATAGGATTTTTTAAAAATTTCTCTTTCTGCTGCTTTATTGGTGTAGAGAAATGCAACAGATTTCTGTAGATTGATTTTGTATCCTGTGACTTTACTGAGTTTGTGTATCGGTTCTAGCAGTTTTTTGGTGGAGTCTTTTTGGGTTTTCTATATATAGTATTATGTCATCTGAAAATTTTACTTCTTCCTTGCTGATTTGGATGCCTCTTGTTTCTTCTTGTTGTCTGATTGCTGTGGCTCGGACTTCTAGGACTCAAATCTTCCTGTGTCTTCCCGGAAGGCTGAGCACAGACACCAGAAGCCGCTTATTCTCCTCGGTGGGCCGGGTCTGTCCACTCGCCTGCCCTCGTGCGGTTCATCAGTGCTTAGCGATGAGAGTCCCGGTTCATGGGAACAGTTCTGAAGCTTCCTACTTGGGGCTTTGTGCCCTTTTTCTTATCAGGACTCCTGTCTCCTAGTTGCACCCCTCATGCGGAGAAGGTCAGCACAGGTCCCTAGATCCTGGGATAAATACATCCTACTCCCACGTTACTTGAATGCCTTTCACTCAGCCAGCCCAGCCCATGTTGTGTATACACCTGATGGAAGCTGAATGCTTTAGCCAAAGCAGGAATAGACCCAGCCAGTCACCCTGTCTACCCAGTCCGGACTGCAGTGCAGAGCTGCTGTTTCCCTCCAGTCTCCGGCTCTGGATTCCAGGATTCCCTGTCTCGAGCAGACACAGGAAGATTTGAGTCCCTGAAGTAATCCTTAAGGAGGAGATGGGCTGATGTCCTCTCCAGTTCCAGGTCCTGCCAGGTGCTTTCTCTTATTACTTCCTCTCTCCCTCTCTCCCTTCCTCTCTGTTTTCCTCCTCTCTCTTCCTCCCTCTCCTCTCTCCCCCATTTCTCCCCCCCCCCAGTCCCCCTCACCTTCTCTTTCCCTCCCTCCCTCCCACTCTCTCTTCCTTCCTCCCTCTCACCTCCTCTCTCCCTCCCAGTCTCTCTCTCCCTCCCTCGGTCCCTCCCTTCCTCCTTCTCTCTCTCTTTCCCACCTCTATCTCCCTCTCTCCCTCTCTTCCTCCTTTTCCACCTCCCCCACACATAAAGTGGGGTGTACCTTCACTCAGCATCTCCCAGGCCTTCTTCTGACCTTGTTCAATCTTCCCCTGTTTCTAGCAAATAATGACATTAATGAGGAAAACCACCAACTTCACATGATTTTAAACACCTATGGCTCATATGCCTGAATGAACTGTTGGTTTGACACATCTCTTTGACATTGAGGGAGCCAGGTCCTGGGGTAATGGCATGAAGAGTAGTTTGGGTAAAATGAAGAAGATTTGGGGAATAAAAAACATTTGTTGGTAAAGATCTAAATCCTACTTTCTGGAAAGGAGGCTTGTTGGTGAGGGATGCTGGTTGTAATAAGTCCTGGGTCAGCTAAGCAGCTTCATTTCAGACCAGGAAGTGATACAAAGTCACACCCAAGGCAGCCAGGCCCAGAGTTACTACTAACTTCCCAATTCCTACCTCTGGAAGAGTTTCTGTTATTTTGGCTTTTTTTTCCTTTATTTTTTCCTCTAGCTTTCAATGTGTCCTGAAACAACCCCAAAAAGCTTCTAAAAGTGATCACGTAAATGGTAATATAATAATACTTAGTAATCATTTGTTTTATGATAGTCAATATACCAAATGATTTACATAATTATCCCACTGAATTTTCATACTGTACATACAAAGTATAGACAATTGTTATCCCCATATTTAAAAAAAAGAGAGATCTGGAGAGGTTAAGTGACTTTTGCCAAGGTCACACTCCTAGTTAGTGGCAGAGCAGATTTAGACATTTTATTTTCTAAATTTGAGACCAAAGCTCTTCCCTTTACATTTTGGCTGTTCTCAATCTTTGTTGGTGCAGAGGGGCTAGTGATAGCCTTGAAAACTCCTCTTACTCAAGAAGACACTACGGAAAGAGGATCTGTCCCTGAGTCCTTCAATGGCAAGGGAGACATTCATAAACAATAGGGTTTGTCATGAGAAAAATAAGTCCTTAGACTAATGAGCTCATTTATTCAGCAAGTACTTATTGCAAACTTGTTATGTGTAAGGTCTCGTTCGAGGAGCTGGAGATACACTTGAGAAAGGAAACCAGTAAGTACTTTTCTCCCCTCATAAAGCTTATATTCCAGTGGGAAGAGAGATGATAAACAGAAAGTTAAGTGTCATACAGAGAATAAAAATCAGTCAATGGATAGAAAGTAAGTTAGGTGACAGATTTTTTGGTAGAAACTGGCAAGTTGATTTAAATGGAAATACAAAGGACCTATAAAAGCCAAGGCCATTTTTGAAAAAGAATAAAGCTTAAAGACCTAGCATTACCAGATTTCAAGACTTACTCATAAAGGTGCAATAATCAAGACAAGTTGGTGTCAACATATATACACAAAAGGACATAGCTCAATGAGAACACAATAGAGTTCAGGAATAGACCCACATATGTATGGTCGATTTATTTTTGATATTTATTTTGGCAAAGGAATTCAATGGGAAAGAATAATCTTATAATAAGTGGTATGAAAACAATTGATATCCATATGCAACAAAAAAGATTCAAATCTTACCTTATACCAGATATAAAAATAAGTTTGATATGGAAAATCATAGGCTAAATGTAAGAGTTAAAACTGTAAAACTTTCAGAAGAAAAAAGAGAAGAAAATCTTAGTGGCCTTAGGTCCGGCTGAGAAGGCTGGAGCCCAGTAGGGGAGGGTGGTGAGGAGCTGGGCCCTACTGAGGTGGGCAGGGGTGTTGAAGTTTAACTTATTTGTCAAGAGTATTTTATAAAGTTGTTGAAAATTTCCAGAAGGAAGTATGTAGCGTTTGGTTGTCCCTTGATTTACATTTTAAAAAGCTCCTTCTGATTGCCCTATGGACACTGTTCTTTAGTGAGGTTAAAGTGCAAAGAGGCAGTTCAGTTAGGAGGCTGTGGTGGTGGTTGGGGTGAGAGATGCTGGTGTCTTCCTGGGGGTGCTACCTACCAGGAGAGATGGAAAGGAGTGGACAGACACGGATTATGTTTAGGAAGTAGAGGTGAATGGACCTTGCAGATGGGTTGGAGGTAGGAGGTGATGGGAGAAAGAGACAAGACCCAGAGAAACTGCTGGATTCTGGCTTGAGACACTGGGGTGGATTGATCCCCGAGATGGAAAACATTCTCTGTTTTGTTTTTACAACAATCCTTGACAGGCAGTAAAAATATAATTCCTATTTTACAAATAAGGCAGTTAAGCTTCCAAGAGAATAGGTTTGTTTCTAGCCACCCGGGTAAATGGAAAGGCTGTGTGGCAGTCTCGGACTTCTTGGGGCAGACCATCTGTTGCTTGTCTCCCTACCAGACTGACTCCCACGGAGCCAGAAAGAATCCCTCTCCTCAGCGCCATCACCGCGGCCGAGTGCAGTCACGTGACTCTTTTCTGCTACAACGCTATTTCAGGTTAATTTACCTTGTGCTTACGACTTTGACACTCAGACGGTTTAACAGCCATTTCAGACATCTATTTCTGCTAAAAGATGCACTCTCCCTATTTTTAGAAGTCAGATGACGCACAGGAAAAGTAATGTGATAGGGAACGTTTTGCCCCTGGTAAATCACTGACTCAAATCATAACCAGATTAGGAGAGATACAAATATCCTAATGGCTCTGTGATGACACCTATAAAGATGCCAGTACATACTTGGGTTCCTCTTTGATGTTTTAATAGTATTGACGTAGAATGATACGGACCATCCAAAACTCAGTTTAAGATATTTTACAGACATTATCTCTACTACGTTTCACAATAACACTGGCAGGCTCGGGGAGGTTAATTTCCCCAAACATCTAGAAAGTGTCTGTGTGAATATTTGATTCCAAGTCTGTAAGCCAAACAAAGGTCGTGCTCCTTATGCTATGATACTACTTACTGGAGGGAAGAAATCCAATGCTGCTTTGGTCTTGCCCTCTTGACCTTTAGTATCCCTCTCCTGCCTCCCCTCTTCCAACTAGTCAGCATTAGTGAAGGGAAGTAAGCACAGTTCCCCATAATTGGTTACTTATAGTAGAGAATTTATTATCTGAGGGCACCTGGGTGGCTCAGTTGGTTAAGGGTCTGACTCATGGTTTTGACTCAGGTTATGATCTCAGGGTCTTGGGATTGAGCCCCACGTTAGGCTTTGTGCTCAGCGGGGAATCTGCTTCCCCCCCCCTCCTTCTTCCCCTCCCCTACTTGTGTGCTCTTTCCCTCTAAAATAAATAAATAAGTCTTTTTAAAAAAAGAATTTATTATCTGGAAGCATCGTAAAACTTGTTTCTTAGACATTTTGTAGATAATGCCTATAACAAAGGATCTTTGATCTTCTGCAAGAATGACAACCATTTATTATTTTGTTATTTTGTATGGTGCCCCCATATTTCTTCCTCACAAATACTGTGTGGAGTGAATTAAAGTAAAATTTTAGCACTGTCCTTTAGAGATTTTTCATAAATGCCCTGGGAATTTGCAAAACCAGTGATCTGTTGATTTTAGATCTATAACCTGTAATGCTGTCTGCTGACAGCTTTCCAAGGAAGATAGGAGGTAATCAACGTTAAGTTTGCGGAAGTTTGGTCAACAAAACTAACCGAGAGCAACATTTAACCTATGTTCAATAAGGAAGATCTGTCTTGATATCTTTAGTGGAAACTTGAATGAAATGTAGACAAATAATTTACATATAAGTTATTATTAAACATAAATCTCTTTTGGGGGTTTTGCTTCCTTTCATCATCATGTAATGGTAATTAGCTGAGTTTCATTGGGCTGTGACTAACTCTAAACTTCTCAGCAGGCTGGGGGTAGGATGCTAGGCTGTGGTAGTGAGAGCTAGATGGCACTAGTGTAACTCTATCAGCTGTCCAATTATTAACAGTCATCTGACTGTGATAAATAGGTTTCTAGAATAAGAAGTTCAGCTCTGGCTGTTTGTATTTTCTCTAAGCGCAACATAATACAACACAAAACAGAGAGCATTCTCTTCTTTCTCTCTCATGCTTGTCCTTGCTTTCTTCCTGATACTCCCATGTGTAAGAGGCTGTGTGTGTGTCCACACACAACCTTGCTGAACTTTCCCTTAGAATAAACGATTGGGAATCACTAGTCCTGGGCTCTCTGGAGATTTCCAGAGTGACACACACATGCCTTCTCCCCTTTGTCCTAGATTCAGCAGTTGCTTTTCTGTCTAATGACAGAGGTGCTAAAGTTTTTACAGGTCATACGTGAGCTAAGGCCAGAGCCTGCTGCATGAACAGCTTGTAATCTGACAGAAAGGACAATGGTGTCTTAGAGTTGGAAGGAGACATTGGATATTTTTCAGTTCAACTTCCCACTTGGGAATGTTTGGAGTTCCTTTTTTAATTTTGAAAAACATTTTACTGCCAGATATTTGAGACTATTAGCAAAGGTTGAGGAAGGCCAGGAAAAGGTTTCTGGTGTAGGAAGGCTGGAGACGGTGCCCGTGACTGGGTGCTCTTACATCAGAGTGCAGGAAGGCTGGGAGCGGAACAAAATGGTACCTTTCAAGTGTGTGCTGCTATGTCACATGGCGTCCTGTAGGGGGAGCTGAGCCATTCAGCAGCTTCAGCCTCTGCCTTGAAGGTCCTGAGACTGTTCTGCATTACTCATTTTTCTTTACCCCTCTCCCCACAGCTTTACAGCTGTCATAAATGTCATACATTTGATATGATATATCACTCACTCTTGATACAAGAAGAACAGACCCTAAAGAGCACAGGAAGGAGAAAGACAATGATGGAGGACATGGTGTATACATGCTAGCTGGCCTCTAGGAAAATCTTTTCTTCCCTGATTTTTCCTCTTCAGCCTGCCTCAGAGTCACACACTCTACTCAGAGATGAGATTTATTTTTGAATCGAGGCCATTTTTACTCCACAGGAACTTGCAAAACTGCACTTCTTTGGTGAGGAAATGTGTCTGGGATTCCTGAAAACAGTTTAAAAGGAATGGGGGGGAGGGAGGAGAACAACAAGTGATAAGATTACTGAGGATAAAATCCTAAAAAATAGGTGGGAGTCAAGGTAACTTTTGATGGAGAAATAGTGGCTTTAAAGTGTAGGTAAGGCCCAACTCTAGGAGTAGGGGTCTGAAGCGTTCTTGGGGGACCCTGATAACTAGCAATCAGCTAAGGACAGAACATCTGGAGGGGGAGTGAGGGTCATCTGTGATGGAAGTGAAGGGGGAGCAAGTCAAAAACTCACTTTACTTGGGTTCACGTTCTCCTGAGACTTTGTCTTGGTATCTGAGATTCTAGTCTTCTCCTAAATGGAAATTTACTTTTTCGGTACTTAGAAAGCATGTAGCATTGTACTGTACCATTGGTTGCTGATTTAGCATCCTTTCTTTCCACCCTCACTTCCCAACAGACTTGATTTTGTTATATACAACATTTTGGGAGAGCCATGGGTCTAGGGAAGCCTCCCAGGGCCTCTCTGGGTTGGAGGGTGATGGCGTTCATAGTGATGTTCTAATCAGTTCTAATCAAAGCGGTTCCATCCTCTAGGAGTCTTTGGTTTGGACACAGACGAAAGACAAACCTGGCCATGAAAACATGAGGAAAAGTCTGTGGGGGGGCTACTAAGAAAAGTTAACTCGTTTTTTAAAAAGATACACAGAGGAGATGGTTTTATCTTCCTCTGGATGTTTTAGTATTTGGATGATGTCATATGAGGAGCTATTGTAGAATTTTCTAACCATGAGAGGAACTACCCTGAGGACAAAATGAACCACCCAAAATGGCAGAACAGAGATAAAGAACTTGGATCCTTAATGCTGTTGTTGAGATTTTAAATCGACGCAAATCACAATCACTCCACTAGAGTTCTTGCTTTGTGGCATAACGAATTTTCTTATTATTTAAACCTCTTAGAGTTTTTTTTTTTAAGGTTATTGAAGTAAATTAACATACGTTAAAATATATACTTTTTTTGCATAAAATTCTAAGAGTTTTGACAAATGCACTAGAGTTGGTTATCTGCATTGTTAAAGTATGCTTTGTGATTAATTAACTCATTTTATTCAGAAAATTCTATTGAGCAACTAGGTTCTGTGAAGAATATAAAATGAGCCATGGTATGGCCTTTTGCCTCAAGGAAATATTCATTTATTTCATATGAAATGTACAAATAAAGGGTGATTCTGTAATAGAATTACTTGAAAAGAAAACACACCAGAATCCTTAGTTTCATTCACTTGTTCATTTCATGCCTTCAGTAAATATTTGTTGAATGCCTATTATATGTCTGTTCCTGTAGATCTATAAATAGATAAAACCTACCCTTCCTTCAAGGGAAATCTGAAATATAAATTAAAACTTAAAATACAATGAAATGTCTCCTATTCAGAGTTCTAATAACTTTTTATCAGCACATTAGTTATGGCATATATAAATTTCTACTTTGAAATAGTCTATTTGTGGAGACTTTTTTTGTTCTTCTTGTTTATAAGACCCTGAAGGAGTTAATAATCCCATATCAGACCCATCCTGTATCCTGAGAATAACTAGCACATTGTCTTGTCTATAGTAGGTGCTCAAAATAAGTATTTGCTTCATCAATTAAATATTTTTGGTTAATGAGTCAACTTTAGGAAGCTTTGAAGGACATACCACATTTGCCTCAAATGCCTAGATCTTCTGACTAAAGTAATGGGACTGAAAAAAAAATAAAGGCAAAAATATTTCTGATGAAAAATTTTCAAACAAAAGTAATTAATAACTATCTTTATATTGGCCTTTCTAACCAACATTTAAAATAAATAAAGTGTTCCATCTTTAACTTTTGACAAAGACAAATTAAGTGTTCTATCACATTGACAGTTGGCTGACTAATGGTTTAGTGAAATTCCTTTGACCTTCATTGAAGTATGATTTCTCATATCAATGGAATCCAGTCTTGTCAAACAGTGATATATAATTTTTCATAATTCACTATATTTTTAGAACTCTTTTCTTTCACGTTCTTTACAATCTCCACATTATGCCCTTTGGATCTACTGGCTTTTTAAAAAGTTTTTATTTTACTTCGAGTTAGTTAACATACAGTATTATATTAATGTCAGGTGTATGATATAGTAATTCAACATTTCCATACATCACCCAGTGCTCAGCACAATAAGTGCCCTCCTTAATCCCTATCACCTCTTTCACCCATCCTCCTCCCTTTTGGTAACCATTAATTTGTTCTCTATGATTAGAGTCTGTTTCTTAATTTGTCCCTCTATCTTTTCCCTTTGTTCATTTGTTTTGTTTCTTAAATTCCACATACTGAAATGTGATGTCATATGATATTTGTCCTTCTCTGATTTATTTTGCTTAGCATGATACTCTCTAGCTGCAACTGTGTCCTTACAAATGGCAAGGTTTCATTCTTTTTTATGGCTGAGTATTATTCCATTATATATATGTGTGTGTGTGTATACATATACACACACACATATTTTTTATCTGTTCTTTTTTATCTGTTAATCAATGGACACTTGGGCTGTTTCCATATCTTGGCTATTGTAAATAATGCTGCTATAAACACTGGGGGGCATGTATCCCATTGAATTAATGTTTTTGTATTCTTTCAGTAAATATCCAGTAGTAGGATTGCTGGATCATAGGTAGTTCTATTTCTAACTTTTTGAGGAATCTCCATACTGTTTTCCACAGTGGCTGCACAAGTTTGCATTCCCACCAACACTGTAAGAGTTTTGCTCTTTCTCCTCATCCTTGCCAATACCTATTGTCTCTTGTGTTGTTGGTTTCAGTAATTTTGACAAGTGTGAGGTGATATCTCATTGTTGTTTTGATTTGTATTTCCCTGATAATAAGTGATGATGAACATCTTGTCATGTGTCTGTTTGCCACCTAGGTGTCTTCTTTTGAGAAATGTCTGTTCATGTCTTCTGCCCATCTTTTTAATTGGGTTATTAGTATTTCGGGTGTTGAATTTGATGAATTCTTTACATATTTTGGATACAAATCCTTTATTCGATATATGTCATTTGCAAATATCTTCTCCAATTCTGCAGGTTGCCTTTTAGTTTTATTGATTTTGTCCTTCACCGTGCCAAAGCTTTTTATTTTGATGTAGTCTCAATAGTTATTTTTGTTTTTGTTTCCCTTACCTCAGGGGACCTATCTAGAAAAATGTGATCATAGCTAATGTCAGAGAAGTTATTGCCTGTGCTCTTTTCTAAAATTTTTATGCTTTCAAGTCTCACATTTAGGTCTTTAATCTATTTTGAATTTACTTTTGCGTGTGGTAAGAAAGTGATCCAGTTTCCTACTTTTGCATGTTGCTGTCCAGTTTTCCCAACACGATTTGTTGAAGAGACTTTTTCCCATTGGATATTCTTTCCTGCTTTGTCCAAACTAATCGACCATACAGTGGTGGGCTTATTTTTGGATTTTCTATTCTGTTTCCCTTGATCTGTGTGTCTTTATTTGTTCTAGTACCATCCTTTTTTGATTACTGCAGCTTTGTAATATAACTTGAAGTCCAGAATAGTGATGCCTCCAGCTTTGCTTTTCTTTTTCAAGATTACTTTGGCTATGCAAGGTCTTTTGTCATTCCATACACATTTTAGGATTGTTTGTTCTAGTTCTGTGAAAAAAATGCTGTTGGTATTTTGATAGGGACTGCATCGAATCTGTAGATTGCTTTGGGTAGTATAGACATTTTAACAACGTTTGTTCTTCCAATCCATGAGCATGGACTGTCTTTCTGTTTCTTTGTGTCTTCTTCTATTTCTTTCATCAGTGTTTTCTTGTTTTCAGAGTACAGGTACAAACCTAACAGAGTACAAACCTAACCTCTTTGGTTAGGTTTATTCCTAGGTATCTTATTATTTTTGGTGCAATTGCAAATAGGATTGTTTTCTTAATTTCTCTTTCTGCTGCTTCTTTATTGGTGTAGAGAAATGCAACAGATTTCTGTAGATTGATTTTGTATCCTGTGACTTTACTGAGTTTGTGTATCGGTTCTAGCAGTTTTTTGGTGGAGTCTTTTTGGGTTTTCTATATATAGTATTATGTCATCTGAAAATTTTACTTCTTCCTTGCTGATTTGGATGCCTCTTGTTTCTTTTTGTTGTGTGATTGTTGTGGCTAAGACTTCTAGTACTATGTTGAATAAAAGTGGCGAGAGCAGATATCCTTGTCTTTTTCCTGATCTTAGGGGAAAGGACCTTAGTTTTTCCCCCATGGAGGATGATGTTGGTGGGTGTTTTACAAATGGCCACTATTCTATTGACGTATGTTCCCTCTACACCTACTTTGTTGAGGGTTCTTATCATGAATGGATGTTGTACTTTGTGAAATGCTTTTCCTGTGTCTATTGAAATGATCATATGGTTCTTATCCTTTCTCTTATTGATGTGATGTATCATGTTGTTTGATTTGCAAGTATTGAACCACCCTTGCAACCCAGAATAAATCCCATTGGGTGTGGTGAATGATTTTTTCATGTATTGTTGGATTCAGTTTGCTAGTGTTTTGTTGAGGATTTTTGTATCTATGTTCATCAGGGATATTGGCCTGAAGATCTCTTTTTTAGTGATGTCTTTATCTGGTTTTGGTATCAGGGTAATGCCGGCCTCATAGGATGAATTTGGAAGTTTTCCTTCCTTTTTTATGTGTGAGAAGAAGAGGTATTAATTTTTCTTTAGATGTTTGGTAGAATTTGCCTGTGAAGCGATGTGGACCTGGACTTTTGTTTGTTGGGAGTTTTTTGGTTACTGATTTAATTTCTTTGCTGGTTATTGTTCTGCTCAAATTTTCTATTTCTTCTTTCAGTTTTGATAGTTTATTTATATGGCTCTAGGAATTTATTTCTCCTATGTTGTCTAATTTGTTGGCATATTGTTTTCACAATATTTTCTTATAATTGTGTTTTTGTGATGTTGGTTGTTATTTCTCCTCTTTAATTAGTAACTTTATTTATTTGAGTCCTTTCTCCTTTTTTCTTGAGAAGTCTGGCTACAGGTTTATCAATTTTATTGATTTTTTTTCAAAGAACCAGCTCCTGGTTTCATTGATCTATTTTATTTCTATATTTTATTTTATTATATATTTTTATTTATTTAGTTTTTGTATCACTTATTTCTGCTGCAGTCTTTATTATTTCCTTCCTTCTACTGGTTTAAATTTTGTTTATTGTCCTTTTTCTAGCTCATTTAGGTGTAAGGTTAAGTTGTTTGAAATTTTTCTTGCATCTTGAGGTAGACTTGTATTGTTATAGATTTCCCTCTTGGAATCGCTTTTGCAGCAACCCAAAACTTTTGGACCATTGTGCTTTCATTTTCATTTGTTTCCATGTAATTTTTATTTCTTCTTTTATTTCCTGATCCATTGATTCAGTGTTAGGAACATGTTAATTAACCTTCATCTATTCGTGGTCTTTCCAGACTTTTTCTTTCGGCTTACTTCTAGTTTCATAGCATTGTAATGAGAAGAGAAGCATAGTGTGACTTCAGTCTTGAATCTGTTGAGGCTTGTTTCGTGGGATAATGTGATCTCTTCTGAAGAATGTTTCACGTGCACTCGAGAAGAATGTGTGTTCTGCTGTTTTAGGATAGAATGTTGTGAATACATCTGGTAAGTCCATCTGGTCCAGTGTGTCACCCAAAGCCATTGTTTCCTTGTTGATTTTCTGTTAGATGAGCTGTCTTTTCATGTATGTGGGGCATTAAAGTTCCATACTATTATTGTATTATTATCAATTAGTATTTGGGTGCTCCCATATGTGGTGCATACATATTTATAATTGTTACATCTTCTTGTTGGATTATCCCTTTTATTATTATATAGTGTCCTTCTTTGTCTCTTGTTATGGTCTTTGTTTTAAAGTCTAGTTTGTCTGATATAAGTATTGCTCCTCTAGTTTTCTTTCGAAGTCCATTTGCATGACAGATCTTTCTCCATCCCCTCACTTTCAATCTGTAGGTGTCTTTAGGTCTAAAATGATCTCTTGTAGGGAGTGTATAGATGGGTATAGATGGGTGTATAGATGGGTGTATAGATGGGTGTATAGATGGGTATATAGATGGGTGTATAGATCGGTGTATAGATGGGTCTTGTGTATAGTGTATAGATATATACAGTGTATAGACAGGTCTTGTTTTTTTATCCGTCCTTTCACCCTATGTCTTTTGAATGGAGCATTTAGCCTATTACATTCAAAGTAATTATTGATAGTTATGTGTTTATGACCATTTTATTACCTGTTTTGTGGTTGTTTCTGAAGATTTTCCGTGATCCTTTTTTTCCCTAATTATCTATATATTTTTTTATTTTTTATTTTTATTTTTTTCTCCCAAATACTTTTATTTTATTTTTTCAGTGTTACAAGATTCATTGTTCATGTACCACACCCAGTGCTCCGTGCAATACGTGCCCTCCTCAATACCCACCACCAGGCTCACCCATCCCCCCACCCCCACCCCTCCAAAACCCTCAGTCTGTTGCTCAGAGTTCACAATCTCTCATGGTTGACACACAAATTCGCTAAGTGTTCTGTGATCCTTTTTTGTCTTTCTTTTGTGGTTTGTTGGTTTCCCTTATTTGGACTTATTTCCCTCTTCTCTTTGCATATTTACTAGTGGTTTTTGATTCGTGGTTACCATTAGGTTTGTATATAACCTCTTCTGCATATAGCAGACTCTATTAAGTTGATGATCATTTATGTTTGAACCCATTCTTTACTCTCCCCCCCCACAAATGACATTATAGTGTCATATTTTACATCCTTTATGTTGTGAGTTCCTTGGCTGATATTTTACAAAAATATTTACTGCTTTTGTGTTTCCAACTTTTATACTGCCACTTTTAGTCTTTCCTTTCCACCTACAGAGTCCTCTTTAATATTTCTTGCAGGGCTAGTTTAGTGGTCATGAGCTCCTTTAGTTTTAATTTGTCTGGAAAACTCTCCATCTCTCCTATTCTGAAATGATAGTCTTGATGGATAGAGTATTTGTGGCTGCAGATATTTCCCCTTCAGCATTTTGAATATAGCATGCCACACCTTTCAAGCTTGGAAAATTTCTGCTGAAAAATCCCCTGCTGTCCTTATGGATTTCCTCTTGTATGGAACTGTTTTGTTTTTTTTTTTCTTTTCTTTCTTTCTCTTTTTTTTTTTTTTTTTTTTGGTCTCGTTGCTTTAAAATTTTTTCTCTATCACTATATTTTATCATTTTACTTACAATATGTCTTGGTGCAGATCTACTTTTGTTGATTTTGTTGATTTTGTTGCTGGTTCTCTGTGTCTCCTGGATCTGGATATCTGTTTCCTTCCCCAGATTAGGGAATTTTTCAGCTATTATCTTTTCAAATAAATTTTCTGTCCCCTTTTCTCCCTCTTATTCTTCTAGGATTCCTAAATGCAAATGTTATTACATTTGATGGAGTCACTGAGTTCCCTAAGTCTAGTCTTGTTTTGCATAGTTCTTTTTTCTCTGTTTTGTTTGGCTCAATTACTTTCCATTACTTTGTCCTCTAGGTCATTAATTCACTCCTCTGCTTCTTTAAGTCTTCTGTTCAATCCTTCAAGTGTGTTTCTTTGTTTGCTGAGACCTTTATCTCTGCTGTGTTATTCTTATCTCTGTGTTTAGGGAACTCATTCATGTCTTCCACCCTTTTCTCAAGGCAAGTGAGTATCCTTATGATCATTATTTTAAATTCTCTATCAGGCATGTTACTTATATCTTTTATACTTAGATCTCTGACCATAACCTTGTCCTGTTCTTTCATTTTGATAAATTTCTCTGTCTTTTCATTTTGCCTAAATCATTGTGCCTCCTTGCGTGTGTTTGAAAATCAGCTACATCTCCTGTGTTTGAGCCTGATGGCTTTATGAGGAAGAGGTTGTGCAGTGCCCTGAAGGGCCTGGAACTTCTGGAAGTGTCCCCAATGTGTATGCTCTGCTGTTGTGTCCTGGCCACATTATCCTTCATCTGCAGAGGCTCTCTTTGCTTGTTGTGGGCAGTGTTTGGTCCCTAGCCTGAGTGTGGTGAGTTTTAACTAGGTGTGCTCTGGTATGCTTGTGAAATATGACCTAGCTCCACCACCACTGGAACTGAGGCCCTGCAACCCTCGCAGGCTGGGAGACGTGGTGTGGGCAGCTGTTTGGGCAAGTCTTCTGTGGCATGGTACCTGCTGCGCTGGGACTGAAGTAAGTGTAACTGTGAAGGGCAGTTCCACTGGAGTGCAGGGGGCGGGGGTTGGTGTAAGCAAGTTAGGTAGTGAGTGGCACTGGTTCCTACAGCTGGCCCTATGCTAATGCTGAAGAGTGGGAGAGGGAAATGACATCTGCCAGTTCCTTTGTAGACCCAGAGGGGTCTCTCCATGAATGCTGCCTCTCTGGGACATGCTGCAAGTTGATCAAATAAACTCCCCTCTGTGTGCTCCAGGGGCTCTTTAGATCTCTGTTTCCATGCTGTGTGTCCGTGGGTTGTTTGCCTGCCTTCTCTTCAAGAGCAGCGCAATGCCTCCTAGGACCTAGCGGGCTGACCTTTAAAACTCCAGGCTTTAAGCCCTGTTGGTTGCCAGAAGTCATGAAGTTTGGCCTCTCTTGCTTTCCAAGCCACTTGCTATGGGGGTTCATTTCCCCATGAGCCCCTCTGTGCTAGTTTCTCTCACTCTTCTCTGTGACTGTGGCTCCCTCCCCACTGCAGCAATCATGACCTGTTTCTCTTCCAAATTGCATGTCCGCACTTCCTACCTTCTTTTATGTGGCCTCTTCTATAACTTTAGTTGTGGAGTTTGTTCTGCTAGTCTTCCGCTCAGTCTCTGGGGTATATGGGTTGATGGTTATCTAGCTGTATTCATTGGAGGAGGTGAGCCTATAGTCCTCCTACCCTATTACCATCTTCCCCTCTTTGGATCTACCTGGTCTTAACATCTGGTTTTTGAAGACTACTATGTGCTAGAACATATATAATCTAATTCAGTTCCCACAACAGCCTTGTGAAGTTTTCAGTAACTCCAAAACATCAGCTTCAAATGCTAGTAATGTAAATGCTGTACTTCTTTCTAAATAGTAGGTGGACTCTTGTCCAAGGCTGCATTTTCACATAGACGTTTGGAGTGAAACAAGGAGATCTGGTTCATTCGACTAGGCAGTTAATTAATTTAATTTTATTTTTTTCAGTGTTCCAAGATTCATTGTTCATGCACCACACCCAGTGCTCCATGCAATACCTGCCCTCCTTAATACCCACCACTAGGCTCACCCGTCCCCCCACCCCCTTCCCCTCCAAAACCCTCAGTTTATTTCTCAGAGTCCACAGTCTCTCATGTTTCATCTCACCTCCAATTTCCCCCAATTTGCCCTACCTTTCCTTCTCCCAATGTCCTCCATATTTTTCCTTATGCTCCACA
>CM052893.1:11878089-11896217 GCA_028534135.1 Potos flavus | reverse complement strand
CACATCCTCTCCAACATTTGTTGTTTCCTGTCTTGTTGATTTTGGCCATTCTGACTGGTTTAAGGTGGTATCTCAATGTGGTTTTGATTTGAATCTCCCTGATGGCTAATGATGATGAACATTTTTTCATGTGTCTGTTAGCCATTTGTATGTCTTTGAACCATTCTTTTCTTAAAGACAGTATTCATCTAGATTTTCCCTTCATGAATGAGGGTGAGTAAATGAGTCTGTTGAAAATTTTCAACACTGAGTGGCCTTTGCGGTCACCACCTATGCTGGTGGTCATTACGGTTTTGAGGATTTTTTTAGGATTGCTAAGATTTTTAAGTTCTTTTTTTATAAATGTGCAACGAAAGCAGTGTCATCGCATGCTTTGATGATTTAACACTTTATACTGAATGTGGTCATTTCTTTACTGGACTTTCTTTTTGTACATTTTCCCCCCTAGAATCTTTCAAGATAGCTAAATTTCATCCATTTTACAGATGAACATGGACTGTCGGCAGAATTAACTTTTCTTTGCTATGGTACCTCTGGAATTTGATAGGGAAGATACACAATAGATTGGTAGAGGTTAACATCGGGAAAAAGCAACTTTGCTGAGGGCCTGTATGTTTTCGTGCCGCTCGTTGTTAATGAGTACAGCATAGACACATAGCACGGGAAACTTTGGCTAATTCCATACAATAACCACCATCACTGACAAAGTAGATAGAAGTCAACCTGCAACTGATTTCAGTTCCTAAAATGCCAAATAAATTATACTCTTTTTGTCCCCAAAATGATATATGGTTTTTTGGTACTGTATGGCAACCTGTGACAGAGAAGAAAAAAGTCGAATACAATTTAAAAGCAAGAAATAACACGAGTGGTTTCCATGGAAGAAAACACAGAAGAAATACAGTGAATATTGCATGGACAGCTGACCCCACTCCCTTTAGGACAGAAGCCCTTGTCTCTCAGCACCTGGGAGGGTCAGTAGCCAAGCACCCTCAGCAGGAGCTGTCTCTGGCAGTTACCTTCAAAAAAGCTGAAGAGAGCTGCCTTGCCCAACCGTCCCTTCTCCAGGCCAGCCGGCACCCAGGGACTGGTGGATGTGGGAGATGACAGATTGACCTCTGGTCCCAATCTAGGGGAGCTCTGAAAGGCCATCCAGCTCCAGAGCTCCTGCAGGATTGGCTGAGACCTTTGTTGTTACTGTGGCATGGTCCCCTGCCCTCTTGCTTCTGACAACCCTCCAGTGCTGACTTAGAAGACACTCCCCAGTAAACCTCCTGCTTGCAGATCTCAGAGTCTGTTGCCCATCGGACGTGAGATGAAGGGCATAGTGGTAGCTAACATTAGTGAGCACTTACCTGCTCTGGGTGCTTTACCTCAAATGCTCACTATACCGGGTGAGGTAGAGCTAAGGAAACGGAGACCCAGCAAGATCAAGAAATTTGTCTATAGGTATACAGTGGGGAGCAGAAGGGTCAGGATTCAAACCCAGGCAGCCTGGAAGGGCAGCAGGGGATAAGCGAGATCAGCAGAGAGGGAGGAGGAAGGAGAGAGTGGGAAGTGGTCTTGGAAATGGGGGGGGTCACATGGTACAGCATTGTTGGGGGGGCAGAGAAGAACCACAGTAGGAAGGGGTGATGGAGGGAGGGTCTAAGAAGGAGTGAGGGAAGGCCTTTAGGCTTCCCCAAGTGTGAAGTCAATGAAGGCAAATTATTAAACTTTTTTTTTCAAAAGGTATACTTCACTTTCACCAAAATCTTGAGCCAGAATGTTTCTCTAAGTCCCCAGAATAAATGCATTAGGGGCATCTGGGTGGCTCAGTCATTTAAGCATCAGTCTTCGACTCAGGTCGTGATCCTGGGGTCCTGAGATTGAGCCCCACATCGAGCTCTCTGCTCACTGGGGAGTCTGCTTCTCCCTCTCCCTCTGCCCCTCCCTCTGCTTATGCTCTCTCTCTCTCTCTCAAATAAATAAAATACCTAGAAAAAAATAAAGGCATTAAAATTCTGGAGTCTGATAAAAGCAAATAGTGGTGCGGATCTGAAACAGGAGTCTAGGGCGGGGCCCTGGGACCAGCGCTGCAGAAAGCACTTGGCCCCACCCTCGTCCATGACCCAGCAACCGCAATCCTAGACACACGCCCCAGAGGAGATGTGTAGAAGGGCGTTCGTGGTAGTGTTGTTGTAAAAGTAAAGAACTGGAGATGATGACAATAACCCATTAATGGAGAATGGGTAAATAAGTTGTGGTCCAGTTACTGACCACGGTGACACTTAAAGCAAGTCTACACGAATGAACCACAGGGATACGCAGAGCACTTGTGAGTCCTACACATGTAACTTGGGCCAAAATAAGCAAATTTCAAAATAAAAATAGTAATACTGACAGAGCCCTTACTCCAGGTAGGGGACTAGTCTAAGTACTTTACATATGTTCATTCATTTACTTCTATCAAGACCCTAAAAGATTAGATATTATTATCACTCCTATTTTATAGAAGTGGAAACCAAATCATGCAGACATTAAGTAAATTGCCTAAGGTCACACAGATGCTAAATGACTGAGCTAGAATTTGAACACAGGCAGCTTAGCACCAGAGATCATACCCTTATCACTCTAATCTTCTGCTTTGTCAGGTACTATGGTACAATTCTTAAATGAAGTTTAAAAATAAGCAAAACTAAATATATGTTGTGTGTGAAGGTGTGTGTGTGTAAACACATGTATTCCCCCCACACTAAATATATATTATATTAGTTAATAATATATCATATATATTATTATATGAATAATCACATATTATATAATTAATATTAGATATATTATAAGATTTTATATATATATATATAAATATATAAATTTATATATATATATATAATACACATAGGGAATCTTGAACTCCTAATTCAGGACATTGTCGCCTATTTAGTTGGAGAGGCAGTGGAAGGGGACAGGGAAGGAGAGTATGGATAGATACCAAGGTGTTGGTAATTTCTAGTTCTCAAGACAGTAGAGGGTTTATTGGGGCTCCTTATTCTGCTTCACAACCTCATATAATACATAAAGGTAGCATGTAAGTCATACATCCAATATTACAGTAAAAAGGAACCATCTGGGGAACCTGCTGAAATGTAAATTCATAGGCCCAACCTGAGAACTTTAATTCAGGGCCAGGAATCTGCATTTTTAAAACGCAGTCCAAGTGATTGTCACGGGGAATCTGGGGCCCATGACGTGAACATCGCTGAGATTTCCTAGATTTCTCAGAGGAAAAATATGAACAACTGGGAGGGTGGGGTATGAGGGGGACTTATTTTTGCATTTTTGAATTTTATCATCATGAGTACGAATCATTACCTGATTGAAGCACGTGAATAGAATAAATACTGTTCTTTCTTGCCTATGTACTTTTGCCCTCGAAGAATACCAGTGGTTTAAAGATTTAAGAGAAAACATGATTTAGATATCTATGAATGGCTAAGAGGTCAATGCCTTTAAGATAAGTAGTAGAACACCTTCGCTAACTCTGATCTTAGCAGAGGAGAAGACAAGGTCATAACCTTGAGGCTGCCCGCCTAGAGCCCAGAGGTCTTTGTGGGATACCAGTTCTATCTGTTTTATAGATACCCCCCAAAAGGCAGGCTTGTACCCCCCCCCCCCCAATTTCAGGGTCTTACTGCAGCATGAAAATAGGGATTGTCTCTGATGAAGGACAGATAATTTCTCCTAGGCAATTCTTTTCTCATTTTCTCCTCCAGGCAGTTAAAAAACTGGACACTTCAGAAACCATTACTCCGGTCCCTCTTCCCAAGTAGCTAGTTGGGATGATTCATTCAACAACCGTCTTTTCTTAGCTCTATGCAGACATAATGAGAGGAGATAACCCGGTGGGGATATTTTGGGGAGATATCTGTAAGAAATTCACTTCAGGTTGATGGCCCTAATAGCTCTGAAGTGGAACACCCAAGGTGCAAGCCCTGAGGGCTTTGTTCGCTTGGCTCAGACCCGACATTCCTTGCCTCTAACCCAAGACCGGAAGTCCTCGGTCCTCGGACCCGAAGTTCCTCGTCTCTAACCCAAGACCGGAAGTCTTCGGCCCTCAGACCCGACGTTCCTCGTCTCTAACCCAAGACCGGAAGTCTTCGGCCCTCAGACCCGACGTTCCTCGTCTCTAACCCAAGACCGGAAGTCTTCGGCCCTCAGACCCGACGTTCCTCTTCTCTAACCCAAGACCGGAAGTCCTCAGTCCTTGGTTTTTACTGAGATGCTGTTGCTCGACCATGCTCCAGCTTCCCTGGTGAGTAAGGCCCAGCAAGTATGCCATCCTCAGTGTGGCGAGGACCCCACTGACCCGTCGCCAGCAATGACAATACTTCATGGGCCTTTGAGCCCAGTCCACATTTTGTTATCTTTTTTTTTTTTTTAAGATTTTATTTATTTATTTGACACAGAGAGAGATCACAAGTAGGCAGAGAGGCAGGCAGAGAGAGAGGGGGAAGCAGGCTCCCTGCTGAGCAGAGAGCCCGATGTGGGGCTCCATCCCAGGACCCTGAGATCATGACCCGAGCCGAGGGCAGAGGCTTTAACCCACTGAGCCACCCAGGCGCCCCTGGATTTTGTTATCTTTTGTCCTGTTGTGGACTCAGATAAGGTCTCCTTAAGGCAGCCATACTCTGTCTTTGAAAAAAATGTTATTTTAGGATGTAGCCCATTTGATGCCTCCTTATTTGGCACATATACCTGTTTTAATTCTATTAAGTATGTAGGGTTAGAAATTCATCAGAAGAAGTGATTAGATTCCTTTTGGAAGAGAGAGCACAGAGAAAGAAAGAGAACATTCTCTCAACCGGAAATTAATTCTACCATTCATCAGCAGTCTCCAGTGTAACTAAAACAATCCTGTGTGCAAATTTGCAACACCAGGTCTGGTACAACCTCTAACTTCCTTGCAGCGTGTATGCCTTGCTCGGCACTTTCCTGTCCCACATATTTACGTAGAGTTTGTGCCTGAATGAGGCCTGGATTTTGAAAACGTCTCTGGCTCCACAGTTTGGTGTGAGTCAGTAAATGTTGGATTAGGAGGTGGGGCAGGAGCTCTCCCAACTTGTTCTGGTTAAGGTGGAAAGGTTGCTTGTGAAACCACACATGTGGGGACATCTGAGAAGCAGACAGGTCCATTTCCTCTCTTCCTCCAACCGCACGTCCTCCTGGGGATCCCCCTGAGGAAGATGGCGGTTCCTGCCCTGGGCATCGTCCCATAGCTGAAGTCCTCCCTCATGCCACTTGAGCTCGAAGATTCTTGAAGGATACTCTCTTTGGGGCTCTTTTCCCTCCAGAACAGAAGTGAAGGTTGCTATCCTGCCCACTCTACATGACAGAGAAGACAACCGAAATATCTCTGTTCCTCCTATGAGCTGGGCTGGGGGCCAGGTGTTTTTTATACGTGTTTTTTCCATTTTATCTTTTTAACAAATCCCTGAGGTAAGAATTATTATCTTCCCCAAACAGGTTCATTACCCAAAACTCGGAGTTAAGTAACTTTTCCAAGGTTGTTCAACTAAGAGAAGCAGGATTTAGGGCCAGGAGACTGCTTTGTTCTAGTTAACAGGAAGCCATTGCATGACTTTTAAGCAAGATAATCTGATTTTTGTTTCAAAACGGTCACCCTTCCTACTGTAAGAATGGGCCACAGGGGAGCAAGAGTCGAATGAGGGAGAAGACTGCAGAAGGCCGACAGATGATAAAGATGGGATGTGCTCAAGGGCAGCACAGTGAGGCAGATGACAGCCCGGGGACCAAGTCTGGCCCTTGTGGGGACAGTCTGCCGAGCCCTGGAGTAGGAGATGGCGAGAAGTGGTGTGTTCGGCAGCTATTTCAGTTGCGGCGGGAGTAGGACAGGGTTGGAGGTAGAGGCAGGAGGGAAGGGCGGCAGAGTGGAATCCAGGGTGCCCGCAAATAGGCCAAGGGTGACATCATTCCCAGAGATGATAAAGACCCAGGGAAGAAAAAAAAAAAAAAAAGACCCAGGGAAGAGAGGTTTTGAGATAGGGAAATTTGAAATATCATTTTGAACTTGTGTGAACAGCTAACACAGACCCCCTCTTTAAGGTTCTTTGTGCATCAGGACAGTAATAGTGATGAACAAAAACTGTCCCGTTACTGACACTATGATTCCCATTTTACGGAGGCCTAAACTCGCATGTTCTGCACCCCGTCTGCACTAAACTACTCTCTGGAGAAACGTATGCGCAGGACAAAAGGATCTGTAGTCTTATTGTCATTTTACTCCAACCACTCAGCCAAAGCCCATTCCTGAAGCACCTGGATGACCCACATTCTATATTCATACATTTGGTTGCCAAGATTTTCTTTCTTTCTTTCTCTGCTGGGAAAAAGTTAATAATTTTATAGAATTGTGTCCTATAAATTCAGTTTTCAACCTCTGCTGAGTCTTCGGTTTCACCTGGCAAGTCTTTTATGTGCCCTGGGTGAACTTTCTGGGGACAAACGAGCAAACATTTTTTGGTGTTGTTTTGGTGTTGGTTTTTTGGTGTTTTGAGCTGTTCTCCCAACAACATTTGGAATGGTTGTGCCTCTCCTCGAGCCTCCAGCTGCCACTTCCCCCGAGAACCATGATCTTCAGCTCTTGGAGTACACCGTGGCTGTCAGGCAAGGGCACCCTCACCTTCACCATCTTCTCCGCCAAGCCAGCTTCTTTTCATCTATCGCTCCTGCGTCCCTCCTGTCCCCATATTTCAGTGGAAGACATGTCCCTGTTCCTACTAAGCTTACTGGATTCCATCCCTCCTGAGCCCTGGGACCTTACTGCATCACTTATCGTCAGAACAAACACACAGTCGCTGCCAAACAAGCAAACAGCAAGGAAGCCTCGGCCACACCATCAACCTCCACACATCCCCTCATCCTCCGGCTCTTCTCCTTCTCTTTTTAGCCAAACCCCTTGAAATAGTCCTGTAAATACACTTTCCATTTATATTCATTACCCATGCTGTCCTCAATCTTTGGCAAAATCAACTTCTGATTACTGAGAACTTCGATATTCCTGGCACTACAGAAAGTCTATTACATTGATTATCTCCCCTGAATCCTGACAATACTGTGAGGAAATCTTTATTATCCCCCATTTTAAAAAGACACTGAGTCGGAGAAAATTAATCTGCCCTCTGTCACTCCTTTACATGGAAGAGCTGGGGTTCAAATCAAGAATGTCCCCCACTGACCCTGAATAGCTAGAATGCCTCCCCTTGCAAACTAAGGTTCACTTGCTGACTTAGTAAAAAGAACATTGGCATTGGAAAACAAGTTTTCATTTGCCTACTTTTTGCATGGGATTGTACATTTTCCTGTTTATTTGTTTTTCCTATACCAAACTGCGTTCTGCTAAGAATTTCCTTACACTATCTAGGGAGGGGAATATAGAATTTAAAATTTTATCACTTTAGGAAAGCGAGGACTTCTAGATGGTAATTATTTACATCTGTAAAGATCCTAAGGCTTTCACTTAATACTGACGTCTCTTCTCTCTTCCCGCAGAGCAGATAGATACTTCTAAATCGATAGATTGGTGATACACACAGCAGCCAAGCTCTGCTGGGAAATAACAAATGGATATGCATTCATACGATTCAGAAATAACCACAAAACAGAGAACACTGTGTCTGGATAGTCCAGTCACACACACGAGCGTCCCCCGTCCCTGTCTATCCTGTGCCCATTGGGCCTGAGGGACGTAGTCAAGGGGCGTGGCTGTAGGCATCTGCTCCGATGTCTTGGTCCAGGTTAGGTTAATTACCTGGATGTACAACCTAGTTGTTAGAGCCAGGAAGAAGGTTTTCTTTTTTTTTCTTTTTTTTTTTTTCATTTCTTAAATTTCTTTCTTTTTTTAAAAAAAATGTCAGCTTTATTGAGGTATAATTGACAAATAAAGTGGTAAGATATTTAAAGTGTACATCTTGACCGTGGTAATTTGATATACATATACATCGTGAAAGGACTCCCCCCATGTAGCTCATTAATGCAAGCATCATCTCACATAAGTATTTTTTGGTGAGAATATTTATGGTCTACTCCCTTAACAGTTTTCAATTATCAGTGTTATCAACTGTAGTTTCATGTTTTACCTGAAATCCTCAGTCCTTATTCATCTTTTAAAAAATTTATTATTGAAATATTGTTGACAGACAGTGTTTTATTAGTTTCAGGTGTACAGACCTTATTCATCTTACTGCCGAACGTTTGTACGAACATCTTTTATTTTCCCTACCCTGATCCCTGGCAACCACTTTTCTACTCTCTTTCTGTGAGTTTGAGTTTTTTTTTCTTTTTTCTTTTTTTTAGATTCTACATATAAGAGATGCTCTGCAGTCTTTGTCTTTTTGTATCTGACTTATTTTGCTTAGCATAATGCCCTCAGGGTCCACGCGTATCATCCCAGATGGCAGGATTTCCTTCTTTCTCACGGTTGAATAATATCCCAGTGTGTGTGCGCGTGCGCGTGCGCACGCGCACGCGTTTGTATCACTTCTTTATCCATTTTTCTATTAATGGGCATTTAGGTTGTTTCCATATTTTGGCTATTGTGAATAATGCTGCAATAAACATGGGAGTGCAGAAATCTTTTCAATATCCTGTTTTCATTTCCTTTGGATATATACCTAGAAGAGGGATTTCTGGATCATAGGGTAGTTCTATTTTTAATTTTTTGAAGAACCTCCCTACTGTTTTCCACAGAGACTGAACCAATTTACATTCCCATCAACAGAGCATGAGCGTTCCCTAGGAAGAACTTTAAAGACCCTAGTTTTACCATTTCACAGGTAAGGAAGTTGAGGTTCAGATGTGCCAAGTGAACTGCTGAGGCAGGTTTTGGAGCTTTGGGACTGACCTCCGTTCCCCTGACCCCTAGTCCTCAGTCACGTGATGTAACTATGATGTAACCAAGTCCCCTGTGTAGGGATACATGGGCTTGGGAGCTTGGAGATTCTAGCTGTTCCCTCATTGGTATGCACCATGGTACTCCTGAGCCAGGCTGACGATTTCCCTTTTCCCCAGACTCCCCTGGGGATAAGAAGCTTGGAATTCCAATCAGAGGCTCTTAGATTCTGAGCTTTTTAATGGAATGTGTCCTACTCTCCTTGTGAATTGGAAAGAGCAAGGGCGACATGCTTTCCCCTGGCCGGAGAGCCTACGGCTTGAAGATTAGCTGATGCGGGTGCGCCCCATGAGCCCCGCAACGGCAAACCGCAGCTCTCGGCCACATTCATCATTTTAGCCAATTCATTAGGCTCCAGCCTAACACGGCCATTAATCTCTATAGATTTTGTGTGCCAAACTCCAGAATCTCTTCTGTTGAAAAATATGCTGATCCACTTGCAAACTTGGAGCAGAGAAAAAGAAAAGAGAAACAGCTGGCTCATCGAGTTTGGGCCAGCGACGCTCACCATCGCCGGCTGACTCATGTTCTTGGCTGCAGAAGCGGATGCCAATTCAGCGTCCTAGAAACCTGCTCTTGCGCTGTGAAACTGGGATCCTAAAAGCCACCAAATGTTTATGCCAGAGGCTGGGAAGTGCCAGAGTGATCATTTCTCATATGTCCATCACTATTCCCTCTCACCCCCACTTCCACCTCCAGCCCTTGAATTTCTAATAAAAACCCCCTCAGTCTAAATGCTGTATGGAAATGTAGTGAGAGAGTGCTACAGAGACCTAGGCGTATGATTTCTGTCTACTCTTCTTTAGCTGTGAGTCCTTAGCCAAGTCACTGAACCTCCTTGGGCTTCGTATCAGTTTCCTGGTGGTGCTGTAACAAAAACACATACCTAGTAGCTTGAAACTGACATGGACATTTATTCTGTCACCATTCTTGAGGCCAGTCTGAAGTCTGAAATCGGTGTTGCTATGTTGAAATGAAAATGTCAGTAGGGCCATGATCCCTTCAGAGGTGCTAGGAGCAATCTTTCCTCCCCTCTTCCAGCTTCTGGAGGCTGAAGGCATGCTACTGAAGGTAAATGGCACTTGGCAGGCAGCATTCATTTTATTTAATGAATATTTATTGAACACCGTTCTGCTCTTATAGGTGCTGAGAATACAACAGTGAAGAAGACAGACTAAGTCTCTGCTCTTGTGGAGCTTGAGTCTGGTGGCTTATAAATAGCTATGGGATTCCCTAAATGCATGGTCATAGGAGGGAACTTATTTCTACCCCTTACCTACTCACCACCCTACTATTGTTACGTGCCGAAGCCCTTCCAGTCATTAAGAGTTTGTCTTAAATGCTGCCTCCTCCATGAAGATTTCTTTGGTCTAGTCTCGCATGCTTAAACTTTCCTCTGAATCCCCCAGACACCCCACTCTACCCTAACTGTGTTTCTCATATTCTGTTTGTCACTTTTAAAAACTATACTCTCTGTAGTCTCTTGGGGGTACCTTATGTCAGAGCTCAAGATAAGCTTGGGGCTCTGGGCTGCCAGGGAAGGTCTGCCTTTACTGTTTACATCCTGAGCTTCTACTAGGATGCCATCTGAAAGAGTTCTATGACCAAAAGCATTTGATGATAATTGGTCCTGATCAGCGTGTCTTGACCCGAGCTTCTGTGACAGCACGAGTGGCACCCATTCAGCTATGCCAATGGCCAGCTACGGCCCATTCCACTTCTGCCCAGAGAGTCTGATTGTGGTGGGGTACGCAAGCTCCCCAGGTAATCCTGATGCACAGTCAAGTATGGATGCCACTGCTCTATAGGGCTCTAAATTTGTACCAGATCGTAAATTACTTGAAAAGATTAAATGCTTTTTTGTTTGTCTTTATAGCCAACCCCCTCCCCCCACCAGTATATAGCAGGCACACCTTTGAATTTTTGAATCTTCAAGACAGTCGGGAAGGATGGTGTGTTGCAGCAGCAGCAGCAAGAGCAAAACAAATTTTATTGTCTTCTGTTAGTGAGGTTGATATTCCCTCGCAGACGCAGAGCTGGGAGCTTGTTTCTCATCTCCTTATCTGGGATCCGGGCTGAGGGAGCAGCCACCGTTATTAAAGGTCCCACATTTGAAATGACATGCCATTTCTGCTCCCAGCTCACTGGCCAGGACTACTTACTATATGGCCCATTCCGACTGTAAGGGAGTTGAGAACTGAGATCCTACCACGTGCTGGAAACCAAAGCACAGGAAAACCTTGGGAAATAACATGACCATCACAGTGCACTCTTCTGGTTCACAAACATTTGGCACATTTTCCCTCCCACAGGCAAAATACTCACATGCCACCCCATGGGAGACAAGTCAAAAATTCTGTGTAGACACGTGCTTAGTCACCAGCTGAAGGTCTAGGGGCTTTGGGTGATGCAAGGCGGTCTCTATATTAGACGGTAATGCCCAGTGGTCTCCACGCCAGCTCTGGGTGTGATGTGCGGCTCTAGGAACCAAATTAAAAGGCAGGTCTTATGTCTTATGTTAGTTGTCATAACAAATTACCAATAACTGGTGGCTTAAAACAATAGAAATTTATTCTCTCACAATTCTGGAGACCAGAAGTTCAAAATCAAGGTGTCAGGAGGGCTGTGTTTCCTCCAAAGCCTCTGGGGCAGGCTCCCTCCTCGCCTCTTCCTGTGTCTGGCATCTGCAGGTGTTAGCGTGTGACTATGCCACTCAGTTCCCTGCGTCTGTCTCCACGTGGCTCCTCTGCTGTCTGTGTGCGCCTTCTTCTATGTGTGACACTCGTCATTGGATTTAGGGCCCACTCAGATAATCCAGGATGCTCTTATTTCAAGAGTCTTAATTATATCTGCAGAGACTCTTTTTCTGGAAGAAGGTCACATTTGCAGTTTGAGGGATTAGGTTATGGACATACCCTCTAGGACATACAATGGCAGCTCACTGTAGTCTTTCCTCTGGCCAAAACTCACATCCATCCACAAGAAAAATACATTCACCCGACCCCAAACTCTCCAACTTTTTAGCCCATAGCAACAACATCAGCTCTAAGTCCCAATCTTATCCAAATGTCATCGGTTCAAAAAATCCCCAAGGTCATGACCCGAATCATTTAAATCTGTTTATGGATGACACTCTGAGTATACTTCATCTTGGGAAAAAAATTATTCTCTATTTAAGAACTCACGAAACTAGAGAACAAGTTATATGCTCCCCAAACACAATGGTGTGATAGGTATAGGATAGAAATTCCCATTCTAAAAGGGAGGAATTGGAGAAAATAAAGAGGTCATGGGTCCCAAGCAAGGTCTCAGTCCAGCAGGGGAAATTCTATTAGGTTCCAGAGCCAGAGAGTAATCCTTTGTGGCAAGACTCCACCTCCTGGGCCCATGATGGCTTGACTGGTCTCTCTGCCACCTGTGATGGCTCTGTCCTTGGAGCCCCTTTTCCTTTTTTGCAGGGTAACGTGTTTGCAGCTGAGTGGCTCGATCAACCCATTTCCTGACTGTAGAATTTTGGAAGTCCCACGGCCTTCTTTCATTTTTTCCTGTCTTTGTCCCTTTCAGTAGAAGCTGTCAGTTATTTTTGATTACAACTACAAAGACCCTTTTTTCACAAATAAGGTCATGTTCACGGGTTCTGGGGATTAGAATGTGGACCTGTCTTTTGGGGGGGCTACCATTCATGCTCCCATCCCCATGGTCAATATACAGCGGTAGAATACAGAGCGGATAACTGAAATAAACGCTTTGGTTCCTAAGTGCAAAGAACGTGAGAATCTCCAGTCACTGGTCTGTAGCAGTTCTGAACTCTTACCCAGCGGATGCTGTGATGGCCCTCTGTTTTGGGAGTGGGAAATGCTTCTTGATTAACCCGTACCCTCAGAGTAGTTCCCCAGCCTGATGTTCTCGGTGGATCTAACCCACGTCCACCTCTTGGGGAGATCCTTCTTTTTCCATAATCCTGAAATGGTATTTTAGGACATGCCCTTCTTGAGATCTGAACAGCTTTCTCAGTCATAGACTGGTGGGATCCAAGTGTCTTTTTGAATTTCGAACACCGTAAACGTTTTTAGTCCAGGCTCACAGTTTCTTTGGCAATATAGCTCTTTAAAAACTCACTGAGATCCTTATCTATCTGCTCCTACTCAGTTCTCTGTGCCAATAGCCACACCTACAGTTCTTTCCCAGACATTTCTTACATTTGGATACTTTTATGCTTTCTTTATCTCATGACTTTGTTTCAAATCATTTATGAGTTTCTCAGTCTATCAGGCTTCACGGCGAGAACCACCCGTCTAATCTCTTTTCTCTAAACTGTTTTGTTCAATTGCAGGTATATACCGGGTACCATGAAATTAAATGGATCTCTGCTCTAAGACACCTTATTTCATTCAGAGGCTTGACAAATGGGTGTTATGGTCACGCCCTTGATTCCGTCCTTTACTCAAGGCTGAATTTTAGTTGGTTCAAAGATCCTCACAGTTTTATCTTTTACTGCTTAGCATAATAAAATGTAGCCTTTTCTACCCTTACTTCACCCAAATGCCTGGATATTCTCTATTTCTTTCTCTGGGCTTATCTTTTTCTCGTGCCTTGTCAAGTTCAGCCTGCTGAACAAACACATGCTACTAACATCCCTTTTTTTTTTTTTTTTTGAGAGAGAGAGAGAGTAGGAGGGAAGGAGAGAACCTGGTGGTTGTGGGTGGAGGGGCAGAAGGAGAGAGAGAGGGAGAGAGAGAGAGAATCCCAAACAGGCTCTACACCCGGAACAGAGCCCGATGTGGGGCTTGATCCCATGACCCTGAGATCATGACCTGAGCCGAAATTAAGAGGTGGATACTTAAGGGACTGAGCCCCCAAGGCGCCCCTACTAACATCCTTTTTATAGCATTTTCTCTGATATGTGAAAGTTCATTAGGGACCTCACTTGCCTTCTAAGTTATAATTGGCAGCATTTTTATTAAATATTTAGTCACTGTTCGCATTCTTCCAGCCTCCAATAATAGCTTCAGTTTCTGAATCAGCTAGAAAGTATAGATTTTGTTGAAGTAACAAAAGACTTCAAAATGCTTTTAAATACAAAGTTTTATTTTTTGTTCACATTATATGTCTAATGTAGATTGGCTGGGTGGGTGGAGGGTTGCTTCTTGTCTTCCAGATTCTAAAATAATGGTAATTGTGTGTCTTACGTAATTTTCAACCTTAGTATCAGTTGTGTGGTCTACATGTTAAACACTTTGGCATCAGAACACAAAAAGTAACGGAACAATTTCCCTTCACTTTTAACCTTATCACCAGCTTCATTCAAATAAATAGAAAACTCATAACTTAAACTATTTATTTTTTTGAATTTTATTTATTAACAAGGTCACTTTATTTTTCTTGTCTAGAACTATGTGGTGGCCACAGCAGGAGCCTGGTGTAGGTCTTTACAAGATGGTCGGTGAATCCGTGACAGGGAGACTTGGTGAACACAGTCTCTTTCCAGAGGTCAGGGGTGACACAGCTGTGGGTCTTGGCAATGGCGTGGAAAGCGGCCTTGGCAAAGTTGCCCAGGGTGGCAGTGCCGCTGGCTGAGGGGTAGCAGTCATCAATACCGGCCACCATCAGGAGCTTCTTGGGCACAGGGGCTGACACCATACTTCTGGGGGCGCAATGAGGCGCGCCTGCGCAGAGCCATAGTGGCCGGGACACCATCACCTTGCCTGGGACAGCGTGGGGTGGGCCGATCTTTCTCCCCCAGTAGCCTTGCCACATGGGGACCATGGAAAGCTTGGCCAGGATGATGGCCCCATGGATGACAGTGGCTACCTCCTTGGAGCACTTAACACCCAGCCTGATGTGTCCACCGTAATCTCCGATGGCAACAAACGTCTTGAACCTGGTCCACTGGGCAGCACGGGTCTGCTTTTGCGCAGGCATAATCTTCAAAACCTCATCCTTGAGGGATGCACCTAGGAAACAGTCAGTGATCTCAGATTCCTTGATGGGCAGAGAGATAAGATAGATGTCCTCCAGGGACTTGATCTTTATGTCCTTAACCAAGCGGCCCAACTTGGTAACAGGGATCCACTCCTTCTCCTTTTCCTTGCCTTCTGGAACTCCCAGCCTCTGCCCCACCCAGACCCACTGTGATTCCTCCCCGACTCCAGCCCGGATGCTCTCAGGAAGTCTTTGTGGGAGCCCCCTGACTTTCTATTCCAGGGGCTTCCCATTCCAGGCTCCTGCTGCAGTACTGGCATTATCTGCCATTTGGTGTTTTCTTGGAGAAGAAGCTGAAACCATCTTACTTTTTAAGTTAGCAAACCTTAGTTCTGAGTTATTGAGCAAAACTGACTGGAGGGGTGAGGAGCTGAACCTTCGTGGCCCACAACAAAATGAGTAGCACAGGCTAATTCTCTTTGCTTCAAAACATAGTATATTTGATGGAAATAATCTCAGCTTCCATGCTGATAATATCGAGGTGCGGGTACGGTGGTGATTAGAGATATTTCCCCAATATTTCCATTTCTCTCCCTGCACTTCCAGGCCCCTTGGTGGTTGGATAGGTCTGTGACTATTTCTGACCCATAAGTGCTAAACAAAGTAAGACCTTCCAATGTTTTCTTTCCCTTTGCCACCATGACCAGCAGTAGTTGAGACGATGGCTGTCCTGTCAGCCTGGGCTCTGTAGTGAAGAGATGAGAACAAAATCTGAACTTTGTATTTCAAAACCATTTGAAGTTTCTCTAGTACCTCAACAAAATCTGTACTTACTGATACAGAAATTGAAACTATTACTGAGAGCTGGAAGAACAAACTTGTAAATGTGTTAAATTAAAAGGAGAGTGTATTGCAAACATGCTAGGTTATCTAACAGGTCACAAGGGAAAGTTGAACAACAAAAAAACCATTAAAGGACTTGAAGGCATCAGACCCTTAGGAACAACTGAATTTGAGGACTGAAATGTGCTCAAGGCTCTTTCTGTCTTTCAATTCTGCTCTTTTCCCCACACATCAACTTTTTTTTCTCCTCCTTCACCACAGGTCAGTCTTTCCACAGATAAGAAAATATGACTGCGGGCAGTTTTTTAGTTTTATGCATTACAGTGTTGGTTACCTGAAAGGGACTGGGTTAATTTTGTCCCAAGTACATGAAGAAATCCAAGAAACAGACTCATTGGTACGAGGCAGTTATCTACCTTCGGACCAACCAGCTGGGGTTGACTGTGCTCCTGAAGGAATATGATTTCTTTGTATTTGTGTGGTGACTTCCTTCATACGCGTGTGAATGAGGCAAGGGTTTTGAAGAGGGTAATTCCTGCGTAAGTATCCTCACTACTTGTTCAAATGTTCTTTTTTTTTTTTTTTTTAATGTTTCCTCATTAAGTTTACTAGTTAGTTAAACAGGTCAAATAAACCATTTATTTTTGGACTCATTTAGGAAAAGCAAATTTTTTTTTTTTTTAAAACATGAGGACAACCGAACAGGCAATTCATGAGGACAAGGTCAAATGTTTCCTAGCTGAACTAACAGTTTCAGAAAGTCTTTTATACCCTTGACTTCTTAGTGGAAAGAGAGTTGGAGAGGACTTTATTTCTTAGGGCACTATGGGTCTCAAAAGACATCAGTTAATATATCAAACCCTGCTGTCTCCAAAGAAATAATTTTCTGCTCTTCTTTCTGGGTTTATAAGATATCATAGCAGCCTGCAACATCAAAGTTATTACTTAGATATCAGTCGAGTGACTCACAACTCACAATTTAATAGTGATTCCAAAAGCTTTGGCTGGGTTCTATCTTGAGAGTGTGCATTTATTCAATCCTTCTTTCCAAATAGTAGATGCTAATACCGTGAAAAATCATTGCCATACTTCGGTAGTAAACTTGACCACGCTGATTCCCTGTCCATAGTGCACGCATTGTGCATCATGGGCAAAGGTGATGTTTACTGCATTTTCTTGCCTAAAATGGAGGTGACAATACTGACCTTATGTCAAAAGGGTATATGCCTGGAATTTTATTATTTGTTTCTGATCAGAGTTATTTACGATTGCTTAGTTTCCTTTGATATATACATTTGAGAAAGATGTATAACAACCCTTCAGAGTCTGACGTGTTCAACCGTTTCAGGGATAACAACAGAGTAAAATAAATAAAGTCCTTGGAGAACTTGGGCCCTTGGCGCAATCTGAGACTGCCCCATGGCTTGGATGGAGAATTTTCAGTGTCTCCTGTTTTCTATCAATGTGCCTAACTTATTTGTTGTCACCAACAAGAAGGGCCTGAAGCTGAATCGTCAAAAAATATCTGTCTTCCACGTAGCAATTTTGGCAGTTAGGATATTAAACTATAATAAAGATCATTTAGAAATATAAGTGAGTTCATATTTACTCAGAGTAAAGCTTCAATATTGGGTTCCTTGAAGCAAACAGAATGCTGCTTAAAAAAAAAAAAAAAAAATCAAACAACCAAAGAATGATAGAGAACTAAAGGCCACGCTGAATCATTTGTTAGCTTACAACTTTTTGTGTCTGTCTCACTCGAGTTGTTGCCAGACATTGAGTTTACAATGATGAACGAGAATGATACCAGGTAGGGAAATGAGGTCAATGGAAAATACACAGGCATATGAATTACAAAAATCAATTATATTGTTTCAGTTAGGTCTCTTTAACCCATTGCTAAACTCTCATCTTAAGACTTTGTGCAAATTTTATTTTCCATTTGGTTTCTCACCCAGACTTTGATAAGATACATTAGTTTGGTTTTCTCTCCTTTTTTGACGGTAGAGCTTTCTGTGGCTTTTTATACAAACTCTCTTCTTTCTATGCTATTAAAGTTATCTCTTAAAACAAAAGCTTCATTATATCACTTTCAACTTCAAAGTCTTTAATAGTTACCTGTTAGGAACAATTGTAAGGTAAGGGTTATAATCATGAAATTTAGAATGTGCCAGAGTTGGCTTTGAGTAATCTGAGCTCTCAGATAAATTCTTCAGCTCTTCTAATCCTCCCGGCCTTCATCTGTAAATGCGAGGCACTAAAATTATTTTTCTCAAAGGGGTGAGGACACATTCCCTAGTTTATAATAAATCAAAAATGATGGCCATTATAGTTAACTGTTGCTTTGAAAGCACAGTTCCGTTAACACATTACTTTATAAAGGATACTGTGGAGATTTCTTACTGGCTGAGAC
>CM052893.1:11831903-11877589 GCA_028534135.1 Potos flavus | reverse complement strand
ATTTTATTTATTTAGTTGACAGAGAGAGAGACACAGCGAGAGAGGAAATACAAGCAGGGGGAGTGGGAGAGGGAGAAGCAGGCTCCCCACCGAGCAGGGAGCCCAATGCCAGGCTCAATCCCAGGACCCCGGGATCATGACCTGAGCTGAAGGCAGACGCTTAACCAACTGGGCCATCCAGGCGCCCCTGAAGTACATCTTGATTACATTTCTGACTTATGAATTGAAAGTCCCTAAAAGTGAGGAATAACATTTCTGTAGTACTCACAGGTCTTAAGTATTTTAACCAAAATGCCTCATATCCTTCTTTTATCTATCCAGAGAGCTGAACTTTTCTTGAAAAAAAAAAGGGGGGGGGTGTCAAAGCAGTATTTTGATTCAGCTATAGCAAAATTAGAGTCTTGGATCTGGAAGCTCGTTCCAAAATGTCTTCCCTGTTTTTTGTTTTGTTTTGTTTTGTTTTGTTTTTCTTTCACAGAGGAGAAAATGATGGTGGTGCTGAGCTCCCATCAGGGGAAGGAGAAGGGAGAGAGAGTCTCAAGTGTCCTTTCTTAATTATCTCCATGCACAGAGTTTTCCTTCATTGGAGGACAAATCTTGATATGATCAGGATTTGGGACACCTTTCCTAGTGTTTGAGGATCAGGGCTGATGGTCAAGTCTAGCGGCTGGAGATGAAGGGGACTATGTCACATCTAAGATAGGAGGAACTAATCTTTACTGATTTTTCTAACCCCAAACAGACAAATAAAATTGGGCATAGTCATAGACCCTTCTTAGTTTTCTCAATAGAAGGACATGGTAAATGTAGCTGAAGCTTGATTTGAAAGTTTCAGATTATTTAACAGTCATGATTGCGTGGAAATATTTGAAATAATGGGTCTTTTGTGCAGTTCAGGGTATATATACAGAGCTGTGGTTGGATAGGTAAGTATTCCTCTTCTTGGGACCTAGAGCAGACCTTATCTAGAGCTATAGTTGGGTATCTTAGAAGATAAAGGGAACTCAGGAGAGTTTTAGACTGGAATTTAAATGTTCCAATCTACAAGCGACACGTGACTCTTCCACTTGAAATTTATTGGTCAGAACTAATCACATGATCTCCCCAAACCCAAGGAGGCTATGAAGGGCACGTGTTCAGCTGGGGTCATTATAATGACTACTAGCCCATCTCAAGAAAATGATGGGCTCAGAGGCCAACATGACTACTGACTGTAACCATGCTGAAAAAGTTAATGTTCCTGAAGGATATGTCAATTAGATTGTATGTGAATGTCAACTGCCTTAGTAACATGGGAGCAGAGCCCTGGATTTTGATATTGGCAATGGGCTATTCAAGCTCTTTCTGGAAAAGAGGGGTTTAGATAGGTAGAGGCAAGCCTTTGGTTCTTCTGACAGGTCAATCCCTGCTGTAGAAATGGAAGCATTAGTTCAGCAAAGCCTTAAGTCCATTCAGTATTTGATTCTTTCAGTTTCCCTTGATCTCATTTAGTAGATTCATGAAACTTTTCTACAAAGGAAGGGATAGTCAGGTGGAAGCACATGTCTAGTTTGCTCAGTGTAGTTTTATTTTAAATTAGTACTTTGATATTCTGGCTTTACAGATTTGTTTTCTTGTGAGCTTCATTAGCCTGAACTCAGCTTCTTAAGTTGAATCAATTCCAGGACACTGAAGAAGTGGAGTTTCTGAGCCAGTGCGGCTGGAAGTCAGGCACTGAACTCGAGACGGTTCACCAGAGGAAGGGGTTGGCTTTGTTTTGTCGTGTTTTTTGTCAGGGAAGTTGGCTGGCTTCCCCTGTGTGACAAGTGGCCTCCCCTAACGTTGTCAAAATCTCTTTCTATGTAGTCCTTGCCAATACTTATTTAACTCTATCAGGAACACATATGTAGACCATATGTTATTTTATTTTTATTATTTTTTTTAAAAGATTTTTACTTATTTATTTGACAGAGAGAGAGAGATCACAAGTAGGCAGAGAGCCAGGCAGAGAGAGAGGGGGAAGCAGCCTCCCTGCTGAGCAGAGAGCCCGATGCGGGGCTCGATCCCGGGACCCTGAGATCATGACCTGAGCCGAAGGCAGAGGCTTTAACCCACGGAGCCACCCAGGCGCCCCTGTAGCCCATATTTTAAATGGACGATAACCAAGTGAAAACCAGAGAATTTGTAAGAAAACTCCTAGGTAAAACCACCTTAATAAAATACAAAGCGGCGCAGGAAATGTCCTAAGATAATGTTCTAGTAACTACAAGCACCATTATTATTTAGTACTTCCAACCATAAGTTGAGACATACGGAAATGCTCTCTCTAGTGGTATGTTTGAATATGAAGGAATGCTTCAGCCGCACTATTCTGGGCAGTAAAGCACAGAACGTAACATTTTAACGTGGGCACCATTTCAAGCAACTGAGGGACAGAGTGGGGGATGACCTCTCATTTCACCCTGTTCTCCTCGCTTCTTGTAATTCACCAGCCAGGGGAAGCAGTGCAAAGCGATAACAATAACTAATAAGTGATAATTCTGTAGGGTTCTCTTATTGTTTTATGAAGGAAATGATAAAGTATGCATTGCCATAGGCGGTTCTCTTTAAGTATGTTTTCTATCGAATTTGTAGTCTAACATATTTATTTTGTGAGTCAATATCTTCGTGTTATCATATAAATGACCACACAGGTCAGAGAGAACAGAAAATCCTCTGTGCTACTTCCTACCCCACTAATGACATACCTGCTTAATATGCCAGCTTGACTTGGCTATGGTTTCAAGGTATTTAATTTAGCACTAATTTCGGTGGTGTTGTGAAGGTATCTTGTAGATGTGATTAACATCTACAGCCAGTTGATTTTAAAGACTGTTTTTGATGATCTATGGGCTTCATCAAATCAGTCGGAAGATTTTAAGAGCAAAGCTGAGATTTCCCTGAAATCTAGAAGAAATTCTGACTGTCAACCACAGCAGAGTGCCAGGATATATATGTCTTATTGGTTGTTTCTCTGCTAGAACCTTACAATGCTTCTTTTTTTTTTGGTCCTGGGTGGTGAAGAGCTGCTGTCACAAATACCTACAAATGTGGGAGGGACTTCAGAATTAGTAATGGAAGAATTTTGAGAGACGTGATAGAAACATCCCAGACTGCCTTCAAGAGACTGTTGGTAGAAAGACAAAAGTTAATTGTGTTTCTGGTGAGATCTCTGAAGGAAATGAGGTACATATTACTTGAAACTGGAGAAAAAACTGTTGTTTTTATCAAGTGGCAGAGGACTTGGCTGGAGTGCGTTCTATTGTCGGTTGCAAAGCAGAACTTGTAAATGATGAACTTGGATTATTTTGCGGGATTTCTAAGTAAAGTATGAAAGTTGCAGCCTGTTTTCCCCTTGTTGCTTATAGTCAAACGAGAGAAGAATGAGAATTTGAGAGGAAAAATGTTAAATAAAAAAGAAACAGCATTTGATGATTTGAGAGGTTGTCAGACTATCCAGACGGTGAAGGATGCTAAAATTAGGAAATTCACTGTTGGGAAAAAGTATTCTGGGAGAATAGGCCAGGGTATGGCTATGGGGTATGGCTGGACAACCTTTTGGCCAAGGGTATGGCTGGACAACCTGTTTTTGAAGAGATTAGGTATGTGGCTTGGATCCAATTAGTCATCTCAGAAGAATTCTGGGTTAGAGATGGGGTTTTTCAGGGGAAATCTTGTTTAATGAATGGATCCCTTTGACATACATGGGGGGGACCATGAGGTTTTTGGGAATGCCAGCAGAAACACTTCCAGGTTGGGATGGAAAGGACAGTAACTGAACAGAATTAAAAAAAAAAAAAAAAAAGGCTGTCAGCTTTCCAAAATTCAGTAAGTAGGAAATGAGCTACAAGGCTGCAAACATGTGCTCCTCTTCGAGGAGCAGGAAGAATGGCTCCGAGTAGGGAGATGCAGGCCCGGGGGCTGAGAGGACAGGAGCGGCTGCTGGGGGCACAGTGGACAATGCGGCTGCTGTCAAGGGGCACGAGCTGATGGAGCTAGCCGCGCGCACAGAGTCAGGAGCCTTAAGCCACAGAGGACAATTCGCAGGTCTTGAAACCGAAAGGAATTTTCCTTGTTGGGTTCTGAACTCTACTGGGGCCAGTGATCCCTTAATTCCTTCCAGTTTGTCCCTTTTGGAGAATGCCTACCTTACACCTGTGCCACCGTCGTATCTTGGAAGTAGATAATTTGTCTTCTAGTTCACAAGTCCACAGATGGAGAAGAATTTTGGTATAGGATGCATTGGTCCTAGAGTCTCACTCACACCTGACTCAAATGATTTAGATGATGAAACCGGGGAACTTTTGAGCTGATGATATTTATAGAAGACCTTGGACTTAGAGTTGGTGTTGTTCATGACTTAAGACTTTGGGGATGTGGGGATGGAGTGAACATATTTTTCACAGGGAATGGACATCAAGTCAGAGGCCAGAGTGCAGAATGTAGTGGGGTGAATAGAGGACCTCTGAAATTATGTCCATCCAGAGCCTCAGAATGTGACCTTATTGGGAATAAGGGTATTTGCAGATGTAACTAAGGTAAGAATCTTGAGAGGAGCTCGTCCCGGATTAGGGTGAACCCTAAATCCAATGATGAGTATCCTCATAAGAGAAAAGAAGAGGCACAGAAACACAGGGGAGAAGTTTACATGAACATGGAGTGGAGAATGAGATGTTGCTGCCACAAGCCAAGGAATGCTGGGAGCCTCCACATGCTGGAAGGACAAGAAAGGATTCTCCGCTAGCGAGCGCGGCCCCACCGGCACCTTGTTTCCAACTTCTGATCTCCAGACCTGGGAGAGAATATGTTTCTGTTGTTTTAAGCCACCAGATTTGTGGTAATTTGTTAGGATAGCCCTAAAAAACTAATACATAGCCTTATATCACTTATTTATAAACACAAATTAGCATCTATTATGGGACTGCTCTTTGTGAAAGGCACTGACCTAGGTGCTAGGATATAACAGTGAGCAAAATACATTTATAAAATATACCAATATACAGGAGCGCCTGGGTGGCTCAGTGGGTTAAAGCCTCTGCCTTCGGCTCAGGTCATGATCTCAGGGTCCTGGGATCCAGCCCCGCATCGGGCTCTCTGCTCAGTGGGGAGCCTGCTTCCCCCTCTCTCTCTGCCTGCCTCTCTGCCTACTTGTGATCTCTCTCTGTGTGTCAAATAAATAAAAATTGAAAAATATATATATACCAATATATAACGTAAAGTCATTACCACATGACATGATAAGTTCTATGACAAGGATAAGCTCAAGAAGCTACGGGAATGCAGAACCGGGGTACCCAACCCAGTCTAGGGTATTTAGGGAAAAACTCTGAGAGAGTTACAAGTTATTTGGGGAAGGGGATGGAGTGAAAAAAGAGCATGTAAAAAATCCCAGAAGCAAGAGAATACAGAAAGTTCATTCAAGAGACTGTGAATGGTTATATAAGTCTGGCGTTCTGGGTGTGATGCAAGTCTAAGGAGGTGGGCGGAGCTTAGCTTGGAGATTGTTAGGATGGACACAAGGTGGCAGAGAGAGGGACAGAGACAGAGAATGACAACAAGGCTTCGGGTACTGTAAATACTGGGGCCATTCCTGAAATAGAAACAAGAGGAATACCAGGCTTGGGAAGGAAGACGATTTCAGTCTTGAGCATACCGAGTCTGAGGGAAATGTGGGCTAGCCAATGGAAGACGTGCAGGAAGCCACTGGACTTGAGTTCGCGGCGTTCAGGAATGAGATCGGAACTCAAACCCCTCAAGTAGAGGTGGTGCGATGTTTGCAAATGGAACCTGAAGAAATGAAGAGAATTGTTTTAAGAGGGTCAGCTTTGAAGGAAGAGAAACAGGCTAGAGAAGTCACTAGCGGGAAATGCCAGTTGAGGATGGGTTGATTCGGAGAACGTCTTGAACACTGAAATTGGAAGCAGAGAGGGAGATGCTACGGAGTCAGGAAAGAGGCGAGGACTGAAGGGGAGGGCGCGGTCCCGAGGAGGCAGAAGGAGATGGGCTCAGAGCACGGGCGGGTGATTTGAAATGACCCAGAGTGGAACGCCTCTCCCCCTGTTCCCAAGGGAAAGAGGGAAAGGATGGGCTCCGGAGCGACTTCAGTGGCCAGACATTGTAGTCGTTGTTTATTGCCACGTAACAAACTGCAAACTTGGCAACTTAAAATGATGGCTATTTTGTCTTAGAGTTTCTGTGGCTCAGCACAGCCTCACGCAGTGCCTCTGGGTCATGGTCTTTCCTAGGACTGTCGTCAGGCTCCTAAACCTGCAGTCCTCTCAGGGCTCAACTCGGTGAGAAATGGTGACGTAGGCAACCCCGACCTCCACACCCCGGCACAGATCAATAATTAGAGAGCCTCCCGTGAAGAAAAATAACGCCGGGAGAGCTCCGGAGCCCACTTAAGAAACTTCGGCAACGCAGTGAAACCAAAATATCCCTGAGGATGGCCACCCCAAGAGAGAGACAAGTCAGCTCACTCGGCCCGCATTATCCCTTCCCCAAACCAGCCCCGCCCAGCCCCGAAAAGGAACCCCCCAGTTACGAAGAGTTCCCCTGACCAGGCAAGGAAGACCGACGTGAGCAGCTAGCTCCGTCAGCCTTTGCGGGCACCAGAGAAAGGTCCTGCTCTGATTTCAGCGCACCCAGCCTGGCAGAGCTGAGACTCGTACAGAGAGCTGGGAGAGAGGAAGAAAGCGGGGCCGCCAACAGCCGCTGCCATGGTCCCCAGCGACCAGCAGACCAACCCAGCAGATTTCATCGCTAAAGCAACCAAGCACCGGCACCGCGGCGGCAGACCCCTGCAGATTTTGCCAGCTCTCGTCCCACGGGCACTTGCGGATAGCTAGGGACCCCGCAGCTGCTCGTGGGGCTCGTCTTTGGTCACCGACCCACAGGACTTCCCCCATCCGTAACTAGCGTTTCCAGTCGTGCACCTGCGTGCTCCCAGCCTGACCGCTGTCACGCTCCCATGACAAAACCCAGCAGCCACCGTGGGGCACACCAGATTCGGAGCTCCTGCGGTTACCAGCGTGCCTGCGGTGGGCCCTGGCCCTTGCTGCCGGCCCCCGCCCCGTGCCCACGTGTGTCTGCCACTGGCCTCCACTGCTGCAGAGGTCCCTGCAGTCACATTGGCGCACACCGCCAGCTCTGGTCATCGCTGTGGCCTGCTGTGGTCTCCGGCCACTGGACCTGGAGGCACCACCGAGGACCCTGACAGCCCCTTGAGCCACTGCAGACTCACCACCGGGCTGGCCAAGGATCACATGCTTGTTGATATAGAAAGAAAAAATGGCTGGGAATGTCCCAAATCTGGGGAGAGATTTGAATATTCAAGTTCACAAAGCTCACAGGTCACCCCAGAAAATAAACTTAAAGAGAGCCTCTCTAAGAAACAAGGGCTGAAAGAAAAATAGTTGCCGACCAAGAATACTTTACCTGGCCAAGCTGTCTTTCAGGGGAGGGCAATGAACCTCGACTTCTCAAAAGGAAGTATATGAAAATGTTCTGGACTGGTTTTTTAAACTCCCACTTCCGCATCATCTGCTGAAAGGAAATCATAACAAAAGGTGTTAAAATATTGGGCTGCTCACAACAAGGAGAGCTCCCTTTTAGACGCGTGTGCGAGGAGGCTAACTCCTTTCATTTCTGTATAATACCGCATTTAGGGCTTCTGCACATTTTGAGGAAAGTGGAAAAGTGCTCAGAGGAGAAACTTCCATTATGAGAGCCTGAGTTTCACAGATAAGTCAGTCACGTCTGCTCTGGAGCAGCATTGGGGACCCGGTGTGCAGAACATTTTCTTCTGTAAGAAGCATGCAGACTGAATGGAATTTACCAAGATACACATTTGCAATGTCTGCCAAATATGCAGATTTGCTAAGTCTGCTTTGTGTTTAGATATCAAGAATCTTTTGTTTTCTCTTTTCTGTGGTTTCTTTAAAATCTTCGCAGAATACAAGAGAAAATTTGTTTTTCAAGCCAAAGTTCTCAAGAGTGAGAAAGAACACTTTTTGTTGCCTCAATTCGACTCAACACTCCATTAACTGTGGAAAGCATGGTCCCTGGTAAGATCTGACAGAATCAAGTCTAAACTCTAAGGGGCCAGCACATTTGTCATGAAAATTTTCTCTTTTATTCAACAATAGACACTTCGGTTGTAACCTGAGTCAGAACATACAACTACTCAGGTTCATAGAGACGCCAAGAGAAAGATAGGACAGTGTCTATTCATTTGTGTGGTGTGCTTAAACTAATTCGCTGATTGCTTTGTCAACTGAGCATTGGTGTCCTTTTAGGGACCAGGAAAAAAAAAAAAGGCTCTTCGTTGAAAGAAATGCGTGCCTGTCTCATCTTGAACTTATGAGATTTGGTCTCCAAGTCAGCCTTTCACCATAAATGTCCCTTTGCCATGCCCAACCCCAAACTCTTTCCTGCAGATCGTGTACTGTGCTCCCTTTACTCAGCACCCCCCCAATCCCACTGTACCTGTTCTTCCATCTGTCATTAAAATATCAGAGTCATTTAACCTTCTTTTCTAGCAATTTCCATGTCATGCTACAGTAGGTAGCGCAATCACTCTCATTTTCATTACCTGAACTCTTAGAAAATGTGATCACAATAGTCACAATGCGAAAAATCAAAACTAGGTTTATTCTGATAAAAAGCACAATAACTCATCCAGGGGCAAAGTGAAAAGTGGACCGTTAAGGCTCGTGATTACCAGGCTCGGAACCGCACACTAAGCGCTCGGAGAAATACAAGTGACTGATCCAGCGCAGCGAACCGCGGATAATGGTTGCCAGCGTCGGCAGTTGCTGGGGTCGGAATGTTTGTGTCCCCCTCGAATTCGTGTATCGAAACCCAACTCCCGAGGTCATGGTATGAGGAGGTGGGTTCATCGGGAGGTGGTTGGGGTGTGAGGGTGGGGTCCTTCTGCGTGGGCTTCCTGCCGTCACCGAACAGGCGCAAGAGGGCGCCCTCTCCTCTTCTGCCACCTGAGGACAGAAAAAAGACGCCATCTGTGAACTGGGAAGTGGGCTCTGACCAAACACAGAATCTGCCAATGCCCTGATTTTGGGCTCCTAGCTTACAGACGTGTGAGAAACAATTTTCTGTTGTTTATAAGCTACTCAGTCGGTAGCATTCCGTGACAGCAGCCCAGACTAAGAATCATGGGGAAATAAGCAGCAAGGGCCACCCTAGAAGGTGGGTAATCTGCATTGCAGTCATCTGACATCAGAAACTGTGTAGTTTCAGCCCTATTTTTTGGGCTGCTGTATGGGTTTTGTACTTTTCCCCTAATTTTCCGTTTCCATGGGCACTGGGACTTTCTGCATCTCCGGGAGAGAGACACTCGGTGCTAAAACAGGGGTAATCCTGGGCAAACTGGGATGGTTGGCCGTCCTATGTTATAAAGAGGTCCCTATACTCCAAAAGGGTCACAATGCTCTTGTCCAATAGATAATACAGGTTGCGAGGCCCCTCTTCTAAATCTGCCACAACTGTCTGTGCTCCCCGAGATTCTGCAATGGCTTTCCCGAGGAATATACTTCTCTCTCCACTCTGTTGTTCCTTCTCAGCACACTTTGGACTGGCCGTTTATTTTTGGGGCAAAAGTAAAGCGAGACAGTGACCTTCACCATGGAAATGGAGCATTGAGATGATGATCTGCACAATCCAGACAAAGAGGATTATTATCGTTGTTGGTAATTTGAAACCAGGGAGACGTGGGCGTGGGCAATCTGATCACTGCTCCCTTCCGTACATTTGGATACATGCAAAGGAAGGAGCCTGTGCTTCTGAGCCAGAGCGGCCTCTGAAATCTTCCAGCTGAGGCCAACGAAGAACAGGAAATGTCTGAAACACCAGCTTTCTCCCTCAGAGGCGTCATTGAATGTAAGAAGCTCCGGCTGGATCTCTAGGAATCATCTTTGTTCTTCCCTTCCCTGCACCTTTTAAGGAATTTATTATTTCTCTGGGGCCTGCTTACGACAGTGGTCCTCACGACTAATCTCCAGAAATGAACTTCCCCTTACTTCATCCCAGATGATTTCTGAATCGTCTCCCTCCACTCCTGGAGTCAGAAGGGAGTGTGGTGTGGGCCCACCTGGGGGGCTATTTGAATTTGAGGTGCGGTTGGTTTATGCTACTGTTGTGTGCATTCACTGTCACTTCTAATCTTTTTCCTCCTCTATTTTTTGCTTATTTTTATTTGTGGTGATGACTCACCCTTCCCTGCTCTGCCCCCTCCCTTTCTGCAGGTGCACAATCTAAGCAGGCATTTGGAGCCCTAGAATCTTTCAATTCAGTTGAGTGAGGGGCTAAATTTTGCCTCCTAGGTCCATTTCCTAGAGCTGCCTATGACTGAGGGGCTTACACCACAGAAAGAAAGAAACAAACAACAAACAAACAAAAAGCCTGAATGGGGACTTCTTGGAATTGTAGCAAATACTATTTCAGAATTTTCTAAATTTAGTATCTCCACTGGTCTCATCTTGGGGGAAGTAGACACTGCCTTAAAGACCTGCTATCTGAATTTCCCCACTTTTCAGTGTTGTTCATTTTTAAGATGTTCCCTAGCAAGATCAAAAATTTCTGCAAAACTCTCAACATTTCTACAAAAACAAAACTAAGCAATCAAAAGAACAACAGAAGGGCACATCTATTTCCTGAATAATATTTCAGCCACGCTGAATTGCACCACGACCTATGAGCACATTTCTGGAACACAAAAGTACCTTCGGGGATGAGAAAGAGAGTCTGGGTCAAATGGAAAGAGAAGATGTTGTCTAGCAAGCCTCAGAGGCTGTGACCTCACTCGTCTCCATTATGTGACTGCTCGGGCTCATGCAGCCCGCGCACATCTTTCAGGGAGAGGAAGAGCTGCGGTCGGAGGGCCCAGTGATTCACCTTCGACACTGGAAGATTTGCAGTTTGGTGGTGAAAAGAGGCAGAAATATTCAGAGCTGCCCGCTGGAACTCAAGGCAATGTTTAAAAAAATGTCGGGGTTGTTAAAACCATATTTTATCCAGTTGTCTTTAGTAGTGACTGAATCTCCCAAGGGGCCCAACAGCTGTTTTCGTGGTGCTCCCTGGGATCCCAACCCTGAGCGTTGCAAAATTGCTAGAGAAAGCCAATTAATTTGCTGCCAGGAATGTTCTTGGTGCCAGACAAGGATCCTTGCTCTTGCCTTTCTCAAAGTTTTTGACTTGCTTAGCAATGGTTTTCAAACCAAGATCCTACAGTGGACATTGCACATTCCACAATGAACATGTTTAGCACTCAAGTGTTCTGTCGCTAAACTAGAACAATGGGGATTACATTCCAATTCAGCGAGAAAACAAAATTACAGAATGGATCTCCAATTTGAGCCATTTCTGCCATAAAAGTGTTGCAAGCCATCCGCACTTGAAGGAACAAGTAGCTCACAAAAAAGCAAAAGAGAAAAAAATGATTGAAATGTCTGCCTCTTGGAATCGTAACTCTGCCGCTTATGTGGGCAAGTGAATCCACTGCTCTAATGCATTAATTTTATCATCTATAAAATGGAGATATAAAAAGTTAGAGTTCATTCAAATCAGAGGACTTTTGTAAAGATTTAATCTTTGCAGGTATACTTATTTTGTACATGTTACAAAAATGTTACAAAAAAAAAGACTCGAAAATGTTCATCATTTTTAAAAAGACATGGCTACTTGAAAACATGAAATGTGATCTTCTAGTAAGACATCGTTTCCTGGTTTGTGTGATAGAATTACATGCATGAGTATTTCCCTGTGGTTCCACGTCAAAGGCTCCTCCTCTTGATGAAGCTTGTCAACCAAAACACCTAGAATTTTCTATTCTGCCTTGCAGTAAACTTCACTAAATACGTTTCCTTATACATTGCCAACATTTCCACCTTTGTCTAAGAAGAGAAGAATCCTTGTGCTAAGATTTAAATTTTGGATTCCATCATTTTGTGTCCCTTCTATTACTTTGTCATTCTTCTCTAGTAAAAACAAGACAACAGGTCCAAAATGGAGTTGTGTATGCTAAGCCCCATATTACCAAGCCTAAACTTAACTTGATTACAGTTTCAGCTCTCCCAGAAATGGAATTTTAAACTAGTCCATCAGGAGTCACCTGATCAGAATTAGTTAGGTCAGATGACAGATCCCTGCCATCCCCTGAAGGAGAGTAACCTTGTCATAACCAACCCACTTTTTTTTTTTTTTTTTTTTTGCCTAGCATCACTTCCTTGTTCCCACTCCTTTGTGTCTATAAAAGTCTTTCCTTTCGTACAACTCCTTGGAGCTCCTTTCCGTCTGCTAGATCAGGTATTGGCCAATTCAAATCAATTTTTGCTCAAACTCTTAAAAAATTTGATATGCCTCAGTTTCTTTTCTTTCTTTCTTTTTTTTTTTTTTTTTTTTGCCTCAGTTTCTTTTAACACCAATCTCGATTTAAGAGTGGCTCAGTTAAGGGATGAGCTTTCCACTGGCTTAATTTCTCCAGATGCCCACATCTTCACCCAGCTTGTGACCGTTTTCCCACAAAGCCTTGCCTCAGCACCATCTACCCTTCACCCCTGTTATGTATGAATCCATCCATTAGGTCTCACCTAAGTGGCCTTAAGTCTACGTCATCTTGATTTTCTTCGGTATTTATTTCTTTTATACATATCTTCTCCATAACTAGATTACGAAGTCCTTAAAGTTAGGAATACCATATATATTTTTTCTTTACTTATCGTTGCCCCTTGCAGCTCCACACAGAGTATGGGACCCATACTTGGTGCTCCGTGAATACCTACTTTACAAACTCTTTCCTATTTCAAAGCTGAAGGCATTTAGGGAATCCTAAAAGGACTTACTCATGCAATCCCAAAGGGCAGGTATGAATGCGGGATTAGTGCTAATAATGAATCAGCATATGGTATTTATAATATGTTTTACCATATCTAAATTGATCTTCACAACACCTCAATAAGGAAGGGAGGAATTATGGCAGCTATCTTTATTTTACAGAGAAGGACTCTGACTCATGAGAATTGAGTTACTAGCTCAAAGTTGTGCAGACTGAACATTTTAGCAGCAGAATGAGAACCAGGTATCCTGACTCCCTATCCTGTACTCTTCCAACGGTGTTGCACTGCTGCCTTCCCAATTTGATGAAATATTTCCCTACCTTCCTCTGTAGGGGGCGTCATCCTTTGTCTTCGAACCAAGAACTCCCATTGTGAAGAAATTCTTTTCCTGCTTTTCTTACCTGAACTAAATATACATAAGAGTTGTGGTCCTGGTTAGGGGCAGATCGTTTGCATTTTAAGGGAAAATGTCCTTCAGAGCGGATGTTTGTCCTGGAATCTAGTTATACCAGGTGCCCAGGCTTGGAAGTCAGGGCAAGGTAGAAGGCAGCTGGCAGATTCTACAGAGCTGTTGAAGGCAAAGAGGCTAACGCCCCTGGGTGGCACTTAGGAGCTCTCTCCTGTTGTGGTACTTCAGAACTATTCTCATTAATGTTGGCACTTTGAAGAAGCAAGCCACGGTCTCCGGATTTCTAGGGATTTACCGTGGGGACATAGATTTACCATGCAAGAGTTGGATGAAAGCTGAAAATTTGCCTCAAACAGTGAACGTTACCTTCCAGTCAAGGGGAAAAAAAAAAGTAAAATTAGAAGTTCCCGGAGATTCTCTTTTTAGCAATTCAGATTCATAGTTAAGACATACCTTGAAAAAAAAAAAATAAGACATACCTTGAGTGTCATAGAAAAGTGGAGAATTCTGTGAACATTTAATAAGTATGTAATGCTCAAATCATAGCAGTAATACATTCAGCAATTTAATGTTAAAAATAAACAATAGGGTATTGTGGAAGAGTATAGAGATATGAACGAAGCCAGAAGGGACTAATATAAATATTTCTGGATGGCCAAAATGTATTTTAATAGACTCTCTAACACACAAAATGCAGCTTAATGAAGGTATAGTGATGTCCATAAACAGGCATCCGGCATATTACATAAGACTGGAGAAATGAGGTAATATTTCTCTTGGCCAAGACTATGGCTTTGTTTCACTCTTAAGCAGTTGAACCATTGTGCTTAAATCACTTGCTTAAATAAATCAGATATATTGTTTGTTTCTTCATTGCCCTGATGGGTTGCTTGATGGAACAATTCGACTGTAATGGCTGAATTATGGCAGCATTGATGATGTCTATAAATCCAGCCCAGAGAGAATTGTGTACTTTTCAGAGGAGAAGATACATTATAGATTTCTTAGTCCAGCATATGTAACCAAATCTGCCCTAACAGGTTTCATCCATAAACTCTCATGCTAGAAGGAATTTGGAAGTACTAATGAGACTTTTTGGTAACATTTGACATTTGCCTCCTGCACCATACTGGGAAGAGCTTGGACTTTGGGGTCAGAAGATGTGAATTCAAGTTTTAGTCTTATCTTGTAGCTATGTACTTGGGTAAGTCACAATCTCGGGGGGCCCACTTGCTCATTTGCAAAATAGGGGCAGTAATACCCACCACACAGGTCTGTAGAAGGACTATATAGTTATTTCTTGTGTTTATGTCATTGACACAGAAAGAATCCCCTGAAAATTAAAGCTATCAGACATTTATTTGGGCAATTAGAATTGCAACTCAGGAGACATAGAATCAGGTAGAAGGCTGACCAGTGTTCCGAGGAAGACAAAGAGGGGGCAGAGTTATAAGTCAATGGACACTTGTGCTGTTTCCATAATTTGGGTTTTGTAGATAATGCTGCTATATACATCAGAATGCATATATCCCTTTGAATTAGTTTGAATTAGCATTTTTTTTTCCTTTGGGTAAATAGCTAGTAGTGCAATTGTTGGATTGTAGGGTAGTTCTATTTTTAACTTTTTGAGGAATCTCCGTGCCGTGTTCTAGAGTGCCTATACCAGTTTGCATTCCCGCCAATAGTGCAAGAAAGTTCCCCTTTCTCTACATCCTTTCCAAAGCCTGTTGCTTCTTGTATTATTGATTTTAGCCATTCTGTATGTGTGAGGTGATATTTCATTGTAGTTTTGATTTGTATTTCTCTGATGATGAGTGACGTTGAGCATCTTTTTTATGTCTGTTGGCCATCTGGGTGTCTTCTTTGGAAAAATGTCTATCCATGTCTTTGACCCATTTTTAAATTGGATTATTTGTTTTTTGAGTGTTGAGTCATAGAAATTCTTTATATATTTTGGATACTAACCCTTTATTGGATATATATTTGCAAATATCTTCTCCCTTTGCCTTTTGGTTTTGTTGATTGTTTCCTTCAATGTGCAGAAGCTTTTTGTTTCGATGAAGTCCTGATAGTTTATTTTTGCATTTGTTTCCCTTGCCTCAGAAGACAGATCTAAAAAGAAGTTGCTATGGCCGAAGTTAAAGAAGTTACCGCCTGTGTTCTTTTGTAGGATTTTTATGGTTTTCTGTCTACATTTATATCTTTAATCCATTTATTTTATTTATTTCTGTGCATTTTTATTTATTTTTGTGCATGGTGAGAGGAAGTGGTCCGTTTTCCTTCTTTTGTATGTTGCTATCCAGTTTCCCCAACACCATTTGTTGAAGAGACTGTCTCTTTCCCATTATATATTCTTTCCTGCTTTGTCCAAGACTAATTGACCATACTCTTGTGGGTTACAAAAGGATTTTAAGTAGGGAATGTAACATATTGCATTTATGTTCAGAAAGATGGATGGAGTTCCTGAAGAAAAGAATATAGCTAAGGAGATGCAGAAACAGTGATAAGGTCTGAAGAAAGGTGGTAGTTGGAGAATAAGTGAAAGAGGTCAAATTCCAGGATTGCTTCGGAGGTAAAAATTATACTGACGAGGCCACAGCACTCAGAGCATATGTGAGCACACGTCCCCACCTGAGAGGGCTGCGGGCAAAAGCAAGATTCATGTGAAACCAGGAGGTGAGGCATGAGTCTGTGAGAAGAAGGAAGGTGGGCGATAAGATTAGGATGATTCTAAGCCCTGGGATAGAAGTTCTAGGAGCCTAGATGGTAGGAACGTTTGGGATGTGAGGGTGAGAGCAGCAGAGAAGGGGTGTGACTGGAAGACTATGAATAGAGTATGGGAGAGAATGGATGAGGAACGCGGCTGTCACTCAGAGCGTCGGCCATGAAAAACCATCCAAGTAAGTCATTCGTTTGCTTGATAAATACGTATTACTCTCCAACAGTATGCTAGGTGAAGGGACTACAATAATGAACCGTTTGTACTGGGAGGGACTGACTGGTCAGGTGGTTTCAGATGAGCTTGGTGTTCAGTTGATCTGGTGCCCATGCCGGCTTCGGACAGTGGGAGATCGGATGTCCTTAGCGTTTATGGCCTTGCCTACGAAAGGCAGCATAGCGATGTCTGTCCTGGGCTATTCGTGTCTTGGACTCAGCCAAGCCGGAGTCCGCTTTGATGTGTGCGGTGTGTGGCCTTGAGAAAATAATTCAACCTGAGTCTCAGTTTTTTCATTTGTAAGATTAGGATGACGACATTAGTCATCATTTGAATTAGTATTCAAATGAGGTGCATTTAAGGGCTGAGTAAGGTACCTGGCTCAGAGTACGCATAAAAATAACTAATTGTTTCATCTTCATTATGCGGTGCATATATCTCTAGCCGTGGGTAAATCGAAGACCTGGCTACCTGAGGACATGGGCCTGCTCTGAGCTCTCCGAGGCCAGTGTGGGCTGAAGCCGCACATTATCTAAGCAGCAGCTTCCTGAATGGCCACAGAGATGGGTTTCATGCAGAAGGACCTCAAAATTGCCCCTATTCTGGAAGTTGGCTTATGTTTCCACCTTCAGCAAGTGAGATCTTTACAATGTCTAATAAAAGTAGAACACGATATTCTCCTTTCTTAGATTAGGTGTCCATATTTCCTCACTGGGAATTACAGCTAATGAAAAATAATGTGTGTGTCTATTGAATTGGTTGTAATTACCAGATGCCAGTGATCAGTGTGGTTTATGATGCAGGTGACAGGCACACTCTAAAAGAACACTGGCAGAAAGCCTCATGGGATGAGGTGGGTCGGAGATTTGAGGTTAACTCAACACATTTCTGCTAATGGACAGGGTACCCTCCCCAGGGTTTAATCAACTGGGGAGGACAGCGGTGCTTATTGAGCTGATGGATTCTCCGGGGCAGAAAGCTTCCCAGAGCACACGCAGCCAGAGGAACGAGACTGACTCTGTGGGGAGAGCCGAAACAGTGGTGCAGGCTGGGGCACCAAGCAAAGGCATTATTTTGTCAGTTGTCAGAGCAATTCTGCTTACTTGGGTTAGACGGATTTTCTGGAATTGAGGGTTTGTTATGTGGGACCCATTTTTCAAAGGTAGACAAGTGTTATTGGAACTGCAGGAGATGTTAAATCGGTTCCTGATTTTACGAGGATGGGTAAGGCCTACGGTGATATGAAAAAGTAGAGCAGCAGCATGATTTTCAGACCCCTCGTCTGCTTTTTGGACCTCCAACAATGCTCCCCATTGCTAGCAGGGGCACATGTAAACTATCGGAGTATGTGAATCATTTCTTTATATTGTGTGACATTCATCTACGGAGCTATAAAATAGCTAGTGTCAACACGTCGTCTCTCTTTGCTCTCCATGGAAACACTTGACTCTTGGTTGACAGAGCAGAGAGAAGTCGGGCTTTGAAAATAGCCAGACTTGGGTTCAAAATCCACTTCCACCAACTGAGCGAGCTTGGCCAAGTTACCTTCTATTTCAGAAACCTCCAGGGCCATCTCTGCAGTGTCAGTAAACAAGCCAGTGCAGAAGAGCTAGCTGCAGGCAGTAAGCAGGAAAGCCTGCTCAAGCACAGAGTGCAAGGCCCCAAGCCCCCTCTCCCTTGCCCGACTCCTACGCTGCACAGCGACCTGGGAGAAATACCACCAAGAGCCTGGAATTCTAGACTTGGCTCTGCCACTAACGCATGGGGTGTCCCTGCGCCGGTCATGGACCCCGGTGGGCTCTCGCTTCCTGTTGGGAAGATGCAAGACTTGTCTCACGATCCCCAAGATTCCCTGCAGGCCCCGGGTGGGTGAACATCCTCACTGCGTAGGTTTGCTCACTACAGACTCGAACCTCGGTCTTCTCGCACCTGCCCCACAGCCTCCTGTTTCCTCAGCCCACGCGACCCTCCTGTCTCGGCAACAGTGTCCGATTTCCCGCCTCACTCACTGTGCACTCGATTAGAAGCAGCCTTATTTTATTTATGATCCTTTCCAGATTTTAGCTCTTGTCTCTGCATCTGGAACACAAATCTGCCTGAGTAAGGGAGTGCGTTCTACCCCTGGCTTCTTTCAGTCTGCGCCGGGAAGGGCAGAGGGGATGAATAGCTCGTCGGAGCAGCAGTCACCAGGACCGGTCCAGAAGCGCAGACGTCTGAGCTTTTGAATTTAGAGCAGGGAGCGGTACCATTCTGCGAGGGGCTGAGTCTTGCTCCTCTGCACCAATAATCTGCTTGTTCACCTCTTGCCTTCCTTCTTCTTTTTTTTTTTTCAGCCCTCTGCAGAGACCTGTGCACTTTATCGAGGCCAACCTACGCACATGGTGAACTAAAAGCCTGCCTTCGCTCTGAATGTCTGCGGCGTGAAGTAAGTCCTTCTCCAGCTGAAGCTGTGAGAGGTTTTCGGTTCCTTTCTCCCGGAAGCCAGTGGGCAGAACCAGTCCGTGTGACACTGTATAGTCTCTGCGGGGACAGGCGGATGGGACTCACAGTGAGTTCGGTTTCCAAGAACGTCTTTCCTGGGGGTATGGCCAATGAGCTCCCCTTTGAGTGTGCCAACGAAAGAGGCGCACGGGGACACCCGGCCCAGCGGAAATGCTCCAGCCCCAGACAGGGAAGATGCCGGACGCCGGCGCGGGCCCTGAATGCCTGCCGGGCGGCCACAGACACTGGACACCGCCTAACTCTGAGAAACCGATTGTACTGCTGGGGTGCAGCCCATCAGCAGCTAATTCCGTAAGGAAACTCTTAGTGGGAGTAACAACAAGAAGCAAGGGTCATCTAGGCTACATTCACGAAGTCATAATCTATGTGAGGGCTCTATTTTTATTTCTTCATTAATTGTTTGCTGTGCAGGAGGGACGTCAAACAAGAATCACTCCTCTACCTCCCCTGGGCTCATACGCTGTCATCGGTTTTAAAAACAGCATCTAAATTCACACAGGGCTGCTCCTATTTAACCAGCCTGAACCCGTTTGGCCCTCAGCGCCCCGGTTGCCTCAGGGGTTAGCAAGGCTCTCTGCCACGCTCGCCAAATGCCCAGTCAGGTGCTGGCGGCTCAGATGCTGGTTTCAGTGCGGTTCAGAGGTCATCACAACAACAAAATTGACATTCAGGTCCCTAGGATGGTGACATACGCTTTCTGAACATGGGACAACTGTGACCGACTGGTGTGCTTTCCAACTCCCCCGTCATTCGTGAGTAGCTCTTTAAAGGATAAAATTAATGGTCACCTAATGATACTGGAGAAAGAGTGGGAGAGGGCATCGACCCTCATCGTTAGAGGTCTTGCCAGTAAAAACTGACCATCAGAAATCCAGATTAACTTTAAAATATACGTCTTGGAGGTCCACTGTACGTAAAATACCCCACTAGGCGTTAGAAACCTACCAGTGAACAAGAGAGACAGGAGAGAGAAGGAAGACAGTATTGGGGGAGCAAGGAAGGGATCCTGGGCAGGTCTTAGAAGGCGCAGGGAGTTTTCCGAGGAAGCGGAATGTCTGCTTGGCCCTGAAGGACGCCAAGGACTTTGGTGAGTAGAGGACTTTTAAATGATAGTTTCCTTTGGCCATCTGACAGACTGAGCATCTGTTCCGTTGTCTCTGGGGACCGTGAGCAGCTTTGGAAAGAGCAGGTACTTCTGCACATTAAATTATAAGCCACCAGGCGGCTGGTTAGATGAAAGGGTTTGGTTTTACGATCTCTTTCCATGAAGTCACCACATGCTCACCTTCTGGCTGGCACGAGGTCCTAAGGCTGAAGTGTTCGGCAGTTGGTGACTGTTTTTGTTCTATAAGATTGAAGTTATTTTTCTTTTTTGATTATGAGCACAGTCAGGGGCAATTGTTTTTAAAGTTGAGAAAGGCAGAAAAGGAGAGAACAAAGAAATAGAGAGTGATGCCACAGTGCGGACAATGTAATAATTTGCATTTACATAGATTTGCATTTCATTTGCATTTACATACACTTCATAGTCTTAAGGTCCATGAAATCTGAGCTATGTGTGACTATATTATTATTAGTCATTAAAAATGACTTTTGAAGTAGGCGTGTTTCTTATCCTTGCTTTACAAAAAGGAATAAACTGATAAAAAGAAATCCAGCAGTTCAATAAGTAAAGGGTAACATACCCACGTAGGCTTAGGCACCATTTTGCAAAGGTTTCACTTACCTTACTGACTCTGGATCCCAGAATTCAGCTGTCCCAGGTTCAGCTGTCACTTCTTAGCAAAGTGTTTTAATTTAACAGAACTTAACAGAAGTGGTTTAATTGAAATTGACTTGAGGCTTTGTAGGGAGAGTGGATGCTATTGACTATATATGACCTTGGCTGTGTTGGCCCACCTGTTTGGGTGTGGGCTGCATGAAGCAATATATCCCCTTGTTAATAGGGGAAGAAAGATTAGGAGGGTAAGGAGAGAGCCTAGCAGGCTGGGGGCTAGATAGAGACCAGCTAGAGAGAGGAAAAGCCCTTCATAGAAAAGTTTTGCATGCAAGTAAGAAAAAACCCTGGAAGAAGGGAATGTCTAGGTTTACCTTTTTGAATTTGTGCATTCACTAATGCTTTTGTAAGAATGCATTCTTCTGAAGGAACTAAAAAAGTGTTGAGTTGCATGTCTGAGTCAAAACAGTTGATCATAAAGACAGTATGTATGGATGAAGACCCAGCATGGAGAGAGGACTTTCCCCAGGCCATGGCACAGTGTGTGAGGGAGGAATGGGGGGGGGTGGTGAGGAGGGAACACTTGATGAATTCCCACTCCCTAGATTCGTAGGAAGCCCTAGCTGAAAACTGAGTTCCAGACAGAGACAATACATTGCAATTCATATGCCCAAACAGTGGAATCCATTTTGGTGCTCATGTGAGCTACCGATCTCTCCTTAGGTCATTATGACTCTGTGTTGGGCCCTCTAGATTCTGTTGACGTCAGGGTTTCCTGGGGAAGCCTTCCCAAGCCATCCAACTTTTTGTGCCTTCTATCGTATTGTTTCTATTGCCTGAAATGCCACAGTGCCTTCTCGACCCCAATCTTGTCCACTCTCTATTGAAATTCTGCCTCTCCTTGACTTCTTCCCCTGGATTGGAATGGTTTGTTTGCTTGTGTGGCTCCTTTACTATATAATCCCCTGGAATGCAGGCGTGGTCCCTGGAACAATGGTGGGTATATGATAAGCACCTAATACTTTATTGATTCAGTGAAGAAATCAATGAGAGCAAAATGGAAGTTCCATTTCTTTGGTAAGTCGTTTCTATTGTTGACCTCTACTAATGTCCACTTACCTAGGGAACGTTATTTCTAATACATACTAATAATATTTCCATTCCTCTTACTATATTTACTGGGTACTTATGTGCAAGACACTATGAAATCTTATGTAATCCTTACAATAGGCTGCAAGTCCAATGATTATCTCTACTGGTAAGAAAGTCAATTGGGAAAGGTAGGTGACTGGGCCAAGGTCATGAAGCTGGTAAATGATAGAGCCGGAATTTGTGCCTGGACAGTCTGAACAAAATCCCACATGCTCTTCTACTTACCTCGGCCGTTCTCCTTGTCCCTTGGGGCCAGGCAGAGACTTGGCTTCCTCGGGAAACTTTCCTACACCTGTGTCTTCATTGTCCATTTTCTCAACTCTCCCTGTTAGGACTGTAGTCCCTGGGAGGGGGGAATCCTGTCTCTCTTCTTCCCACTTTGTGTGGCCACCATCTTGTGAAGTTGTTGAGAGAGGGGTTCCTGTCTGTACCAGGCAGATGAGGAGATGGTGGCCTGGGGTTTTGTCTAATTGGACAAGGCCACCCTCTGTCAGAGTCAGAGGTCAGACTTCACTTTTCAGCTCTCACCCCAGGCTTCTAATCTGGAAGAAAATGCCTTAGCAGGGGTCCTTCCAAACAATTTGGGGCCAACGATAGAGTTTACAGAATTCTAGAATTGCAAGAAACCACAAGGGTTACCTGAATAAATGTCCTCATAGAATGGGGAGGTGGCTCGTCCAAGGCTACGGAGCAAGTAAGTAGAAAGATTGGAGCAATGAGCACACGGAGTTAGCCCCCGGCTGATGCTCAGTTCTTTCTGATTGACATATGATATAAAGTATAAATTATTCAGATTTGAACCAAGGCGATAATGTCTTTACTGCTATTGTCCTTGGCCTATATGCAAATAATAGTTTTTTTCTTAGTAAAAACCTATTTATTCTCCTTGGCCCGGGCACTTACCGGATGGCTTTATTGGGTGTTTTTTTGGCTTTGCTCTCTTGCAGTCTCTTGGACCGCCCCTCCCAGCCGCAGCCCTCCAGCCGGCACCCCCCTCCCCTGTCGCCCCTCTCACCAGCCCTTTGTTTTCCTCATGGCTGCCTTCCAGCTGTGCTCCTCACACCCAGCTAAGGCCTCTTCCTGGCTGCCATCCTGCACCCGTGCTGTAACTGCTAAAATATTAATGGCTGCCTTTGTGAAAAATAACACAGTAAAGCTTGCTGTAAATTAAAATTGCCAGGGAGGGGTGCCTGGGTGGCTCAGTGGGTTAAGGCCTCTGCCTTTGGCTCAGGTCATGATCTCAGGGTCCTGGGATCGAGCCCCGCATCGGGCTCTCTGCTCAGCAGGGAGCCTGCTTCCCCCTCTCTCTCTGCCTGCCTCTCTGCCTACTTGTAATCTCTCTCTCTGTGTCAAATAAAATTTAAAAAATCTTTATAAAATTGCCAGGGAAGTGGAAAATGATGAAATGGAGTTAGTAAAGCAAAGCCATACTGTGAAAAATTGCCTTATAGGGCAAAGAGGAGGCAAAGGAGGACCTCTGAGCTCTGCCTTCCCTGTCACTGTCCCAGGATGTCACCGTGGGAAACGCATCTGCACTGGCCTGGGTTCACCATCTCGGCCACGTGGATGGGGTGCACGACGAGGGAGATAACCCCCGTGGTTTTGCCTAGCTACCTGCTCTCCTGCGTCCACTGGGGGAGAGAAGGAGGTAAGGATAGCCCAGATTTGAAAACAAAAGCTAAACTGTGAGGATAAAGAGGCCAGAGGCTCCATCTAAAACTAATGATGTACTATATGCTGGCTAATTGAACATAGTAATAATTAAAAAATGCATGTGGTGTGCTGGTGGGAGGAGGGCTGAAGGATGCTGATGGCAAATCAGGTTCGGTTCAACGCCAAAAAATGTGATTCTACCTTTTGTCCAGTCCTTCGTGAAAGCACTTGGCACTTTCTGTTTTAATCATTAGACTTGCTAACCATACTCTGTCCTCATCATCGCTGTAAGGCACAGTGCTTGGCACAAACCACAATGCTAAGCTACACTTTCCGAGAGGATGGGATGAATAATTGGAAAGGGGAGGGGCTGAGAGCAAAAACTGACCCTTAACATTGGCAGCATAGTGAAGGTTAACATTTTTATTTCTTTTATGACGAAGAGCATACAAAGAACTGGGGACAGAGACATCACAGGAGGAGGAAAGATAGTATTCCCTATGCAAAAAACACCCCTAAACTATGCATAGAAGGAAAGTGGAGTCTCAAGGCAGCCTTTCTCAGCCAGAAAATGGGGACCAATCCAGGTGAGTTTGCCCATAACTCTCATGGCCATAGACATATGCCAGCCCTCCCAGGAGTCCTGGACACATCTCCAGGTGCAGTGACCCAAACCCCCATTTCTATTCCCAAAGCAACCAGGCCACTCTTTCCTTCCCCCCAAGTTCCTAACCCGAGTCCCACTCCCTCTGTCTTCTTCCTTGTTCCTGTCTGACTTGAGCCAGATCTGCATAGGTTTCTCTGGTTTCTGCATCTTTGCCATTATTGGGTATGCCTATAATCTTCCTTCCATTCAGGAAATTCTTCCAATGCTAAGGCATTCAGCTCTGCTCAGACCCTTCTATCCCTCCATTTTACCTTCCTGTCTCCACCCTCCTGGAGCTCAGAACTCTGCACCTGGGGCTTCCAGACAAGCGTGGCTGATGTGGTGGGGGACAATGGGCACACGTCCCCTCAAGGCTTGGTGAGGACCCTGGGTTCCATTCAAACACACTGACCTGCAAAGAACCTTCGTTGCCACCTGCTTCAATTTCGGCCATTCACTCCACTACCCTGAACCTCTTCGCAGATACTGCTCGGCCCCAGGCCTGCCTGCAGCTCATTTGGTAGCAAAAGCAGCAGCGAGGCTCTGATGGGGGCTCCTGGAACCGGGCTCTTTTCTGGCTGTGAGCATGCGCACTGCCTACGCGGCGTGCAAGAAAGCCATCGTCAGTCATATACAACGGTTGCTATGGAACGTGTTGAAAGTGAGAATACGATTTAATTGTGGATTTTATTGTAAGTGGGATACTAGTCAGAAAGGCCCAGAAACCTGGCGCTGCAGGCACTAACCAGCTCAGGGAGAAGAAAAGAGCAGCAGAAACCGCATCGGAGCTCCAGACGATGGCGACGTACGCGAACCTCCTCGGGTCTCCTGGCTCCCTTCTCCTCACCCACATTTGGTGAGTGGCAGATCTAAACATTTGCAAATTCACAGTCATAGTCAGTCATCCGGCACATTATGAACTTCCACTGGCGATCCCTATGGGGAGAGAGTCAGAAAGCCAAGGCCGGTGAGAAAAATCACCCCTGAGGGAAAAGCAGTGAACGACCTTTGGAGGATTTAGGAACCCAAGGGGCACCTGACCTCACTTTGTTCTGTAGAAAGTCTCTAGAAAACCATCAGGTAACCATCTGTGAGTTGGGTAGTCCTAGACACCTTCTTGCTCAGTGTACCTGATGACAGGCCCTGTGGAGGTCCTGTCTGTCCCTGGGGGTCAGCGGGCACTACTCTGTCCCATGGGTACCTCGAGGACACATAGGTTAACAGCTTGAAATAAAAGCATTTATTTAACATTGTCTCCATTCTACTGTGATGAATCTTCTCTTAAATAGGCCACCCATTTGCTCATTTATTCTTTTACTGAGTACCATGTTCCAGGCTCCATACTATACACGATGTGTAGCCCTCCAGAAAGCACTATTATAGGGAAATGAAGTGAAGGGAAACAACTCTAAAACCCCATAGAGTGAAAAAGAAAATGCCTGCCATTCATGCATAACAGAAATTGAATTGCATATTTGTTCTAGAGGTCAGGTACGGGTATGAAAGTAGATGGAATTGCTCAGTTTTGGAAAACATGGTGTGGATACATTGACTGTTCTTTGCTAAGGGTAAGCCTATGTTCTTTGTTCACCTACTGAGTGAAAATTTTTGAGTGTCTACTCTGCATGGTGCTCTTCTGACCATGGTGATTAATAGCGGTATGTCGTTTAATGGCGATATGTCATTCGTAACCACTACGCTCTGAGTAAGTTCAGTATATCCAGCGTTGCGCTGGTGTAAAGTGTGCTCATTTAATCTTCACCGGGATTCATGATTTAGGTGGAGAGACAGACTCAGAGAAACATGCGACTTTCCTTAAGATGATGAGGTGAAAACTTCAGATTCCAAGTGTGTTGAACTGAAATCTTGCTCTCTTATACCACAATACCCCCATAATGACCTGCCCAGAACCCATCAGAGGACATGGCGGTCACATCCTTTGCAAAGTCCCAGCAAAGGGCAAAAATAAAGAGTCATTCCATATATGATCATGCATATCCTTCCAAAGCACAGCTGGGTCATTTACTCTTCAAATTATCCTTCTCCCTTTCAACCTGCAAGGCTTCTGCCTAGGTTGGTTTATTCTAAACAACAACCAGTACGGAGAAGGTCTCCATCCAGCCTCTGATCTGGAATGTGGGACTGACCACACTTCGTTCTGGAAGATACCTCTTGCCAGCAGCTACGGGACGTGCTGGGCAGACTAAGTAAGGCTTTGTAGTTCTGAGTCTGCTGCTCTAAGTCATTTGTTTGAAATGATTAGGAAGAGGGTCTCCTGGTACAAATCCTGAGAGTCTTGGTGCCCAACTACATATTAGTATTTATTCCTGCAGTCGTCAACAGAGGACATGGCTTCTTTTGGATGGAGATTAGCAAATTGGTGGCATGCATGTTTATCAAATGAATTTCATTACTGTAGGCGAGTCTTCTTTATACCGACAGATATACCGACAGATAAACAGGCTCTTAAGCCAGGCATTCACACAACTCTTATAAGAGACTGTTAATTGAAGCTGAGCAAATTTTAGACTTGGTCCTAAGAGAACCAAGGGATTCAATCAAACTCAGTCTTTGATTTCTTTCCAGGACAGTGGATCTCAAGCAGGGACACTTTTGCTCCCCAGGGCGGTTTTAGTTGTCACAACTATGGGGGAGGGGAGGTTGCTACTGCCACCTAGTGACTGGGGCCAAACATGCCACTGAACACTTGGAATGACAGGATAGGCTCCTGCAACAGAGGACTTAGCTGGCCCGGCGTCGACAGCGCTCAGGTTGAGCAACTCGGTTCCAGGAGGAACGCACCAGGATTTGCCAAAGTCCCTCCCAGTAGGTCCTACACTGATGATATTTCTGCAAGGTGGTGGCCTTAGCATCTTTCAGCAGAGCTGGAGGAACACGTGCTGTGGATTGTTAAGCCACTGACTGTTAATGACAGCAGCAAAATCACATGGGTCTGTTCATTTTAAACAAATACATGACATGATATCTCGGTTTTCCAAGGTTCTGGGTTAATCCACATAACTGAAAAATTTCAATCCAATAGGAACTGGATATTTTGACTGCATATATATGTATATATATATCTATATATATATATATGTATCTATATCTATGTATAGATCTCTATAAATCTACGTATAAATCTCTATCTATATATATGATGGTATTCTTTATTATATTCCTTCTTGCCTTCTTAACCAGGCAATGGGGAACTAATTTTCTTATTGACTTGGAGACATCGTTAAGAATACTGAACGCCCCACTGCACTATTATCCAGTCTGCCCTTGGGGGCAACACACCTGCTAATTGTCACCAGGCTCCCATGGTTTTGAGTTCTTAAGTCTTACCTTTTCTTAAATATATTTTGTGTGTGTGCGATGTCATTTAGCTATTCTCACTGGTGAAGAGTTTCATTTTATGTATGATTTTCACTGTTCAGTTTTTACTGTTCTGCTTCTAGAATATAGATAACTAAGCTACTTAAAAATGGACCTAAAATAAAAATGACTAATGTGTGAGAAACGAGAGGCTCTCTTAGGAATAAACATAAAGGTCTTTGTTTGTGGAGCCTGCACCATGTAGGGTGCCTTTTCGGAGGGATTTAATGTTTTTCTTCTATTGTTTTGTTTTTGTTTTTTAAATTCTGGGTCATGTTAATTTTGGTTAGGTGCAACGTCATTTCATTTAAAAACATAAATATTCCTGAAAGATAAGTCATGCTTACATTCATCATAGTCCATTATTTAATGAGCGAAGGTAAGTTTTGATCTGTTTGCAAAACATTTATTGGTGGCTTTCCAAGAATTCATGTGCTGTGTAAAGTGATTATCACCTGAGTGAAAGTACCTGAATTTCTGGACACCTGTCTATACTAGTTGGGAGAAGTGTTCTCATGTCCTTCTTACTGTTTTGGTTTTGACTGTTTGGGATAGGACTGGGAAGCTTATTAGGAAAGGAGATGGAAGAAGTTTGCTTTGTCTTCAGGTTATGTAAATCCTCTCCTTTCCTTTCTAAGTATGGGGGAGTCCCTTCCCCTTCTCTCTCTCCCTGCAGCCCATGGTGGGGGTCATCAGCATCCGCGGGGGTCCAATTTGACAGTGGATAGTCCCTCGACCACTTTTGCCCTCTCCTCCTGACATTGGGTCAGAAAAAGTGCTCTTTGCAATTGAGGGAAGGGCAGAGCTTAGAACATCATGGAAGACCAAGCTGAGGCTTTCCTGCTCGGAGGGGGCTGGAGCCCACCCTCATCTCCAAGGGCGAGCTGCTCCATGAAGTGGTTTATGAGCAGAGCTCCATTCCCATGGCCTTCCATCACCCAGGCAACTCCCAGGTTGCTCTAGACCAAGTAGAAATAAAGTAGGGAAAATCCCGGATGGAAACTCCTGCTGACATGGTCCTTGCCCGGGGAAGGCTCACCTTTCCACTGCAGAGAAAGTGGTGGCTGCTCCTCGCATATAGTAGTCGTAGTTGTAGGAAATCATGTCCATTTCTTCCCCATAGTGGCCTGGATATTCTGTGGTCAGCCTATGCAGGAAGAATAAAAGGTTAGAGGAAGAAGATAAAACACACTATTGTTACAAAGAAGAGATGGCATTTGAACTTCACGGGAAACCAAAGCCAGAGTTAGATGGCCTCCATCAAACCATTTCAGGCTGCAGAAAGGTGGGTGGTTTCCTCCGGCTTCTCCTTTCTTCTTGTCGTTACACTACACACTGAAAAAGATGTAGACACCTCCCCAGGCCTTGAGGAAATATTAATATTAATATTAGTCCATGCCACTGAAGTCTGCTGGAATCTTGTTTCCAAACTATGGATTGTGATTATTAGTGGATCATGAAATCAATTGAATTGGTTATTACCAAATAAGCTTTAAAAAAGAAAGAGTAGAAGATATCAGAGCACACACTAAAGATAAGTTCTGGTGTATGTGTGTAAAAACTTTGTTTCAGATATACTGTATATGTGTATTTATGATGTATATATGACGTGATAGTTTAATATGTATTTTTTTACTGTGAGTTATGATTAAAGTGTATGAAAAATATTAAAGTAATATTTAATCCCCCAAAAATCCCCCTTTTCCTTGTCCATCATTGCTTTGTGGCACCTGAAATAGTTCCTGCTACGTAGTATTTGCTGAATAAATAAATGGCCTTGGGAGAGTCACTTAATCTTAGTTTCCTGGTCTATAGAAGGATGAAAGGTACCTTATAGGTTTGTCACTGGGACTAGTTCAGATATGTGTGATGTGTAAATGGTAGAAGTTGAATCATAGGAGCAATTTCGTTTCTTCTTCCCCCTTCTCCTTTTCCTTCTTTCCCCTCCAAGATTAGGTTAATCCCAGGCCCATGAGTAGGTTTGCTGTGGTCTTTCTGAAATAAATCTAAATCTCCTTATTCTCATAAGGGGATCTTTGGGACCAAAATAGTCCTTGCACTGTGACATGGGTCTGCTAAAGTCTATCTGTATCTCCAAGGCAGTTACCGAGTGTCAGTAATTTCAACTGATTTGGGTCCATGAGGTCATTGTATGTTGTTGTATATATGTTGATGATAGAAAGATGTTCCGCCATGTAGACTTTATATTGCAGGGGTTATCACGAAATCTTAAAAAGACTGATTTTTAAACTGGAAGGTCTCTTAGGAGGATCTCGGTGTTTAGATGCAGCAAGATCACCGGTTAGCTCCCAGTCTCTAGGCTTACAGTTGTTCCTTCACACTGTATAGCTGTCCTTGTTCTGGGACTTTTCTAAGTACATAGTTATGCTTCGTTAGGATGCCAAGCCCAACCCAAAGTGGGTTCCATGTGTTTTCGCTTAATGTGTCCATGAAGGGAAATAAGGCTCTGCTAATTCAGAAATCTATTTTGTGCTTCTAAAAAGACCCAGAACAAGGACTTCCTCTTTCTAATGAAAGTGTTATATGACTCATAAATGGACCTAATAGGGCCTCACTTGGATTCCATTGATTTGTGATTCCCTGAGGATTCTAACAAGTGCTACACTAAAGTTTATCCAAAAAAGAGGCATTGGTTGTAAATGTGAATTATGCAAATTAGGATTAAAAGCAATGGAGTAGGAGCTGTTTTCCTTACTTCAGGGAATACAAAATATTTTCCAGAACTTTGAAGCACTCTTGGGATTCAATGTGTAAAAGCTAATTGCCAAACATTTTTATATGTTCTAAGACAGAATCTACATATAGGAATACTGCACTAAGTCCAATCGCCAAAAGTATTTGGAAATAATCAGTCTAGATATTTATTTTTTAAAATTTTGCTGATTTGATGTCAGATTACTTGGTTAGTTAAACAAACCTGGAATAAAGTGGAAAAGAGAGGCTTGCATTTAAAAAAAAAATCATGAAGTTCTAAGCTTCAGAGGGGAATAATTTATCCAATACTTTAACTGGCATTCTCTATTGCTTCATTTTTGGTAGTGATCAGATACAGGCCCCCCAACTGACTGGACAGTTTGTCTGGAAGCCTCTCTGGGGGGTACTGCTATCCAGTAGATTTCTAGATTGCCCTGGAGATGGCTTGGTACATGCTCATTGGTACATTTCCATCTTGGTCCCAGCCCGGTTTTTGTTTTACTTGATTTTTGGTGGTTGTTTTGTTACAAAACTGTGAGATAAGTTTATACTATCTTACAGAACCCTGGATGAAGGGGGCCAGGGAAGGAATTTGGACATTGGTGGAAATTATGCCTGCTTTATGAAACCAAAAACATAGAGGGAGAAATGGCCCAAATCATTAGTAGAAAGCAAACCTCCCAAGACCATCCACAGAGGGAACTGCTGTTTCCATATGATCCAGGATCCCGAGGTTTAGAACCAGAAAGATGTATCTCTGCTCAGTTCTTGATGACATCATGCACACCCAAAATGTCTTAGTAAATGAAAGCCCCAGTATTCGCTCCTCTGAGAAAAAAAACAGAATTTAAACTGTCAGAGCTAGACACTGAGATAGGGACATAGGGACTTGTCAGGAAATTAAAAGAGGGAGGAGGGGCAAGATGGCCGAGAAGTAGGAGACCCTGTTTCAACTGGTCCCCTAAAGTGAGCTAAATATCTACCAGAACACTCTGAACACCCATGAAATCAGCCTGAGATGTAAGATTATTCACTTCTGGATCTCTGTGGGAGCAGAAGGCAGCCGTGGAGAGGTAAAGGGGAGTGGGAACACTCAGACCGATATCGGAGGATAAACAGAAGGGGGAGGAAGCCACCAGAAGTGACCCAAGGAAAGTAATATCCCAAATGAAAGTGCCCTGTGGTTGGGGACCAGCATTAACTTAGAGTCTGGTTAAAAATACTCGAAAAGAGCAAAAGATCTTAAAGGGCAACTAGTGGAATCGGGTGGGCACGGGCACAGGCCTCAGCCCACGTTCCCAGGAAGGACAGCACCACGGGCGGCCACCCGTGTCAGAGAGAGACTTGCAGGGGTCCAGTCCGTGGTCCATGAGCCTGCAGCTTTCCACTGATTGCACCACTGCTTAGGCTGGGCGCACTCCCACAAGTGCCTAAGAGAGCTTGATGTGGTCCCAAGTCGGCGGTCTCTAGGACCTCGGGCTGTTCGCATCCCGCCACGGGGTCTGAGTGCTCCCAGCCCACGCCTGAGAGGCCTCGCCCGGATCTCAGGCAGGAATCTGAGCGCACCCGGCGTGGGCCAGGAGCCCAGAGAGCAGTCCTGGCAATGGCAGCCACCGGAAGCGAGTTTCCCAGACCGATAGCGCTCGCGGTTTTAGTGGCACGGGGGCGCAGAGGCGAGCAAGGGCCTCGGGTGACCACTGGGATGTTGGCTGGGGGTGCGCACTGCCGGTGGGAGGCTGTGGTGTGAGCGGAGTTTGCAGAGGGGGAGTCTGTGTGTCCTGGACCACCCAGAGGGGAGCAAACTGAAGCTTCTCTCTGAGGCAGAGGTCTGGGAATGGGCAGATTCTTTGCTCGGACCCTCTGAAAAGCCAAAAAGCCACAAAAAGCTGCAAAAGAACAAAAACCTCCAGAAAGCAAAAGCCTGAAAAACCGGTTTCCACAGAGCCCAGCCCCTTGATAGACGGCAGGGCAACTCAACCCAAGCAAGATTGACTGGAAAACAATGCGGCAGGCCCCTCCCCCAGAAGACAAGCCAAAAGCAAGAGGACAATAACCATAGGGTCCCCATAAAACTGTAAAACCCCAACATCAGAGGAAAACAATATATTAAGCTCCCGATATTGCCCTAAAACCTGTATATTTCATAGATACAAGTTTTTTCTTTTCTTTTTTTTTCTTTCTTTCTTTTCTTTTTTGATTTGTTCTCATGATGCTTGGTCTTTTAACTTTTTTAAACTACTTAACATTACAACTAGAGGCTTAATACAATAATACACCCAGGAAGATCCGAAATAACCTTCCTCGCCCACATTGAGGAGTTATAACCACCCTCCCAACTTATTCTTCTGTCAGTGTTTCTGTGTATTTGTTTTTGTTCTGGTATTATATAAATCTTATTCTTGGGGTTCATTCTGGCTGGGTTCTTTTATTTCTTGTCATTTACTTTTGTTGGTCTTTATGTTTGTTTGTGTTCGTTTATATACCTTATAAATCTTAATTTTGGGACTCATTTTGGCTGGGATTTTTTTTTCTCTTTCTCTTTCTCTCTTTTTTTCTTTTTTCTTTCTTTTTGGCAGTGAATTCCGATTGCTCCAAAAGTTTCCAGGGTGCACCTTGCCTGGATCGTGGTTGATATATTCAGCTATACATCCTCTCAACCACTTCTCTTCAGGATGACTAGGAGGAGGAACACCCAACAGAAGAAAAACCCAGAGCCTGCGCCCTCTCCCTCAGAACTACTGGATATGGACATAAAGAGTATGTTGGAAAGGGAATTCAGGGTAACAATTATCCAGGCAATGGTTAGGTTGGAGAAAAACATTACTGACAACGTAGACTCTCTAAGGGTGGAATTGAAAGCCAATGTGGCTGATGTTAAAAATGCTATCAATGAGATCCAATCTAATCTAAATAGTCTAACAGCTAGGGTAACTAAGAGGATAGAATTAGTGATCTAGAGGACAAGGTGATAGAGAAGAAAGATCAGGAGGAGGGCTGAAACAAACTGCTTAGAAACCATGAGAACAGAATTAGGGAAATAAATGACGCCATGAAACATTCCAATGTTATAGTTATTGGAACTCTACCCCACCCTGAGGGGGTGGAGAAAGACAGAAGACTAGAAGATACAGCTGAACAAATTCTGGATGAAAATTTCCCCAATCTGGGGAATGGGACAAGCGTTCATGTCCTACAGGCAGAAAGGACACCCCCCCAAGATCAACGAGTCTAGAAAGACATTTAGACACATGATTGTGAGATTTACAAATTATAATTTTAGACAAGAGGTCCTGAGGGCAGCTAGGGGGAAGAGATTCCTTACATACAGAGGAAGACCCATCAGAATAACATCAGACCTGTCTACAGAAACCTGGCAAGCCAGAAAGGGCTGGCAAGACATATTCAGGGCACTAAATGAGAAGAACATGCAGCCAAGAATACTTTCTCCAGCAAGGCTCACATTCAAAATGGATGGAGAGAAAAAGAGCTTCCAAGACCCGCAAGGTTTAAAAGATTATGTGACCACCAAGCTGGCACTACAAGAAATATTAAGGGGGGTTCTATAAAAGAAGAAAGAACCCAAGAGTGACGTAGAACAAAACTTACAGAGACAATCTATAGAAACAAGAACTTCACAGGCAACATGATGTCAATAAAAACTTATCTTTCAATAATCACTCTCAATGCGAATGGCCTAAATACTCCCATAAAACGGCACAGGGTCACAGACTGGATAAAACGACAGGAGCCATCCATATGCTGTCTACAAGAGACACATTTGGAACCTAAAGATACATCCAGACTGAAAGTGAAGGGATGGAGAACCATCTTTCATGCCAACGGGCCTCAAAAGAAAGCTGGGGTATGTGATTCTCATATCTGATAAATTATATTTTAAGCTAAAGACCATAGTCAGAGATACAGAAGGACACTACATCTTTCTTAAAGGGTCTATCCTCCAAGAAGATCTAACAATTGTAAATATTTATGCCCCCAACATGGGAGCAGCCAACTACATAAGCCAACTGTTAATCAAAATAAAGTCATATTGATATGAACACATTAATTGTAGGAGATATTAACAGGCCATTCTCCGTAACAGATCATCCAAACAGAAAATAAAGAAACAAGAGCTTTGAATGACACATTGGATCAAATGGACCTCTAGATATATACAGAACATTCCACCCTAAAACAACAGAATACTCCTTCTTCTCGAGCGCACATGGAACTTTCTCCAGAATAGACCAGAAACTGGGTCACAAATCAGGACTCAACTTATACCAAAAGATTGAGATGATTCCCTGCATATTCTCAGACTACAATGCTTTGACACTGGAACTCAACCACAAGAAAAAGTTTGGAAGGAATTCAAACACTTGGAGGCTAAAGACCAATCTGCTCAAGAACATTTGGATCAACCAGGAAATCAAAGAAGAACTTAAACAATTCATGGAAATCAATGAGAATGAAGACACATTGGTTCAAAACCTATGGGATATGGCAAGGCGGTCCTAAGGGGGAAATACATAGCCATCCAAGCCTCACTCAAAAAAATGGAAAAGTCCCGAATACACCAGCTCTCTTTATACCTTAAAGAACTGGAAAATCAACAATAAATTAAGCCAACCCCATGCACAAGAAGGGAAATAATCAAGATTAGAGCAGAGATCAACGAGTTAGAAACTAGAGAAATAGAACGCATCAATGAAACCAGAAGTTGGTTTTTTGAAAGAATCAATAAGATTGATAAGCCACTGGCCAAACTAATCCAAAAGAAAAGAGAGAGGACCCAAATTAACAAAATTATGAATGAAAAGGGAGAGATCACGACTAACCCCAAGGAAATAGAAACGATAATCAGATATTATTATCAACAGCTATATGCCAATAAGTTAAGCAACCTAGAAGAAATGGATGCATTCCTGGAAACCTATAAACTTCCCAGACTGAAACAGGAAGAAATTGACCTGAATAGACCAATATCTAGTAACGAGATTGAAGCAGTGATCAAAAACCTCCCAAAAAACAAGAGCCCAGAACCTGACAGATTCCCTGGGGAATTCTACCAAACATTCAAAGAAGAAATAATACCTATTCTCCTGAAATTGTTTCAAAAAATAGAAACAGAAGGAAAACTTCCAGACTTTCTATGAAGCCAGCATTACCCTGATCCCCAAACCAAGCAAAGACCCCATCCAAAAGGAGAATTTCAGACCAATATCCCTGATGAATATGGATGCCAAGATTCTCAACAAGATCCTAGCTAATAGGATCCAACAGCATATTAAAAAGATTATCCACCATGACCAGGTGAGATTTATCCCTGGGATGCAAGGGTGGTTCGTGATTGATTCGCAAATTAATCAATGTGATAGAACAAATAAATAAGAGAAGAGAGAAGAACCACATGGTCCTCACAATTGATGCAGAAATTTTTGATGCGGAAAAAGCATTTGACAAAATACAGCATTCGTTCCTGATTGAAACTCTTCAAAGTATAGGGATAGAAGGAACATTCCTCAACTTCATAAAATCTATCTATGAAAAGCCCACAGCGAATATCATTTTCAATGGGGAAAAGCTGACAGCCTTCTCACTGAGATCAGGAACACGACAAGGATGCCTACTCTTGCCACTGTTGTTCAACATAGTACTAGAAGTCCTAGCAACAGCAATCAGACAACAAAAAGAAATAAAAGGTATTCAAATTGACAAAGAGGAAGTCAAACTCTCTCTCTTCGCAGATGACATGATGCTTTATATGGAAAACCCACAAGACGCCGCCCCCAAACTACTAGAACTCATACAGCAATTCAGTAATGTGGCAGGATACAAAATCAGTGCACAGAAATCAGTTGCTTTCTTATACACTAACCATGAAAATATGGAAAGGGAAATTAGAGAATTGATTCCATTTACTATAGCACTAAGAACCATGAGACACCTGAGAATAAACCTAACCAAAGAAGTAAAGGATATGTACTCGAGGAACTACAGAACACTCATGAAAGAAATTGAAGAAGACACAAAAATGTGGAAAAGCATTCCATACTCATGGATCAGAAGAATAAACATTGTTAAAATGTCTATACTGCCCAGAGCAATCTATACTTCCAGTGCCATCCCGATCAAAATTCCACCAGCATTTTTCAAAGGGCTGGAATCCTAAAATTTGTGTGGAACCAGAAAAGACCCCAAATTTCTAAGGAAATGTTGAAAAAGAAAAACTAAGCTGGGGGCATCACATTGCCTTATTTCAAGCTTTACTACAAAGCTGTGATCACCAAGACAGCATGGTACTGGCACAAAAACAGACACATAGACCAGTGGAACAGAGTAGAGAGCCCAGATATGGACCCACAACTTTATGGTCAGATAATTTTCGACAAAACATGAAAAAAAAATATCCAGTGGAAAAAAGACAGTCTCTTCAATAAATGGTGCTGGGAAAATTGGACAGCTATAGATAGAAGAATGAAACTTGACCATTCTCTTACACCATACACAAAGATAAACTCGAAATGGATAAAAGACCTCAACGTGAGGCAGGAATCTATCAAAATCCTGGAGGAGAACATAGGCAGTAACCTCTTCGACATCAGCCACAGCAACGTCTTTCAGGACATGTCTCCAAAGGAAACAAAAGCAAAAATGAACTTTTGGGACTTCATCAAGATAAAAACTTTCTGCAGAGCAAAGGAAATAGTCAACAAAACAAACAGGCAACCCACAGAATGGGAGAAGATATTCGCAAATGACACTACAAAGGTCTGATATCAAAGATCTATAAAGAACTCCTCAAACTCAACACTCAAAAAACAGATAATCACATAAAAAAAATGGGCAGAAGACATGAACAGACACTTCTCCAAAGAAGACATACAAATGGCTAACAGACACATGGAAAAATGTTCATCATCATTAGCCATCAGGGAAATTTGAATCAAAACCACATTGAGATACCACCTTACCCCAGTTAGAATGGCCAAAATCAACAAGACAGGAAACAACAAATGTTGGAGAGGATGTGGAGAAAGGGGAACCCTCTTACACTGTTGGGAATGTAAGTTGGTGCAGCCACCTTTGAAAACAGTGTGGAGATTCCTCAAAAAATTAAAAGTAGAGCTACCTTATAACCCGGCAATTGCACTACTGGGTATTTACCCCAAAGATACGGATGTAGTGAAAAAAAAGGGCCATATGTACCCCAATGTTCATAGCAACAATGGCCACAATAGCCAAACTGTGGAAAGAGTCAAGATGCCCTTCAATAGGCAAATGGATAAAGAAGATATGATCTATATAAACAATGGAATATTATGCCTCCATCAGAAAGGATGAATACCCAACTTTTGCATCAACATGGATGGGACTGGAGGAGATTATGCTGAGTGAAATAAGTCAAGCAGAGAAAGTCAATTATCATATGGTTTCACTTACTTGTGGAACATAAAGAATAACATGGATGACATTAGGAGAAGAAAAGGAAAGGTGAAGGGGGGGAATCGGAGAGGGAGATGAACCATGAGAGACTGTGGACTCCGAGAAACAAACTGAGGGTTTTAGAGGGGAGAGGGGTGGGGGGATGGGTGAGCCTGGTGGTGGGTATTAAGGAGGGCACGTATTGCATGGAGTGCTGGGTGTTATACATAAACAATGAAACTTGGAATACTACATGAAAAACTAATGATGTATTGTATGGTGACTAACATAATACAATAAAAAATAAAAATTAGAAAAAAATTAAAAGAGGTTACGGGGAAGCAAAAGATCAGGGTTTCATAAGCGGTGGCATCGGGCTTCCTGAGGGCGAGTGAGGCAGAGTTCTGTGTTGTTCCAGCTTACTCGTGAATTACTAGGTCACTCCAGGCAACGTTTTGGCAAAGCATGCTTCCTACTGAGCATTGTCATACATTCCTAGACCAATGACAACAATCGAATAAGCCCTCAGCTTGGTAAGTTGAAGGGAAGGACCAGTCAGTAAGGCACCCTTAATGCACTGAAATGGCTACATAATCAAAGCTCTTCTATCGGGATCCTTACATATCCCTTTACGAAGAATTGTGTGTGTGTGTGTGTGTGTGTGTGTGTGTGTGTGTGTGTTCCTCCTATCACTTCTGGATGAGTACACTTCTGGATGGGGTACACTTTCTCACCTCATAATACTTTTTCTGCCATCTGCAGGCAAGACGAGACAGAGAACTTGACAAGTGCATGAGAAAAGCTCAGCGGGGACTTAATAATACAGAACCACTTGTACAACTTCTTCTTAGATGGGGCTGAATGAGATGGAAGGAAATTAAATAAATCTTAGGAGCTGAAGACAACCCAGTCAAACAGAAGAGATTTATAAGATTGATAGAAGATATTCTCATCTAAGATTCTCCAAGCACTGAAATTATCAACAGATCTGACTAGAATCAAAACATGGCCCCTGAGGGGTCCGTTACCGGCATCGGAGCTCCCCTGAGAGGTGTCCCAGCTCCTGTGCTGGGAGAATGGAACAGAACCAGCCCAGAGATATGCTCTCACACCCATTTTAAAAAGGGGAGTGGAGATACAACTTAGTTGGATAAAGAGGCCAGTTTACTTGTCCGAGGTTTCATTGAGGACCAGTTTTAATACCTGAAAGAAAGGGTTTTAAATCTGTTCCTCAGAAGACAGTGACTCAGTATAAAATTGTATCAAAATCCAACTCTATTATCAATTACCGAGCAGTTAAACCTAAAGTCAAACTTCACACCACACGTCTGATCTGCTGGCAGTGAGGACAACTGGATTATGGTCAGCTTGAATCACACCCTCAACCTTATCTCACTTCGTGGGACACCAGAGAAGCACATGCCACAGCCTCCCTACCGTAGGCACTGGAAGAACACCCATCATTTACACGTTAACAAACCAAATGGGCGTGCCCGAGGAAGCTTCAGCTTTCCTCTAAACGAATATAAACTGAGGATGTTTTCTGACCTATTTGGTGAGCAACCCACATTCAAACAACATTTTCGAGAAGCTTCTTCTAGTCAGTCCAACCTCTACTTCTGTTTTGCCCCTATTTTCTCCACTTCCCAATTAGCACCTTATTTTAAATATCTTATACCAAAGTCCTGTTACTGGTCAGCCTCAAATATGTAGCATTTGTTTAAAAAACCCAGGATCCCCCCCGACCAAAGAAACCAAAAAAGTGAAACAAAACAAAACAAAACAACCCAGGATCCCGTGAAAGCATCTTGTTTCATGACGATGACCACTCTGGTGAGCTCCTTAAGGGGTCAGTGGTACCTGGCAACATATAACCTTAGTAATCTCGTTCACAGTGGCACGGACGAGAAATTCAGCAGTTGTAGAATTGATGTGTTGAGGTTGCTCCACATTCTACTTCCAGCTACAAGTGTGTCCCTCTTGGACAGGCAAATCAGTGAGAAGTTTTTAAATAGAATCTGTTCATGATCAGTCCTCTTGCATACTGCTTTTCCAGAGAACCTAGCAGGAATGAGCTTATTTCAGGTTAGACTAATTTGCTAATGGCCTGGCGTCCCCAATAGGAAATGCATCAGAACCTGTTTGATTTACTTTTGCAAAAAGGAGAAAAATAAGACCCAAATGCAGTTACTCATGAAGGAAAGCACCCGCAAAGAGCAGCCACCTGGCTTTTCCCCCAGATTGTTGGGGAACTGACCCCGTGGGGCTGAATGACCAGGTCCCTGTAGCCACCAAAGTGCCCTTCTCTGTGGAGAGACCTTAGACCCTGGGGGGATGGGAAAGAACCTTCCATGCTCAGGTCTGTCTCCTTGCAGCATTTTGGAGATTTATATTTCAAATAGTTCAAATATGTATCACCATACAGAGAAACACAGTTCCAGAGATATCTCTGACTTAAATTACAAGGAGGAAGACCTCTAAATATTTTCCAAACTGCTCTCTTGGAACCGAATTTCTAGCTCTCTATCTCCACCCAGGGCTGCTCAGCAAGCACATTTGTTTCCATTACTACTGGCTTTCATCAGCCACATTATATCATGGTCACCTTGGTCCTAAACATTGATGGGGACACACCTCCAACGTCTCTGCTCCAGCTAAAATAACCCCTTTCTTTTTTGTTTTCTTTCAGATGCCTACTGTGTTGCTACCTGATACTTTACCCGTGTGGGTCTTACTTTCCCTCTGGATTGAGAGAGCTCAGTACTGTGCAGAAGGTTTGTGGTGGGGAGGCACACAGACATGCTTGAACAGAGTTTGGAACTTTGAATGGGTCACAATTTCCGTGCCTCACTTCCCTCATCTGTGTGAAAGCGTCACATTTTCTGTGTGTGAAAAGTAAATGAGCTAACATGTGAGCACATGCTAGGTGCTCAATAAATACAAGTATCCGCATCATCATTACAGGGAACGAACAGAATCAATGTCTATAAATTGTACTTATTTTATATCCATTCACATTGACTGGCTGATTAGATAAATTAATGAATGGAGGAATGAATGATTATCTCTAGATTCCAGTAAAGGCAAGTAGACTAGCTAAAACAGTGTGGGTGTCTTCATCTGTATAATAACAGCTTCCCAACTTGCTCAGAGGAACCAGCATGGAAGCCGCCCTTTTTGCCAGCCTCTGGGCACAGCGCTGAGCAGCCCCTGACCAGGGGCAGGAGGTGGCAGAGACAGCAGTGGGGGGTGCCTATGACGTCATTCTTGTCCCTGTCATGATATCATGGGGGACTGGTCATGCAAACACCACCCATCTTGTATTAAAAATCTGAACCAGGTAAGTAGCAAGATGGCAGAGGAGTAAGAGACCGAGATATCATCAGGTCCCAGGAGTTCAGCTAGATAGTTATCAAACCCTTCTGAACGCCTACAAATTCAACAGGAGATAGAAGAGAAGAGCAGCAATTCTAGGCACAGAAAACTGACCACTTTCCAGAAGGTAGGACATGTGGAAAAGTGAATCTGAAGCGACGGGAAGATAGACCGCGGGGGAGGGGCCGGCTCCCGGCAGCCGCAGAGCAGTGGAGCACAAAGTCAGAACTTTTAGAAATCTGCTCCACTGAGGGACGGCGCTCCAGAGGCTAAGCAAGGGGTGGAGCCCTCATGGGGACAGTGTGGTCTCCAGACTCTCGGGGTCATAAAAAGACCAGGGGTGCCTGAGTGTGGCAGAGCTCCCAGGTATTGGAGTGGGGAAGTCGGCAGCAGAGACGGAGCCGAGCAGTGTGCTCTCAGCTCAGGCTTACCTTAACCATGATCCGAGGCACAGTCGGGCCACTGCTCTTCGAGCAGGGACCACACAAGTAGCAAATCTAGGGAGACCCCTCCTTCCTTGTCCGGGAGGAGCGGCGCGGGAGCGCGCTGCAGGAATCTGCTGGGCTTGGAGACTCCAAACGGGGCCGTGAGTCAGAGACAGAAACGCTCGGTCACAGGCCGCGTGAGCTCGGAGCGCGGCCGGAGACCAGGAAGACGGGAGGGACTGACTGCTTTTCTCTGAGGGTGCACTGAGGAGCGGGGTCCTGAGCTCTCGGCCCCTACGGGCCGGAGACTGGGAGGCCGCCATTTTCATTCCCGTCCTCCAAAGCTGTACGGAAAGCGTTCAGGGAACAAAAGCTCCGAGAGCGAACCCGAGCAGATTGCTTAGCCCGGCCCCTGGCAAGGGCGGTGCAATTCCTCCTCGGGCAAAGACATTTGAGAATCATGGCAACAGGCCCCTCCCCCAGAAGATCAGCAATAATATCCAGCCAAGACCAAGTTCACTGATCAATGAGAACTGTGGAACTCCAGAGCTAGGGGAAAGCAAAACAGAATTCATGGCTTTTTCCCCACAATCCCTTAGTCTTTCAAAGTTAAATTTTTTTTTAAAGATTTTATTTATTTATTTGACAGAGAGAGATCACAAGTAGGCAGAGAGGCAGACAGAGAGAGAGGGGGAAGCAGGCTTCCTGCTGAGCAGAGAGCCCGATGCAGGGCTCAATCCCAGGACCCTGAGATCATGACCTGAGCTGAAGGCAGAGGCTTTAACTCACTGAGCCACCCAGGCACCCCTCAAAGTTAAATTTTTAAAATTTTATTTTTTCTTATTCTATTTTTAAAAAATTTTTCCTCTTTCCTATTTTAACATTTTTAGCTATTTTATCAATACCTGTTTAAAAATCTTTTTTAATTTTCATTGTTATAGAGATATTTTATCCCTTCATTGTATTTAACTTTATTTCTTGTATACATATGGGTTTTTTTATTCTTTAAAATTTTGGGATACAATTTCTTCTAATAGATCAAAATATTCCCTAAATTCTTGTGGATAGCTTTGTTCTAGTCTCCAGCCTGATCACATTCTTTCCTCTTTTTTTTTTTCTTTTTCAACCAACTTCTTATCAATTTGTTTTAGAATCTTTTTTAATTTTCAACTTTACAGTCATATTCCACCCGTTCATTGTGTTTACACTTATTTTTGTATATATATAAGTTTTTCTTTCTTTAAAATTTTGGGAGGTAGTTTCTTCTAACAGATCAAAATACACCCAAAATCAAGTGTGTGGCTCTGTTCTATTTGCCAGTCTAATATATATATATATATTCCTTTTTTTTCTTTTTCATTTTTTCCCCTTTTTTCTCCCTCCAGTTTTGGGTCTCTTCTGATTTGGTTAGCATATATTTTTCTGGGGTCGTGGCTACCCTTTTAGTATTTTGTTCTCTCATTCATCTTTTCTTATCTGGATAAAATGACAAGGTGGAAAAACTCACCACAAAAAAAAGAACAAGAGGCAGTACCAACGGCTAGGTACCTAATCAATACAGACATTAGTAATATGTAACTAGAGTTCCAAATGACAATATCAAGGTGCTAGCTGGGATCAAAAAAAGCATGGAAGATATTAGAGAATCTCTTTCTGGAGAAATAAAAGAACTAAAATCTATCCGAGTTGAAATAAAAAAAAAAGCTATTAATGAGGTGCAATGAAAAATGGAGGCTCTTACTGCTAGGATAAATGAGGCAGAAGAGAGAAGTCGTGATATAGGAGACCAAATGACAGAGAATAAAGAAGCTGAGAAAAAGAGAGATAAACAACTACTGGATCATTCGAGGGGAGAATCTGAGAGATAACTGATACCATAAGATGAAACAATATTGGAATAATTGGGATCCCAGAAGAAGATGAAAGAGAGGGGGAGAAGGTACATTGGAACAAATTATACCAGAGAACTTGCCTAATTTGGGAAAGGAAACAAGCAACGAAATTCAGGAGGCACAGAGAACCCCCCTCAAAATCAATAAAAATAGGTCAACACCCCGTCATCTAATAGGAAAACTTACAAGTCTCAGAGACAAAGAGAAAATCCTGAAAGCAACTCAGGACAAATGGTCTGTAACATACAACAGTAGAAATATTAGATTGGGAGCAGACCTATCCACAGAGACCTGGCAGGCCAGAAAGGGCTGGCATGATATATTTAGAGCACTAAATGAGAAAAATATGGAGCCAAGAATACTATATCCAGCTAGCCTCTCGTTGAAAATAGAAGAAGAGATAAAAAGCTTCCAGGACAAATAAAAATTAAAAGAATTTGTAAACACCAAACCAGCCTTACAGGAAATATTGAAAGGGGTCCTCTAAGCAAAGAGAGAGACTAAAAGGAACAGACCAGAAAGGAACAGAGATAATAGACAGTAACAGTCACCTTACAGGCAATACAATAGCAATAGATTCAAATCTTTCAGTAGTTATCCTGAATGTCAATGGGCTAAATGCCCCAATCAAAAGACACAGGGTATCAGAATGGATTAAAAAAACAAGACCCATTGATATGCTGTCTACAAGAAACTCATTTTAGACCCAAAGACACCTCCAGATTTAAAGTGAGGGGGTGGAAAAAAATTCACCATGCTAATGGACAGCAAAAGAAAGCTGGGGTGGCAATCCTTATATCAGATAAATTAGATTTTAATCCAAAGACTATAATAAGAGATGAAGAAGGACGCTATATCATACTTAAAGGGTCTGTCCAACAAGAAGATCTAACAGTTTTAAATATCTATGACCCTAACATGAGAGCAGTCAATTATATAAACGAATTAATAACAATCAAAGAAACACATCAATAATAATACAATAATAGTAGGGGATTTTAACACCCCCCTTACTGAAATGGACAGATCATCTAAGCAAAAGATCAACAAGGAAATAAAGGCTTTAAACGACACACTGGACCAGATGGACATCACAGATATATTCAGAACATTCCATCCCAAAACAACAGAATACACATTCTTCTCTAGTGCACTTGGAACATTCTCCAGAACAGATCACATCCTGGGTTACAAATCAGGTCTCAACTGGTACCAAAAGATTGGGATCATTCCCTGCATATTTTCAGACCACAATGCTCGAAAACTAGAACTCAACCACAAGAGGAAAGTTGGAAAGAACTCAAATACATGGAGGCTAAAGAGCATCCTACTAAAGAACGAATGGGTCAACCAGGAAATTAAAGAAGAATTAAAAAAAATTAATGGAACAAATGAAAATGAAAAGACAACTGTTCAGAATCTTTGGGATGTAGCAAAGGTGTTCCTGAGAGGAAAATATATAGCAATAGAAGCCCTTCTCAAGAAACAAGAAAGGTTGGGGTGCCTGGGTGCCTCAGTGGGCTAAGCCTCTGCCTTTGGCTCAGGTTATGATCTCAGGGTCCTGGGATTGAGCCCTGCATCACACACTCTGCTCAGCAGGGAGCCTGCTTCCCCTTCTCCTCTGCCTGCCTCTCTGCCTGCTTGTGTTCTCTGTCACTCTGTCAAATAAATAAATAAAATCTTAAAAAAAAAAAAAAGAAACAAGAAAGGTCTCAAATACACAACCTAACCCTACACTTAAAGGAGTTGGAGAGAGAACAGCAAATGAAGCCTAAACCCAGAAGGAGAAGAGAAATAATAAAGATCAGAGCAGAAATCAATGAAATAGAAACTAAAAGAACAGTAGAACAAATCAACGAAACTAGGAGCTGGTTCTTTGAAAGAATTAAGATTGATAAACTGCTGGCCAGACTTATCAAAAAGAAAAGAGAAAGGACCCAAATTAATAAAATCATGAATGAAAGAGGAGAGATCACAACCAACACCAAAGAAATACAAACAATTATAAGAACATATTATGAGCAACTATACGCCAGCAAATTTGACAATCTGGAAGAAATGGATGCATTCCTAGAGATGTATAAACTACCAAAAGTGAACCAGGAAGAAACAGAAAACCTGAATAGAGCCATAACTAGTAAGGAGATTGAAGCAGTCATCAAAAATCTCCCAACAAAGAGCCCAGGGCCAGATGGCTTCCCAGGGGAATTCTACCAAACATCTAAGAATTAATACCTATTCTCTTGAAACTGTTCCAAAAAATAGAAATGGAAGGAAAACTTTCAAACTCATTTTATGAGCCCAGCATTACCTTGATCCCCAAACCAGAGAAAGACCCCCATCAAAAAGCAGAATTACAGACCAATATCCCTGATGAACACAGATGCAAAAATTCTCACCAAAATACTAGCCAATAGGATCCAACAGTACATAAAATATTATTCACCATGACCAAGTGGGATTTATTCCTGGACTGTAAGGTTGGTTCAACATCTGCAAATCAATCAATGTGATACAATACATTAATAAAAGAAAGAACAAGAGCCATATGATACTCTCAATAGATGCAGAAAAAGCATTTGATAAAGTACGG